>CM037786.1:21803405-21853405 GCA_021229015.1 Solen grandis
TTTTTGTTAACTAAAGAACTGCAGATATAAATTACCCACAGAAATAACCTGCAATACAGTATCATTGATGATGTAAAACTCCGGAATCATCAGTGAACTACTCATTGCAGATTGTTGTGACCCGCCAGATGTTCACATTGTGTGCTATGGTTTGGGCAACTTTGCTGAATCCTACATAGCTCGTTACCAGATGGCATTCCTGCTTGCCCTCAGAGACAGTCTTCAGGTATGTAAAAAAAATTATACCCAGTAATTATGTATGAAGCTTTTGTCAAAAAAATATGTCCAATAATTTTTACGATGCGAGTCATTTTTTGGCAGAAATCACTACCTACTTAAAATTTATTTGTCATGGAAATTGCTGCTTATAATACAATACCTGTAGATAGAATCATTTGTAAATGTTCCTTAACTGCAAACAGATATGTTCCTGAAAATATTTTTTTCATTCCAGTATACAGGTATAACTATGATTTTTATATCCTTGTTGATCATTGGAGTTTCATGTAATAAAATTGACAGTGATAATGTTGCAGGTGCCAGGTGCAATATGTGAGGTGTATGACCCCCAGTTTGTGGAGGAGGAGGTCAGCATATTGAGGGAGCTGGGGTTAACTGTCCTGGACTGTAACCAGGTCAAGGTCATTTTATTCTCTGTCTGTTTGACAACTTTATGTTGTGCTTATGTTTACAGATGTGAAGAAAAAGGATTTTAAGGGATCAGAATTTCAGTTACATACACCATTAATGTCCATCTGGATCTCAGTCCATAACAACTTGAGTCACTGATTGATTTATTTGCATTCAGTAATGAATAGTTAATGTCATTGCTTAGTAAAGTGGATGTTACTTCTGTCATGAAAATATCCATGCAAATGTCAGAGTACAGTTGGCAGAATATGGATCTGCAAATCTGAGGTCCAGGTTCACCTGTAAGGATGTTTTATGTCTATACCAGGTATAATGTGTGCTTTCTAGCCAGCCAGAAACCATTGTAGAAAAATGGAACTTCCAATATAGCAATAAGTAAATAATTTATTTTGTTGCTCATGAAATTGATATCAAGTGATGAATGTTATATTCTGTTACTATAAATAATGTACAGGAGGGCAAGCGTCCATGTGACCCCAGATGCAAGACAGTGTTTTTCATGCCCCACTGTGGGAAGGCTCTCTATAATAATGTCCTCTGGTCTAACTGGGGATTGGGGCTGAGGCAGCTGGTTGTCATCGGCAACAGTTTCACTAGGATGATAGAGAGGTATGATCAAAAGTCTTAACACATTATTTTGCATTTTACATAATTTTTATATTGAAGATAAAAATAGTGTTAGTCAAATTAGAATCAATTATATTTAAACTACTTGAGGCAAGATTCTGCCAATTGCAAACTATCATGAGACTTATCATGAGTTGTTAAAAATTGTAAAAAGAAGCTAGAATTAATAAGATACATATGATTTTGATATAACAGAAATTTTAATTCCAATATCGCACTTAAGGTTTGTTCATAACAGTTGCTTGATTCCTTTTTCAGTACTCCTGAAAGAATACTGAAGAAAACAGCCAACTATGTTCTCAGGGTAAGTTGATGAGTTGATTATAAAAATATCCTTGATTTCTGCATATTTATCATTTTGATACCGTGTGAGACGTACGAAAGTGATAATTTCAGTCATTAATGATACACATGTATAATTATATTATATAAAGACTTTGCTTTGGATAGATTTAAGTACATTTGTGATATCATGATATCAACATGTGACATTCCAACTGACTCCTCACCTAGTCACATGTATTTGACATTGGGCCAGCCAATACAAAACACTGAGCAAGAGAACCAATTCTTTTTCATCAACTTGGTTTTGCCACAATTAAACACACTTCAAACAGTGCATTATCAAAGCTAGTGCATTTTAAATCACTCAGAAGAAATTCAATAATTCAGATAGATTATAACAAACATTTTTTTCCAAGTACCAATTGTTTTGATATAAAAATATTTTTCAGTGGCTGCTAACCATAACTGTTTTACCTAATAAATATTCATGCACAAAACTTATGACTTGATGAATATTAATTTACTGGAACTTTAAATGGTATACATAAAAAAAGGATTTTTCTTTGCTGTGGAGAATGTGGAATCTAAGATACAATATTGTGTGTTGGTTGCAAACAGAGGAGACCCTGATCAGACTGCCCCTGGGTCTGCTCTTTGCCTTACTGTAAATAAGAATGGCAGATGCCATGACAACATGTATTTATTTTACAGATTTTAAAGTTGTTTTTGCAATAACGAGAATGTCACTTTCAGATACAGGACTACACAAAAGAGCAAGAACTGTCAGTTCCTGAGGACTATGAAGATATTTTCAATGACACAAGCATACATACTTTCCTCTTCCATTGTAAACAGGAAGTTCCCGGTGCATTATGGGAGGCGTCTGAGGAACCAGTCTATGATTCTGAAGATGCAGAGATTATATTTAGATAACAATATATTGTTTAGAAATAAATTTGAAAATTGATAAAATGAATTAGGTTTCTTGTTTGTCTCTATTTGTAATCTGTTTTTTTGTTGTTACCTTTGGTGGTCATAATCCTATAATAACTTGTTTTAGACTTTACTGTCTCCATGACTGCCAATTATTCAGTCATACAGTGAAACCCAGCTAATAACACAAAAACCCAGGCTACTCATTATAACTTTTTCATGAGTGCAGTTATCAAAACAAATACAGGGTTCTGTGAAGCAAAACTTGTATGGGAAATAGGAAATAACATATAACACATGTATTGGACAATTTTTGTTTTATTATTGAAATATAAATTCTGACTTAGGTAGCATTGTTCTTCAAACTATACTAACAGTGCCTATGAAAAATAACCAGATCAGTGTATAAAATTATTTTATCTCTTAAAAGGTGTAAACTACAGAATGTAGCAAAACATCTGGGTGAAACAGTTCTGAATGTAAATAACAAAGTTTGTCACTGAGGAGGTTTTTTTTTTTTATTAAACACAATGTGATTAAATAAAACATTTAAATTGTAGTAATCATTAATTAACAAATATGTTTCACCATTAGTATATTTGAACATATAAATGCATTTGACAAGTATTGTATTTACCTGCCACAGAACACAAGATGGAATGATAATAACAAAATTAAAAGTTCTGTCAAAACCCACTACATCTGAGTCTTTTAAACAATAAAGTTGTTGTAAGTTGAAAAGTGAAAAGTCTATTCTCTATCCAAAGAATATGGCAGGAATAATTCATAGTGAAAAATGTTATAAGGGTGGAACAGTGAGCACTGTTCTTTAAGGTGAATGGTAATTCTAATTTAATTTCAATAATTTTGTCTATGGTTGAATATCTGTAGAGTGGAATATAATTATAGTGATCATTAAGGCAGAAAGGTGAGAAATATTCTTTGAGGTTAAATAATAATTCATTATCTATTGTGAAATACCAGTTCAGTGGAATATTCTTTATGTGGTATAATCATTCATTGTGGTGGAAAAGTGACAAATATTCTTTATGGTGTAACCGGAAGAACTTATCTATGGTAGAATAATGAGAAATTTTCATTCTATATGTGGAAAAGTTAGGATATTTAAATCTTTATGTTGGAATAGCGACAAATATTATAATCTTACAGTGGAATAACCTGATATCTGTAACAGAAATCAAAGTTCAAAACATGATTTCTGAGTATCAATCAACTACTTTCCGGCTTTCCAGTTCTGTTTCAATTTCATTTAGATATGTTCATGGCGAACGAAAGAAAAAAGATCTGTTCATAGCTATGAAGTTCAAAAATTCAAAATAAAAGAATTTAAAACACTGGGTCTGCATCAATAAGAATTTTCAACAATTTTTGTTAAAACAATTGAGTATTCTAGAAAACCTATTATGAAACAGAGGTTATGTGAGTTCATTGCTTGATCTTAGAATTTTTTTTTATTGATGTCGAATAAAAGTCACTACCATAAAACAGAATGTGAAATTTCAAGTATTTTAACAACATGAATATTATTTGAAATGCAATAAAATGGAATGAATTCTATATACCCATAATAGGTACTCCATTTGTCTCCTTAAGAATCACAAAACTACAGGTGATGACTTGGCAAGAAATATGTGGTATATGAGTTATGATTATATCACAGAAACACCCAAGCTACTCTGTGTTTCATTTATAATTACAATAGTCTCATATAAAGCCAATAAATCTAACGCAATATGAATCATATTTTTAATACCATTACAGAAAGTGGTACAAAATTTATTGACAGAAACAATACATTACAAATAATTTTCACAAAATGGAACTTAGAATATATCTTCAAAAATTCACTTGTCCATGAACTAAGTACCATTATATCTGGATAAAATACATTAGTGTTACAAACTTTATATCTGGATAAAATACATTAGTGTTACAAACTAACTTCTATAAAAACACCTGAATATCATTATAAGGAACACTAAAGGTGTACAGTTCCCTAATGCATGAACATTTACAATAAACAAGTAAATATTTATACAATGTATATTCTTAGAAAACATTCTTCTGGCAAATACATTATCAGCACAAATCATGCAGATATTGCGCAAGATCAATACTTATAGCAAATACTGTTTATCAATCAACTAGCTATCAAATATTCTGTAAGATATTTTATGATCTCAAAACGAAGATGAACAACATAGTGTTAATCCCTGAGATTACACAATTTTGTGTACATAACTGATAATGAACAATACTGAATAAACAACCCCAGTATGGTAAAGCCATACAGCAACCCTTGACCAACTTATTCTTGATGTCAGTCTGATTCTATTATCAAATTGTAATGATCAGTCTTAATGATTCCTGGCATACTATTTAACAAAACCTAAAATCTACAGATTAGATAAGTAAAAATCAAGTTAGAAAAAAAGTTCTGATTTCTATTCCATTTCAAGGTGTCATTAATTTTCATTTCAACTATTACACTTAAACCATACAATAGTCACAATGGTGGCAGACAGTCCCGCCTCACTACAGCCTTAAGTAAAAAAGACTGACAAATGAAGAAACTTCAGCTACCTCTAAATAAAGGTCATGTTTTTTTTCCTATGAAGTGATCTTTGCAGGTTTGATAGTTCTAGACAAGCAATATCAACCACTATGTATTACAATAAATATATAAACATAGGGTCTCTACAAATTATCCTTTGGTGCTGCACATTTGTGTGGTGTTTGTGTATGGGATCTTTATTAGATTACCTTGTGCTTAGACACTGCTATGACTATATTATCAATTTCTTAACCTTTTTTACCACTGTAATATTGCACAGTAAAGTAAGCTTGATTCAGTATACAAATGCATAGTATCGGTATATTGTAATCCATCACCAAATAAGTGTTTCTATATATAGCTTAAAGACCATCATACATTTACACAAACACCTTTTATACTGTTGTAAGGTATCTTGACCTCTCCTGAAACCAGTATAAACCCAAAATCAGCCTATCATCAGTGATATAAAACTTGATTAGCTTCTGAGTTTGTTAGCAAGCTGGCTATACTGATCAATTAAGCAAGTCTTAAATTGACAGTAGTCAATTATCACAGTAGTTGATTGTTTAAGTTGAGTAACACAGTACAAGTATCTAAAAAAAAAAAATGGCTTTACAAACATATAAAAAACCATATAATAATGGATTATCAGTCTGTTGAAAACATTAACAGTGGTATAAATACAGGTTTTCCTGAAGAGTAAAATTACACTAATGTACAATAAAATAACAATACAATTATCATAAATTTCATAGAGATACAATAAAAACTACTATAAAATCACTTTCAACAAGAATTATTGTCCATGCATTTTGGAGAAACTTACAATGGATAAAAAAACTGTGGATTGTTGTTTGTCACAGACACTGGAAGAAAGATAATAACAGCATTTCTTTTTTCTTCCTATTACAAAAAGAATTAATTGATATCATTTTTTTAACTTCTACTTGTGATTTGTTTATTTCTGGACTTTGTATGGGAAGATGAGAGAAATAAATATAAACAACAGCATATTTCTAATGTTATAAGACTTACACTTCGTGTTATCATAAAACAAAATATCACAGACCTTTTTTTGAAAATCTCCCTAGAAGTTATTTTCTAAAACTTAAAAACATTAATTACACAGTATAATAATTTAAAACAAATCTGTATGTATGGTACAAAACACAGTGAATTTTACAATAGTCTATCCGTTCAATATTCATTATGAAAAAATTCTGACCATATTCAAAATGTAGTTAAGAAGCAATCAATGCTGCATACAAGAAATGTGTTCACTCTTTAATGCTTTGATAATGAAGTGGAGTGTTTGTTACAAGTGTTTCGTACATATATTTTTCTTACTAATTTTTTTTAGTACATGATATAAGTTCACCACTTCCGAACTTGTAAGAAAAACGCCTTAAATCTAAACCAGTTTGCAAATATAACCACACAATTATCAAAGGAGAAGTGTAAGTCAATATAGACTATCAATTCTGAAAGACCTAAATCCAACTTTCAAAGTTGTTTCTACCCATATGTAACATATCTGAAAAATAAACGCTTCTAATTCAAAGAAGTGTCAACCTTTCAGATAAAGACTAGAATTTATCAGTGCTGAAAAACATTCAGTACCGTAAACATATTTATCTATACATATAAAACTTCTAAAACCTAGATTTTAATAAAAGCTAATCTATCAAAATGTTTACACTATGAGATCATCTTTCACCTCCTACAGCACCTGACTAAAAAGCCTCATTCTCAAAAAACAACCTCTTTTAAAATGTCATCCCTGAATGCGGACACTATGCTTAGAGGGTTATGTCTGTATCGGGACCCTCTGTTACAGGGTTACCCCTCTGGAGGACCTTGCGTCTAAAGGTCAGTATTGCCTTTGTCATGGCCCCAGGTCTGTCTGTACTCATTGAATGTCCACACCGGGGAATGATGTCCACCTGAACACAGTTAGGAAGGTGGGCACGCAGTGTCTCTGCTCCAGAGAAGTCAATTATCTGAAATAGAAGTTATGTCTTCATAGTTTCATTGGTTACACATGCAGACTTTGTCTGACATGGAGGTCAAGACAGATAAATAATATACACTTATTGATGTACTTTATCTTCTGTATTTTTGAGACTGATCAGGCTTGCTTTGGAATTTATTGCTTTGAAAGTAGTAGGACTGTTTGGACAGCACAAACAAATTTCATTTTTTCATGTAATTCTTGTAAACCATATCCATTATATTCATTATTTACCTCATTTTTAGACTTGATGGGGATGGGATGTAACTACTGTTGAGATACCAATCAGTGATAAAACTGCATATACAGTAAAACCTCGATAATGAGACCACTATTGGGTCCATCTGAAAGTGGTCTTATTATTGAGTTGGTCTCATTATTGAGTTTGGTCTTTTCATAAATATTTCATTTCAATGTTGATCAAATTCAATACTTGTTTTAATTTGATAGATGAAAATAATATCTCTTGAATCAATTTAATGTTTTTAAAAAGTATTGTTATGAAATATAATCCTGATTATTTTTATAAAACTTTTTTTTTTCACATTTAAAATTAAAATCTATGGTCATATCATGCCGATTAAAAGTCTACCCATTTTAAATTTCTCTAATTTTCTATAATTATCAAAGTGATTGCTTATTCAATTGTTGTAGTAATAAGCTTTTTTTAATTATCCAATTGCCTCCGACTTTTCCCTGTGCTGTTTTGATTCAAGACAATTTCTTTTGAATTTAAAGAAATTAACGTTAAATTTCAGTTTTAAATCAAAGTCTTTGGAAAGTAGTTATGAAAGTGATTGACTAATATGACGGGATATCTAATTCTATTTTAGTCTTCGTGCCAATTAACGACTGTTAAAACTTTAGTCAATCGAAACGCGTCACGGTGATTGTTACTGCTAATCAGGGGCAGTTCATCTGGACATATAATAAATACTCGTTAGCTTGACAGGAAATACATCCGTAGATCCGAAGATTGCTCTCTGTTACGTAATATTACCCATCTCACCCATTGTTTTCACTCTCCATCGAATCTTATCTACCGTGTTATCAAAACATCCGAATTACGGCACATGCGACCTTCACCTGTACCGGAAACCAGATGTCGTAAAATGACAACTTGAATCAACTTTTTCACAGGATCATCGTTCGCATTATTGAGGTCAAAAGAAGACTAATATTACGATTTGGTCCGATTTTAGTGGTCTTTTTACGCAATTTTGAGTTGCCCGCTTTAATGAGGTGAGCAACCATTGAAACATATAGAGAAAAATTCGGGTCCGACAAAATGTGCCCGTAATATTGAGTTGGTCGTGATAATGAGTTGGTCGCAGAGTGAGGTTTTACTGTATTAACTAAAAATATAGATATGTTAATATCTTGTATATAAAAGTTAACATGAAGTGTTCCTTGGAACATGTGTTTTACCTGCTAAATGAAGCGTGAGGGAAAATGTGTGATGGACAGAAAAAAGGGAATAACTAAAAAATATTGATGCAGAATTGTGAATATTGTGCATGATGATTTCTTTTGTAAAGCTCTGTCCGTCAATGAAATTTCATTCAAATTGCATGAGTTGGGTAGGAGTTATTGCAGAAAAAAAGAAGAGGTGGAAAAAGTGTGACAGACGGATGGATGCACATATGATGGACAGTATTCCCTTGATGTTGCCTCTGCTTACAGCAGGTGACACAAAAACCATCATCAAGAATTACATGGTGGCAGATTTGGTCGACTCTAACCTTGTCCTCCTCTCCCCAGACCACCTGGGTTGGCGCCTGTATCCTGTGTAGCTCGCTCTTCAACAGGTCATGCATCTTGGGATCTGCTATTGTCTGGAACACTGAAATATATTCAAAGATTACTCCTGATCCCAAATGAATTTATCTGGTCATCAAACTTAACACTGAAATTGTAACCTGCTACAGTTTGTTACTATGTAAAAGAACAAAATCAATTTATCATTTATCATGCTCAGATCCAGAGACTTATGTCAGCCCTGTTATGTCCACACTCCATCAACCTGAATGCATATGTTTATAATCCATTCTTTGGATAATAATACAACTTGTGATACTTCTGATTATTCAGTCAATGACTTTTTAGTTTACATTGTGGGGCAGTGTTTTTCAAAAGAGACTCTTGACACTACTTGTATTAAGTGGCTATGGCCATGATATCTACAGGGAGGACTTTGTAACTGTGCACATACCATCCTTAAGAGTTTGTTTATCAAATATAAGTAAGTGAGTGATATACACATACTCAAATTAAAAAAGAATTAAAAGCTTTGTACAGCATAGTGTTAGAGTAATAGTGTCTATTAAACAGATACCGGTAGATGTTTGCTGCAGAGTATGCAGAATATCCAAATGATAGAGTTGTATAAATGATACAGATACATGTCTCCTCCATGCCTGACTTTCTTAACTAAAATAACTTTATGGGTGGTATGGCTGGATATGTTTTGTTTACCTACTTACAGCATTACATGCACAAGAACAGCAAAGGTATAATGCTCTAAGACAACTCCATAGCTGACTGTAAGAGACTGGTTCCATACGATCTGGCATACTGAACGCATGCCTGGACACTATTTGGTTGATCAAAAAAGGACTCCAACTTCCAGAATCCCAGTAACGACCCTGTTATCAAGCCATTATTTTTTTTTTCAGTATACTATGGCAATGTAGCAGCAATTTTTAACCATTGGACTGACTCCAAACTGTCGGGAATTCAGGACATATACACTGATATTTATAACACTGATACAAGTAATAAGTTAATAACAACTGTTAAACTTTTATATCCTTTGAATAAATATAACTGAATAACAAGTACTTACATCTGGCATAAAATGGATAGTATCTCTTTCTCCACTCTGCAACTCCTTGTAAAATCTAAAAATATATAAAAAATATACTGAAAATAACATTGTCATCTTCCCCTGCTATGCAGCATAGTGCTCATAAATCAACATAAATATAGGATTATATTCTTTAAATTAAAATTATATTAAGATACCACGCTCCCTTGTGACCAATTTTCACAAAAAAAGATTAATTTGAAATTCCTTTCAAGGCAATACCAGAATGTTGGAAAGCCGGGGTTTGTACCTTTTACCTTCCTCTCATGTGGCAGATTCTAATCATTCATTCATGAGGATGGTAAACATAACATCACACTGAAAGCACTGTTATTTTCATATTACCTTGAAAGACTAAAGAATATACAGAAGCCATAGCAGCCTCACCTGAGTAGGGACCCACATCTTGTGGTACTGTACTGTATCCAGCATGTTGCGGACATCGCTGGCGTCAGTTGGGAACAGTAAGCTACAGTTCTCATGGATATTCTCACTACTCATCTCCAGAGATTCTCTCAACTGTCGCCAGAATGGACTTTCTCGAGGTGTCTTCACTGTAAATAGGGGTTATGGTAGTTTTATGAGAAAAAGTTTTGTTTTTTTTTAAATTAGATTCTGTAATAATGTCTAAATCATGAGAATTATATTGTTTAAAAAGGATGATAAAAAGATTCAAATTAAGTTAATGATTACTGAGAAAAAAGCAACAACAACAACAACAACAAAAAAACACCCAACAAATTAGGGCTCTGAATCTCTCGATGATTATTCTGTATGAAAAATTAAGAGAAACTCAGAAAAATAGCCACTTTATACATAGAATTTGCCTTTTTTTTCTTTCAAAAGTATGTAAAGAACTAGAATTGCAGGCTCAAAAACCAACTTTTCTGTTGTTTTTTCTTCCCATTTCTCCGTACCTTTGATTAATGAAATTACAAATGCCCCTTGTTGTGTACTTACTTGCTGGACAGATGAGGGTAAGAGCGTGTATGTGATGAGGGTGGTTGGCAGCGTACAGTCCTGCTAGGGCCCCGCCCATTGACATCCCCACCATGTGTACTGGATCTGTGTCAAAGTTCAAACGCTCAAATAGCTGCAATGTAAATATCATTGACTGAAATTAAGTTACTGTTTTCCCCACACACACAAAACAGACAAAAGATGCATATTATATAAGAATTTGTTTTTTTACCACTAATTTTACCTTTGACATAAAAAAGTAAATGACAATTATCAAAGATCTATTTTTCATTTGTAACTAAGGTTGATATGAAAATCATTTTTTTTATCTTGCCAGGAGACAAAAGGATTTTCAAAATCCAGGAGAATCTGTGTCAGTCTTATGGATGCAAAGCAACTGAGCCTTTCCTCTATTTAATGAGACTAGTTATAAACCAAATTCGCCTGAAAACCTCTTTCAGATCTGGTTTTGTAGTAACACTGTTACCTGGTATATTAGTGTAGAAAAAAACGACAGCTTCATTCTATGTTACATACTTGCATTTAAATCTTGGGCCTTGTTTCTCAAAACTTTACTCAAATCAACTTAAATTTTAGTTATGAGAAAAATACAATGTCATTTTCTCCAACATCTAATTTTTACAATAAAAACTTAAAAAATCTAACCCTGTTCTTTGTATAATATAATTTACAGTCAACATCGTACATGCGACCACCTGTATTAAACGACTTTTTTATTAAACGACCGTTATAAATCCCACCTGAACGTTTTTACTATATCAATTTATGCCACTAAGTGACTTTTTTATTATGGGACCAGCGACCACATAAACCAAGTCCCAGCACGTAAGATAATGCACAAAATCAACTTTTTTGAGCGACCATATTTGATTCCGTTGTTAATTATCGTGTACGGTGGAGCATGTGTATATTCATCTTTAACACATCCAAACAAACAAACAATTATCCCGATCATAATTACTCACCTAAAACCAATTTGTTTTGACCACACATGACTGCACCATTTGCAACTAAATTCTAAGTCCCTGGTTCCCGTTTTAACAGTTACTAAGTAAGCATAACATAGGTAAACCATCCCTCCAAATGCCGAATGATTCGGATTTTGGTAAAAGAATATTTGGGAATAAGGAAAATTAATACTTCCGGATGCAATGCGTACCAT
Source organism: Solen grandis (assembly GCA_021229015.1). Lineage (NCBI taxonomy): Eukaryota > Metazoa > Mollusca > Bivalvia > Adapedonta > Solenidae > Solen > Solen grandis. Next base: position 21,815,500 of record CM037786.1, read on the forward strand.
TAATAATTCGTACGTATAAGTATGTACATTGCGTCTTATGATACGCGACCTGAGTGCACAGTTGAAATAAATTTATTGGGGGGTTTCTAGATTTATGTTAGACAGAGACATAAAGAAAGCTCATTGCTAAATAATATTTTTTTTTTAAATTGTCCGAATCCATCCATGAAATCGATGTCAAATGTTGTGTTTTTCCACCGAACACCAAATGCAAACCTCAGCCAATGATACAAGGTATTATTCCAACCTAACAGCTAAAAAATTGAAAGATATGACAAGAAACAAACATGTTGATGTTTATTGGAATAAAACAACAAAACATTGTGTAGTTTACATCGTATTCATGTTGTAATATAACGTTATGATACAATTTAGCTTATAGTTTGTATATATATATATGACTTGTTTGCCTGGATTTCCAAAAATATCTATTAAGAGACCATTTCATTAAGCGACCACTTTTTGGCAGTCCCTTGAGCGGTCTCTTAATACAATGTCGACTGTAATCTTTTAGCATGTCTAATGATACATCATACTATGGTCAGTGGTAGTGATATAACTGCAGATCCAGATGTTTTGGGTTCAAGCCCAAATTGTTCCAGAATCTTTCAATGTGCAAAGAACTAGTTAATAATTCAACCCAGGAACACTTTAGATTCATTAGCTTATATTAAAAGTTTATATTAAAAGAACAATCAATGAAAAAGACATGTTTAAACTGAGTTACTGGGGAGGTATGTGTCTGGTCTCACCTGTTTCATCCTTTCTACTGTAACCATATGTGAGATGTCCATGTGATCTTGGGGAGTGTCACTATCACCATGACCTGGGAGGTCAACTGCAATCATATGGGTGTCAGCTGGAACGTTCTATGGGAAATATAGAAAAGTCATAATGATGGGATAGAAAATGTGTTGTGTGATCCAATTTAAAAGACATGTAACAATAATATGGGAAACAATCACATGACTGAGACCCATGATCTTTAATTCTTTGTTTTATGAACAACAAGATCAAACTTAGTTTCAGCATTAAACAACGTCATTTATGGAGGAGTCTGAAATAACATCATTATTTATTCAGTTACACTAAAAACTAAATATTTATATTTCTACATTATACCACCATTCTTATCTTACACTTGCAACTTCCTGTCTTGGTGGAACTTTAATAGTTTAATCAAATGGCTGGGGATGGAAAAAATATAATTTAAGTTTTTATTTCTTTCCTTTTTTGTGCAAAATAGTCTGTACAACAAAGCAGGCAAATTAAAATTGACCTTTGATCAGCAAAGTAAAATATAAAATTATATTGTCCATTTATCAACAGATTCACACTGGTTCAAAATACATCTTAGCAATTTACTACAAATAAGATGTATAAGATGTGGCCTGGTTTTCCTCACCTTAACAAAAGGAACCCACATGAATTTATCTGCTGTAAAGCCATGGACCAAGATGATGCTGGGATGTCCTTTCTTTCTCTTGCCCTTTTCTCCATAACAAATTCTAAGTCCATCAATATCAATGTACTTCAACCGCATTCCACACAGCCATACTGAGAGTCTGTTTCACAAGAAAATATTCATGATAATGTCATTACTATTTGCCAAATAATATGAATACATGCTTTAATGAATTACCTTTAACCTTGAAATGTGACCTTGAAATTTATGCTACAGACCTGTGACATGGTGTCGTTGTTGTATTATTGTTGTATTAGGGTTTATCATCGCTGCGATAGTATTTCAATCATATAGCGACATCCAGCTAATTACAGAGTACACAGAGGTACCCGGGTAGAACCACCGACCTACCGCAAGCCAGCTGGAAGGCTTCCTCACATGAAAAATCCAAAGTCCCTACCGGGATTCGAACCCACAGCGGGAGGGGCTGAGAGATTTGCAAGACATGGTGTCATGGTCCTACATGCCATATTATCATGATGAACAACTGTATTTTTTAAATCCTTCGATGCATGTGGGGGTTACAGCCTGTACAATGCCACTTGTACCCCATTTTTTACCTTTAACCTCAGTGTCACCTTGACCTTAGAGCTATGGGACTGGGTTATGCTTCTGCATATCTTCTTATCATGTTGAACAATTGTACCTTGTTATCTTAAAATATCTCAATGCATAACAAAGTTATGGTCTGCAGTCTCTGGACAAAGAAAAAGTGACAAACTCCTGTGAACTTTGTCAAACTATTAACCATAATTTTCCTTTAGAAAACCTGGTTAAAAAGTAATTTAGTAAAGGTCAAAATAAAAACCTAGTAATAATGTGCTCTTGTACCACAATTTGTTTCTCAGACTGAAATATCTGAAAGAATTCATTCTTGTTTAATTCCTTATATTTGTTTGAGTTCAAGCCCAATGAATTAGGCAAAGCCTATGCTATTGTGTATTTCTCCTCTAAAATTTAATTTTTTATGGCCTTTCAAAGCTCAAAGAACTGGTCCAATGCAGGCACAATCAAGAGGGATTAGTACAATAGTTTAACTGTGTTAATTACTTGTGTTTCCCAATCAGCATAAAATAAATAGGTTAAAACAACACTTTATCTAATTTTGGGTTCGTGATTTTGAGCTATACTTACTTGAAGTAAATGTGAATCAGTACAATTGGATAGACCATATACAAGTACAATGCAAAGCCTGCAAATCCAAGAATCAGGTACAGGACTGACAGAGGACCAATCATTGTCTTTAGAACTGAAACAGAGATTAGTTTAATGATTAATAACATTATATTGAGATGTGTGCATCATTAATTTTCATTTTAATTGAATTTATGTTGGTGGCTTTATATAGCTAGTGTTGGTTTGTTATATACCACTGCCTTAAGATAAAAGTTTGTATATTTCTTTCGATACTACCACACCTTTTTTCAAGTGTTATGGACTGGAAAGTGTGTACAATCTCAGGGTGAACTCTCATGGTGTTTAGTCTCTCTGTAGACAAACATAGTTTACTATAGTGAGACCAAAAGTCACCCATCTAAGAACTGGCATTATCTTATGTTGCTTAAACTTATTAAGTGGGGAATTGCAAGGAACCACATGACACAAAAGTCTGATCAACTTCAAGCCAGTTAAACTTAACCTATATCATTATACTTGAGTTCTCCCCATCTTCATTTTTGGTTTTTGGCCTATTTCCAACCCTTGACCTGTTGGCACCAGCGGAATTGTTCATATATTGAAGGCAATATAAACCATATATTAATAACTTACCATTGAGTTTTCTCAGCAGAGAATCAGTAACTAGCATCCCCAGCTAATAAGCACAGCCAATAAAGTTACTGTTGAGTAACACCCCAACTTTGCTTAAACAGTTAAAGCAGCTTGTTCACGGAAGGCAATTGACAAAGAATTTGATTTTTAACTACGTGTCTTACATCTATTAATACCCATCTACTGACGCAATGTCTCTCAATATAACCATCCATGATCATAAAGAAAAATGGGTGGGTTCCCCATCATAGGCAATACCATCACGGGCAATATTGAAACTATATCTAGACTGATAAAACCTACATTATATTTAAATTCATTCACTTTTCTTGCATATGCTTGCTTCAAAGGATGAACTTGCCCAATTGCGGCAGCACGAAATACCCAAATCTTACCCAAATCTTATCCAAATCTACCCAAATCTGATTTAAAGGGGGATTAGTCTAATGTTTTGGAAGATTTGGGTAGAGATTTGAGAATATTTGGGTAGATTTTTGAGAGATTGAAGGAGATTTGGGTAGAGATGTGAGAGATTTGGGTAGAGATTTGAAAAGATTTGGGTAAGATTCGGGATTTTTTTTTTTGGCTGTATATTTATTGATTTTTTTTTTTTGTTAATACAAACAATCCTTTCTGCATTTTGCATGATTTGTGGGAGGATTTGGGTAGATTTGGGTATGATCTCGTACCTGTGTAATAAATTATATATAAACATTTTTTTAGAGCTTACTGTAACTACGATTTATTTACAATAATAATTATTAAAATCAACTTTTTTTCAATGCTTTAAAGGGTGATTAGTCTAATGTTTGGGAAAATTTGAGTAGAGATTTTAGAAGATTTGGGTAGATATTTAAGGAGATTTGGTAAGAGATGTGAGAGATTTGAGTAGATATTTGAGAAGATTTGGGTAAAGATTTGAGGAGATTTGGGTAGAAATTTGAGAAGATTTGGGTAAGTAAATATTCATACAAAATTTAATGGTAGTACCGAAACGACTGAAACAGAGAAGAATAAATATTATGTATACAGGTAAGGTATAAAGGATTTTATACTGCAGCACAGTCATCGTCCGCATCCTACACAATTACTGGACCCGGAATATAGATCGCTTGGAAGATCAAAAATACACCGTGTACACATTGTTTTGATAAAATTTCAGTATTATTTGTAAATACAAACAATTATTTCCTTATATCTCATGATTTATGGGTAGATTTGGGTAAGATTTGGGTATTTCGTGCCGCCCTGAAATTGCTACCCTGAACTGGTGAAGATGCAGAACATGTCCTTCTGGGATATCGTATTCTAAATTTAACCGATTTTGTCAAAGTTGTGTTTACAAAAACAGTGTGTCCAAAATTACAGACTCACCAATATCAAATGAGGGAAAGTAGAAAACTATTTTTTTTAATTTCTACCGATCATCGAGCTGCTTTAACATAGAATGGCTTGCAAACCAATAATCTATATAACCACATTATAAGTAATATATTCTCTTACAAAAATGCTTTTATCAAAACATTTTAAAATGTTGAAAGATTCGGGACAATTTTATACATTTCGTTATATTTTCTGACCCTGTCATGACAGCCGATTTTGACAACATTGGACAAAAACATAATTTATGAGCCTACAGTTGTGTGTATGATAAATTAGTGATGTACCTTGTATACAACTATTTTGAACTTACCCATCTCCATCAGTTAAACCTCATCTGAAGAAGAAAATGGCTTAAAATAGGAAAATTTGACAGATACGATGTCAATCAAAATATCGGACCATACACAATCTCTAGATTGGTTTACTACTTCCGGTACAAGGTAAAACTTTTACTCATAAAAATCACAGTACCCTTCAATAAAGAAAAACTCACAGTGTGTAATTATTATGACCCATCACCGGTTGCCCCACTAAGCATATTCAAAATTCAGCGAATCAGACAAGGCCAAGTAAAACTGGGGTTGTCGTACTTGGGTTAATACGATTGGGTACTTTTTCCAGCGTGGGCCAATATGATTGGCTGAAATCGTAGCAAGGGAATCCCCCATCCAGAGCCGTATAGCTTCCACGGTTTAAGGCCGATCATATTTCTCGGTCTAAATAAAGTATATAACAACCATACTTCATCTTGGATCTTGACAACAATAAAAATGAAGAAAAGTTTGCTGCTAATAGGCATACTAGGATTACTATGCATATCTGGTAAGTAGTTTTACTTTATTTTTAATGATTGATACCTAAAACAGACCGGTTTTTCATGCATGGTACCCCACCCGATTACTAAGGCTGCAGCAATGACATTTTCCAAAATTGGCAGTAGAATCTACTATGAAAAAAAATCATTTGCTTATATTTGGGAATTTTAAATCTAAACTATATTACTCAAAACTGTAACTTTGAAAACTGTATTGATGTGCTGTGACATTAAAAGAAGAGTGTTTTTAAGGTGATGTTTTATGGGTGATGGTCGTTTCGTCGACCAACCGTTTCGTCTAACTGATTATGTATAGTAAATGAAAAGTCGTTTCGTCAACCTTAATTTTCAGTAGGCGGAAGGTGTGAAATACTCAATTAACACACATTTACTCGCGCATTATTAATGGTAGTTGTTTAATGCGGGTGTATTTTGTCTTTAAATAATCAGCAGATAATTAATCCGATACAAAGCACATTTATATGAAAGTATAATATAAAGAAAAAAACACGTATGTTTGCGAGATTTTGTTACAAATATGTTTTATTTTGTAAAGTGAGCGAAATGTGCCACATTAGAAAAAAACATATAAATATTCCACCGATTTTGCAAAATATCCAAAGCAATCATGTCTACGGACGTTTACTGCATCAGTTGTACTCGTTTGGTTACGAAGCGGATGCATGCAGTATGTTGCGACGGCTGCGGTTTGTGGCAACACAGAAAATGCAAAACAAGTTTCAATTTTTTTTCCAACACTTCATGGACAAAATGAGAATACAAAAAAAATATATACATATACAGTAAACTAATACTGTCATCATCAGCGTCATCATCACTTACAACAAAGACCGAATAATGTGTGATAAAAAATGTTTCTTCCTCCTAAACTTGTGTGCCTAATTATGTTAAACAGTTACACATGCGCGAGTAATTAGGTGTGAATGACCCTACAAAAGTATTTCACACCTTCCGCCTACTGAAAATTAAGGTTGACGAAACGACTTTTCATTTACTATATGTAACCAGTTAGACGAAACGGTTGGTCGACGAAATGACTGTAATTCATGTTTTATCAACCCCAGTTACTCCTCTTTTATTATTGGGGCCCAATCCCTATATTATTCATATCTTTTTGAAACCAAAATATATTATTCACCATTTTTTTATAATGTCCAGGTACTGTTAACTTATTAAGAGAAATAACTTTTGTATGCTAGTTGCTATCCAGTGGCATAATCTCTTCTGAGATCCACTCCATTTTTGTCATATTGGCCACCGCTGGATCTCTACCCAGGCCTTATATAAAAGCTCCAAGAAATTTACACCGATGCCCCTACCTCGTTTCGGAAGTTCAAATCAATTGTTTTAGGATGCACACCTAAAAATCCACGCATGTCTAGTAGGAAGACATATTTTTCTTTCCATTTCATTCAACATCATTGTGCACTCCCATGTATAATGCCCACCCCAAGTTTGAGGTTCAAAAACTTGGAAAAATCTATTTCCCATATATTGTATGCATCCTGTTTTTGAACATCAAGGAGGCTGCCATCTTGTCTTGCCGTGGGTGTTTTGTTGGTGCTCGAAAGCACTACGGGTGACAAAATGTTCTGCTGCTTCCGCGAGTTAGGTGTCATGAATGATTACTTACGCACCTTTTGTATTCACATGCTATTGCATTGTTACCATGACGTTACTATAGCTGATAGTTTGAATAATAGTCTTGAAATCTGACACCATATAGTTTGTTTGTCATGAGTCTCATTCTAATTGTATCTGAAGTACACAATTATAATTAACCAAACAGTCATATCCTAGTGAAACTAACTAGTAAAACTGTTGTATATAATTCGAGGGGTGAGACGAAACTAGGCTAAGTGCATATTAATATATAAGCACTTAGCCTAGTTTCACTTTCACCCCTCAAAATATATATATATGTGTGGTTGGTCACTGTAATAATGTTGCTAACACCACATTTTGTGACCAATTAATTATTATGAATAATATAGTGCAGTGCAGAACATCATCATTATTTTATTTTTGGTTGTATCATCGAAATAAAGAAAACATGAATATGAGGGAACACAGACTTTGTAAGCATTTATTCAATAATTATATAATAGAAATCACAAACAGACAACAATATATGAGCAATTATATACAATTTATCTGTAATGTCAGCTTAAAGTATGAAATATTCTCAGATTTTGCCGATATAGCTTCTGTAGTGGGTTGGGTAAAGTTTGGAAAAAATACAAGAAACTGAATTCTTGTGTATAGTGCGCACCCCCTCATCCAAAATTGAAATATAAGTATAAAAAGTGCGCACAATACATGGCCCTTTATGGTAATTCTGCGAATCATATTTTTGGAGCGAGAATTGCAGTACACATAATCCCTTTCCAAGGTTTTTTGTTGGGAGTTTTTCCATTTTTATACAATTTCGTGTCCTTAAGATAACTCCAGTTTTGACTCATGCTATTGAAATTAAATTTCATTTGAAAACGAAAAGACATTAATGACAGAAAGTGTCAAATTAATGACAGAAAGTGTCATGCACAAAGTTCATAGCTCTGGCCTCAGTATTTTTGGAGTTATTCCCCCTTTTCACAATATCTTGACCACAAGATAACTCCTGTTCTTACGCTTTTGAAACAAAATTTTTGTTGTGAGAGGAAGTGTCACACACTAACTCTGGGCAGAGCTTGATCAATATAGTCAGCCCTTTAACTATGTTCTCCATGAATACTGATGATGTAATTACAATAAAAATTCAATGAATATTAAACAAAATGAATTTTAAAAAATTGATTTTCGGCATGAATGTACTCATTTACTGTAAACATCTGCAAACCTTTGTACCCTAGCAACACAGGGTTTACCTGTTTCTTGTCATCCTAATTATTCTTTTACATGTCAGGGGTTTCCTTAAGGATTTGACTTTCACTTGCCAAGGGGGCAAGTTACTTTGAACATCTACTTGCCCCCCAGTGAAAACAGCTTGTCAGATCTTTAAGTTAGTTAGTGTTTGTTAATGTTTAAAACTAAATATGTGTAGTATTAAGATGAATTTTAGTTAACATGTATCAAACACAATTTGCAAGCAACTCACCCCCAATATAATGTAGAAAATAAAATATAAAAAAACCCGAAAAATTTCATTTATGAAAATAAACTTGCCCGACGGGCTATCTCCTTGGAAAATCACTTGCCCATGGTGATTTTAACCCGGCACGGGCAAGCGGGCGTCCAGTTTAGAAAACCCCTGCATGTGAAAAATAATAATGTATTCCTTTATTCAAGTCACTGCTTGCAAAAGTAAGTGAAGGTTTTGGTAACTGAAATCATGGTAGATCTACTTTTTTAAAGAAAATAAAGCATATATGTCACTGTGTGTGTATGTGAGGGGATTTAGGTGGGGGAAAACAAATCTCTAGTTCTTCTCTACTTTAATTTGCCAGCATTATTTTTTATATGGTTCTGAATGTATGCCCAAGAATTGCAAAACGTTCAGATAACCGTCTAAAAACTATATTCATATTGAATGTATGTTAGAACAATTATTGTTTATTTATAGTGGCATGGTGTTCTGATCTTGCTGTTTGTTCCATAATGTTGTGGAGTGCTGAAATGCAAAGTTAATATTAATGATATAATTATATATTAATCATTGTCCTCAATGTCACATCTAGATGTTTTTATGCATTGGCAAACAGAGCTGGGCAGATCCAGATCAAACTGCCCCTGTTAGGACATACAGTATTGTATCTCAAGTTCTACTCAGACTGCTCACCAGAGAAAAAAACATAGTCAATAAGTGTACCTTTAAAAATTCAGTAACTTGAGCCACGAATTTGTATATGAATATTCATGTGGTAAAGTGTTAAATATGAGACACCCGTTCATTCTTTCTTAAATTCTTGATTCATCTATTTCCTTAAGCACTTATGAAAAAATGCATATCTACTTAATAAGGGTGTAACAATACACTTACCCAACGATATACGTATCGGGATACAGTGGTCACGATATGCAGGGGTTTCCTTAAATAGACGCCCACTTGCCCGCGCCTGGTTAAAATCATTGCAGGCAAGTTATTTTTCAAAGAAGAAAGCCCGAAGGGCAGGTTTATTTATGTAAATGAAATCTTTCGTTTTTTTTTATTTTCTATAGTATATCAGGGGTAAAATGCTTGCAAATTGTTTTTGGTACATATTAACTAAAATCTACCTAAATATTGCACATATTTAGTTTTAACCCTTTCCCTCATAGAGGATACCATGAAAAGACCTAAGCAAACAGCATAAAACCAGATTTTATGCTGTTCGCTGCTCCTCAGTGGTCTGGTAATGAGGATTTTACAATTAAATTTGGTAAGGTTTGAGTTTGGCTTTCAGCAGATCAGGCTTTATGTGGTACCTATTGAGTGCGTCAAAATGAGTCTATATGAAGGAAAGGGTTTTAAACATTAACAAATACCAACTAATTTCAAGATCGGGCAACCTGTTTTCACTGGGGGCTAGTAGATGTTCAAAGTAACTTGCCCACTGGACAAGTGAAAGTCAATCCTTAAGTAAACCCCTGGATATGATACGGCTTTTAAGTTTTGTCAATCTCGTTTCCCTATCTCATAGTTCGTACAGGTCTTGAAAAATTCTTGAATTTAATGTCTGTCTTGAAAAACACTTGAAATCACATTTTGCCTTTTAAGGTCTTAAAAAACCTTTGAAAAAACCCTTTAATATTGCTTCAGAAAATTTGTATGAACCATGCATCTTTAAATGAAGAATAAAATAAAAAAAAGACAAACTTTCAATTGTTTATTTTATAAGGCATATTTTTTTAAGCCTCCACCAAAAATGGGGTAGGGGGATATAGATTTGCCTTTGTCTGTATGTATATCCGTCCGGAAACTTTGTGACATGAAAAAACCCAGAAAGTACTTGTACTACAGACTTGAGACTTCATGGATATGTTATTCAGGACATGAACTTGGGCGACCAGGGTATTTTCAACGAAATGCTGTTGAATTTGACAGAGTTATGAGCCTTTGTTTTTGAAAAATATGGAATTTTATGCTTGTGACGCACCAACTCAGAAAGTATTTGTACTACAGACTTGATTCTTCATGGATATTTATTCAGGACATAAACTTGCACACCTGGTTATTTTCATCGAACCCCTTGAAGTTGACATAGTTATGGGCCTTTGTTTTTGAAAAATATGGAATTTTATGCTTGTGACAAATGCAACTCAGAAAGTATTTGTACTACAGACTCGAAACTCCATGGATATTTCATTCAGGACATGAACTTGTGCACCAGGTTTTTTATGCCCACTTGCAGTTCCAATCAGATGAAGTTTTGATTTCAAATGTTCAATTAGCCATAAATTGCATCAAGACATTTAATTGATCAAATTTTATTACCCCCGCCAAAGATGTCTGTCCTTCCGTACACATTTTTGTCCGGAGCATAATTTGAAAAGTATTTGAGATATTAGCATAACATTATGATACTTCATAGATGGATAGATCTTATAGAGGAAAAGTGCAGTGCACAAGAATGATAACTCTACCTTTCATAATTTTTGAGTTATTGAACTTTTTTTATTTTTCAAACTTAATTATTGTCCGGAGCAAAACTCAAAAAGTATTTGATATGTCAACTTGAAAATTCAAGATTGATAGATATTATTGAGGAGGAATGCATGCATAAGAATGACAACCCTATCTTCCATTATTCTTAGTTATTGCTTTTTATTTTTATTAATTTTGTCCGGAGCAAAACTCAAAAAGTATTTCATATATCAACTTGAAACTTCATAGGTGAATAGATCTCATTGAGGAGGTGTGCAGTGCTCAAGAATGATAACTCTACATTCTATAATTTTTTAGTTATTTCCCTTTGTTATTTTTCAGACTTAATTTTTGTCCAGAGTATAAGTCAAAAAGTATTTGAGGTATCAACTTGGAACTTCATAGGTGGATAGATCTTATTGAGGAGAAGTGCAGTGCACAAGAATGATAACTCTACCTTTCATAGTTTTTGAGTTAATGCCATTTGTTATTTTTCAGGCTTAATTTTTGTCACAGTGACCATGACATTTTTACCTGTTGACTTCAAAATAGGGGAATTAGTAGGTCTTCACATGAGTTTCATATCAATAATAACTTCAAACATCAGTCTTCATTACCAAAAATTTTCTTTTAAAAATGAAATATTTTACTCTCCAACACATCTTCTAAAGAGCAAGCATTCGGCGGGGGATGGCCATGTCATCATGACTCTTGTATAAATCAGTATCTTTCATTCAGTTACCTGTTGAAGTTACCCTTCTTTACTCAAAATGCAAACTGATAAATCAATTAAATTGATTAAAAATACAAAGGTCATCAAACATTGTTGAGATGATTATGCAATTTTAGCAGTAAAACAGTAGCCGTTAGAGCGGGTGAAAGATGTTGACTGACATTATGACCGATACTATCTGAATATTCCGCATCATTGCATAATTAGGAAGCATTAGAATGCGTGTTGATTGGATAACATGCCAAGATTTTTTAATTGCCATCCCAAGTGCTTTCATTTAAGTAATATACAGTGTAGAGCGATACAAGTTATTTACTTTGCCTTTTGTTTTCTTCAAAGTTAATGGATGGGAAAAATCGCTATTGTTTGGAGAATTTAAATTTTCATAGGCGAAAAATATCGGGTTTCTATTCCAAGGGGAAACTGGTGTTATAGAAGGGAAAAAAGAAACTGGAAGTTAACAGTACCATACCATGCAGACCTGGGAGTGTACCGTGAACCGTACAGTGAAGAAAATACTGTGGTATATCGTCTGTATACCCAGGGCTCAAATTGAATATTTTTTCCCACTCACAAAAAAATCCGAGTGGTTTAAAACATAACTGGCAAACTTCATTTTCTAATCACATTTTGCCAAAAATGTGAGTGTTAAATTTGAGCCTGGATTTTATTTTAAGTTTGACAACCAACTCCTTCTCCCATTTCTTCACTGTTTTATCGCCAGTATGTATGATCTATGTGCTTTCTTTGGTTTGTCGATTTCAGATTCTGTGCAAATTTCATTGACATCACAAGATGTAATGACTGGATATCTTTCATTTTGACATTGTTCAGTTGTTGATCAAAATCAGCATCAGACGCATTTCCATTGGAAACCGAAACTAGGGTAAAATTGGCTTCCAAGGTTGATGTGAGGGTGTTGGTAACTTTTATTGATTGAAAAATAATATTGTAATTTTAAACTTTAATAATTAGTCACATAATTAGAAAATTAAGCGGTATCAAGTATTAATATTCATGAGGGGGTAAAGTTAATTGAAAACAGATGTTTTAACTCGTGTTTTGTACCATAGTCGACAGACTGGACCCGCATTTTATTCTTAGTCATATAACAATTTGCCGATGTAAATTTCGCTTGTGATATTAAAAACAAGCTAGGATTGTTTAGTTAAGATAATGTTATTGATTATCTTATTGAAATTAACTCATTTAGACATGTTTAATAAAAATGTTTAAGCCAAAATCTTCACTTGCAAAAAATGCTAGTGGTTTAAAACATAACTCGCAAACATCATTTTCTACTCGCATTTTGCCAACATGCGAGTGTTAATTCTGAGCACTGATACCATTACACCCTTACTACTTAGAGTACATGATTTTATGAAGGTAAATGATGGCCACTTCTAGATGATAGCTCCAGGAAATACACAGCTGAAATCTGGTAACAGTGTCTACTCTTCCAACAGCAATATATATTGTGCTACCTTTACACTGTTGTTACAATGTTGCCAAACTTGTTGTTCAAGGTGAAGCACTTGATGAAAAACAGCACCCAACAGTACTGGTGTGTGTACAAACTACTGAACACTGGCATACACTGTGTAGATCTTTCCCTCTGATGGAGTTTCATGATTTACCCAAACAACTGTCTACCTCATTTCGTCCTCATACAAAGAATACAATTATGTGAAATTGGATGTATGTAATGTACTCATAAGATCTTTCTCAGATATATCAGTTTAGACCAGTGAAGAGGAAATCCATGCAAGACCTTAAATAAAACAAAACAAAAACAAACAAAAAAAAGTTCAATCTAAAAAATTTTTAAAGTGGTACCTTAAGGTTAACCATCCATCATTAAATTGTGATCATGGGCTATCAATTATTGATTGTGGGAATTTTATAGCAAATGCATGTCTTTATAGACTAAGAAAAAAAATAGCCTTTAACTCCAAGTTGGTGGATGCTTGCATCTGCACTGAACTCTTATTAAGCATCAGAAGGACCATGATTTTGATACATAATATATTGATGGATGTATTACCTTAATAATGAAGAGTATCCAGCTATATAATATACTCTTTAAAGCCAGATCAGCATTCTAGTTTTAACCAGTTTCGTTTTTTGCAACAAAGCCAATATTATTCTCTCAGATAAAAGTACATGGTCACTTATTTCTGTGTAGGATAAAAAGAGATAAATTAGTGCCCATCAGAATTGATCATAAAGCATTAATTACAACCACTCATCTCTGCAAGAAAGGCTGCAAGAGAAGGTTTAATTATCACTTGATAAGACCTGCATTACAATGTGATAATAGTTTATGGCTAATGACAACATTGCAACTGTTCTATTGAACCAATTACTGAGTACAGATTTATCCACATCTATAAAGTGCAGACATAATGAACAACTTAGGTGACTTTTATCCTTGGTTTAATGAGCAGCAGCTTGAGCATATTGTATTCGTCAAGTATAGCCTTGAATCAAGATTTTGCTAGATTATTTACCATCCTCACCAGCTTTTCTGAGCCTGCTTCTCGTTTGGACTGTCAAAAAATGCTCCTACAAGGACAGAATTACACGTTTTTTGTCAAGAATATTATCGAAACCAAATTGGCCTGAAAATTGGTCATACAGTCTTAGTCTTCAAGGTTTTTTCCTTCTTCATGAGGGGCTGATCTTAGGTGCCTTCCTTTATGAAAAATTCTTTAAATACAACAGTTTTTCCGCCTTTGGGGTGGAAAGTTGTGGGTTAGATCCCTGGCCGCAAAAATACCTAAGTCATATAAAATGAAAGTGGTATAGCTACCTTGCTTGGCGCTCAGCATATAAGGGTTTTCCCAGGACTGGTTGACCGGGTGTATGGATAATGAAACTGGGTGTGGTATCATGCCATATGTCTATGGTGTGATACTGCTATGTGGTAGCACTACATCTGTTTCCAAATAAGTTTACATAAGTTTCCAAAATGACTGAAATAGTGTAGGTGAGACTTTAAACCCAACACACAAAGACATAGTTATCCTCAAACAAAACAAGAACTAAATCAGTTGTAGTTTCATAGTCTTGAAGTTTATTCAGATTTTATCACTGTTTGAAACCATGTCTCAAGACTCACTGTCAGCCTTGCTTTAAAAGTCAAATCCATTTGTTTACTGCATAGAAAATCTAGATTTCAACCCCTCACAACTGTGTATTGTTGTAAACCTTTTAGAAATTCCAAGACTCACTAATCTGCTTAATGTACTTGATATAAAAATGTACTGTAGGCGTTACTTAGGATGCATAATTATTACTGAGAGTTGCGCACAGTACACTGTACTGTCGCAAAATTGTGATTATACAGAATTTGATAATTTTTGTAGAGTTTTCAAGATATGCATTATATACCAGGCATATATTTCAGACATACTGAAAAGTGCCTGTCTGTCTGACCTGACTGGTGATTTCTGTTTTGGTCATGTGAATATTTCAAAACAGTCTGTCCAAATGTCCGTTAGAGTTTCTAGCAGCAATTTTTTACTATATACACATATGTATTTCAACACCTAAGTGTTGAAAATAAAGTTAGGCTACTTAAGGTTGTTCTTTTTCTTTCTGTTAACATTGGTGGTCTCCAGGGGCCCGTTTCACTAAACTTCGTACGAACATTTTTTTCTTACATTTCTTTGTACAAAGTTTAGTGAAACAGGCCCCAGGTATTTGGAGAATATTTGGTCTGGACCTCATCTTGTATAGGACCCTAACGAGAATATGCCTTTTCAGTATATTTAAATTAATGTTTCACACAAAGGATATTTTTACCTCTCAAAATGAGTCTTGTCAAATTGAGGTTGCAAACACTGAAGTATCCCTGCATAGTGACTGCATCTTTGAAGTCTCTCATGTCTGAAAAGTAAATACATGCATCAAGAAGAAATTCTTGGAATATCATAAATAATATGCTGAAAAACTAAATGAGAAGACTGGCACCAACACAGGTAATGCAATTGATTTGTTTATATAATTATACCCTTTAATGTTCATTAAATGAGGAGAGATCTATTTTGCTAGAGTGCTCTCCAGTTTTATTTCTGAATTACTTACGTCATCTTCTCAGATAGTCTGTAGATTGTTTAGCCTCTTGGTGTTCTTCTCACATCATCTCCATACCCGCATGAGTCATTCAGAGCTTACATAGTTCTAAGCAAATACAGATGCTCCTCTGTCTGATATATTTAAAGAATTGAAATATGTTTTGAATAAATATGTGTTTACTTATTACTCAATAATTTAAAAAAGAAAAAAAGAAACAGCCTGCCATGGCTTTAAGCTACAGTGTAGCTGCATTGCTTTGACACTGGGTCCAAATGTTGATGCATTGGCAATTAGAGAAGACCCAGATCAGGGTCTCCTCTGTTTGCTCATAAAATACTTTGTCAGTTTCAACACAGTCTGTGTGGCAAAAAAGAAATTATGATTTCATTACTATTTTAAGTTGAGTTAATTAATATTCATCAACTCATAAATTTATACATGAATATTCATGAGGAAAAGGTTTAATGCTGCTCTCCAGATTTTGGCATGAAAATGTAAGCCATATATTTCCCATTCATGGCTGGCTCAACTGCATACAAACAAAATCTTAAACAAAACCATGAGTTCTTTTGTTTAAACCAGGTCATCCATTGACTATCTATTATCACAGTGTAGCTGTTGTCTATCTTGTTAATCAATTTGAATACATCAATAGGCACTGGAAAGGTCTATACATTGGGCTTATGCCTTAAAGACTTAGGAGGAAACATTTTTATCCCAGATCAGTCTGCAGATTTGATTTGGAATGCACAAGTCATTCAGTGCTTCTTTAACTACTATAGGGATTTAAGAGAAACAATAAAGTGTTATTTGTAATCTGTTCTCAATGTTAATTGTAATCAATTAACCTGTTCTTCAGGGAGATACATTTAAGACTGAGGCCAACTTTATCCATTGGGAAGACTTTCATGTCATCATTTTATCTGCTTGTCTGATAAATGGAAGGTTCAAATATCATCTGCTGACAGATTGAATCAGAGGATGATAGTGGTAATGGAATTATTGCTTTAGATATGGAGGTACAAGAAAATGCTGGCACCCTCTCTATATCTGATGGTTCTGTGTTGTTAAAAAGTGTGAACTTTCTGTTACTATTTTAGTAATGAAGTGATTGTTTATTGTATAGTGGTCCCTCAATAGTGAGTACCAGCCTACTTTAGCTTATTAGACACCTATTCATAGAATCATCAAGTCTTTTGTGCTTTGCAGATAGCAGCACAGAGCAAATAGAAAAAAAAGTTCCAAGTGTTTAATTGCTTGTAACCAATTGGTCACATTGGAAAAATCTGTCAATGGAATTCCAACCTTTTACCTCTAGTCCTCAGAATATACTTGTATAATTACACCATATTGTTTTAAAGGCATTCATGAAACCGTTCCTGTCTTTCATTGTAAATTCTAAAAAGAAAAACAGTCTGATCTTGTATACATTATTCAGGTGTAAAATGTTTGTATAAATAGAAATAAGCTATGAACAGATATTGACTGTTTTCAGTATTTTCAGGTAACTGACATAAATGAATACAAAGAACAATCTAGATCATTAATCCTCTAATCTCTGCAAATACATTGTTAATACAGTGCAAATCTTCCAATAATTCCAGCTACATACCTTCATTATACAGGATCTGAAAGAACATCATTCTAGATGGTTTCAGGTGTATTATTAAACTTATGTTAATCAAAATGAAATGCTTTCTTATTACCTTAGTTCATTCCACCCACTGTATCTTTTGATTAAGTCTACTGACAGAAGTAAGCAGCTTTGTTATCTTTTGTATAATAAAAGCATCAATAATGTTTGCTTGTTCAGTTATATGAAGAGTCCCTGCATTAGGATGCACAGAGATGTAAGCGAGAACTTCAAACAACAAACAGGCAGTCTCTCTTAGATCTCAATCCTGTATATATGTCTATAAGTATATTTTGAATTCTGATACCCATTATTCACATTCACTCAGTGATATAAATCCAATATGGAATGTATCAGAATTACAGTTTTGGCATTCCAGGAATATAAGTAAATTGGAGGTATGATTGTGAATTTAAATGCAAAATGCACTGCAGAACTCGGTAATGAATATAACAGTATCTCACATGGGACAGAACATTTAGTTACATTCTGAACAGTTGTTTGCAGGAGGAGAAAAAAAAAAAGGTTAATCACAAACTCAGACGGTAAATATCTATGCTGAAAAAAAGATTGTTCACATTTCCATCACACAGTTTTTAACAGTGACTGTTGTAAGAACTATGGAAAACTTTTTTAACCCTTACAATGCTGAGGGCACTTGTGACCCCCTTTGCAACCAGTGCAGACCAAGATCAGCCTGCACATCTGTATCAGTAACATTTTAGAAAGTGATGATTTTTTTTTTTATTGCAGCTGTACGGGCAGATGATGGCGATGCTAAAGTCGAGGATGACATCGGAAAAAGTAAGGACGGCTCAAGAACCGATGATGAAGTTGTGCAGAGGTATGTACATTTACCCGACACCTTCCCACAGCATGTCATGGGAGCTGTTAACCCTTTCCCTTATAGAGGAAACCATGAAAAGACCTATGCTAACAACATAAAACCAGATCAGCCTGCGAGTAACTCACAGGCTGATCAGGTTTTATGCTGTTCGCTGCTCCTCAGTGGTCTGGAAATGAGAATTTTGTAATTAAATTTGGTAAGGTTTAACTGTGGTTTTCTGCAGATCAGGCTTTATGTGGTACCTATTGAGTGCGTCAAAATGAGTCTATATGAGGGAAAGGGTTAAGGGAATGACATAATCAATTATGCCAAAATTCTGCCTACAGTAATTGGCGCTAAGTTGCTACATGTATCTTAAAATAACATAATAGATAGGAAGACATTCCAGCATATATTTCTGTTTTCTAAAATATTTGAGTATATGATTAAGTCAGCGCTTAATTATGATTAATACTGATATATGTTAAAAAAAATATTTCTTTAGTTGAATGATGGAATTTGTCTTTAGTTTTTGAAGTAAATGCTTTGTGTTACGAAGGATAGTGGAATTTGAGCCTGCTTAAATCAAGATTTATCTTCTAAGTGATATGCAGGCTGATCTGGTTTTAAACTGTTTCCTTCTCATGAGGAGGTGGTATCACTGTAAAACCCGATTGATTTTTATTTGACCTGGTTTAACTGTGGTCTGTTGATCAATATTTAAATGATATGGATAAATGTGTGGGAATTTTGCAGTTTTCAATTTTCCCACTGCTTAAGATAATTGGATTTGGCCCCAGTACTCATACAGAAAATATTGATATGATTTTAATCAATCTTTATGTTACTGATTGATAAATTAATGACTGTTGTTTTAGTTTTTGAGTCACAAAATGAATATTTTTTCCATGTTTTTGGAATCTCCTGGTCTAATAAATCATAAAATGGAAGGACCCACAGAAGAATGTTTTGAATGGAATATTTCCTAACTGGATAGGATTTCATAAATTTATATCTCTTATGAAAGGGTGAGATTATAATTCAAACATAATTTAAGAATTTTTCGGTGTAATTTTGCTAGCTTGAGAGCAGGTAATAGTATTGCTCTGATGGGACCCAACTATAAGCTATTGACCTAATTTTAACATAAGGACTTTATCTATACAGAATCCAGAGGCATGAACCCTGTGTCTTAAACACAAGCCATCTGGGTTTTCCCCAGGTATTGTTTTCTTTATGCTTTACCTGGGTAAGTAGATCTTGAACCAAGATCTGTGTCCCATCTGATTACTTTCTCTGCATTTTTGCATGCTGTGTTATCATTTGCTTAAGATTTATTGAAGGTTACAGAGCAAATTTGACATAAATTTTAGGATTTTTGGCAAGTACTTACAGTTTTGCAAATTTAAAGGCTTTTACCTGGAATTTGATTGGAATATTCAATACTCAAAATATGTGTAGGGCAAACAGAATAATTGTTGAGCTTTTAAAAAAAAGGCATTCCTTGAGATCAATTATGTCATATATACTTCTGCACGTGTATAGAGTAAAGGGTCATGAAAAAGTAGAAAGAAAAAATAAAGTATGAGTTATAGGTGATGCAAAATGATTGTGTTAACCCTTTCCCTCATATAGACTCATTTTGACGCCCTCAATAGGTATCACATAAAGCCTGATCTGAAGAAAACCAAAGTCAAACCTTACCAAATTTAATTACAAAATCCTCATTACAAGACCACTGAGGAGCAGCGAACAGCATAAAATCTGATCAGCCTGCGAGTAACTCGCAGGCTGATCTGGTTTTATGCTGTTCGCATAGGTCTTTTCATGGTGTCCTCTATGAAGGAAAGGGTTAACATGTTAGATTTCTCCACAGATGATTTGTGTTGATTTTTCACAAAACGCCCATGTACCTAATGATGTTACCTTCTGGAAATCTTCTCACCATTTATACCTGACTAGAAACCCTGCTGTCTTTAGACGTGCTAATTAGTCCCATCCAGGTAGAAAGTGTTTAGTTTCAACTTTTTCTGGGTCAGTTGATAAATGTGTGATAATAATGGAAAAGTCTTCAAGATATTTGTTATATTGGCACAGGGAAGGGTTGTTTCAAAATGATTAATGCAGTTATGTGATGCTGCTCAGTTAAAATTCAGCAATCGTTTTTGGTCCAAGTACCGATGCAGTATTAAATGAGGGCAGTTCATAAAGTTTTTAAACTTAAGCTGATAAAAATAATCAGAATATAATCAAAATTTTTAGCCATGTTCAGTCTGATATACATTAATTAAGGTATATTATTTTCATTTTTTTTGCATATTTTTCTGGCATCTCATAATGGTTATTTCTTTTTCAAATTTGGAAGGTATGCAGCCCTACAGATCTGACAGACAGGAATACCAGAGAATAAAAATAAACACAAGACTGATAAAATCCTCTTTAGACACAGACTAGGCTTAATGCATATAATCTAAGGTTCAAACCTAGATATCATACACAAATACCTATCTGCTATCAAAACTTAATGCCATACTGGACTTTGAGCTTGAAAATCATACTTATAATATTTTTTGAGAACATGGCCAATATTTTGAGCTTGATTTTTTTTTTACTGAAGTCCAGCTTTTGTTTTTGAGAGCACTAAGGTGTTGCTTTCAATACCTATTTATTGCATTCATTTGATTGGACACAAGTCTGTAGACACTCAGGATTCATCAGGCAAGATCAGGTGACTGTGTGGGGGTTAAAATGATAGTAACGTGAACATAAAACATTTCCTCCGAGGTTGGACATATCCCAAAACTAACATCCCTAATTTCAGGCTATTGTAAATCGGGGTACCTGCCTGTAATTAACAGTGAGATGAGTGTAATAAGTGATCCATGAATCTCTCAATGAATATCTATGTGTTCATCTTTCTGTTTTAAATTGTCTAAAAAGTGATCGAATTCTTATAAATATCATTTTCACAGATTTCAGTGCAAAACCTCTATACTTCTTACTTATATTGCTGTCTGTACTCTCCAAGTGGAAAACTAGCTGGTTTGCGTAATTTCGTGTTCAATGCACAGCATCATAAAAACAGCAAGATTCAGCGTTTTTTTCGTATGTGCTGTAGACATTGTTAAACCTTGGTTCTTCTCCATCACAATCTTATCAAAATACCTTTGTGGTAATACACATAGATAGCTGAAAGTTTCAGCGTCTGTGCTTGTGGTACACAGTACAACTTTTTGCAGGAAGAAAAGTACAGTACAATATGTGCTATTGTTTTGCCATGGTATCGTATGTATGGTATTCCTGGTTTATTTTTCATAGTCTTCACATAGTGAAATTGGCCTCTATAGAAGTCTTGCTCTTCCCGACACAGGACCATCATGTCATGTCTGGTCCTGTCATGTCCTACACTTGTCTACTTTACATGAAGTTTGGTAACTGTTGCTGATAATGCTTAGAGGTGCATTGCTTCACTGCATAACTGTGCTTCAAAACGAAAATCTAGAAAAATGTGTAATATTAGTCATGTACTGTAAACAGAACACAGGTCTACAAAATTAAAAGGAAAATGCCTGAAACAAAGTATTTGTTTGCCATCGCATCCCTGTAAAAAAGTATGTTGGCCATGGCTTTTGAGGTTAGAAATGACAAGTGTTTACTCTAGGTTCAAATTTATGGGGGATTTTCCCCCAAACCATCCAAAAACAAGGGGGATGTTTTGAAATCAGGGGATTACACTGAAACACATTTTGTGTTCAAAACCCTTATAATATGACGTAAATGTACATATGAAATGGAAAATATGCAGTTTAATTTTATTCTGCTTGTTTTTGTTCAATATCCACACTGCGCAAGCACTTGTAATTGATTTAAGTGCGAAAAATATTTTTCTTTGTTTATACTCTGTGAACTTTACCACCTGGTGCCAGATGCTCTTATAAACAATATCATGATGAATCTGTTTGGCAGAATCAGCCAGGCAGTGACAGATAGCCTTCAAAAAGGACATGATGACATGCGATTTTCTTTTTAGCTCACATGAGCACAACGTGCTCAAGGTGAGCTTTTCTGATCGCCTTTTGTCCGGCGTCCGTCGTCCGTCCGTGCGTCCGGCGTCAACAATTGATTCAAACAACATCTCCTCCTAAACGGCTTGGCCAATTTGAAAAATATTTTGCAGGAATGTTCCTTAGATGAAGCTCTACTAAAGTTGTATAAATGGTTCTGGTCCATCGCATAATTAGGTCACAGGAGCTAAAAATAGATTTTAAAAATGAAAATTTAAAAAATCTTCTTCTCTGAAACCACAAGGCCTAGCCTTTTGATTTTTGGTATGTAGCATGATCTTATGACTCTCTACCAGGATTGTACAAATTATGACCCTGGGGTCAAAATTGGCCCCGCCCCAGGGGTCACTTGATTTCACATAGGCTAATATAGGAAAAACTTGAAAAAATCTTCTTCTCCGAAACCACAAGGCCTAACCTTTTGATTTTTGGTATGTAGCATCATCTTATGGGCCACTACCAAGATTGTACAAATCATAGCCCTATGGTGATAAATGACCCCGCACCAGGGGTCACTTGTTTTACATAGAGTTATATAGAAAAATCTTAAAAAATCTTCTTCTATGAATCCAAAAGGCCTAGAGTTTGGTTTTTGGTATGTAGCATCATCTTATGGGCCACTACCAAGATTGTACAAATCATAGCCCTATGGTGATAAATGACCCCGCACCAGGGGTCACTTGTTTTACATAGAGTTATATAGGAAAATCTTAAAAAATCTTCTTCCATGAATGCATAAGGCCTAGAGCTTAGATATTTGGTATGTAGCATCATCTTATGGGCCACTACCAAGATTGTACAAATCATAGCCCAATGGTGATAAATGACCCCACACCTGGGGTCACTTGTTTTACATAGAGTTAAATAGGAAAATCTTAAAAAAATCTTCTTCTATGAATCAATAAGGCCTAGAGCTAAGATTTTTGGTATGTAGTAGCATCTAATGGTTCATTACAAAGATTTTCAAAGTCTTGGCCCTACGGTGATAAATGACCCTGCGCCCAAGTCTTCTCTGAAACCATATAGCCCATTGCTTAGATATTTGGTGTGTAGTATTGTCAGGGGTAAAATGTTTTAGATTAAGTTATATCAGAATCCTTGTCTGTTTAAAAACCTTGACATCAGTTGAAGCAATGGTACTCAGGTGAGCGATTCAGGGCCATCATGGCCCTCTTGTTTTATAATTGGGTATTTTCATGCACATGAATTTTATTGATGCAGTATCTTTGGAGAAAATGCAAAAATCCCGCGCCCTAGAATAGACACTGAGTGACAACAGGTGCCTAAATAAATAATGGTACCAGATTGTAAACCAAATCATTGATTGGTTAGGTTGTAGAGCTGAATAGCCTGGAGAGATATTAAAATAGAAATTGTACAGAGTATCGCAAAAGCTTTGGTGAAAAGGTCTACAAGATGCAGTAGTTATTTCAGAACTTAATAATTAAATTATCTATATCAGAACACAGAAATAACACAAAGATAATATTTTTATAATCAGGGTATTAGGAATAGCCATTTTGATGTGTTTTGTTTCTATCCTTGATGATCCTGGGTTCCTCAAAATACCGGGGTAATCTATGTAAAGTAGTTAATGAAGAGGATAATTGGCACCTTATACCTCCCGTATCAAGGAACGTTTGGTTTCCGAAAGTAAGCGGTATTCCCTGCAGCTATTTATATCATCATGCTATTTGCAGGTTTCTGAATTCTTCACAGTCACTGACTGGAATTCCAGTTCAGTCTGTTTTATGTCCATCTGAACATTGTGAAAACTTGAATTTAATCCATAGCATCTGCACAATTTTTATTGTTAACCGTTATGATTGCCTCTTGTGTTTACTTGCTGCAGTCCTTGTTATGAATGTCAGTAACTGGTTTCAGGCTCTGAGGATGATCACATGTGTTAATTTCATTATATTTATTTCAGGAAAAGATTTAATAAATTATTTTAATTTCATGACAGAAGTTAGGTACATAATTGGATCAACTGTCTATGCGCAATACCAGTATATCTATCATTTTCTCTGTATATTACATGTAATTGAAGAACAGCTTGAAAAGAAAACTTTCTAAGCAAGTGTAAAAGAGATATGAAATAGCACATATACTATCTATTTGCCATAGACTCTATGATAGAGCTAGCTTTTGTGGTGACATGGTATACTGAGGGTCCCCAAGTTTGATTCCAGTGAGGAACAGTTGGATTTGACTTTGTTACACAAGAAAAACAAACCCTATTAGTTCAAATGAGAATTTGGAAAAGCCTGTCAGTTTATTCAAGAAAACATTTTCTTCAGAAGGAGATTTTTATGAAAAATAAGGTTTAATCAGTCTTTCTTGTTAATATTGTGCCGGCACTTGAAATTTATTGTGTATATTAATTGTTATTCAAACTTCTCATATAATAGGTTAATACACTGTGTTTACCATCCCCGGTGGCTGAGTGGTTAGAGTATCCGCCTCAGAAGTGGGAGGTCGTGGGTTCGATCCCCGGCCGCAACATTCCAAAGTCGTAAAAATGGTACTGTTATAGCTCCCTTGCTTGGCGCTCAGCATATAAGGGTAGTTGCAGGACTGGTTGGCTCGGTGTCAGGATAATGTGACTGGGTGTGGTATCATGCCACATGTCTATGGCGTGATACCGCAGTGTGGCAGCACTATATCTGTCTCAAGTAGACATCATCTCCAAATGACTGAAATACTGTCGGTGGGATTTAAACCCAACAAACAAACAGCTGTCTTAAGCCATGTCATGTGGCCAATTAACTTCTCTATACTCATTACCAAGATTTTCCACATCAAGCACATCTCATCTAAATTTTATGTGAAGATTGTGTTTTTTGGAGTATAAACAGCTATCAGTGACAGACATGTTAGAAGCTAGTTTTGTAATTAACAGTTTAAAGGGCCGATATAACCTAGACAGAACTTGTTAACTGTGCATAGTAATGGTCTAGGGGCTTAATTACTGCAGCTTTAACATGGATAACATTCATGTCTGAAAATCTCATCAGGATGTTGGTATGCTAATACTACTGCAGCCAACATTCACCTGTGCCATTTGGAAGCCCTCTTGTTTTTACCTTGGTCTCATAGAATATAGCCTGTATGGTAATTATTGTCACTCTTTGATATATAAGTAAACCTCATGCTCAGCTGTTTTTGTAATGGAAAACAGCCATTCTCTGCAAAAAAAAATCTACATGAACAGGTGCATAAATATGAAATAAAAACTATTGTTTTAAATATTTTGATTCAGTATTAATGTCATGATCTGTGATTTGAAATTGATCTACATTCTATAATTTTTATGGAGAAAATATGAGATTTATAATGGCTTTCCAGCAGGTCAAAGAGAAAATTATCAAGAATTTTTAACAATATAGGAAGGCTATAAGGAGAATCTAGGAGCCATTCTGTGTCTGACTTAAGGCTGGCAGACAGACTGAACAGTTTATTTGGAACTTTTATGAGCTTCTGTAGTGGGTAATATATTGACTTCTGACCAATGCAACCTTGGTTTAGTCCCAGGTCAGTCCCATGTTGGTATGTAAATGGATATTTGGTCACCTCTATGAACATCAGTTGCTCCATGGGCCAGCATTCTCATACATCAAGGACCATGAAAATGCTACGCTATTTAACTTGACTATTTGAGTTTACCGTCGCTTTGACAGTATTTCAGTCATATAGCCACTTCCAGCTAATTACAGGTTGAGGAAGACCCCGAATGCACGGAGGCATCTGGGTAGAACCATTGACCTACCGCAAGCCAGCTGGAAGGCTTCCTCACATGAAAATCCGAATGACCCTGCCAGGATTCGGAACCCACACAGTGAGGGGCTGAGTGAGTGTTTAAGTCAGCGACTTTACCCTCTCGGCCACGGAGGCCCCCGATATGACAGTGAGGAGCAGTTTTGTACTGTCAGAATCTGTTAAAAATACTGTATTAAGTTTGTTTTTTTTTATTCCAGAGCACAACTTAAAACTCGTTTTTCTTGATTTTGTTAGAAACCTAAGGGATGCACCTTACATTTGTTATATCTGAAGAGGGAATTGACTTAAACAAGCTTGCTATGTTTAAATATCTTGAGTTGGGTCAGCTGGTTTTCCTTTAAAAAATTCTCTCAAGTATCTTGATGTTTTTGTCTAAAATACAAAAAGAAAATTATTTATGACTTTAATATTCGGATTTTTATATTGAAGATAAAAGAGGTGAAGAGAAGATGAGCTTTAACAGCTGGTTTCATTTTCACAAATGTTCTTTGCTTAAAATCTACTCTGATCATTTCCTAAAAGCCATAAAGAAGGCCATGTTGAACAGTCTCCAAGCACTGGTGTTCAAATGCTTGAGAAAAGCAATACGAGTTTTAGCCAAGCCAAAGTTTGCAGCCAACCTGACTCCTGTTCAGCATCCTCCTTGCCAAACCCCCCACATGGTTGTTGTACAGTCATCTTTACATTTAGGGTAGTTACCTCTTTACACAAAGTCTTGTCCATTGAAAAGCCAATTTTTACTGAAAGCATTGCTAATTACAAATGTAATTAACTAATGTTCCTATGTTATAAAGTATGACATCATTGCACTGGTCAAGACTTAGTGGTAATGTACAGACTGCGGATAAAAAGGTTGAGGGATTGAGCCCACCAGTGACTAGATTCCTTCATGACCTTCCAGGGTACAAAGCACTGGTCCAACCCAGGCTCTATTAAAATGATTAATACAAGAAAAATGGAATTGACAAATCTTCATTCAATGTAAAAAAAATGTTAAACATCAGTTTAATCTGATATTATACCCCAAAACTTTAGAGTGGCAGGAATGGCTTTTTTGATCTTTCATTTGTATAAGGACATATTATATAAAGCTCATATTCATTGATAGCTCTAGATAGTTATCTATTGAAATGGTACCATCATGGTGAACCATGGATGTATTATTACTGCCAATGTTGTTATAATCTCTAGCACCAGTGCTGTAAGTAGAGGTTCTCCAGAAGCCTTCACATCTGTGATCAAAGCATAAGGTCAATAAATCATGGTACAGGTGGAAAACATGGTTAAGTGGGGGTTCTAGTCTGGCACCGAGGGCTATTGTTTGTTTACCTGGCTCCTATCATAATGATAGATATATACAACATTGGTTCTGGTGTGTTGTGGGATATGAGACAGAGGGGTACTAGAATATCAAAAAAATGGTCCTTTTTATAACAGGGTTCTACAAGGAAAAAAACAAAAACACACAAAAAAACAGCAAGGGAGCCCCCTTTATTGAATATTTCATTATAGTATATGAAGCTGGATTTTGCATATAAAATGGGGAAAAAAATCCAACTGATGGGTCATAACTATATTTGCACAATTTCATAAGGTTCATAAACACTGACACACAGACACAATATGATTCTAGCACAGTGTCTATTCTAGGATGTGGTATTCTTGCATTTTCTGCAAAGTTCCAGCATTAATAAAATTCATGTGCATGAAAATCCCGCTTAATACAGAACGATGAAAAAAAAAAATCAAGTCCTGTCACCAAGACCTTTTTGAAGGCTAACTGTAACCGCTACATTGATTCATCATATTTGTTTAAATGCGCATCTGGCACCAGATAATATAAGTTCCAAGAATATTAACAAAAAAAAATATTTTTGGTGCATAATTAACATTATTTTAAGGAAAAAAAAAACCTACAGCAAAAAACCATCTTTTAATCAATTACAAGTGCTTGCGCAGTGCAGATATTGAAAAAAAAGGAAGAAACCAACATAGACAGTAACAGTCCCTGTCTGTTGAAAATAAGGAAATTAAAACTGTATATTTTCCATTTCATATGTACATTTACGTCATATATTAAAAGGGTTTTGAACACAAATTGTGTTTCCGTGTAAACCCCGTCTTTAAAATATCCCCGTTTTTGATGATTAGGGGGGAAATCCCCCATAAATTTAGAATCATAGAATAGACACTGCTAGTTTTTTTTTTTTTTTTTTTTGTTTGTTTTTTTATACACCCATCTTAAGATGGGGCGTATTATGTAAACACTCACGGCGGGCGGGTGGGCGGGCGTGGAACATTTGTTATCCGGGCTCTAACTTCAATACCGTTTGCCCAATCCTTTTCAAACTTTCCACACATGATGGCCATAATATCTCGGATGAGTTCGATATCCAGCATTATCGCGTGAATGACTTAGAAGTTATGGCCCTTGACGTACACAAAATACTTGAAATTGTGATTGTCCGGGCTCTAACTTCAATACCGTTTGCCCAATCCTTTTCAAACTTTCCACACATGTGCATGGCCATAATATCTCGGATGAGTTCGATATCCAGCATTATCGCGTGAAGGACTTAGAAGTTATGGCCCTTGACGTACACAAAATACTTGAAATTGTGATTGTCCGGGCTCTAACTTCAATACCGTTTGCCAATCCTTTTCAAACTTTCCACCCATGTGCATGGCCATAATATCTCGGATGAGTTCGATATCCAGCATTATCGCGTGAATGACTTAGAAGTTATGGCCCTTGACGTACACAAAATACTTGAAATTGTGATTGTCCGGGCTCTAACTTCAATACCGTTTGTCCAACCTTTTTCAAACTTTTCACACATGTGCATGGCCATAATATCGCGGATGAGTTTGATATCCAGCATTATCGCGTGAATGACTTAGAAGTTATGGCCCTTGACGTACACAAAATACTTGAAATTGTGATTGTCCAGGCTCTAACTTCAATACCGTTAGCCCAATCCTTTTCAAACTTTCAACATGATTGTTTAATAAGTAACATTCATTAACTAATGGGATTTAGGAGACAATAGCTTGTTTCTCTGAGCTATTTCTGAGAGTCCCCATACTGTGATGGGCGTATTTTGTGGCAGTCCTGACCCTTGTTTAATCCTATTTTTATCAGGATTTCTTTTGAAAAACAAAAAAAGAAAGGTCAAAAACAACAAAACAACAGCAATTTTTGTGAGGCCGGATAATTCTGCATCAAGACCCAGACTATATTCAAATTTGGACATTGATTACCTCAGACTTTGATCTATGTTTTAACTAGTGTCCCTCTTGGTCTTCTCAGACTCATTTTGATGTTTTTGTGCAGTTGTAGCTCAGATTCTATACATGGCAAAGAAAAAAATTATACATTGGTTCATATATCATTCAAAATGCAGTAAATCATCAAGTCATGAACTATTATATGAATATTCATGAAGTTAAAAGTCTGATCAGTACTGGTCTGCCCTACTTTAAAATAATCAGACCTCAAAAGTCTTAAGCCTGTAAAAACAATAGTCTCTCTGCTATTATGGGTCCATCATATTAGCACATAATTACAATAGTACATTGATATAGGAGCATGTGACTTCATTATTTATCCCTCATGTAAAGTTTTAATGGTTTTAGTGGCCTTAAAAATGGACAACTTTGAATTATTTCCCCAATGTACCAGTTTATGGTAATCAGCTGTACCAATGTCCCGTCAGACAAGAATGATCAACCATCTGTTATGGTAATGGTTTATATAATGTATCTATACCTGGTGTGTTTATAACCAGTTTTTCTTGTATGTCAGTTTGTGTTGCCTGAAAATAGCCACTGAAAAACGAGTTTGTCTTTTCTGTAATTGGGAATTGCCAATTAAGCATTTTTTTTATCCATTTATTGTGGTTTTTGATATATTGTGTAGTTTTTAACTTTAAACATTTTTTTCTGTGGAGATCTTTGATGAAAAAAAAAGCAGCCATAGCTATAGGCATTCTATGTTTGTTGTTGTTTTCCAAACATGAATAAAAAAAAATCCAGTACCTCAGAAACAAATATTTAGGAAGTTTATAAAATTGTCTCATGAAATTACCATAAAATGCCATGTATTGTGCGCATTTTTTAACTTAAGTTTCATTTCTGAAAGAGGGGATGCACACAATACATGAGAACTCAATATTTTTGTATTTTCCCAAACTTTCCCCCACCTACTAGGAAGCCGTATCGGTAGAGTCTGTTGGTTTATTTCATGGGCAGAATTGATATTAAAGCTTGATCGTATGTACTTGCCTGTAAAATGTTGTCTATTTGTGATTGTACAATAAATGCTTACGAAATCATTGTTCGCTTTTTCATATTGGTGTTTACATTTTCTTACGCTTCAATCGGAAATCCTGTACTGTACTGTACTGCACTGGGCTTTACATAATAATTAATTGATGACATACAAACAGATGAGATGTTTGCATCATCATTACTGTGACTGCACATAAATAAACAATTTAATTGAATATAAATGAACAGTATTTTATTAATTTATTAATTTCAATTCAATCCTACAAAATTTTGACAAGTTAGTTTGGTATTGGACAGAGCTGTTTGGTTCATGATAATTGTGTACTTCAATTTTTTATCATATTCACTGACAAAAATATCATCTAATAAACAAAATGGCGGGGGCATCCGTGTCCAATGGACACATTTCTAGTTTTATTTTACAGTAGTAGATTTTCATTTATGTAAAATGGGTTGCTGTTCTGATAAAGAATTGTCACCGATATTTTTTTCAAGCTGAGAATGGATATTTCCAGTGTAAAATAATGGTAAAAGAAAATGTTAACAAACATTAACATATTAAAAGCGGTTATGGTTATGGTTAAATGTCTGTATGTAACATATTCCACTCATGTTCGCATTGCATGGATCTGCACTAAGTGCGGAAAAATAAAGTTAACTTGCCGTGAAAAATATTCAAATCAGCAAGGTCAGCAAAACCGATTTAAACATAAGTACATAAGATGGCAAAAATATTCAAATCAGCAAGGTCAGCAAAACCTATTTAAACATAAGTACATAAGATGGCGAAAATATTCAAATCAGCAAGGTCAGCAAAACCTATTTAAACATAAGTACATAAGATGGCGAAAATATTCAAATCAGCAAGGTCAGCAAAACCTATTTAAACATAAGTACATAAGATGGCAAAAATATTCAAATCAGCAAGGTCAGCAAAACCTATTTAAAAATAAGTACATAAGACGGCAACAGCCGACTAACAAGGTTGTGAGTTAATCAAGGTCAGGATCTATCTTGATCTACCCAGGTTATGTTAACACAGACATGTTTAAATATATTTCATGATTATAGACTTTACAGCTTTATCAATAACCAGACCAGGAATACTGCATGTTACCACAATATGGTGCTGATAATGTTTTAAGGATGTGATGTAATATAGATCTGTATTCAGACAACCTCCTGTGACAGGATAGATGTTAATGTCGTTTTTTTCCCCCCGTTTGTCATTGTGCAACAGGTTGCGAACAAGTACCCATCTCCTCAGAGTGGAAACGTCCCAATGCAGATGTGCATGGCATCATATTGTGTGTAGACAATGTGTATAGTTATATGTGACATTCTGTGTACAGGTAGACTGTGATGCCTATCTCTACAGGCACTGTTGTTGTATGTGGGGGATGTACAGCATCATGTAGACATGAATACAGCTCCTTCAGTCTTTAGTATTTCATATTGATAGGAGACCATCAGTGTCTGAAAAGCATCTAGAAAGTACCATACATGTAGATAATTAATTTGAAAAGGTATTTGGAGGAAAATAGGTATAAAGGTTTGAGTAGTATGTCATTACAATCAAGTTATTGTCCCTTACCATTGCTAAATTTCTTTGAGTAAACTTGTCCTTTTTTCATTTTGGACTGTACCATAGTTGTTTATGCTGTTATGCTGAAAATTTGAATAGCAAACAGTGCAGACCATGACCAGATTGCTTAGATGTGCAGGCTGATCTTGGTCTTAACTGGTTGCAAAGGCAGTCACAGGTGCCCACAGCATTGTAAGGATTGAATTTGACAGACAATAATTAGGTATAAGAAGAAAAGAAAGGAAGAGAAGAAAGGGGCTGTTGTCCAGTGGTTAATTTTCCTTGACTACAGATCCAAACATGGGCAAACATTTCTCAAGATCTTTCTTGGCTCAAAGTACTTGTCCAACCAGGAAACCATTAGAATTGTTAACTTATCAAAGCAGAAAAAGTGCACTATTATTTGATGTACATTAAGGTCTTTATTGTCCATCATCTTTCAAAGTTTCTAATTAGAATAGAATATTTGGTATGTGAGCTTACCAATAACTTTGAGCAGCAGAAAGTGGTTCTCAGCCAAACATAATTCGGAATGCATAAGAACTTGCTTTCTCTAATAGAAAGTGAGTAGCCCAAGACATGAGGTGGTAATCAGCTACCTATCTCTACATCTATGACACTACCAGTTCAATATTGCTGCATGTGCTTATGACCTGGAAATGATTGCCAGGTGGTTCCAGACATAGTGCATTCACAGGTACCAATCAAAGACAATTAATTGCAAACCAGTCTGGTTACCAAGTTATTTGGATTGTCTCTGATCTTTCCCTGAGGTTAGCTCCATTTTGATTTATTCCAAATATTGGGACTGTACAATACAGGATGATGCTGGTGCAATACATTTAGTATTTTATTGTTTTCCATCATTGATCAAAGAGTGGAATTTGCATTTTCTGTCTGAAAAGCAATTACACCAAAATCTTATCTCTTATTAGCCCTCTTTCAAGTCAAGCCTGTTTAGATTCTCCGTGGATGAAGAGTTATTCATTTTGTTAATCTGTTCGCACCTGGGATGCTGGCTGGAGTTTATGCATAAGAAGATCATTATGCATAATTATGTGATAAGAAGATAAACATTTCTGTGTAGTTTTGACACAACTGGTCTTAATAACTTTCCCAGAGTAAACAACACTTAACACCATCACACAAAATCAGGTTCTAGAGTCAATGGCCTTGACTTCACTTTGAGTTGGGTTAATTCTCTCTGACTTCATCCCAACTTAAACAACAGAGCTTTCTTTCAGATGTTGGAAGTTAAATTCTAGGCCCTGTGTTTACCAATTGTACCAGTTGTGAAGGAGTTATTTTCCTGTCATGGCTAGATTAACTGCTCATAATCATGTTGGCCGAGAGGGTAAAGTCGCTGACTTTAACACTCACTCAGCCCCTCACCGCATGGCTTTGAATCCCGTCAGGGTCATTTGGATTTTCATGTGAGGAAGCCTTCCAGCTGGCTTGCGGTAGGTCGGTGGTTCTACCCAGATGCCTTCATGCATTCGGGGTATCCTCCACCTGTAATTAGCTGGACGTTGCAATGTGACTGAAATACCGTCGAAGCGACGGTAAACTCAAATACTCAAGTCAATCTTATAATCATGTGATATCCTATAGTTGTGATTGGATGGTCCAGTGATTTGATTTTGAGAACATTGAAAAGGTCCATTCTGAATACAGTAAATAAAAAATTAAAACGAATACTGTGTCCTGCCAATAGGTGACCATCTCAGCCACCCACTGATCCCTTGCTTCATGCATATTTATGAACACATTTATGGACATATTAATGGACACATTTATGATTTGATGAATATTGAATTACTTTATTTTAATGATCTATGAAACATTAGTTGTTTCTTTGCTGTGCATCTCAGATCCAGTATTATTATGAACCGAAAGGGAGGACTCTAATCAAACAGATCATTCAAGGAGCTGTGTGATCTGGGTCTGCTCATCTAGTCAAAACCCATCCACCTGGTACTGGAGGTAAAGGGTTACCCGGTATATGTGGTAGAGGGTCAGTGTTTATCCATTTGATATTTTGCTAAGTTTAAGAACAGTTTTTTTTTGTTTTTTTTTTAAATAAAATGTGGAAATGTGTCTGTTACTTCCAGATGCGCCCTCTGTTGTACTTGTCCTTCGTGGAACTTGGCAGCCGTAAAACAAGTGCAGGTGTTGAAAACAACGTAATATCTGAGTACAGTCAGATACTTATGATATTTGTGTGCATGTTTTTCAGGGAGGAGGAAGCTATCAAACTGGACGGTCTGAATGTAGCCCAGATGAAGGAACTAAGGGACAAGGCAGAGAAACATGTTTTCCAGGCCGAGGTTGACCGTATGATGAAACTTATCATCAACTCCCTCTACAAGAATAAGGAGGTCAGTCTGACACATTAATGTAGAAGATTTTACTATAAGACTTAGTGGAGGTGATACTTAAAGTAAGAAACAACTGTATTCGGGGTAATTTTATTATTATGGAGCTGAACCTAAAATACAGTTCATAAGGGATGATATTTTGTTTACTGAAAATATCTGGTACTTGGAACTGCCTCAGACCAAGATCTACGGTGTGGGACAAATATTTTCCCAATGGGTGATTAATTTAGTAATGTATTTCTACCAAGCGTAAACTGACTGAGACAGTGTCAGACAAATATTTGCCAAATGGACTACAGTGGGACTGTTATGCATCTGTCAATATGTTTTCTATCTGAAGCTCTTCTAGACAGAGTTGGACGAATGTTTTCCCTATGGGCAACAACCGGACTGTTAAGGACAATGTTGGTCAAATGTTTTCCCCATTAGGCTGTTAAGAACTTATAAATGTAATTCGACCAGTGGCTGACTTTGGACAGTGTTTGACATCTTGTTTGGGCTGTTGTTGCTAGCCTGACCTGGATTAGGACTATTTTATCTGTTACAGATTGGTCTTTTTTCCCCCTTTTTTCAACAGGAAAATTAGCTTTTAAATCAGATTTGTTTTCTTATCAGAATGTTTCAGACTTGTTTATTGTCAGGAAAATACCAATGGTTTGCAATATGGATTTTGATACAGAAAATTTCCATATGAATATTATTGTTTTTTGACAATCCTTCATAATCTAGAAGTATAGTTTACAAAATAAGACTGACATCTGGTTATTTGGCTGCTGTTTACTCCTTGAAATGGGACAGACATACTGCTGGTATGTGGACTGTTATTGACACAACAGACGTTCAAGTGTACATGTTTGTTCATGTTTTGCCTTTGTTTTGGCAGATCTTCCTGAGAGAGTTGATCTCCAATGCCTCGGATGCTCTGGACAAGATCAGGTTCCTGTCTCTGACAGACAAGGCGGCTCTGGGATCCACCACTGAACTCAGCATTAAGATCAAGGTAAGAGTCGATGAAGGACAGTGCAGGTCCATTATAACACTGTTCAAGGGATACAAGCCGTGTTGGAAGGTGTTGTAATTATACATGACAGCAATAAGAAATGAATGATATGGGGTCCAAATTGCTAATTATGCCTGATAGGAGATGCTTAGGAATTTCCATTGCCACAATATACATACATTATATAGTGCAGCTGCAATTAAAGGCAGTATATGAGGTGCAAGTCTTGTTACTACATTATTTTGGATTGCTTTAGAGGTAGAAGTAGGCCTACATAGAAATACTTTACCATAAATACGCATTATATTTCATAATGATATAATTTTCATGAAAAAGAAAAGATAAAATATTATTGACATTGTTGAGAAGGTAAATTGTACATAATGTGCAAATATCTGCATAAAATAACAGGTATATTGTACATAATGTGCAAATATCAAATAACAGGTAAATTGTACATAATGTGCAAATATCTGCAGTAAAATAACAGGTAAATTGTACATAATGTGCAAATATCTGCAGTAAAATAACAGGTAAATTGTACATAATGTGCAAATATCTGCAGTAAAATAACAGGTAAATTGTACATAAAAAAAATAACAGATTTGAAAATCAAAAAAAATTGGTATATAAATTGAAATATGTGAATTTTTATATTAATGCATTGAAGTAATGTTATTGTCAACAAGTATGTACAGATTGCATCTCTAAACAAATCTGTAACACACATTTGGCTTTTTTGTCTAAAGAATATAATTTCATGTTGCTTTTGGAGGAATAATGGGCCTCTATGTCAACTGGAAAAAGTCACAAAATAAAAGATTTGGGGTTCAATGTTAGACATTTTCTTTAGCTTTCACGTTTTAATGGACTGCATTACATTGAATCTATATTTTATATTGAATAAGATTGTTCTGCCATGAAATATGACCATAATATGATATGTTGGTCTTAGGATTTCTTCATGGTTGTGTTTTAATGTTCTCTCTTTCTCTCCTCTTCTCTCTCTCTCTTCATCTTTCCTATTTGCTAGACCAGGGTGAGATTGTATTGAGTATGTCTGAGGTATAATCTGATAATTGCATGGCAAGATACCAGTCTGTTAATTACAGAACTGCTGAGAATAGAATGCAGATTTTCGCCCAGGCTGGTGTAAATTGTTGACAAAAAATCTTAGAAACAGTCCAGTCTTCAGACTGATTATCAACCATTTATCTTGTGTAAGGAAGTGCTTCCATAGTGAAAAATGGCAGCTTTTTCCAATTATTACAGATGGCTCTTGAGTATCCACTGATTCTGAAGTGATGAAATTCAAATCTAAACAATTGAAGAAGGTTTGAGGCCCCTTTCAGAGGCTGTTTACTTTTCACAACAGCCTACTTGAGCACCTGCCTTTGTTACTGTTGTGTTCTTTAGATCTATCTGTTTGAGGATTTTAACACACTTTCTTATATGACCTTGAATTGTTTTAGAATATTGAGAGGCATTAATTTGCCATTTCCTTGTCATTTTGCGTTCATGCTAAATATAAGGGCCCTCATGATGATTAAAAATGCCCACTCTTTTTTATTATTTAAAAAAATCATTCAGGTAAGTTTGATAATTACATAATTTTTTATTATTATCCCAGAATCATTGTCTGTTACATGCAGAGGTACAGTCATTAATATCTCAAAGTTCAGTCAAAAGATAAAAATTCTGGCGTCCAGAAGCAGACAAGTAATGGACTTAATGAGAGACATTAAAAGACCATTAAAGTTGTTGAAACCATTGTAAATGGCAGTTGAATAGTTACA
The DNA here is from genome assembly GCA_021229015.1 of Solen grandis. Taxonomy (NCBI): domain Eukaryota; kingdom Metazoa; phylum Mollusca; class Bivalvia; order Adapedonta; family Solenidae; genus Solen; species Solen grandis. Next base: position 21,852,681 of record CM037786.1, read on the forward strand.
ACATGCAGCATACAGTTTGGTGTATATGGATCAATTCTCAGGCAATGGCAGTTTCTGCACTTGAGCTGTCATTATCATTGGTGATGTTCTACATGACACGTGCCCTGCCAGGTAGGCTTATCAGCTCCAGATTCCTCTCGTGGTAGCCAAGTGGCTTCTCCCTGTTACACAGATACTACCACAGTAACCATGGGAATCATAATAAAGCTAGAGCTAGATAAATACCTCTGGTATTATCCGGCAGGGATTGTAATACTATTTCTTTTGAGATTGAAACCTGATAATAATAGGAGGCAAATCAGAATAAAGCCGTTCATACTGGGCATGAAACACTTCTTAAAGTGTAAAGAAAGCAAAAAATGCTGAATGAGGAATTCTCCAATGAAGCATTTCTGCAAATGAGTACCAATACATTAATAAAGAAGGTCGGATATGAATCTGGTTACGTGGGGTATATTACCTGCTGTGACTTTCACCTTTAAGATAGAGCTCTTATAAACTTACTACTTGGGTTTTCACCTTAAACTTTGTAGTTGATTATGATAATTGCTAAGGATAGACATAATTTAAACCTATTATGTTCTTAACCATCTAAGTTTAAGGAAGTTGAAAAGTCAGCTTGATGGGTCACTTGTTTTCTGCTTAGTCTTTTATCCCTCAGATATGCCATTTCACTGTGTATTTCAAGTGTTTTCATTTTCTTCAGCACTTTGGGAAGAGGAGAG
>CM037786.1:21853505-21903505 GCA_021229015.1 Solen grandis
TCATTTGGCAATTTAAATTACCAATTAATTATACTCATAGCTGAATTTAATGCTGCATTGCCTTGGTTGTTATTAAAGTTTCTTCAGTTAAAAAAGGATTTTCCCTTGATACATGTACTTAACTCATTTGCTTGTCTTTTATTTTAAATGACATTTGAAAAGCAATTATATTTGATATATACATGGTATTTTCTAGCAACTACATTATTTGTAGCAAATAGACATTAAGGAAAATAATAGCCTTTATAAAGAGTGATATTTTACTTGTTACATAAAATACTTGGCTCTTGCAGAGCTTGAAATAATTCAGATATCAAAATTCCCATATGAGAGAAAAAGTATTTGAAAAGAACCTTATCTCTTCAGAGATAAAATCTTGAGTAATTTTTCATGAAATTAAATTTATATCTCATCCTAAAATTGAAGGTTAATTTAACCTCTTCTTTATGGGTAATTTAATTGAGTTCATCTGTGGGAGTTAACAAGATTTTCTTTTTGTCTTTTCTTTCCCTGTGATAGAGTATAATTATTTTCTCTATGATAAATGCTTATTCCACTGAGGTAACCTAGGTCACATTTCAAAACTGCAACTCTAGAACTTACTTTATGTGGTCTTTTGGGAGAAGATTCATAGTACAAATAATGTACTTGACAGTTAAGTATTTTTTATCAAATGGTTTACTGAAGACATATATATACAATGGCAAAAGCAATGGAATTACTGGTATGATGTTTGTATATTATTTAAACATTTTCCTTAAAATGCTGTTATTATTCATTGTTCAGTCTAGAGATCTTAAAGAAATGATTTTTATGGTCCTGCTTGAATTAAAAATATTCAGGAATCTCATGTGCCCTTTTGCTTCACAAAATTTTAAATATCTTTTTATATTGTTATGTCAATGAATCAATGCAGTATAGTGGGTACTAGTTTGTACAATGATTTGCTAGACATTCTGACTCGATGTATAAGGTCAACTGAATGAAACCCACACCTTAATATTCCCTGAACAGCATTTTTCAACACTTTTATTCTTTGATAATTTGTAGGATTGTTGGACACTCAGAAAAGACACAAAATTGAAGCCTCAGACAAGGTTTTTAAAGTGTTATTTTTCCAAGTCAATACTTTTGCATCGAAGATACCGGTTATTGAAATTGTCAATCTATTAAAATCCTCATTTAACTTATGTACATTACAAATCTAGTTTCGTACACTGGTTTCATTCTCAGTTATCTCATGAAGTAGACGTTTGAATGAACTAGGTTACTAGTCCTTTCCCTCATAACCATGAGCAATTTAACTGATTAAGTTAGAATGGATCTTTTAAAATTGTGAGAAATTGGTTTACATAAAATGCGAACTATGATTAACGTGTATTAAAATATTACTGAATATCACTTAGCATTGCTTGCTGAGTGAATTCATGTAATACACACAATATTTCGATACCGCTAAATTACCTAAATGAAATACACGGGTCATGATGTCTCAGTGTGTTCCCTCAGGCACAAAATGTGGTTATGGGTAATCTCTGAACTTTCTTTTTACGTCAGGTTTAGGCGTAAACATTAATGACAGTGAATTGCATGTCTATAAAACATGCAGATTGCTCTTAAGATTCATGTTATCATGAGAAATGTATGCATTCATTGAAAAGGAAAGAAGATGAGTCAAAACTGCTTGCTGATTAAATTTGATGATCTCTCTATCTTGTATCTTTGAATTAGAGTGATAATTGTTTGTAGTGTTAATCATATTCCAGTATCATCAGAATCTTACTAAAAATCAGGATTTTAACAGCTGTTTAACCCTTTACCTCATGAATATTCACATACAGATTTATGACTTGAATTTTAATTGACTGATCTTTCTTTGCTACTGTGTAGAAATTGAGCTACAATATGGTACAAAAATGCAGAGGAGACCCTGATCGGAGCTATCTGATCTGGGTCTACTCTGTTTTTCTATGGGTCAGAATGTTAAATTATATTTCATATAGTTACCCATTGAATAATAACAATTTGCTCCAGTTCTTAGGCTGCATTTTTAGCTTGACTATTCGAAGACTATGAGAGCTATTGTAGTCGCCCTTGCGTCTGCGTTGGCGTTGCAGCTTTTGGTTAAAGTTTTGCATGCAAGTTACTATCAACCTTATATCTCAACCATTTATGGTATTGACTTGAAAGTTTATAAATATGTTCAGGGGCATCAAACAACCAAGGTAGATAACTCTTGACTGAATTTGATATGAATTATGGCGGGCACCTTTTTAACTTAGAAATTTTGGTTAAAGTTTTGCATGCAATAGAAAATTTGGTTAAAGTTTTGCGTGCAATCTACTGTCTAGTTTGTATCTCAATAACAATTCATGGTATTGACTTGAATTTACGGGCATCAGACAACCAAGGTAGATAACTCTTGATGGAATATATTACAAATTATGGCCCCTTTTTAACTTAGAAATTTTGGTTAAAGTTTTGCATGCAATAGAAAATTTGGTTAAAGTTTTGCGTGCAAGCTACTATCTAGTTTGTATCTCAATAACCATTCATGGTATTTACTTGAATTTACGGGCATCAGACAACCAAGGTAGATAACTCTTGATGGAATATATTACAAATTATGGCCCCTTTTTAACTTAGAAATTTTGGTTAAAGTTTTGCATGCAAGATACTCTCATGCTTATATCCCAGTAGGATTGATTTGAAACATCTTTAATATATTAGGGGTATCATACTTTCATGGTAGATAACTCTTGATAGAATATGTTATAAATTATTGCCTCTTTTTAACTTTGAAATTTTGGTTAAAGTTTTGCATGCAAGTTACTTTTATGCAAATATCTCAGAATCCAGGCATGGGATTGATTTGAAACATCTTTAATATGTTTAGGGGTATCATACTATAAAGGAAGATAACACTTGATGGAATATATTAAAAATGATGACCTCCTTTTAACTTAGAATTTTGGTTAAATTTTTGCATTCAAGCTACTATCCAGCTTATATCTCAGAAATTGCTTGTGGAATTGACTAGAAAGTTAAGGAGTGACTTCAGTGGCATCAGAAAACTAAGCAGGATAACTTTTGGACTGAATTTTATGCAAATTATGACCCTTTTCTAACTTGGATTTTTGGTTAAAGTTTTGCATGCACAGTGTTATTGTGCTTATGTCTCAGTAACTAGGCATGGGATTGATTTTAGACATCATAAAAACTATTAAGGGGTATCAGACTATCAATGTATATCATTTTTGACTATTATTATGTACAGGGTATATGAAGGGCAAGAATTGAAATAGATTTTATTTGATTTACCAACAAGTATTTTGAATAGTCAAGCGTGCTGTCCTCTGACAGCTCTTGTTTTTTTCTCTTAGTTTTTCCCTTTCTTTAAGAACCATATATTGGTTAAGTACATTTTATTTCTTTATATTCTGTTCCGTTCAAAATCCAATGCATTCTGGACAACTCCTAACAATGCAGGGGTTTTCTTAAGTGGACGCCCACTTGCCCGCGCCGGGTTAAAATCCCTGCGGGCAAGTGATTTTTCAAAGAAGATAGCCTTACAGGCAAGTTTATTTATGTAAATTTCTTTTTTTTTTTTTTTTATTGTCTATAGTATAGCAGGGGTAAAATGCTTTCACATTGTCTTTGATACATATTAAGTAAAATCCATCTTAATACTGCACATATTTAATTTTAAACATTAACAAACACCAACTAACTCCAAGGTTGGGCAACCTGTTTTTACTTGGGGCTAGTAGATATTCAAAGCAACTTGCCCCCTGGACAAGTGAAAGTCAAATCCTTAAGTAAACCCCTGCAATGCTGTAAATGATAGATTATATTAACTAATGGCATGGTTGTAAATTATAAATATACATTTAAATAATTGGGCATTTGCTGAAATCAAGGTTTGCCTCAAGAAAGATGGAGCCAATTTCATAAGCAGTCGGAAATAATTTTGAAAGTAAAGCTTTTCTAGATCTATAGTGCTCTTCAAAGGGAGAATCCTGTCTTTTGTTTCCGTTCTTTTCTCTGCCTTCTTCTAATGGTTTTCCTGTCTGAGCTGTATCTTTAAGTCATTCTTTAATCAAAGAGTCTTGTTCTTTTTTTATATCATTCACGATCGAGAAAACTGGAACACAAGAATTGGAAGGGCCCAGTTTAAAAAACCAAATAAACTGAAGTTCTGATCAATTCTTTGCCAGGGTTTCTTATCTTTGATGTCACAGCTTTACTTAATCTGACTTTCCTGAAAACCAGCTTATACTTTCTTATAAGATAGCTTAATTAGATATTACTTGAATTCGGAAAGAGCCATAATGCTGTATGGAGAATTTTGTTTTTTTTTATTTCCTCATCTACTAGTAATGTCTTATTCGATAATTGTGTATTGAAATGTTTTTCAACTTAAGCTAATATTAATTTATAATGTGTATAAATCTTGAAAGCTAATGTATTAACCCTTTCCCTCATATAGACTCATTTTGATGCACTCAATAGGTACCACATAAAGCCTGATCTGCAGAAAACCACAGTTAAACCTTACCAAATTTAATTATAAAATCCTCACTTCCAGACCACTGAGGAGCAGCGAACAGCATAAAACCTGATCAACCTGCGAGTTACTCGCAGGCTGATCTGGTTTTATGCTGTTCGCATAGGTCTTTTCATGGTGTCCTCTATGAGGGAAAGGGTTAAATACAATATCTCAGGTCATATATTATATGCAATAATATTTTCCATATTTCATTTCAAAGCTAAATATAATGTAGATTTTTTTCTTCCACTCTGATGAACAAGATCAAGCCTAATTACAGACTTGTCACCTGTTGAATGGATACTCTCATCTTGTGTGTAACTCAGAAATATGGGTCAAGATATTCAGTCGCCAAGCGCCAAGCGTGTGACTTCAATCAGACCAGGCTGTTGCACTCATGTAAAGACGATGGATACTTCCCATTATATTAGCGACCCAAGAGTCGCTCTGGGTTGATGATATGAGACTGTCCTGTATTGTTTATTCATGTTTTATCTGTCACCGTTGTCGGTGACATTTGGCAGACTCCCTATCGTAACAATCTACAACCACTGTGGGTACTAATTTAGTAATTACTAGCCAGATCTTCACTATAGTTTAACTTTAGACTGTGACTCAGTCTGGTACATGGCTGAGTCTTATCTGGCACATGAAAAAAACTGGGGTCCAGTCTAAACAGTTAGGTCATAATTCACCTCTGTGGTAACTATTCAGGTTTTACAAGTTTCATTTTAATTGGATGAAGATAAGATATAAACCCTTACACATGTTTCATGTTTAAATATTACTTTTTGTGAACTGTTCTTACTCTGGACATTATTGTTTCAGTCTGAAGTCCATTTTGTTTGTATCTAATGATCAATTGTATTTACACTGATACATGGTAATTGAAGACTATCAGGAGCTGTGGCCCTGATTTTGTCTGATCAGGAGTGGTGGCCCTGATATCGTCTGATCAGGAGAGGTGGCCCTGATTTTGACTGCAGCTATTACTGTCAAGTCAACTTCTGTTTTGTATTAGCAGTCATGAGGGAGGCCTGGCCTAGATCTTGTCAAGTCTGAACCATCAAGGTTTGATAATGCATGGAAATGTTATGGTATGGTTAGTGTCAACCCTGAGTTGAAGAGTTAAGTGTCCATATTGTAGATGGTCTCTGTCTTGGGTCTTTAGATCATGGCTATAAGTCTATTTCATGTTGAGACATAATATTTTAGATCTCTCATATGAAAATTTACCATAATTCTGTATCTCATCAGTTCTTCATCTAGCACAATGAAAGTAAACAGGAGAACTGTTACAATCTTTCAGTATTTCTAACACACAGAAAAAAATCTGTAAGTCCTCTGTACCGGTTATGTTCACAAAGCAAACTCTTAGTTTATTAATCACAGAGGCAGGTTGTATAATTTGCCAACTAATTTGCATATTAATGAAGCAGACCTATTGTTTGGGTGTGCAGACTGTACTCTGACTTTGATATTGATTCAGCGGGTCAGGTTATAGTTCTGACAAAAGGAACAAAGGCCAAATTGGCAGAAGCCCTGGATTCTAATTAGTGATTAATCATAACAGTATGAGTAATAGTGAGTGACAAGAGGCTTCCTTGAAATTTATGTGATGAAAACATAACTTTTTTTCTGTCTCACGTTTGTTGCAATTTGTAGCTAATGGTAGTAGTAACAGTTAATGTACAACAGTAGAAGTTTTGTCGCCAGCTGCAACATGTATGTATGTCAGATAGAGTTGAATTTTTTAGGTAAAATTTGATGCCTTAATCTGTAATTAGTAGGTTTTTTGTGAGTTTAAGTGAGTGACTCCTTTTTCCATTTGATCATTAGTATTTTATTCGCGCATCAAATTAGGGGACATATATGGATTCACCTGTGGTGGCTGGGCAGGCGGCGTCCACTGAGGTTTTCAGCTCTCTAGCTATCTCAAACAAACATGAACTGATCTTTACAAAACTTGATGAGCATGTATATGGGCACACTATCTCAGCAAAGTTCAGTTTGATAACCAGCCAGATTATCCCAGATACTCCGGAATTATGGCTTTTGAACTGATGAAAAATTGCTGAATTTAGTGTCCGCAAACATGAACTGACTTTGTCCAAACTTGATCACAATGCGAATGGGTGCAGTATCTCAAGCAAGTTCAATAACCAGCCAAAATTTCATGAACACTCCAGAGTTAGGGCCCTTGAATTGATGAAAAATTGCAAAATTAACAATGTCTGCTCTCTGACAAATGTGAACAGATTGTTACCAAACTCAGTCACAATGTGTAATGGCACAGTATACAATTGAGTTTGATAACCAGTCAGAATGTCCTAGACACTGTTGAGTTACGACCCTTGAATTGATAAAATTGCAGGACGGGTGTACATGTATTTTGTGATAACCAGTGCTCTTATTTTAATATAGGACAGTGCTGAGAAAACATTTCTGTCAGTGATTCACCTTCATAATCATAAAGTCATATATGGACTCATTGCAATATCAAAATGTCATCATTCACAGAGAGGGAGAGAGAGAGAGAGTTAAAACATTTGAGATACATTCCAGAGGTTTTGCAATTTGCAGTCTACATTCTGTTTGGAGAAAAACAGTCATGCCCGTGAAAGTATATATTTGTCTATGGTCTGCTTTGCTAAGTAAATATTTGGCCAAGCTTCATGTAAGTAAATTTATTGACACGGACCGCAATACTTGTACGTCCCTTGCTCTCAAATGTGCAGTGCATGCTGGGATTTATGAGATAATTTGTTGTTAATCTTGTTTTATTATTATATGTAAGATTTACATGTATTGGAGTAATATGAGAACAAAAAGCATTAAAACAAAGTGTTAACAGTTGCAAGTTTGAAGCAGTCTCCCTGTTTTTTGCAGCCAGCTTAAAAATTCTCCTCTCAGATCTACTTTTTATGAAAGATTTGTCATCCATTTCGTAACCACTTGCTCTCAGAGGCTGCTTTTTCTTGTCAACTTAACTGGCCACTTAACTGGCCACTTAAGTAAGACAGGTTTGACTGTGTCAGTCTTAAATATTTATCTACAACTGTCTGAATATCATCTCTGTAATATTAATAGAACATTGTAATGTAAAGACAACATAATGTAGCTCACAGACTGATGAAAAATCATGGTTAATTGGCTCCTAATGGTTGGAGGTCCAATCCCTTTTATAAACATTGGAGGTGTTCTGAACTTCTAACATTGCCCTTTCAGTATAATTACTGGTAAACCTGTGCCAATAACCATCTGTATGAAGCAGCCTTACCCTTTAAAGCAGCTAACTAAGATTCTAAAACATTATTGTGAGATCATTAATTTTCGTTGGACACTTATTTTCTTCGATTTCATGGAGGGATTTATCTACAAATATTTGTCCCCACGAAAACTTGTCTCTTATATAGACCTCACGTTTTCTAGAACATATATCCATGAATAAATGTATCCACAAATTTCCTTACATACATAATCAACAAAATTTATTGTCAACAAAATTTAATGATTTACAGTACCGGTATGTTTTATTCTTATTATTATACTATTACCTTGATGAAGTCACTTTTTTTTTGTTTCCTTGACTAGGAGCCTAAGACAGGTTTGACTTAACTTAAACCAGGTTCTGTTTATACTGTGACATGAGGATGCCATGGATGTTACTAGGCTGATGCCATGTATTTTACAGTGGCAGCAATATATCTGCATTGATACTGGATAAAATCTTAATGATTGAAATACAGATGATGGAAAGTAAAAGGTTCAACAAATAAACAGCCTGCAGGGACACAGTCTGGCAAATTCCTATAAATGGCAACTCATCAGAGTTCAACTGTTTTCCCAGTCTCTCAACAGTTTGCATGATTGATGACCAAACTGAGATAAGGCAAGTTCATTATCTTGAAATGACTAAACTTTTGTTTTCATGATTTCAAGATAAGATCTCCAATTTTCCATTACCATTCTGCAGTTCACTGCCTTCCTTGCAAGTTTCACAACCAGAGTGATTTAAATGCTTCGGTGCCATTAAGCAGTGTAGGTGATTTCACTGAGACTGTTGGAAGGTGTTGCTTTGGTCATGTACTTCTGTGTGCCTTGCTTCATAGAATTTCAGTATAGAAACAAAAGTCCCTTTGGAATGGAATGAATGTTAAAGAGATTGGCACATTTCATAGCTGTGGAGTCCCTGTTATTGACATTGCTAGGGATGGTAGTATGTGTACTGATTTCTTTTTTTCATTTCGTTGGTCTGTGTTAACTCCCTACTCCCTAAGGGTGCATAGAAGTTGTTAGAACTCTCCTATTGACTTTTGATATGCGGTTATTTGATTTGACTCTTCAGTGCCGCGGTGGAAAAAATGTATGGTAAAACCAATGCAATAAAATGGGAACAGTTAAGCTCAACCATGGTGGTCTGTTTCCATACAGATATAGGCCAATTATTATTAGTTTTACCCATCAATTCCACACAATAAAAATGCTTTTAAAAATAACTCCAAATTTCAGTATTTTCTGATGCATGATTTACTGCTGTTGGAAATATGTTTCTCAACCACAGTTACAGTAAAACAGTCTACATTGTATTTGATTTATTTGAGTGTCTATACTGTCTATTTTTTGGTATAAGATGTGGCTGTATATTTAGGTTCAATATCAGTCTCTCAGATTGAAGATGAAGCAGTGTTGCCCAGAAAATTGTTAGAAAGCAGTTTAGATTTAAATAAAAAGGCAATAGAAAAGAAGAAAGCATTTAGTTTGAATTAGATTTCCAGAACTTTCAAGTGCCTTTCCAGCTAGTAGAAAGATTTGTGTAAGTGGTGTGGTAGGTTGGTAGAACACTCATCCAAGCTAAAATCAAATATCATGCTTAAATCTATATTGAATCTTATAATAGGCAGACTTAACCAAGGTAAGTCTTGTTTAATTTTTCAATTATAAGCTACTCAGGACAGTATTTATAAACTAGGACAGTATTTATAAACTAGGACAGTATTTATAAACTAGGACAGTATTTATTTTCAAAGACTCTGAGGGGGGGGGTGTAATAGAATGAAGATGGCTTTCACTCTGGTGGAAATTTCCTGTGGTTTCTTATGATGTAAATTGGCATAGCTGAGTGGTAAATAGTTAACAGATGACAAGACTAGACTTGAAGGTTTCTCCTGGGATTTAACTGGTCATAGGCTTTTCCATTTGTAGATGGAAAGAATTTCTGAAAGAAGGATTTTGTCTTAGAAATATTCCTATACTATCTTAGAAAATTGCTTGCTTTGACAGTTATTTGTCAGAACCAGGATCTCGTAATGGGCACTAATGCATGGGAATGGACAAAAACTGTGAAAATCCATATGACAGAGAATTTGCGTGTCTACAAAAAAATTGCATGTCACCCTCAATATACTTTTATGTGTCTGGTTATGACTTCTTCCTTTGCTTCTTCCAATGTCTTGATGTTGGGGTAATAGGCAAGAAAATGTGCTCTTTACAATGTCCAGCATATATCTATTTTTCTCTTCAGGATAAATATTCAAATTTAAAAAAAAAAAAAATGTTCATCAATCCAATTTATTTTTCAAAAAGGTCAAGTATATAATTGATAAGACCTTTGGTGATAGCACTTTGAAATAGAAATATCCTTGTGTGCTTATAGGGCCAAGTTACAGTATGTCAGTGGTGTAAACTGTGAGTGCACTATCAGGAAGAATGTTCAGGAAATTGAAGCGGAGTATACTGAAACTTCTCGGCTAAATCAATATCTTTATGACAATGGAGAGAGGATTAATTTCACGCTGATCTGATGGGAACTGATTTATTTTCCCCTAAATCAACACATCCCTGGACAATCATATTACTTGTAGATTTAGGAGACTGATTTGGAAGTTGGCAACATGCTGTTCATGGTATGATATGTTGCTTTGATTTGTTTCGGGTTTTTAATGAGCACCTGAATGAATGGTGTTGATAACGAGGACAATAACAGTACAGGGATGGTCCATGAGTTGTTGTCAATTCTTGCTCTTGTGTGACCTGGTATCAAATTAAAGGTTCTTAATTCCATCCCTGCTGCGCGACCCCTCCCCAGGACACCCCTGCAGCACAGGTTTTCCAGTGTCCAAATGTCTGAAATAGAGGTTTGCCAACAAAAAAAGTTAACAAAAAAGCTGTGTCAGGTTCACACAAAGAAAATACAAGTGTGTCTTTATGTGGTTCATAAAGGCTTTTCTTGCATTTAGATGCAGTTCCTATTTCAGATTCTTTCTGGGAGGAAAAAAATAGATAAATCTTCAGAGTTCTGGATAATTTGATAAATAAAAACCTATGCCGTTCTCAACACCAGCTTTTAAGACAGTGAGTCATTTCCCAGGCAATAACTCATCATTTTAATGACAAGATTGGTGCTTGGAAATGTAAGAAACCCAGTATAACTTTTGATTGATCGACTCAGATGTTTATTTCCATGATTTCCTGAGGTAATGCTGCACACAATATGCAATAGATTTTAATTAAAAGTCCCTGAACATAGTATTGAATACCTTGTCTGGATTCACAGATACAAGCAGGACACATTTCAGATTTCACAGCAATAGACTCAGTGCTTAAGCATATCTCTCACCCCGAACTGATGCAGAAATTCCTTGCGCAACAAGTATGAAGCAAGATCTGTCTTAGACTAAAGGTGTAAACTGATCATATTTCATGCTGTTTGCTGACTCTTCAATAACTTGAAAACTGGGATCCGACACTGTAAAAGCAGACCTTAGAACATTAAAATCACCAAAAACCTTCCCCTTCTCATGAGCCTTGCCTGATCTCAGAGAAAAAAATATAGGTGAACTTTCTCTCTGGAGAGAATGATGAGATGATGAGCGCAATGAAGTCCAGTCTTAAGCTCCTACATCTTAAGTAGGCGAGAACTAGAATTCACAAATAACCTTCAGTCTAGACATGAGGCTTGTAGATGGTCATTATTAAGACAGGGGGATATTACATGTACTTGTCTGGCTTGGCCCTCATTTGTAAAATCCAGGCTGTGCTCAAACAAGTGGCATTGATGAGATCAGCTACTTACTGACCACTTGCTGAGATTATCCCTGGCCAGTAAGTCATTAAAAGTAAATATTGACCAGTAATCTCTCTTGGAACTACTATAAACTTACCAGGGCAGTTTATTGGCCTCACTTGGGTCATGTGGCATCAAAACCATGTGGGCGCTCCCTTTTTGTACTGAAAGTGGTCAGATGTCATGGGGATTTTTATAATTAGATGCATATGTACTCAAGGTCAGGCAAAAATGGGACACAACAAGATCTTTTGTATGTCAAAACTTTATTTGTTATATACAAGTCCAGAGTTTTTCCATGTGTTATAAATTTTTAAAAGAATTGTATGGATTTATCATTATGTTAGTAATTAAATTCAACTTCTATTCTTTTTCAGTATTTACACATTAGCAATTATAATGATAGAGGAGTTCTGGAGTTGATTCCATGTCAATATCAAAGTCCTGTTTAAAGAAAATAACAATTAGAAATGTACTGAAACTTTGAAAATTAAATGTTTTTATCCAATACAAATACTTCCCAGAAGTCCAGACACCCAGATCAGGGTCTGCATTTTGTACAGTGAATACATATTTGATTTAAGAGATAGATAGCTCTCAACCAAACATAGAAAAGATGTAATAATTGAATGTTTTGTCAGACACAGTTACCATTTGTACCTTTACAAAGGGAGAGTGCATGTACATGTAGTGCAGACCAGGTAGGGGGCGCTCTTTGAGAGACAGTTCTCCTTGTAGTTGAAGAGCAAGACATTGTGCTCATCAAAACAAGAGAGGCCTTGTTGCTAGGCTGCCATTGCCCCTGGTTGCCCCACACATCTCTGTGCTGTGGGGATTTCTGACTAACGAGCAATTAAAATGTTTAACCATGTCTACAAATCAAGATGGAGATTTTGGCTTGTATGATGACATAGATACAAATGTTGGACAGGTGCATTCCGCAGCAATGAAGATTAAAACAGATGAACTTGATCATGTACCTTGTACTGAAACAGGGCTACCTTTCAACAGTGGTGTCTAATACACTTTGCAAGATATTCACTTTTATAAATGGAGACTCTGGAGCGGTAGGGGTGTGGGTTAAATCGCTGACAGCAACATACCAAAAAAAATCAAAAGTGGTACTGCTTGATGTGCAGCATATTTTACAGGTTAGTTCCAGGACTGGTTGGCCCGGTGTCAGGATAATGTGACTGTGTGTAGTATTATACCACATGTCACATGCCTATACGTGATTCTGCAGTGTGGCAGCACTATATCTATCTCATGACAAAATGAATCATAATCTCCAAATGACTGAAACACTGTTGGTGGGACTCAAACCCAATAAACAAACAAACAAATGTGAGATTTTGAGTCACAAGGTTCAGCTGTAATTTTCAGTTTGATCAAGTTTCAGTGGGTTACTTTCTTGTCTCAAAGAGGTTGATATATATGGAACAATGCAAGTTCTCCTTACTCTTTTTTCATTTAAGAAAGAGGCATTTTACTTTGACTGCTTTTTAGCTCACCTGAGCACAAAGTGCTCAAGGTGAGCTTTTGTGATCGCCCTTCGTCCGGCGTCCGGCGTCGTTAGTCGTCCGTCGTCCGTCGTCAACAATTTGCTTTAAACGACATCTCCTCTGAAACCGCTGGACAGAAATTAATGAAACTTGGCAGGAATGTTCCTTGGGTGAGGCTCTACAAAAGTTGCTAAAATAAAGTTGATCCATGAAGAACTCTGGTTGCCATGGCAACAAAAAGAAAAATAATTTGAAAACTTTAAAAATCATCTCCTTCAAAACTACTGGCCAGATTTCAAAATTATTTGGGAAAGATGTTCCTTGGGTCAACCTCTACCAAAGTTGCTAAAATTATTCCGATCCGTAAAAAAACATGGCCGCCAGGGGCGGGGCTTATTTGCCTTATATGTATATAGAGAAACCTTTAAACAACATCTCCTCTGAAACCGCTGGACATAATTTGATTAAACTTGGCAGGGATGATCCTTGGGTCAACCTCCACAAAAGTTGCTAAAATAAACTTGATCCATGTAGAACTCTGGTTGCCATGGCAACAAAAAGAAAAATAATTTGAAAACTTTAAAAATCATCTTCTTCAAAACTACTGGCCAGATTTTAAAATAAATTGGTACAGATGTTCCTTGGGTCAACCTCTACCAAAGTTGCTAAAATTATTCCGATCCGTAAAAAAACATGGCCGCCAGGGGCGGGGCTTATTTGCCTTATATGTATATAGAGAAACCTTTAAACAACATCTCCTCTGAAACCACTGGACAGAATTAGATTAAACTTGGCAGGAATGATCCTTGGGTCAACCTTCACAAAAGTTCCTAAAATAAATTTGATCCATGTAGAACTCTGGTTGCCATGGCAACAAAAAGAAAAAAAAATGAAAACTTTAAAAATCATCTTCTTCAAAACTACTGGCCAGATTTTAAAATAAAATGGTACTGATGTTCCTTGGGTCAACCTCTACCAAAGTTGCTAAAATTATTCCGATCCGTAAAAAACATGGCCACCAGGGGCGGGGCTTATTTGCCTTATATGTATATAGGGAAAACTTTAATCACATTTCCTCTGAAACCACTGGACAGAATTTGATTAAACTTGGCAGGAATGATCCTTGGGTCAACCTTCACAAAAGTTCCTAAAATAAACTTGATCCATATAGAACTCTGGTTGCCATGGCAACAAAAAGAGAAAAAAAATGAAAACTTTAAAAATCATCTTCTTCAAAACTACTGGCCAGATTTTAAAATAAATTGGTACAGATGTTCCTTGGGTCAACCTATTTATCTCAGGTGAGCGACTTAGGGCCATCATGGGCCTTTTGTTTCCTTAGCCATTGTCTCCCTAACAGATATTTATTTTTAAGAATTTTTCCCACTGATCAAGAGAGTCAGCCTTGTAACCAAAATGTTGTGGATTTGATCCCCAGCCACAGCATACTGAAGTTGTTAAAAATGGCACTGTATATATGTAATATTTCCCTAGAGCTTGGCTATAGGTACTCCAAGGACTGTCTCAGGCCCAGTGTTAATCAGGGAGGGTTGTATGTCACTTGTTAGACAGTATTATGCCACTTGTCAATGTGATACTGCAGTGAAGCAGCACTTTTTTTTCATCCTAATGACTTGGGCAGTAAACCCTGAGAATTAAATAAAAAAAACTTTCAAAATGAAGAAATGTTTTACAAATTGTATGGGCAGATCCATTCTATAGCCATTTATGAAAAAGTGCTACCTTTCTCCTCTGAGATTGATGGCCAAAATTCCCATCATCATAGCCTCTTATATCAAAATAGTCATTATCTCATCCAATTATCTCCCCACTTCATATTCAAGTGGTATATTTGTCATTCATTCTGTAAGGTTAGAGTGTCTGGAGTATCAAAAGAGAGTCGTGATTCGGTTGACCTTACCTGGTCACCGACAATGGTACAAAATAGTACAACCGTCTCTACTCAGGCATACAGTGTTAAGTCTCTGATTTTCCTTTGAAGAAGTGTTGAATGTCCACGCTATGCCGGTATATTTAATTTCATTGAATAAAAATCAATAAAGTGACTAATGCTTAGACACACATATGATTATGCATGCCTACTTGTCAAGTGTGACTTTCTGAGAATATAAAATATGACTATTGCATGCAACAGTGTTGAAGATTGGACATGTAAAGTAAAATTTAAAATATGAACAATAAACTGAATTGCATCAGGTTGTCAACAGGTTTGGTACACTTACGTAGTAAATTACAAAATTAGTGAACATTACAGTTGCTATGCAAACAGGGTTGAAACATACATTTTAATATGAAGAATATAAAAAAATTGAACAATATATAGTATATAGAAAAGGTGTATAAACAAATATGGACATGTTATAAAGTAAATATTTAACAATATATATAGGTATATAAAGTTGAACTAAGACTAGGTATAAAAGGGTTGAACAATAAGTTATGCATGAGTTGAACAAATAAGGTATGGCTAGAACAGTGTATAAAACAAATGGTGTTAACAATTATATAGTATATAGACATTTGTGTTGAACAAAGTAAAAAGGATATGGCAGAGGGGTTGAAAACATCTAGGTATAAAACAAATGGTGTTGAACAATATATATAGGTATATAGACATTTGTGTTGAACAAAAGTAAAAAGGATATGGCAGAAGGGGGTGAAGAACATCTAGGTATAAAACAAATGGTGTTGAACAATATATATAGGTATATAGAAATTTGTGTTGAACAAAAGTAAAAAGGATATGGCAGAAGGGGGTGAAGAACATCTAGGTATAAAACAAATGGTGTTGAACAATATATATAGGTATATAGAAATTTGTGTTGAACAAAAGTAAAAGGATATGCAGAGGGGTGAAGAACATTAGGTATAAAACAAATGGTGTTGAACAATATATATAGGTATATAGAAATTTGTGTTGAACAAAAGTAAAAAGGATATGGCAGAAGGGGGTGAAGAACATCTAGGTATAAAACAAATGATGTTGAAAAACATGAAGGTACATAGAAGACAACATGGTTAAACAATATTTGAAAGCTAAAAACTAACATCAAATGTGTAAACTTATAAAAAATATAAAGGACGTTCACAACTCTAAGGAATGAAATATTCAATCTTATTGTTTGACAACCAAATAAAAATAGCTGTTTTTTTTTTTTGGTAATGGCAAAAACTGATGTTTTGTGAGACTTTTTTTTTCAATGAGTATAGCTTCAATCGCAAGTGTTTTTGTTTTCTAGTTGATTAATTTGCCAACATGGTGTGTGCAGTATTTGTACAGGAAGCATCTCTCCTTTTACAGTGTTGGGTTTCGTTCGATCATTCCGTCTTCTTTTAATGTCTTCATGAAACAGGAGCTGATGCATTGTCATGTTATAATTACAGATTATTCTAATATTAAAATTTTAGAAGCCTTTTATCACAGATCAAGCAAAAAACTGACAGGCGTAATGAATCTGTGAAGCCATGAGTTATTGCAGGGCATTGATTATTGAACGTTGAGATTAGAGTATTTGATTAATGTTTCCTTTGTACCTGGATTTCTAACTATTCTTTTTACAGTTATAAAGTTTAAATAAATGACACTGTCTCTCAGTATTTGATTTTCCTTTCAGAGTGCAGATCTGAATGCTGTATAATGGAAACCTATATATGATGTGTGATATTCAGTACTGTATTTCTATGTGTAATATGTTTGAATAATAGAAGTAGGGAATAACAGGTATCTATAATGGAGTTATAATGCTGTAATGGATGGGTACTCTACGTGTTATGTAAATTTTTGTTTTTTATTGCCGATTCATTTTGTTGATTTTGTGTATGGTTATATCTAATCATGACAGTATCCCCACAAATTCAATTTATTCATTTAACACTTCTGGAACACAAGGCCAGGAATATAATGTTCAGTTCAACATTTAAAATCAGCAAAAAAAATTTTTTTTTTTTTTTAATTTTCACACATTAAGACTGGAATATAATATAGCTACAGGCACACTTCGTCAAGATTTGGGACACTTTTACGATACGGTTTACCCGAAACTGATACCCCCTTGTTACGATTGCTTTTGGGCTTCAACTGGTCCCATGAGTAATGAACAGCTTTCTTCCTTTGAAGTTAGAAGTGCCAATTCTGTTAGAAAAATCTTTGAAAGAGGACTTTATTGTAAAACCTAATTAGTTCAAATCAATAGTATTGAAATTGAGAGGGTACAGAAATCATTCTTAATAACATATTGATTAGTGGTCTCATGGTCGCCTTGACAACTGCTGCTGTGGTTCCACAAGGGACAGGAAGGCATTGTTTCAGGTTTCCATGACCCCCTGTGGAGATGACAGCCCTCAGGGCAGCTGGTTTGAGGGTTGATCTATAAGTTCTGATTAAATACATGTCAATCATGAACTTGAACAAAATGGCTCAGAGTACCCTTAGTATCCGATGGTTTTGCGGTGATGTATTTTAGTTAAGATGCAGGATGGTGCAATATTGAATGTTACACTTGTGGGGTTAAGTTTAACCTTAGTAGACAAAGAATTATTTGCTGTCTGATTATGGAATGACAGTAGTTGTTCAATTATATAATTGTAACAGTGTAATTCTAGAAATTCTTTATTTCTCTAATTTATGACCTTTTTGACCAATGGAGCTTTCAGCTTGGACCACTGTTGCTTTTGCAGACACCATAAAGAATTGAATATTTCATATCAGCACCTACGTCTTTGGAAGACATTTTCCAGAATGCCAAGTTCAGTGTTTTCTGACTCACTGCACTAATAATGTCATGGTCCCATAAAATGTAAATCTACACACAAATGAATAATGAAGTGGCTTCCAGTAGTTGGTCAGTTTGGTGTGAGTCAGATCCCCGAGGGTCAGTCCCCTGGGGTCCGGCTGGTCAGTCTAGTTAGTCTGGTCAGTGTTCTGTAGGTTCTATTGATTCTGACAGGGGTGGGCTGTTATCAGAAATGTTCTATAGAGATATCCCCAGTCATTTAATGTCTTGTAAACAATGGTAATAAAACATTGAAAAAATATTGGAATGGTGAAATAATGGTTCAAAACATGTAGAGAGGAATCTTTTAACTGATTGAGGGCACCTACTTTAGAAGTTGCTGCTATAATTATAGCAAATCTGACTGCATATATACAAATGTATAGTTGTAGCAGTATGAAATTAAATCACAAAGATTACAAAATAAACCCAAGTGATTAATCATGCTAACAGATTTAATCATCCAAACAGAGAAATTACCCATCAAGAGTGATTAATTTTAAAGATTTGTTTTCCAATCAGCATAAAAGAATTAAATGGAGAAAATAGTGATGCCTTGATAATCAAATTGCCAGGATGTTCTGTTCTAAATATGTCTCTACATAACAATGTAAATTGGTTTTTAATTCCAGCCATTTCATGGTCTTGAAGATTTATAGAACCACTCATGGTACACTAACTAGGGCTAACAAAAGAAGAGAGGTTAACAGGTGGGACTGCCTCATACAATTAATATAAGCCACAGCCAAATTCCATTTCCATTCTTATGAGCAGGAAGAAAAAAGATGTTTTGTTTTATGTACATATTTTTCTCCCTTTTTTAGCTCACCTGAGCACGTGTGCTCAGGATGAGCTTTTAGGATCGATGAATGTCCGTCGTCCGTCCGTCCGTCCGTCCGTCCGTCCGTCTGTCCGTCCGTCCGTCCGTCCGTCCGTCCGTCGTCCGTCGTCCACAATTTGTTCGTTTGCACTCTAGCATCTTCATTTTATGAGCAATTATCTTCAAACTTTAAAATAATGTTTATGACCATAAAATCTCAGCCAAGTTCGATTATGGCTGATATCGGAACATTAGGTCAGGAGTTATGCCCCTTTTAAAATTCAAAAAAGCCAGATTTCACATTGTTTGCACTCTAGCATCTTCATTTCATGAGCAATTATCTTAAAACTTTATATCAATGTTTATGACCATAAAATCTCGGCCAAGTTCGATTATGGCTGATATCGGAACATTAGGTCAGGAGTTATGCCCCTTTTAAAATTCAAAAAAGCCAGATTTCACATTGTTTGCACTCTAGCATCTTCATTTCATGAGCAATTATCTTCAAACTTTATATCAATGTTTATGACCATAAAATCTCGGCCAAGTTCGATTATGGCTGATATCGGAACATTAGGTCAGGAGTTATGCCCCTTTTAAAATTCAAAAAAGCCAGATTTCACATTGTTTGCACTCTAGCATCTTCATTTCATGAGCAATTATCTTCAAACTTTATATCAATGTTTATGACCATAAAATCTCGGCCAAGTTCGATTATGGCTGATATCGGAACATTAGGTCAGGAGTTATGCCCCTTTTAAAATTCAAAAAAGCCAGATTTCACATTGTTTGCACTCTAGCATCTTCATTTCATGAGCAATTATCTTCAAACTTTATATCAATGTTTATGACCATAAAATCTCGGCCAAGTTCGATTATGGCTGATATCGGAACATTAGGTCAGGAGTTATGCCCCTTTTAAATTCAAAAAAAGCCAGATTTCACATTGTTTGCACTCTAGCATCTTCATTTCATGAGCAATCATCTTCAAACTTTATGGCAATGCTTATGACCATAAGGTCTCGATTGAGTTTGATTATGACTGAGATCAGTTGATTAGGTCAGGAGTTAAGCCCCCTCTAATATAAAAAAATGCCAGAAATCACTTTGTTTACACTCTAGCATCTTCATCTTTTGAGCAATCATCTTCAAACTTTATGACAATGCTTATGACCATAAGGGCTCGATTGAGTTCGATTATGGCTGAGATCCGTCAATTTGGTCAGGAGTTATGCCCCTTTTAATATAAAAAAAAGCCATATTTCACGTTGTTTACACTCTAGCATCTTCCTTTTTTTAGCAATCATCTTCAAACTTTATGACATTGTTAATGACCATAAGCTCGATTGAGTTCAATTGTGGCTGAGATGGGTCATTTGGTCAGGAGTTATGCCCCTTTTAATACAAAAAATGCAAGATTTCACTTTGTTTATTCTCTACCAACTTCATTTTTTTAACAATCATTTTTAAACTTTAAGGCAATGTTTATGCCCATAATCTCACAATCGGGTTCAATTATAACTGATATTGACTTGTAAATTTAGGAGTTATGCCCATTTCACCATAAAAAAAGCCAGATTTCACTTTTACACTCAAGCATTTTTATTTCTTAAGCAATCATCTTTCTCAGGTGAGCGACCAAGGGCCATCTTGGCCCTCTTGTTTTTTTTTAAGGTTGAATGCACATTATCATCATGTGTAATTAGATGAAACAAGTAACCCTATTTCCCTATTTCTGACCAGTTAGCCTCTTTTTTTTTCATGTCTAATTGAATGATGAGGCTGTTGACCTATTAAGAATTTAGAAACCTGTTATTTTCTTTAGACTGTGTGGCTACTGTCAGTTTGTTATTCTCGTTATGCATGACTGACCACAGCCATTTCAGCCCTGGTTTTACACAGAAGGCTGTAAATCAGGCATGCATAAATCGTCATTTATTTACACCTCAAATTTGTAGGTTCGACACAGTCTATCATTGCTTCACCCAGTCGATAAATTGGATTTCCCACGATAAAAATGGTGTAAAATGTCCTTGTTTTTCAAGTACTCATAAGTTTTCAGGCTTTAAAGTGAATGTTTGATAGGTTAAAATGTCTCGATTTTCACATACTGTAGGTTTGCAAATGGCTTCTGTTTTGATTTTCAACGATGGGTTATTATCACTAAGGTGCTTGATATGTGTATTCATGAATCCTTTATAGTTAAGTTAGGTGAAATAAATGATCCAATAAAAACATGTGAAGTACCAGGTAATCCTTTGACGATATCTTGTTCAGGTGTTTGAATAGTATACTTTCTTATAAAGCTTTCCATACTCATGGAACTCCAAGATTTAACCCTTTCCCTCATATAGACTCATTTTGATGCACTCAATAGGTACCACATAAAGCCTGATCTGCAGAAAACCACAGTTAAACCTTACCAAATTTAATTACAAAATCCTCATTTCCAGACCACTGAGGAGCAGCGAACAGCATAAAACCTGATCAGCCTGCGAGTTACTCGCAGGCTGATCTGGTTTTATGCTGTTCGCGTAGGTCTTTTCATGGTTTCCTCTATGAGGGAAAGGGTTAAAATGTATTTTTTAAAACAACTGGGTATTCAAACTTGATTAAAAGGTGAAATGCATTTTTTTTACTGTGTAATACATGAAGAAATTCTACAATTGTCCTTTGACTTCTTAAAAATTCAAATGCTGTTTTCTACAGGTAATTCTAATGGTTGCCTGCATGTTATATTTATACTTCAGGTATAATTTTAAAAAAGAAAAGTCAAAAGCAGGAGAAATACAGTAACAGATCAGATATATTGTTGGTGTGACACATAAGTTTTTTCTCTTCTGTTTTCTTGCAAGATTAAGCCTATTCATTACATGGAAAACAAAAGGGAATAGTTGTCAGATTATGTGTAGGTATAAATAGGCATTGTCAAGTTTTAGTTTTTAACATATTTCTTAAAAAAAATGTTTTCTCATTCAGTTGTAAGATATTCACTGAATCCATGGTGTGAGCTTAATATGACCTCTAAAGAAATATCTCCTTTGTTCTGAGAAATATGAGTGTGGGAGAAAACTTAGATATGTAAGCTATGTAAATAGAGATTTAAGTTATAAGCTCTGTAAATAGATGCTGTAGGTGCAGTATTCAAATGTTCCTTTCGGTTATATTGTGGCTTTCTTGTCACACGTAATTTGTCAAAACCTCTTTTTGCTGTCAAAATACTGTGCATATATCTTTGCCTGGTATGACAGGATCTGTGTGAAATAGTAAGAAACCGTTCTAACTGGCAGGTCAGGTATAATATCATTTTCTCACACCTTCTAGACAGTTAATGGAAACATGATACAATATTGTCCAACATGAATAAATAAGATATTGGAGCAAACATAAACTTGAATTGTTGTAAACGTATTTATTTTGGTGTGAGAAATTTATTTGAACCGTTTGATATTTAAGAGGGGTATCATTAGCTCAATATGGTATGGAGATTATGTAGCTGGGAGAAATTGATGAAGAAGTGCAAATTGTTTGAGTGCTGCTTAGGTGTCTCTAAGGTTCAGCATAGCTAATAAAGCATGAGAAATAGGCCTTTTTTTTTTAAAGGACAGAAAAGGAAGAGAAAGAAAAATAATTGATGCTTTATGTTAGGTAAGAAGGAGTTGTCTGAATATGTCATGCATGGTGCATGTTTGTTATAATGTGATTGTTTTGGGGTGTACTATTGCTGTAAGGGTAATGCAATCATATAGCACAACAGTTTTGTCAATAAATATGTGATATAGTAAAAAAAATAATCCCAATGTTTGTAATAAAAAAACTCAAGGAATGCAATGCCTTTTCTGAAAAAATGAATGATAACAGTCTAGCAAGCCCACTTGATAAAGAATACAGCCAGCGATGTTAGATTACGCCATTCTACAGGAATAACTCAACAATTTATGCTCATTTTCCTGAGCAGACAATTTGTAGTCGAAGGCATTGCAGATATGTTTGCAGATGTAAAGACCTATCTTTAGTTTTGTTAAAATACCCCAGCAGTGAAAGTAATTATAAGATGCATAGTTAATCTTTAATAATAAAACAAAGACAAGGAAGCAGCAAATACTTTGTACTGTTGTTCTGGATTGTGATACTTTAATGTTACCATTCTACAATTTCCTGTTATATAATTAGGGTTATTCCTGTCTTTGAAATAAGTGTTTGAAGTTGTCTAATGAAATTTATATATTTGTTTGTTTGTTTGTCAAGTTGCAGATGGGTGGCCTAGTAAATCATTGCTAAATGAGTACTGTCCACAAAACTCTTTTTTATGCACCATAGAAATTGATAAAGATGGTACATTTTTGCGATCAGCCCTCGGTATATACAGTCATATACTTTGAATTGTTCGAATATTCTGATATGTTGCAAGAAATCCGGAGATGAGGTCTGGTTTTGTTTGTAGTACAATTTCTTTTGTTCAGCATGATACAAATGCAGGTGGCACATGCTTTTAGCTTTGTTTAAGTGCATCTTTGATTTCCTTTGTAAAAGTCAATTAAGAGCAGCCTGTTGATTTGAAGCATATCTAAAGTAAGCTTAAGAGGGATTGGAACTCACTGCAAGAAGCTACCTTAAAGGTTAAGGTGGTAGAGGGGTAATTGCTCATTATTTCATTTTACTTCCTGTTTAAGTTGTCTGTAATATGAGCTTTGCAGATGCAATTGTACAAGTATACATATGATGTCTCTTTGAAGTTTCTTTGTAAGCTAATTTATTAGATTCAAAATTGTGTAACATGATTGAAAGGT
Source organism: Solen grandis (assembly GCA_021229015.1). Classification (NCBI taxonomy): domain Eukaryota; kingdom Metazoa; phylum Mollusca; class Bivalvia; order Adapedonta; family Solenidae; genus Solen; species Solen grandis. Next base: position 21,877,026 of record CM037786.1, read on the forward strand.
GAACATGTGTGTGCTTTTTCTACCTTTGTCTTGGTTTTGTATGAATTCTCATTAGTTATACTGAATATGAAATTGTTTATATCATGACAATAAACCCAGAATCCTTACAAGGTCAAGGTCACACTACAGTTGTGTCTGAGTCATAATTTTCTCACCTTTATTCTAGGTTTATTATGAGTCTCTTCTGAGGATTAGTGACACAAAGATGTTTATGACCAGAAGGTGTCCCAAGCGAAATTATGACCATGGTCACCATTGTATTTCATTCATTTTGATGATCATCCATGTTAAATCATGGTTGCCCATCAAATAACATGAAATCAAACATGGTCGGCCATGGTATAACCATGGTCAGCCATGGTAGAAATAAGCTTTGATAGATTGAACATGGTCTGCCATGTTATGACCATGGTCGATCATGGATATAACAAACATGGTACCAGGAAAAATTAAATCACTGTCATGACTCTTACCTCTATTCGTTATTGCAAAGTGAAGGTTGCACCCACATGGGATACGTGCAGTTTTCTTATCCAGTGATACCATTATTCCCATATCTTTTCACGCAAGAAGCTAGTAATAAATCATCTGACATAATGATTATTTATGACCACAGAACATTGGATTCAGTGGCGTCCCAGTGGATGTTCGTTAACGTAGTACAGATCTAAGTCCCATTCTTTTTACTTTGGATTGATATTTCTCAGTGAATAATAAATGTAATTTCGACTGCTTTAATTTCACTGATACATTTCAATCCAGCATGTGCCTCCAATGCGTGATGTATGCTATTTCAGTCAGCCTGGTGTTAATTTGGATGAAACTTTCGGTGACAGTAGTCTCACTGAAATTATGATAACAGAGCATGCCATTGGAGTCGTGTTCATTTGCTCATAAATAACAGCAGAAAACTAACAGCATGTATTTGGTATTTGTATACCTGTACAGTTGATATCATGTTAAATACTCTGACATGGATTTCCATCTACAGCCTCAAGGCATGCAGTCAGAATTTAAATTTCTAATTACTTCATGGTGTATAATATCAACACTCTTTTCACCTATAGTTCTATTTTTAGGTTTTAAAATGCCACAAAAAAATGCAATAGGTACAAAAATGTGAGAATCTTACCATGCTGAGTTGTCTTGTGTGAAGGGTCATTCTGTTTATATTTGATATGGTTTTAGAACTTATTTATTCAATCCTAATATAAGTAAATAGGTATTGAAAAACATTTCCCGTGTTTATAAGCTTTTCAATGTCCTTTTATCATGCTTTGTATTTGAATTTAATTTGCTCAGAAATTTTACTCTACATTTTAAAATCACTTTTCTATGAGAATTGCTATAAATATTCTCAAAGTTTTGTTTGAAAATGCAGGAGTGCTAAGCCTGCGTACCAAAGAAACAGGTGACAATGGATTTATTCAGTAATGGACTCTCTCACATACTTTTGTTTGTATGCTTCTCTTGATCATTGCATGTGTTTCTTTTGTTTGGGAAAATGACAGAAAAGAAAGAGGGGCCTTTACCAAGTTGCACATCAATATATTCATTGCCAGTCATGTTTGTTTTTGGTTTACATATGTAGGGGGTTAAATTCATATAATCTGTTGAGATATTCTCTCAAGGGGGGCAGCCATTTTGTTGTCACATGTGTTTTTTTATATTGAAAGTAGTTTCTCTGCTCAGTCAAGGTTAAAGTTAATGCTTAGTACTCTGACAAACTTTAAAGGTCCTTGGTATATATAAATATATGTTATGTACAGAAAGGATTGGTGATTTGTTGTAGTAATCTGTTTTTCACCATCAATTTCTGTGACATATTGAAAAGAACTTCTTGACTTAGACACAGTGTTGCTGTGTTGTCACTCTGGTACCATGCTATGGCATGACACCATAGTTACTTGCATTCTTAACCCTTTCCCTCATATAGACTCATTTTGACGCACTCAATAGGTACCACATAAAGCCTGATCTGCAGAAAACCACAGTTAAACCATACCAAATTTAATTATAAAGTCCTCATTTCCAGACCACTGAGGAGCAGCGAACAGCATAAAACCTGATCACTCGCAGGCTGATCAGGTTTTATGCTGTTCGCACAGGTCTTTTTCATGGTTTCCTCTATGAGGGAAAGGGTTAAACTAAATCACAGCGCTAGTGAAGCCCATATAGACACCACTTTATTTCTTTATTTGCTGAGAGCTTCATCATAAAGCTGCTCTGTGCACTCATCATTTTGATTCCATGCAAACAAAGGGACTATCCTCCTTAAAAATCAGAGTTCCAGAGATGAACTAAGCTACTTGCAGGTTTTAATATCCCGACACTAGACTTTGTGGTCAAAGAAGTACTATTTCCACAGAGTTTCAGTGTAATACAAGGATCTTTTTCATCTCATGACACATTATTCTGACTCAAAGCCAACCGTGAAATCCAGGATTCACCCTCTTTAAAGCTTGAGATGGATCAAGCATTCTTTAAATAACATCACTCTATCAAGAACAGCAGGACCAGCCATCTAAAGAAGCAAGGAAACATTCTAGACTCCATCTCCATAATTCTGATGTCATTAATCTTATCTCCCTGTCACATGACCAAGGCTTGCACTGTGAGAAAGGGACTTCCTGTAAATTTCCAATGGGAAGATAGGAAAAAATCTTGCCTCCAGTGGGATTCAAACCATCAACCCTTGGATCTGAAGTCAGTGTACATAACCACTGGACTTATACTGCAAGATAACCAGCTCAAAGAAATATCATTTTCTGAGCAAAATAATCATACAACTGTATTTTCTTTAGATAAGTACCCAGTAAAAGAATTTGTTTTCATAATAGTTCATATCGTCAGGTGATCTCAAGACTGAATCAGAGTTTAATTTATACGGACTTGGTAAGTTTACCTGTAATTAAAAATAGAATGCCAAACATTTATAACTAAACTGACCTTTGAATCAGACCTCAAAGCAAGACATTTTTGCTTTCTAGATTTGTCATTGGCAAGAAATTAAATAGTAATTTATAAGTTGTAATGTGTGCCATAGCACAACACCTAAAATGCAGACAATATCTTTTTAACCGTGGTGCGATACAGGTGATAGGAAAAAACAACAAACACCTGTTTATACGCTGGTAAAACATTTTCAGCGTAGAATAACTATCTTTTGATCAGTCGCCCTAAGTTGGCAAGCACAATCATTGTTTGCAATCTGGCGTGTATGGACTGCAATTTTTCATGTTGATTTAATTCATTAATCAATAAGAAAAGACTGGTGGTCATAATTCACACCAGAGGAACGGTGTCAGAATTAATTGCGTCTAATACATTCAAACATGGCATCATACTGAGGAGTTTTAGAGGAGTTTCTGAGTTTCCTCAGCTGTTGATTAAGGAAACTCTTACATAGGGTAATTTATGGGCACCTGTCAAAAAGGAATTGAAAAAAGGGATATGGAGGAAAAAGACAATTTAAATATTTTATGAGCAATATAATTGATAGACATTATCGAATTTAGAACATGATTTAAAAAACAGTACTTTATCTGAATATTTGTGTTTAAATCAAAAAGTAACCTGTATATTGAGTGTTCTTAAACAGTTTTCTCTATTGTAAATATGAAATGCTATACCTAGGTTGTTTTTTTTTCATTTCAAGGTCACTAAATGCCTGCAGTTGTTTATCAAGACAAGCATGCATTTTAACATGCACGTATGTGATTGTATTGTGTATTCAAAGTTTTTTAGAGACATGAAACTTTCATAACAAAAATACAGCATGAAAATAAATGTTTGAGGACTGTCTACAATACTGACTTTCATCCTATGAATCTAATAAGCTTGTACTAAATTTTGACACAAAAACAGTATATCATGATTGTCAGTGATTTGAAATGCGTCATTATATAAAAACAAATATCAAAATGGAGACATATTCAGTTGTATACAGTCATGATGTTCTTAGTATATCTGGATTGAACATAATAAAAAAAAATCCATGACATTTGCTTGAGTGTGCTGCAGGGCACGCAGTCCGTAATGATGCAAGAAACCCACGGGATTTCACAGTGTTCTTGCATGATGACAAATGGGTTATTAACTTAGCAACTGGATTTGTCCCTTTTCTGTTTCAAAAGCGTGCGTTTTCTTGTTATGCCTCCGAAAAGATGAATGTGTGTGCTTCATAAACAGATCTTGTGAATTCAATGAAATGGCACCATAAGAAGAAATGAATTAAAAGAAATGTTGAGATGTCAAATAACATGTATAACTGTTGTTTTCAATGAAGATTTTGGTTTTGGTATTGATATTTGAACTTATTTTCACATTTTTTATATTGTTTACAATTTGTCTTACTTAAGGTCTTCCCACTCTAATAGCGATCTATTCCATCAAAGTCATGCATATAACTTAACCCTTTCCCTCATATAGACTCATTTTGACGCACTCAATAGGTACCACATAAAGCCTGATCTGCAGAAAACCACAGTTAAACCTTACCAAATTTAATTATAAAATTCTCATTTCCAGACCACTGAGGAGCAGCCAACAGCATAAAACCTGATCAGCTTGCGAGTTACTCGCAGGCTGATCTGGTTTTATGTTGTTCGCATAGGTCTTTTCATGGTTTCCTCTATGAGGGAAAGGGTTAACAATATATATGTATGTAAGCTTCTAAAATGTCAAACAATGGTTATCTTAGGGGCAAATTGATATGTTATGACAAGTGACAAAAGTTCTTTTATTACCTCCCCTATGATTATTTTGTTGTCATGAGTTATCTCTCCTAAAAAATAAAAAAGGATGATTTCTCCATTTTCCTATGGTAAAGTTTATATTTTTTCAGGAAAGTTGATACAAAATCATGCAATTAAACTTTCTACCATGAGTTTTTCTCATAAATCAAATTCAGTTTTTCATATTCACAGAAAATGCATATTTTCCATAGGCTTCAATGTTAAATTTTATACAAATTATTTACCCCAAATAAGATAAAACTTGAAAAAACTTTTGGTGAAATATTTTTATTTTTGAATGTCTTCAAAGTGACAAAGTTTCATAGAAATATTACCATCCAGTGGCAAGATATGGAATATGGCTATAATAGGATGGGAAGACCTTCATGAGATGTACATGCAATTATCAATAAGGACAAATTTCCATATTTTACAATGCTGTTACACTAACCTTTTACTTCATGAATATTCATAAAAAAAGGTATAATTGGATGAATATTAATTTTTTGCATTTTAAATGGGTATATTAAAGGATTTTTTCCCATGCAGACTATGTAAAATCAGAACTGCAATATCGTATGAGCAAACAGAGGAGACCCTGATCAGACAAGAGCTGGGTCCACTCTAAGATCTGCTTGCCAATGCGTTAAAATGCATCTACTAGTATATGAAGTAGGGAGTTAATTATAAATGTCTTTATTTTGAAAAAATATTTTGACATAACTTCTTCAGATAATTTATTTTATTTAAAAATATGAATACTACCTGGAATGAGTTTTTTTGTATGTGTGTTAAACTCATACTTGATTTAGAATGTAAATGATACCTTACATCCTATGCTAGTCCTGAGGCATATTCAAGTTAAGGTGTTATATCTGGTATAAATCCCCTGTTGAAAAGAAGGGGCACATATGTTAAAACTATTAAAAGGGCTCTCAAGTCTATTTGTCATGTTGCAGGTACACGTTACTCGACAACCGGAATCACAGCGGTTTTAGGGACGTTATCTTTGTGTCGGAACACACTGTGTGCTTGCTTTGGTGCATACAAACAATGAGTCACAAGATTTCATATCAGGGGACAAAATGTCCCACCAGTCTAGCTGGTATGTCTGTCCCCCCAAAATTACCATGGCACTGATTATGCTTTATTTCATCTACCAGTAGTCAGAGCCTTCAAAACCTTGATCAGATTCAAAACAGAATAGTATAACCCTTTACTTCATGAATATTCATGTACAAATTATAAGGTCTTGATGAATATTCATTTAATGAATTTAAAATGTCATACGAAACAAGGGAATTTTCTTTGCTATGAATGCACACTGGGTAGAGTGCACACATGTTAGAATCTGATAAATAAACAAAGGGGACCCTTTTTGGAGCTGTTTGATCTGGGTCTACTCTGTTTGCCAGTGTGTCAAAATGAGTCTCTAAAGAGTTGAAAATAGTTTTTCTAAGTGTTTATTTTCTATCTCAAAAGTAATGATGAGTAAGTGAACAGTACAAGACCTGATCAGATAAACCCGAGATTTGCATTTGCTGAAGGAAATTATGGTTGTACTTTAGATGTTATGGAGGGTATTTGGCCTAGTTTCGCTCTCACCCCTCAAAATGTTATTAGAATAAAGTAGGGTACCCACGGCTCTTATTATGTTCATCAGCTTGAGTGAGCAGAATGTAATTGTTCCTGAGACAGGAAATGATGATAAATTGCATGAAGATGAGGACAAAGAGAGTCTTGAACTGTATCAGTTTAATGTGGCATTTTGTCTTGCACAGGAAGTGTCTACCAGAACTTCATGTAGGAGCATGGTATTCAACCTGTTCATTTTAAGTTGAATCATCAATTCTTCGACCTATTGCAATTATGAAAAGTGTATACTTAGAGAGGGTAATGTTGAATTAAACAAAGTGAAACAGATGGTGGTGCTGTATTTATTCCTAGTAAGTGACACGTTACAGAAAAAAGAAAAAAAAGAAGCCTTAACTTATTTTTTTTTTACGATTTGACAGGAAGCAACATAGCTCATGAAAATCTTCTTGTTGACACTGTTGGTGGCATTTGCATGATCCTTGGTGTGGGAGGAAACCAAAGTATGTGTCCAAACTGGCAAACAAATATCCTTTAACTTACAGCTTTGGGATGATTGGGATCGAACCCAGGTTACAGCCTGTGAAAGCCAGTGTGTTAACCACTACGCCACCAGGATTATGTCTTAGGAAGATTTTGAGCTGATATATCTGGATTGAGAATAGGAAGATCAGAGAAGGGTAGTCTTAGAGAGAGAGAGAGAGAGAGAGAGAGAGAGAGAGAGAGAGAGAGGGGGCGGTGAAGATGGATGGACTGGACGCACGCACGCACACATGCTTATACTGTATTTGATTTATTGAGAAGTCTTAATTGTTAGCCATTCAGATAACACTTTGTAACAGACCACTGCAGCTGATGGTTTGTAATATAGGCATGTTCTGCATTAATTTTCATGTGATTGTCTACATTTATTAAATGAATAGTTGATTTATATTGGTTTGTCTCCATGAGTCCCTTCATGTTTTTATGTTAATGCAGTTTTTCAAACCATCACCAGGTCCTTTACTTATGTGGTTTTCCCTTGATTTTTTTTCCTCATTTCCCCTCTTAAACATTCAGCTGGCTTTAACAAAATGTTTGAATACCTCAAAAATATAACTGACATTTGTTTGTGAATGTATCCGATATTCTACATAAATCATGTCTCTATGTATTAATATCAGTATGCCAAACTCAATAAATCAAAATCTTGAGTTTTAATAAGTGTGTAAACCATTTAAACCTGCACCGAGAGAGATACTGATTCATTATGCAACAATTTGTCTCCATGGAAATGCAGTTATCCAATGTTATTTTTATGCACATTTATATGTAGATTTTGAAATGTATTGGAGACAGTTGAGATTATCTGATTAGATTCAATAATATTTTTTGGCTGAAGGATTAGTCATTGATCTCAAATACATTTTCCTAATAGTATAGCTCCCTTGCTTGGTGTGACAGCATATAAGGGTTGTTTCAGGACTGGTTGGACCAGTGTCAGGATAAGGTGACTGGGTGTGGTATCGTGCCACATGTCTTCGGCGTGAGACTGCAGTGTGGCATTTCTGTCTCAAATAGACATAGTCTCCAAATGTCTGAAACGCTGTTGGTGGAATGTTAAACCGAACAAACAAACATTTTCCTTATAGGATACTTGATTGAAGACATATGTACATTTCCTTATTTTTTTTTTTCATTTTTATATGTGCGGTAGGTCAGTGGTCCTACTCGGATGCCTCCATGCATTCTGGGTCTTCCTCCACCTGTAATTAGCTTGACATCGCTATATGACTGAAATATTGTCGAAGTGACGGTAAACTCAAATAGTCAAGTCAAGTCATTTTTATATGGTACCCTTTACACAGATATTGGGGCAGTGTTAAGGAGCCTCGTCCTGTTCCATCATGTCCTGTCCTATCCTACTCTCACACAACATGAGGGCAAGGATGGATGTGGGCGTATTAATCACCTTTAGCTATAGGTCTTGTTTCCTTTTATTAAAGTATAAGATGTTATGAGAATTTTAATTCAACAACAAAAGAGAAACGCTCCACTAACTTCACTTAAATTAAGTGTTGAAACTGAAAAATTAGCTAAACCTATTTCAGTTGTGAATATAATTCAGTTATTGCAAGAGGGGCAAATTGATGAAATCACACAGTAATTTATATTCTTAAGATGTTGACAAATTTTGACATATCTGCACGTCAGGATTCTAATCAAAAGCTGTAAATTGCTTGCAGATACATATCTGGAAGGGAATGAAGTGCAGTCTAACTACAGGGATCAAAGGTTATCAGTTAAACATACAAAACATGATGTGAGTCTTCCTGGTAGAACTGTGAATACCTGAGAAAGTCACATACCAGCAGTTTAATCCTATTGTCTTTCTGTATATTTTATTATCGTAAAGAATCTAAAATTTTGTTAAAGAAGTTTTGTTAGTTGCCTTGTCTTAGGGTCTCTTCAACAGTATTCAGAGGAGGGAACTTTGTCTTTATTAGACAAGGTTAGGGTTACATCACTTTGGTATCATAACATTAACATGACAGGGGAATGATACCACAATGTGACAATAATCTTTACACATGCCAGAAAATAACACAAATTATGTTGAGCAGTCACAGTGACCAAGGATACCAATGAAGCCGGTGAAGTATAGTATTTTCCAAGGCACATTTCATGATTTCTGATTGGCCTATGTATAATGTGCAGGCTGATAACGTTTTATATTGTTTCCATAACTACCGTTGCAATAAGATAGTCATGGTATGACACCCTGATCATATTGTGGAGGAAAGTGGATGTTTCTGTGACTGCTACAACAAGTTTTCAGTCTGATTGGGTTTTGCAATGCTGCAACTGTACTGAAACTGTACTGATTAGAAATAAACAGCAATTGCATCCTGGTTAGCATTCAAGCTACTCTCAGTTAGGTTTTGTACTCAGGTCACTGAAACGATTTCCTTTAATAAATTGATAATCCTGTAATGTTTATAGGGTAAATATTTGACATTTAGTGATTCATTTGCTTGTAGACACAATATACATGAGAAGTGTCTGATAAACTTTAAACCCTAAAACTCCCAAGATGCTCCATGTATTGATCCGGACATGTAATTGAAGACACACTTTAAGGACCTTAATTCTTCTGTTCCGCCAGCTAAAATATATTCATTATTCAACTTACTGTCCAGGGTAAGTATGTTTACCACCTCGTTTTTAGCCAGTCTCTCGGATCCATTCCCAGGCTGCACCCAGCTGTAGAATCCAATATGAGAAAACTACGACTGAGGAAACTGTGACCGGAGAATGGAATATATAGAGCTCTACTTCCAATCGACTTGTGCAATTTGTGTGTAATCAAATTAGGTTTGAAAAATGGTTGAAGATATTGAATGCTGAGGGAGCCTTCCCTGTTACACAATCTGAGATGGTGGGTGCAGTTTCATACATTATAAGAGTAATTTAAGTTAAGTCCCCAGAGGATCTGTCATTAATTTGAATTAATCTCCCAAGGGGACCATTCAGTAATTAAAATAAAGTTCTCATGGGATCTTTCAGATATGTTGTGATTGTTTGAAATTTTTAGGATTCACAGAATGAATGTATGCAATTGATGATTTTGCAAGTTCAGAATAGGAATAATAAAATATTTGATTTTATATATGTAAACGCAATACCATAAATATTTACAATGTTTGGCCATGTTCCATTGTCTGACTTCAGAGTGTTTTTTTGTTTTTTTTTAAGTCCATTACTACACACTTCCTTTTAATGCTGTACAGTGAAGATCCATTACTACAGGCACCATTATAATGCTATATAGTATAAATCCAATACTACATTCATACTTAAGAGCAATTTTGATGACAGAAATATCCCTGGTTGCGTGCAGTTTGAGCCATAGTACCTTCAGTACCTTTAAAGCCTATCAGTGAATCTTATTTGAAGCATTTTCTAGCCCTCCAATCCCAACGTTTCCCTGAATCAATAGTTTGGTGATATATTTACACAATATAGATCATGGGTTATGGTTTATGACATAATTTACAGCGCTCCATGGGCAATTATGGTATGGATTCTTTCATGAATTTCCCTGTTTTTACCGTCTTCAGTTGCATGGTTGGACCTGATGGTTCCTTGTCCACAGCAGGCTTCTGCATCTAAGAAAGAATTCACCTCTTCAAATGTTTTAAAAGAATTTTTTTTTGTTTTGTTTTTTACATCAATTGATAAACAAGCCCATACAAGTTATTTAACTGACTTCTCAGCATTTCTTGGTTAGACCAGTACCTTGCACCTGGGAAAGTCTTAAAAGAGAAATATTCCCAGAAGATTCAAACCCAAATCTTGGGATATCCAACCATATATGCTAGCACTGGATGTTGACCACAGCACCCTCAACTCAAATAAAAGATGCAGAATCAATATCAAAGTCTTAACTTCAGTTATAATCAAGAAATAGGTTGATTCAGCAGACTGCATTTTAAATCCAACTCTGGAATACAATAATCAGGACAGCTGTGCAGACCAATATGATCAGGGTATTTTAATGACACCTACATCAATATTTTGGAATTTCAGAAGTAGGAAAATGTGTATACATAAATGTTTCCACTTTTGCAATTTGTTTAAAAACTACAAATAGCTTTCATTAATGGTGATTCAAAATGGTCAAAAACAAATCTATCAAATACACAAGTAAATAGGATTTCACAAAGAGAACTGTAAAGTATATAGTTACATGATTCTTTCTGGTATTGTATGAACTAATTTTTCAAGTGTGTACTACCTCATCTCTATGTAATTGCTCACTTACATTTTGAGATCAGTGTTGCATGATAGTAACCATATGTAATTATCTGCAGATGTACAGGAACTGGACTTTATCAAAGATGACCTTTAGATTGTCCCGGAAACCTTCCACTTTATTTACATGTAACCTATTCTTTAATGTTTTAATTTTAGATTAAATCCTTCCAATAAATGTCAGCCAAATCCGTCCACATGATGGTGTTTTTTGTTGTTGTTTTTTAAGTAGAAAAATCTGGAATATCATTTGAATATTTTCCATATACAGTATGGATGTACTGTATTTTATTTAGTGTTGATTGCTGCTTTCTGTGAAGCAGTGTCTTATCTCAGTCAGTGCTGATTGCTACTGTCTCATTTAGTGCTGCTGTGAAGCAGTGTCTTATCTCAATCAGTGCTGATAACTGCTGTATCATTTAGTGCTGCTGTGAAGCAGTGTCTTATCTCAATCAGTGCTGATTGCTACTGTCTCTCATTTAGTGCTGCTGTGAAGCAGTGTCTTATCTCAATCAGTGCTGATTGCTACTGTCTCATTTAGTGCTGCTTTGAAGCAGTATCTTATCTCAATCAGTGCTGATTGCTGCTGTGAAGCAGTGTCTTATCTCAATCAGTGCTGATTGCTACTGTCTCATTTAGTGCTGCTGTGAAGCAGTGTCTTATCTCAATCAGTGCTGATTGCTGCTGTGAAGCAGTGTCTTATCTCAATCAGTGCTGATTGCTACTGTCTCATTTAGTGCTGCTGTGAAGCAGTGTCTTATCTCAATCAGTGCTGATTGCTACTGTCTCATTTAGTGCTGCTTTGAATCAGTGTCTTATCTCAATCAGTGCTGATTTCTACTGTCTCATTTAGTGCTGCTGTGAAGCAGTGTCTTATCTCAATCAGTGCTGATTGCTGCTGCCTCATTTAGTGCTGCTGTGAAGCAGTGTCTTATCTCAATCAGTGCCGATTGATGCTGTATCATTTAGTGCTGCTGTGAAGCAGTGTCTTATCTCAATCAGTGCTGATTGATACTGTCTCATTTAGTGCTGCTGTGAAGCAGTGTCTTATCTCAATCAGTGCTGATTGCTGCTGCCTCATTTAGTGCTGCTGTGAAGCAGTGTCTTATCTCAATCAGTGCTGATTGATACTGTCTCATTTAGTGCTGCTGTGAAGCAGTGTCTTATCTCAATCATTGCTGAAAGCTGCTGTATCATTTTGTGCTGCTGTGAAGCAGTGTCTTATCTCAATCAGTGCTGATTGCTGCTGCCTCATTTAGTGCTGCTGTGAAGCAGTGTCTTACCTCAATCAGTGCTGATTGCTGCTGCCTCATTTAGTGCTGCTGTGAAGCAGTGTCTTATCTCAATCAGTGCTGATTGCTGCTATCTCAATCAGTGCTGCTTAAGGCAGTCTCTTATCTCTTTTAGTGTTGATAGTTGCTGTATAATTCATTTCTGCAGTGAAACAGTGCTTTTTTTTAATTAATTTTAGTTCTGTTCCCTACAGTCTCATTTGCAATATGATGAAGTGATGGTCCCATTTATTGTTTTTCCTGATTAAGTGATTCTGCATATCAAAGTTTTGTCTTTCTAGTGTTGCTGTTTGCAGTGCTTTGTAATGACGGGTCTTTCAATGTTTCTGCATTGTGCAGATTGGTCTGCTATACATATGTATATGCTTGTGTTAACTTGTAACATGTATACAATGTGAGACTGGTCTGTACAGAAATGTTTATCTCTTCATTGTTGAAATACAGTAGAAAAATGTCTGTCTGTGCTTTGTGTCATTCATGGCATCCTGCTGATGAATTCTGACAGAAAACTTGTCATGCAGATGTTGCTGCAGACACATTTAGCTGCAGAAGAATGCAAGCAGACGGAAAATGTAAAATGGGTTTCCCCGCCAGATGAATGGCTCTAATAACATTATGGACACCTTAGTTAACATGTCCTTATTATACCGACAAGGGTTAATTTATGTCTTGCATGTTCACCACTGTAGGGAATTTAATGTTAAGATGTTTATCTTCTGTTGTAGGTGACTTAGATATATCTGCTGCTGTCTACTATTGTAGGACTAATTATGGATATTTCTTGCTGTTCTCAGCTCTTTGTCATCTAGACAATACAATGCATGATGTTGATTGCTTTTTGTTTCTTGCATTTTTTTTTCATACCAATTTGTTGTACTCTGTACTGCAGGGATTTGTTTGTTGTGTTTCTGTATGTGTTTAGTATCAGTAGAGAGAAGTATTGTTTTTCAATACAGTCGAGACACGTTATCTCGACATCAACAAAATCATCATTTTTATGTCGAGATATGAATATGTCACATATGAATTTACATTTATTTAAGTTGATGCAAATTTCTTTCAGTATACTCGCTGCTAATACTGCCAAATGGCGTCGATGTTAGATCATCGGTGTCGTGAAAAAAAGTTGACACTTTTTATACGCCGCCGGAGGCAGTCGTATATTGGCGTCATCTCCGTTCGTCCGTCCATATCTTGTGAACGCAACTCCTCCTACATTTCTGAATGAATCTTTTCAAAACTTGGTCTATGTCATTACTATAATGGGTAGATGTGCATGAAGTGGCATTTTCCGGTCCATTGATTTTTACAAGATTTGTGTCCCTTGAAACTAGTCTCTGAAGTTGATTGATATTGCAGCCTTGTGAACGTAACTCCTCCTACATTTCTGAATGAATCTTTTCAAAACTTGGTCAATGTCATATCTATAATGGGTAGATGTGCATGAAGTGGCGATTTTCCGGTCCATTGATTTTTACAAGATTTGTGTCCCTTGAAACTTAGTCTCTGTAGCTGATTGATATTGCAGCCTTGTGAACACAACTCCTCCTACATTTCTGAATGAATCTTTTCAAAACTTGATCAATGTCATTATCTATAAAGGTAATGTGCATGAAGTGGCGATTTTCTGGTCCATTGATTTTTACAAGATTTGTGTCCCTTGAAACTTAATCTCTGTAGCTGATTGATATTGCAGCCTTGTGAACGCAACTCCTCCTACATTTCTGAATGAATCTTTTCAAAACTTGGTCAATGTCATAACTATAATGGGTAGATGTGCATGAAGTGGCAATTTTCTGGTTCATTAATTTTTGCAAGATTTGTGTCCCTTGAAACTTAAGTCTCTTTAGCTGATTGATATTTCAGCTTTGTGAATGCAATTTCTTGTATGTTTCTGACCTAATCTTTTCAAAACTTGGGCAATGTCATTACTATACTGGGTAGATATGCACAAAGCAGGGATATTGATGTTCATCAATATTTGCAATAGTTATGCCTTTCTAAACATGGTCTCTTGAAAACACAACTCAAGTTTCTAAACAGGTAATAGTGCATAAAGCAGGGATTTTCTGGTACAGTGATTTTTGCAAGAGTTATGCGGAGAAAGAAAAAAGGATTCATATTGATACTGCTATTTGACCTACTGTCATATTGGAAGCATTTTTAAGGTTCAATCTCAGTTCAGCTAAATTAATTGGTCTTACAGACTTCATTATGAGCTTACGCTTACAGAAATGTTAAAAGCAATAATTTAAAGACCCCTCTTGGTCTTTATATTTTGTGGCGGTGTATATTGTGGCATCACTGGCACTCTTGTTATAACTTTATTAAGCGTGTATGATTGCATCTAGCATTAATCAATTATATTTCAAACATTACAGTTTGCAACATTTTAATGTTGTAATTGAAACTATTTGCTCTGGTTGGGGACATAATCTATGAAAGTGTGAAAACTTCTGTGAATACAGAAATGTTAAAAGCAATAATTAAAAGACCCCTCTTGGTCTTTATATTTTGTGGCGGCGTATATTGTGGCATCACTGGCACTCTTGTTTATTCTTTTGAATGCTGGAAAACAGCACATTTTTGCCCCTGTTCATTACCTTCTCTGAAACATGAGGGCATCACTGCTGGAAACTTAAGAGTAGGCAGTTCTAGAGAAGATTGTAGTATCAATCTACCAGATGTTGCATGAATACAATTGACTGTATAAAAATGGCTTATCATGCAATTATACAGCTGATATAATTTATACACTGCAGTTGAGATAACTAAGTGTGCCTTCTGATAAGCTAAATGACAGTCATGTGATAGCATGTATAGGCCTTGATTAAATTGTTTTGGTCTAAAAAAAAGCAAATTAAATAAATGGGTTATTGGCCCTTATAAATATTACTTGTCAAACTATTGATCTTTTTGTTGTGAGAAATCATTTATGTTTTCTTCAGGTTCTTAGGTATTATTGGATGGAAGAATATAAAGAAAAAAAAATGAAGTTATTTTTTTGTAGATATAATTCTGTAATATCAAGATGTAAGTCACTCTGTTTTTGAGAACCATTTTTTTCAGTTAAATGTGATTTTTAAACATAGTATATTAAATTTCAAGAGAAAAGCTATCAAGGGTTGAATCATGCCAAAGTATTTGTTAAATGGTTTGACAAAACTAAAACAATTTGTCATTTTCCTCAGATGTCAAAAAAACTTAAAAAGAGATTTTAAAAAATATACACATATACAATTGTGTCACAGTAACAGAATGGAGTAAAAGAAAATGTGGACATTGTATTTGTTTAAGACCTGTGGTCCAAGTAACAAAAAGATTTAGGTCAGCGATAGTGTCAGAGTTGATTTCATCTGTTTTTAAATCCCTGCTGGAAAGGACGAAAAAGCAATTACAATGCAAACGTTGAGGTCAAATGTTCATTGACACAGCTGTATTCATTTGTTGACATAACTCATTACACATCAGTACTGACAAGCCAAGGGGAATAATCCAGGACATCTATTTTTACAAAGCCAGAAGAGTTACTTCAGATATATCTATTTCCGTTTAAAGAGACATAACTCTGTGTGTTTGAGATAAAAGAAATTGAGAGTTGTCCACCAAATGGTATTCAAGGAAAACATACCTGAAGTCTAATAGAAAATAATAGATCATACTTGCAATCTAGGAAACAGTATATAGAAAAAAAGATGTTTGAAAGAGAATATTGTATGTCTGATCTTTCGCTTGAATTAAATATGAAGAAAAAATGTATAATTTTTGTGTACATTTTTGTGACTGAGATATCGTGAGCTCGAGTACATTACCTTGTAATATTTACGATAATCAAAGTGTTTGGAGTCTTGCCAAAAGCAATTGTGAAAATAGTGATTAACCCCAAAGGTGAATAATTACCCAAAAGGTGAATAAGTATTTTTCTGTGTAAGATCTCGGTGTTTATTTAGAGTGATTTAAGCCTAATGTCTTCAGTGATGTTAGCGGTGTCCTAAATCAAGATGGTAATTTAAGGGAGAGGATGGTTTGTACTGACCCTCGTTTGTGGATAGAAGATATTATTACACTAGTCATATCTCTTTCTTTAGTTGATTACTTTTTTACTAAAAATCTAATAACATGAAATTTTCCAAAAATTAAGCATTAAAATTTGCAGAATTATTAGAAATTACAGGTTTTACTTAAACTGTAAAGATTTTCATGTCTGGCAGCCATTTTCACTTTATAACTTATGATTTTTTCCTCCTTTTAGAGAATCTCTCATCAAGGAGCTGCATAAACACATAGTAACATTTCATGTGGGTGATTTTTCAATTAGATTTCAGAGAAAGCTCTGACATTGCAAAAACATTGCCAGGCCAGACATAAAATTCCATCTTTTTTTAGCTCACCTGAGCACGTGTGCTCAGGATGAGCTTTTAGGATCGATGAATGTCCGTCGTCCGTCCGTCCGTCCGTCCGTCGTCCGTCGTCCACAATTTGTTCGTTTGCACTCTAGCATCTTCATTTTATGAGCAATTATCTTCAAACTTTAAAACAATGTTTATAACCATAAAATCTCGGCCAAGTTCGATTATGGCTGATATCGGAACATTAGGTCAGGAGTTATGCCCCTTTTAAAATTCAAAAAAGCCAGATTTCACATTGTTTGCACTCTAGCATCTTCATTTTATGAGCAATTATCTTCAAACTTTAAAACAATGTTTATAACTATAAAATCTCGGCCAAGTTCGATTATGGCTGATATCGGAACATTAGGTCAGGAGTTATGCCCCTTTTAAAATTCAAAAAAGCCAGATTTCACATTGTTTGCACTCTAGCATCTTCATTTCATGAGCAATTATCTTTAAACTTTATATCAATGTTTATAACCATAAAATCCGGCCAAGTTCGATTATGGCTGATATCGTACCATTAGGTCAGGAGTTATGCCCCTTTTAATATTAAAAAAATGCCATATTTCAAGTTGTTTACACTCTAGCATCTTCATCTTTTGAGCAATCATCTTCAAACTTTATGACAATGCTTATGACCATAAGGTCTCGATAAAGTTTGATGGCTTAAATTGGTCAGGAGTTATGCCCCTTTTAATATTTTACACTCTAGCATCTTCATCATTTTAGCAATTATCTTCAAACTTTATGACATTGTTAATGACCATAATGTCTCGATTGAGTTCAATTGTGGCTGAGATGGGTCATTTAGGTCAGGAGTTATGCCCCTTTTAATACAAAAAAATGCAAGATTTCACTTTGTTTATTCTCTACCAACTTCATTTTTTTAACAATCATTTTTAAACTTTAAGGCAATGTTTATGCCCATAATCTCACAATCGGGTTCAATTATAACTGATATTGACTTGTAAATTTAGGAGTTATGCCCATTTCACCATAAAAAAAAGCCAGATTTCACTTTTACACTCAAGCATCTTTATTTCTTAAGCAATCATCTTTCTCAGGTGAGCGACCAAGGGCCATCTTGGCCCTCTTGTTTTTCTTTTTTTGCACCACATTCATTAGAAGGAAAAATAAACTTGTTTGTCTGTGGTGATTTGTCAAGATCTAACCCACCAAGCAGCTACCTGTTGCCGTGGTGATTCATCTCTAAATTTTATCAGGCTGGTACCAGGATAGATAGAAATTCAAGGGGTTTGGAAACCAGCTGGCGATGACCCAGAATATCTTGTTTTCAGAGGTTCACAGACTCCCCCCTACACTTTAATTACCATCAGGTGGTAACTGTAGGGATTTACCTTTAATGAGATTCAAAACAGGAATGAGTCACATGATCATTTTTTTTTTTTTTTTATGATTTCTGATTATGTTGGAATGAAAATATGCCAACTATTGTACTTAAAAATATTAAAATGATACATTTTAGAGGGGAATGCATTTGAAAACCCACTCAAGACAAACCAAAAGTAGTACGCCATCACAAGTTACGGGTACACAAATGTGGACTAATACGCCATGTAATTGTTAACCCTTTCCCTCATATAGACTCATTTTGACGCACTCAATAGGTACCACATAAAGCCTGGTCTGCAGAAAACCACAGTTAAACCTTACCAAATTTAATTACAAAATCCTCATTTCCAGACCACTGAGGAGCAGCGAACAGCATAAAACCTGATCAGCCTGCGAGTTACTCGCAGACTGATCTGGTTTTATGCTGTTCGCATAGGTCTTTTCATGGTTTCCTCTATGAGGGAAAGGGTTAAAAGTTTATGTGGGTACCATACAGGTGCTGTGGATGTAAAGGTTTTGGGTTCAGTTCTGGTGGGAGGTATATTTCATTCCTTGGCAAACCCTGGAGAACCGTAGAACTTGTTTCCCAGATCATGTAAAATGAAAAAGTTTTAAACTTACAATGTAGGTCATTGATTCTGGGTCTGCATTGGGCAATCTGAATGGAAGGAATTGATTTCCTTATAATAGAAACTATAAGTATGCTCTTGGCTGGTAAAGCAGATAGTTTCTGTAAAGAAAATGCAGCAAAGTTGGAAATGGTAAAAGGAAAATTGAGATTGTTATATTCTAAGCTCCAAAGTTAACATTGCATGGAAATATAGACAAAATTATTTTGTCTCATAACAAGCAGAGAGCTTAGTTACAAAAGCTTTTAAAATATGTAAACAAATAGATATACAGACAAACAAGGTATTATAAGATAATATATAGGGTACAGGTAGCCACTAATTAGTAGATTGTTAATAGGCGCACTGCTACAGTAAACATTGGGAATTAATTAGAGGTAGTCTGATCATTCATGAATGTACATCACCATAATTATAGATAGATTTTTTTATAGATTTTTCTGAGTCATATTCTGATGTTACCTTTCCTTCATAGCTCTGCCGGGGGGCCTTTGTGGCTATGTGGTTATAGTATTTTACCTATCATCACTTCCCCCCCCCCACTGCTGTGGGTTTGAATCCCAGTCTGGTTACTCAGTTCTATTCCTGCCATCTGGCTTGTGGTTCTATCCAGCTGCCTCCTCCTCAGTCTGTACACAGTAGGCTTGTTGTTGCTATATAACTGAAATACTGTTACAGAGATGATGCCTCAATAACAAAGATAATTCTACCACTTAGGCCCTCTAACATTCTTTATTTTCCAAGTCTTCTTTGTATTACGGTTTATCTTTATTTCTTAGACCAGTTTTCCCCCTTTCTACACTTATCATCATGTAAATTTGTTAGAATCACAGTGTTCAACCATTTCAACTGTTGTGATATTCTCGTAAACAATCTCAGAATGAGGAAAGAATGAGGAAATTACATCAGTAGCTGTATCCTCCTGCTGTCTTGCTCTCTTGTAGTACTTTACTGCATTTTCTTTCTATTGTCTTGCTTTAAGCAGTTGCCTCCTTGCCTCCTTCACTTTTTTCTTCCAGAGAGGCAGCTAGCTCCTCAAAAAATTAATGCCCTTCATCCGTCACTAAAGCTTGGATAAGGGGACATTATTTTCCATAAGCTGGACACTATCATGTTATTCATTATCAGCTGTCCTATATCCTATTAAATAACTATAAGTACATCATCAGGAAATACAAAAATATAAGTTTCAATAAAGCTATGCTATTACAGGAATGTATTGATAAAAGTATCTAAATACAAGGTATTGCCATATGTTTTATTGAAGTGTGGAGGTTCATTTCGATATCAACACAATAACAATTTAATCAGCTAGCCTTCAAAGTCAATATTAATTTCATAATCTGCATCGTCTACTTATCGCTTGGTGATCATAAGGCAGGCTATGTTTCTTTTTTCACAGTTGATTTGCTAAATAGCTGGTTTTGTTACAGGGATAAAACAACAGCTGTTGTTATGAATTATGTTGAAGTGGTTTGAAAATTATATGACTTTATGAAAACTAAAATGTGATATGTTTGTTGTTTGTCATATTAACAGGATACAAACCTCAGTCGCCTATTGAGTTATAGGGTTCATGTGTTGACATCTCAGATAGAATGTACCAGATATTGTAAATTTAGCATTGTTGTTTTGTTTTCCCCTGGTAGTTTATGTTTAAATTGGGCTCAAGATCGGTTGGCCTGCTAAACCTTTACAATTCAGAACACCCTGTTTTACATGAATACACAATATTTCCATCCACCCACGCCATATCACTATTCAGTATCGCAACAATACCCCAGCCCTCCCCAAAATTACACTCTTGTATTGTTCCCAGAACAAGGCTTTTATCATCACCAGACAGTTAAGGGGCAGTAAATTACCACCTAATACCAATAAAACCAAAGTTATCTCCCTTTGCCCTCCCATTCCCCTTGTATGGCAAGTGCCAAGTGGCCAATGAAGATGCAATAAAGTAAAGAATGGCAGATATTGTTAAGGCAGAAGTATCAAAGGTCACTTCTGCCAAATTGTTGTATAGTAGACCTTTGTTTCCAAGGTGGACATTAAAGTCATTATCCTGGATTGCCACAAGGCCAAGAAAAGCTGGATCACTTCAATTTATTGGAGGGTCATCTGTAAGTGAATTGGCCATCTAAGAAAGAAACCATATTGCTGCAGATTCTGATGATTATTTATGACCTCTTTATCCCCTGGCCCTCTGGCAGCTACTGGGATTTCCTCTTTGTATTGGTGTCCTGCAACATGTGTTTGGTTGCCATGTGTTGATTAGTGGTTTGTTTATTGTTCAAATCAACAAGGATCATGAAAGATTTGTGCAAACATGTTTTCCATTGAACTTGAAAGTCCAGAACATTTAGATTAACTTAGTATTACTGTCACAGATTTTCAAAGACTTCTTCAAAGAAGCCAAATGCAATTTATAGACACCCTGGCTTCCTTTTATTTAGGTGACACCTGGGTTTAAAGTCTCTTGTTTCTTGAAAGTGCCATCTACTGAATTTATTAGAATATTTTGTATGGGCATTCCTCATCTGTTAGTTCTGTGACCCTTGAGTAGTTGTGTTTGTGTGACCTTCACCCTTAGCCTAGTGGTACAAGTTTTCTGTCTGAGTGGATACTAAGTAATGAGTTTGATCTCCAGCTTAGGTGCACTATACTCTCTTTAACCCTTACAATGCTGTGGGCACTCTTGTGACTGCCTTTGCAACCAGTGCAGACCATGATCAGACTGCACAGATTTTTGGTCAATAAATTTTCAGCAAGCACCCCCATAAGCAACAAATGGATCAGTCCAAAATGAAGAAAAGACAAGTCCGATTTAGAAATTTTAAGCATGGTAAGGGTTGATATAAGTAAGGCCAATGTCTAGATAAAGCAAACTTTTGAACCACATAATTATCATAAATGCACCTTTTATGGTGGATTAAACAAAATGTAAAATATCAATTTGGGGTCCTATGCTGTACCATGATAGATTAAATTTCACATTATAACGAAGAGGGGTATAATGGGCCTTTACAGTAATGGCAAAGTCAATTAACGCATAAATTTTAATTTTGTATGGGTTTAAATTGAATTTGAGCCTTTTTATAGTCATGATTGCAAAAAATGCCATTATCAAATGGTCAATATTGACTTTCACAGGATATTGGAATTACGTAATTATTCTTTAAAATATCTTTTCCTGACCAGATAGATTGTGTTTGGTCATCATTGTTATGTATACAAAATTGGTCTTAACATTCATTGCTTTATGATAGTTTATAATTACAATAATGCCCCCCTGTAACCTGACATTTAAATACGAAACTTAATCTTCCATGTCTTTTACAGAGACCTACTTCAAAATATATTAAATGTTTTAATTGCATAATTCATGTCGTTGAAATCAACGATAGAAAGTATCATGCAATCTTTAAGCACAGTCCAACATTACAACAGATTCATTTTAACTCAGTTAAGGGTTGCCCTGACTGTTATATACACTATCATGTTTCCAACACTAATGACTACCTCTAAACTTATTATTACAAAGGACCATCATCCATGACCTTTGACAGACGTAGAAAATTACGAGAAAGGAGTTTTGAAATGTGCCTGAGGGTTTAGAGAACATTGCTGATTATTTGCCTACCAATTACAAACTGCTAGCTGTAGCTGAATTTCTGTGGTTGCACATCTGTTTGTCCAAATAGTTAACAAACAGTATATGTTTTCTCAGTAAACAACATCTGAGACAAGACGGGCAATCATGGGATATGTCGACCATATTTGGTCAAAATGGCTAACTGAAGTCATGGTATTGTTGTCAAAGAAAAGTGATTGTTCAAATCACAATAAGACTGTAAAGTATTTCAGAGTACTATGAAAATCCAAAAATAGTTTTAACTTTTAGTAATCCTTTATAGGGGTTACAGTAAAAGTCAGCTCAATGCTTTACCTCATATTGATGCTGTTTTGATGCTGTCAGCATTATAAACACAGTAGGCCCAGTTCAACTGGCTCAAGGAAGAACCAGTCAATCAAGGTCCCCTTGGTTTGCTCACAAAGATTCTACACAGAATGCATGTCAGAGAAAAATCCATTGTTTTAAATATCATTTTTAACTCCCATCATGTTATGTCCAATACTCGCATTTCCTGAAGACAAGGTGGGACACAAGGGGTAATCGCCTTCACTAATAGGTTGACTTAAGGTACATTTTCACACAGGTACATTGAGGGCCAATATGAAATAGTATCTTAAAACTTTGACCCAAGAGAACTGCATCCTAAAATGCAGTCCAATAATTATAATATGGAATTAAATTACAAGTAGTTATGATGACTGTACTTTAATCAAGGTCATGAAGAAAAGACAGTGTATTAAAAACATGTATATGAATTAATAAATTCAACTTGTTCCATGTGAAGATATTGTACATGTTTTCTACATAATAATGATTTCTCTGGAATTAATATACTTGAATCAGTCTATAATGTAGTATATTTCATTTTAAGCTACAATTTACGTCATGCCCAACCGCCATAATATTAAAAAGTAATGATTATTTCCGCTAAGATCACAGGATGCTCTGGGCTGAATTATACACGCAAAAGGTTTGATGGTCCTCTGTGTCATTGAAATACATTTCAATTAAAATTCACAATAGATGAAAAGACTTGAAACTTGGAAGGTTAAATCAATATATAGACATGTACACACTTGTAGGTTTGAATAAGTATTAGATGCAGGGTATCATCTTCTCTTTAAGTTTATGTTACGTGTAACATATATCATGGACTGATTTTAATGAAATTTAATACATGAGTATGTGCGGGAGAAAGGTGCGTCGCTGGCTTTACTCCTACGAGCTCATACGAGAATGGGCTTTTTTACCATCAGTTACAACTTGTATATTTTGATAGTGAAACTCTACAGTTTGATTAATTAAGTGAAAGTCTAAAGTAACGCAGATTGTGAGGTGGGAAAGTCAGGAAGCCTGAGAAAAATTGAGCATGCGTGAGTAAACATTGAAAATGTCACCGGAGCTTGAAAAGATTTCTTGATCGTTACACCTAGGGCTTTAAGAAACGTCTCTTAAATATCAGTGTCTTTGTTCAGTGGTTGAAACCCAATTGCCTGATGGTAAACAAAGAAAAGAAGTGAAAAGGGAAAGGTCTTGAATGAACTTTGTGAGAAAATTGTTCCGTATAGAAAAAATGTTTGTTCCAACGTGCGAATGTTTTTATTTCGCGATTGTTACTTAAGCTGCAAGTTGAGGATATTGGCAGACAAGCCTGAAGAGATTTTGTATTCAATAGAAGAGAAAAGCAAACAATTACCTTTATAGTGTATTGACATAACATTTTGAGGTGTCAAATTCTTTGTCAGAGACATGAAAGGTTTCCACAGAATTGTATATCAGGGTAGGTAAAAGGAAAGTTTATGTATGAGTAAAACTAAGTACCAGGGGGCTTTAATCAAATCAACTTTGTCTACTGAAAAGTATGGCAGCAAATATTGAATCTGTATAAAATTAAGGCAGTTTAAAAGGTTTAAATGACCCCTTTATGACCCTGGAGTGGACTGGACATTTAAGAATTGACACCTCACTCAGAATAGTTAATTTAGAAAAGTGTTGAATGTTCTAGAGTGGAGGGAAATGAAATACAGTTGAATGTACAATATTTATTTTGAAAGGAAATTAATTATAGTGGGTGTAATTTAAAAATGAAAACATTATGTGTCAAGAATGTGTCAGATATACCAGAAGGTAATGGTAATATAAATGCTTCTCCTCTAATAGAGATGGTATAATGAGGAATATAATTAATATGAAATTCTTGTTATTGCAATTTTTATGCCCCCTCATCGATAGGTTGGGGGACATATTGTTTTTGGTCTGTTGTCACAAAAGTTTAACCTTGACCATAACACTGAAGTCCTTCCACATACAGCCCCAAAACTTCACAGGTGTATGCACTTTGATGAGCTCTACCCACCAAGTGACCTTGACCTTCATATGACCTTGACCTCCAAGCTGTAAACCTCTGAATGTAGCCCTTGTTAATGTTTTTTGGTTGTTGTTTTTTCTTACTCATTATTTAGGTTTAATTATTTGGCATTTTTGGATTTAATTTGCATAAGTGCTTGCAGAGGGCTTTTGCTTCTTATTAGATGTCCTTGTTTTGCAAAGATTTGTTTCTATATTTCAAATGTGTTTTTTTGTTGTTGTTTTTTTTCCATTCACCGATGTGTTCTTAGCCTAATGGAATAATTAATTCATTAAAAACATGGAAACCACGATTCCCCCCACCCCAACAAAAAAAAATACACAAATATAAGTGTACAAGATGCTTGACTTATCACTCATGAACAAGTGTTTCTCAACCTTTCATGCACTTCTTGATACAGTGAAACCTCAGCTTTCAAAATATTTCCAGAAAATGAAAATATTTACATTTGATTGGTTGATAAAGGCCTTCCCCTAGTCTGGTTCTCTGACCATAATGTCAGACAAGGTGCTGATGATGAGAGAGGTATGGCACATGATCATGAGTACCAGTCAGCATAAAATTTGAAATTTAGACTGGTTTGCCTCTTTTATGTGTGCTAAGAACAGCCGATAAGTAAAAAAAACAACACATGAAATATCTCATTCTCTGATTTTTTTGATTTTTTTAACACACAATGCTTTGGAGATGCTTTTAAATGTTTCTATTGTCACATTTCTTTTTTGCTCAGCAAAGTAAGAAGGGATATAAATTAAAGAAGATGAATAAATTCAGGATAGTAAAGATCAATAAATCTGATAGGGAAGTCATATCAAAGTCAAAAGAGTTTCCCTTGATGAATTCTTAATGGCTTCAAATCATAGATGGTTGTCTAACAAATGGTTCTGAATAAAAACTGATGGGATTCCACCAACAATACTAAATGCTAAGTAATACTTAACCCTTTCCCTCATATAGACTCATTTTGACGCACTCAGTAGGTACCACATAAAGCCTGATCTGCAGAAAACCACAGGTAAACCTTACCAAATTTGTTTACAAAATCCTCATTTCAAGACCACTGAGGAGCAGCGAACAGCATAAAACCTGATCAGCCTGCGAGTTACTCGCAGGCTGATCTGGTTTTATGTTGTTCGCATAGGTCTTTTCATGGTTTCCTCTATGAGGGAAAGGGTTAAATCCTCAAATTAGACAGAACAATGCTTTTCGCCATTCCTGTTTCTGGAAATATTCAGGTAAATGACTAAGATGACATTAATTATTACCTTGATAATTAACAATATTTGTTGCAAGATCATATATGAGGGTATATTTATTAGAGAAACAGGAAAACACCCCTAAGTTTTATAATTATTAATTAGCCATACCTGTCAACATTTCAGAATGGCAAGGAGTGAGATTTTTACGTGTCGCGAAGACCGGATGGGAGTGTGGGTTTGGGAGAATTTTTTTTTAAATGCATTAAATTATGCATTCTGGTGCCTTTTGAGATCATTAAGTATGAATGTCCTGTGTTACCATGCTTTTACAAAATTAATAAGAAAAAATTACATTTTTTAAAAATTTATTTCATGATACATGATAAATAGGTTTCTATGCATAGCATAAATGTAATAAAGAAATCAACATGAAAAACAACCAAATAAATAAATGCACATTTTTGCTTTAGCAAAAGCACCAATACTGG
>CM037786.1:21903605-21953605 GCA_021229015.1 Solen grandis
ACACATATTAAAAAGGAATATATAAGCTTTTTATCTCATGATACATGATAAATAGTTGCCGGCATGTCCAACTGAAAAGCTCCTGAAATGACACATATGTATACATGAGGTTTGAGTAAGCATTTAAGTATATTACTCAGAATATATCAATAGAAAAAGAATTACTTTATTTTAAAAAATGTGAGGTCAAAGGTTCAAATCCTACAAAGAACTGACTAAAACAGATAGATCTAGATCTACCTAAAATTTTGATGTCTTTGACTTTAACAAGTCTGGATAAATATTAGCTAGATCTAGATCTATTATATAAATTCAGTCAGTTTTTATATATGATTAAATATATTGGTATGCAATTATATCATTCTAATCATCATATAGTGGCTGTGTTATATGTGAATGACCGATTGATAACAGTAAAAATACCATGTAGACATTCGATTTGTAATGTACTTTCGGTTTAAAAATAATTGTGAGCGGTCTTTTTCACGGCGATTATAACAAAGATTACAATAATCAGTTAGTACTTTTATTGTTATGAAAAGAAGGAACGTCGAAGTATGCTTCAGTGATTCATAATTAACATTTAAGTGTCTGTTTACAAATCAAATGCTGTTGCCGTAGTATCAAAATGTCGTTTAGATGGCGCATGCACATACGCAAAAAGTGGTATCAATAATACGCTGACGAATAAATTTGGGTAAATCCGCGTTAATTTGATGTTTTTTGCTGCACTCCATGTGTATTACTTTCAAAATATGTTGTTACGTCGAATATTTTAAACATTCGATATATAAATTTTAAATACAATCGATATATAAATTTTAATTACAATTTTCTGGAGTCTTCATGTTTTGCAGTCGACATTAAGTGCGCGAATGGTGATCATGCAATGTCCGGGAATTTAAGTAATAGTTACCGATAATTCCCGTATATGACTCGGAGGGATTCGGAAATTCAAGCAACATTGTGATTGGTGGATTTTCTCTCGGGAAGCCCTGGAATGCCCTGGGATATACGAGTATAAGCAAGACCGGCGATAACCAGTTTTGTGACGTACCCTGTATATTGGAATGCCCCTAGACAAGCGTCACAGGGTGGGCTGTATATTGGGGCTTGCATCCTGTGTTGTTTTAACGATTAGAGAAGGTAAATTAGACAAAATTTCTGACCCACAATGTTTTTGGTATTTTTAGCTCACATGAGCACAACGTGCTCAAGGTGAGCTTTTCTGATCGCCTTTTGTCCGGCGTCCGTCGTCCGTCGTCCGTGCGTCCGTGCGTGCGTGCGTCCGGCGTCAACAATTGCTTCAAACAACATCTCCTCCTAAACGGCTTGGCCAATTTGAAAAATATTTTGCAGGAATGTTCCTTGGATGAAGCTCTACTAAAGTTGTATAAATGGTTCTGGTCCATCGCATAATTAGGTCACAGGAGCTAAAAATAGATTTTAAAAATGAAAATTTAAAAAATCTTCTTCTCTGAAACCACAAGGCCTAGCCTTTTGATTTTTGGTATGTAGCATGATCTTATGACTGTCTACCAGGATTGTACAAATTATGACCCTGGGGTCAAAATTGGCCCCGCCCCAGGGGTCACTTGATTTCACATAGGCTAATATAGGAAAAACTTGAAAAAATCTTCTTCTCCGAAACCACAAAGCCTAGCCTTTAGATATTTGGTATGTAGCATCATCTTATGGGCCACTACCAAGATTGTACAAATCATAGCCCTATGGTGATAAATGACCCCGCACCAGGGTCACTTGTTTTACATAGAGTTATATAGAAAAATCTTAAAAAATCTTCTTCCATGAATGCATAAGGCCTAGAGCTTAGATATTTGGTATGAAGCATCATCTTATGGGCCACTACCAAGATTGTACAAATCATAGCCCTATGGTGATAAATGACCCCGCACCAGGGGTCACTTGTTTTACATAGAGTTATATAGGAAAATCTTAAAAAATCTTCTTCTATGAATCCATAAGGCCTAGAGCTTAGATATTTGGTATGTAGCATCATCTTATGGGCCACTACCAAGATTGTACAAATCATAGCCCTATGGTGATAAATGACCCCACACCAGGGGTCACTTGTTTTACATAGAGTTATATAGGAAAATCTTAAAAAATCTTCTTCCATGAATGCATAAGGCCTAGAGCTTAGATATTTGGTATGAAGCATCATCTTATGGGCCACTACCAAGATTGTACAAATCATAGCCCTATGGTGATAAATGACCCCGCACCAGGGGTCACTTGTTTTACATAGAGTTATATAGGAAAATCTTAAAAAATCTTCTTCTATGAATCCATAAGGCCTAGAGCTTAGATATTTGGTATGTAGCATCATCTTATGGGCCACTACCAAGATTGTACAAATCATAGCCCAATGGTGATAAATGACCCCACACCAGGGGTCACTTGTTTTACATAGAGTTAAATAGGAAAATCTTAAAAAATCTTCTTCTATGAATCAATAAGGCCTAGAGCTAAGATTTTTGGTATGTAGTAGCATCTAATGGTTCATTACAAAGATTTTCAAAGTCTTGGCCCTACGGTGATAAATGACCCTGCGCCCAAGTCTTCTCTGAAACCATATGGCCCATTGCTTAGGTATTTGGTGTGTAGTATTGTCAGGGGTAAAATGTTTTAGATTAAGTTATATCAGAATCCTTGTCTGTTTAAAAACCTTGACATCAGTTGAAGCAATGGTACTCAGGTGAGCGATTCAGGGCCATCATGGCCCTCTTGTTTTATAAAAAATCGTGAGAAAATGGCCAAAAATCGTGAAATCGTGACCATGAACTTAAAATCGTGAGAATCACGATTTAAGCGTGAGACTTGACAGGTATGAATTAGCACTATATGGATATGGAGCCAGAAGCAATCCTTTAAAGTAGATATTATAAAATATTTGTCTACTTAAAGAACAGATGTAAGAATTGTGAGTTGTTTGTTTATACGTTTGTTTATCATCATATTCACAGGATTTTAGTCAGACTAGTGACTATGTTAGATAGAGACAGTACTGCTTAACTCAGTGTGGTGTAATGCCATAGTCTTGTGGCATGATACCACACCTTGGCACATTATCCTCACATTGGGGTCCAAACAGTCCTGTGTATATGCTCAGCGCCAAGCAGGAGGCATATACCAGTACCATTTTTAACAACTTCGGTTTGATGCACGGGTGATTGAACCCATGACCTTCCAGTTACAGTGCCCTGAATTGTATTATTTTAAACTTACAGTCCTGAATAAAACTGATGTCAGAGGGTTGTTTTAACCCTTTCCCTCATAGAGGACACTATGAAAAGACCTATGCGAACAGCATAAAACCTGACCAGCCTGCGAGTTACTCGCAGGCTGATCAGGTTTTATGCTGTTCGCTGCTCCTCAGTGGTATGGAAATGAGGATTTTGTAATTAAATTTGGTAAGGTTTAACTGTGGTTTTCTGCAGATCAGGCTTTATGTGATACCTATTGAGTGCATCAAAATGAGTCTATATGAGGGAAAGGGTTAATCAGTCAGACCATAGTATTAAGTGTGTTTGATATTAACCAGATTTGGGTCGGATAATTGTCATCAGATATTGGAATTTAATTATGTATAAAGATGACTGTCATTGTGGGGGGGGGGTTGCAGACATTGCTATTAAAGTGCCATGAGGATGCACTTTTTGCAATCCTTGATGGTTATAAGATAATGTGGAACATAAAATAAGCATGGCTGTTATTAAAATAAAACCTGGATAAATATGCCTTTTTTTTAAGAAAAAAGATAACATTATAAAAAATATTAGATCTTATTTTAGGAGATAAAACTTTTCCTGCTGAAAACTCTTGAAGCACTCAGATATGTTTTAGTTAAATTCTCTCTCTGTCTGACACTCTTGGGAAATGTCTTTCTCTCTCTCAATACAGGGAGATAGAAACCAAACTTCCCTTATCAGAAACACAAAATGTGCCAATCTTCAGGTTTCTATTTGCTTAATTAATGATGAGAAATTCCTGGAACACATTCAGAGAAAGTTGCATTATTTGATAGCCCCAGCCACAGTAAAAATGTAGTTAAATCAAAATATTTCAGATACATAAATTTAACCTTATTTCCTTAGAAATGCCAGGGTTACTCCCGAAAAAAAGAAAGAACCTGTATATGATTATCTTGCTTTTGTAGCAGAGTGGTTATACAGGCAAACCTGTCTTAAGGTCAGTCAAGGGAACAAGAGAAAGTGATGGCTTAATTAACAAAGGTGACTCAACTAAATGAAGGTTAAATGTAAAATAAAATACTTAGTTGGAAATATTAAATTGACCTCTAAATGCAGGTTGATCGCTTAACACAGGTGACTGCTAATACAGGTTCAGCTGTAATCATTGACATATTGCGATTTATAGACCCTCAAGACTGGGTTAGAGTCCCTAGCTGCAGCTGGTCACTTTGATTTTTCATGTGAGGAAGTGTGGTAGGTTGGTGGGTTCTACCTAGGTGACTCTGTGCACTGAGAGTTCCTACACCTGTAATAGCTGGACATCACTAATGACAGGAAAACTGGAGCAGGGAATGGTGAAGTCCAAAACCTATCAGATTTTTCAAGCTGATCAGGTTGTTTATTGTATTCTGCAGAGTGACAATTTTGCAATACCAAGAATACAATGTCAGTTTTTTAGGAGATAGGGTAAGGTCAGACCAACACTGAGTGGCACCAGTAATAAGTTCAGCACCTTATCTAGTTCTGTCAGTTGGAGAAGGCGTTAAATTTAATTGCTGTTGGCATTGGCTAGCCATGTTCAGTGTGGCCCCTCTGGCCCCTAGTGATACACCTTTAGGGTGAAATTCTGATGCTGACCAGATGTTTTCCATCTTTGCCATTTTCACTCTACATGTGTGTTTGCACTGGGCCAGTCCAGTTTTCCCCAGAGAGGGGTGGGTTAGTGTGAGAGCAGGTGACAGTACAGTAGAGTACAGTGTATTTGGGTAGTTACCTGTGTTCAGTAGTGCATATCCTGTGACAGGTGACAGCACTGTAGCATGGTAAAGTGGTAGATTCAGATTAAACTGAAAGTAG
This sequence comes from Solen grandis, assembly GCA_021229015.1. NCBI lineage: Eukaryota > Metazoa > Mollusca > Bivalvia > Adapedonta > Solenidae > Solen > Solen grandis. The sequence continues at coordinate 21,908,678 of CM037786.1, forward strand.
ATGACAGTTGTGTAACTGAACTGTACTGGTATATGTCATGCTGTGATACCAGGTTAAGGCTCTGACCCCTCTTGTAATGAAATGGATCATGATATCAGAAAAATCAGCTGGAGAATTTAAACAAGCATGCATTCTATGGGGCAAGCCCTGTTGTGATGAAAGTGACCAAAGTGATTTTTTTTTGTTCTACTGGATTTAATTTGTACATGTCATTGTGTTGAAAATATTTTCTTTGTTGTCTTAGAGTGGTTACAGAATAGATTTTTGAAAAATTATCTTTATCATTTTAATTGGAGTATAATTTATTGTTGATTAGGGGCATTGGAAAACGAGTGATATATTATTTGAAATAGGGGATAGGTATTGTTTGGGATTATATTTACTGGGATTTGATGGGACAGACGGAGAATGGATGGAGAATAACTGTAGGGCACCAGCTGTCCAGGATTATACTGGGTCACTGTGTATCAGGCAGGCTGATAGCAGAGATGATTCGTCTCATTATGTAACGTAATAAAACGCTGATAAAACCCTCATTGTGTTTCTGTACCCAATATCTGGATGTTTTTATTTTGGGACCCTTATCTTATGAGAGATATCAGTAAATTAAGAAGTAAATCTATGGAGTATAATGCATACAGGTTTATTTTTCTCAAGTAAAAGTTACAGACATAACAAAGTGACCAAATATTAGGCAAAGGGTAATCAGCATTTTGTTGACATTGAGATTTGTTGTGTAATTTTTGACTTGAGTGGAATTAACAGTGAACAGTTGTGCAACTGTTTAAATGGACTGTGATACATAAAAGAGCTTTTTATTGGCATTGGACATACATTTTGGATTATATAATATTGATATGGATTAACGGTGGATTACTGGCTGAGTAGAAGAGGAAACTTAACAATGTATATCTGCATAACTGGGTATGTTTTACAGTTTCATCTCTCCATTCTTTTTCTTTTTTTTTCCATTTTTTTTCTCTTTCTGTAAATTGACTTATTGTTTCTTCCAGCTCTGATTTTTAAGGGGTCATAAGAGATTTTAGAGGGTCATACCCTAATGCAGTGATTGGGAAAGAATTTTCATCAATAGGACTAATCACAATGGCCCTTTCTGAGGCAAAAGCAACGTGACATTTTATGAAACAACTTCAACTTGTTTTTTAAAGTGACCCTTAGTCAAAGTGCATAGTAATAATGAACTCTAACCATCATAAAATTGAAACTTTTGAGAAAAAAGTTAAATGACAATTAATTCTTTTAAAGTTTCAATGCGATTAATAAAAACCTGCGTCACGGAAAACGCACAGACCAAATTTCATTGTGACAAAGCCCCAAAAAAGAGCGTCAAAAATGCGCTCTGGAAGAAACACTTTTTCTTGTCATTCTCTTTTCTTGTGTCTGACACTCCTTTATACTTTCTATTTGTCTCCCTATATATTTTCATGTATCCATCTCTCTTTCTTTCATTAATGCTGCTCTCTCCAATTATCTACAGTAAGTAAGTAATGTGTCTTTAGTATGATTATCAGCTGATCCCTAGCTTCAGACTTAATTCCAAGCATTTTTTCCCAATCTCCCATATATTTTTAAAGTGAGAAGGTTGTCACTTACCTGCAGCTGCTTTGTCCCCAGTACTGGTTAATCTCAGAACAAAAGGGATTGCTTGTAAATATGACTTAAATATTTGAGATGCTGGTAAAAAACAACACAACAAATAAACAAACAAACACACAAAAATCTATTTATATTACTAACATAGTTCTTCTTTTGTTTCTTCTCCTTCTTGGATCTCTTCCCTTTACTATATATCTATCTTTTTTTACAAAATGAAATATATTTTTTTTATTTCTTTTTTTCAAATTAGTCCTTAACCTATCAGTACTGTGCCATTGTGTGTGAATCTCTCATTCTCTCCTTTTCTCCCTCTGTTATTCACAGATTTTACGCATACTTATCTGCTTATCTTTTTATACTCACCTTTTCAAAGGACAAGCCACTTGCCAGACAGTCTGTGTTTATAATGAGGTGTTAGAATGATATCCGTTTTGTTAAAAATGATTTATCATTCATAGACAGGCAAAATATACATGTTTTTTCAACTCCTTGGTTAAGGATTCATGAATTCAAATGTGCATATGACCACAAGATACACTTGGCTTTTGTAATGAACCATTCAGTGTTCTGAGTATTTCAGTTTTATGGATAGGATGTGACAGTTTGAAGCGAAAATGAAGTGTTTAATTATGTTCTAATGTTGACACAACACTCCCGGTTTATATCAGAGTGCCTATCATTGCAAGTTTGACAGAAAAAAAAGAATTAAAGAGATTTTCAAAAAGCTTCATGTAGAAGCACATCAGTTGCTGACCACAAAATGTTCTAAGTGCATATAGAATTAGAAGGAGATGGGACATGAATTTCTGAAACCCTCTACCCTAGTTGATACATAATTTTACATCATTTTTAAGATCACGCCAGATCAGACTAAAAAATATGTGAAAACTTACCTCTTATATAGACCTCAAGTTTTCTTGAACATAGATCCTCAAATGAATGTAACCACGAAATTCCCTTAGGAACTAATTAACAAAAATTAATGTCAATGAAATTTATGATTTTTTTGCAGTATGACAAAGCCACCAACTTTGGTGTTCAGATTTAGAATTGTTTTCAGTCTGATATTAAAGGTTTTTCCATTATAAGGTCAAAAGGCATATAACTATGTGATTTTGTCGTCACTTTTTGCTTGACTCTCCTCATGGTTTAGGAATTTGGATCCCACAAAGTCCTGAGTCAAAGAGGTCCCATTTCATCATTTGTTGCATCAAATGATGGCAGTGTGCAGTTCAAGAAGTTCTTGAAGTGAGGGAGAAGCTATGTATTTAATATAAATCTGAACAAATTATCAGAAGGTCTCTTGCATATACTGGAAGAACCACAAGCACTAACCTCCATCTTGTTCTGGGCTGGCGCCCTACCCTTAATTATGAGAGAGATCTATCTCCGGACAGCATTTGACTCTAACTTTTTAGTCAGGTATGCCAATGATGGAACACCTGCTTTGAAGTTCATTGTTCTCGAAAATACTTAAGTACGATTTCAGGCTCAAATTTGAGTATCATACTCAAATCCCCATTGAAACTAATGGGCATAGTTTGAGTATAAGTACAAAAATCATTCTTAAGTACCATATTTATTTTTGAGAACACGGAGCTAAGAGTCCCTTCTGAAAGTTAGGAGTCCCGTCATGCCATTCAGACACTTGACTGCTTTATTCACATAACAATTAGTTTAGAAGTTAGGATTCAGCGAAAGAAAGTTTTTTGATAGGTTTTCATAGGTTTCCAAAAAATGTAGCTGTTCAATTTATTTTTATTCGGAAAAATAAGTGTCTTGATGGAACACCTTGCAAACTTGTCAATTCTGGAGTCCTTTCCAATTTTTGGTGTCCTCTGTTAGTGATGACCCCAGCCAGACTCATGCTTAATCTGCCAAAAATAAGACATGACAAAAACAGGTCCTTAATTGATCTGTCAGGCTGGTTTATAAACCGGTAGATGAAAACTATAATTGATCAAACTGTAAAAAAGAAATGTTCACAAATAGGTAATGAAAAATATTGGCTTCGTATCCTTGTTTGAAGGCAAACACATAGGTGACTAAATTTATACTTTTTTTATCAATAAATAATTATGCAACAGCAGAAGGTTCTCAAATATTATCATACTTAATTGATTCATTTTTGTGTGTTTAACTAGACTTCATACATTTTAAATTAGTTAATTAAAGTATAGATGTATGCCTATGATATGAAGTAATTGAATATTGAATAATACATTGGTGTTTTAAGTGGAAAGCTGTCTCCAAGATTTATTTTTTATTGACGAGTTTTGTTTTTAATTTTATTAAATTATGTAATAGGAGTCTTGATTATAAGCTGATCTACTAACCATTATGTATATGTATGTATTGTAGCTAAATCTCCATGAAAAGTTACTGAATCAACAGGGAGGTAATATGATGCTTATTATCAAAAATATGAAAATACTGATGCATTGGTGCAACACCTCCACCCCTGCTATAAATTTTGTTGCATAAATTTCCTCAGTTCAAGGGCCATAATTCTGTAAAAAAAAAGATGCAACCTGTCACTCATAGTACAGCTTCCTACCAAAAATCATGTCTGACAGTATATCTTTGCATGCTGAAAAGTCCAAAAGACATTCATCATAAAGAAAGTTCAAGGGCCATAACTCTGTCAAAACTTAATGAATGTGATCAAACTGCAACTCAGCTGTGATTCATCATCTCTAAGCATGTAGAAAAGAAGACTGGGGGAAAAATATCACTTGATGTAATGACACCATAGAGAGCAGTAAAAAAAAAGATACCAGTGGCAGAAAAATGAAGGGGAGAAAACAGATACATGTCTTCTTATTTTTTCAAGGACAGGTTAATGACTTGTCAATGGAAGCCTGCCAAGGATTTTTTTTCTGAATTGAAACCCAGCTCAATCTCAAGATTTTTTGGTGATGATGCATTACATACTTGTCATGGAATAAAGCTTAATTCTGATGTGTATTGCTCCTAGAAAGTAAACTGTTAATACCTGCAGTTAAATCTCTCCACAAACAGCCCAAATCTGTGGGATTCAATTAATAACTGCCACCCATCTGTCAGGTATGTGTGACTGTTCATTTCATGTACAGCTGACCATATCCAATATCACACACAGCTGACAGATTTATACAAAGCTATTGCCAGAGATATTACCGGACATCATTAAACCATAATCAGAGAAATTGACACATGTCATGTGAATGGGGAATCCTCACTAAGTCATATATCATGATGCAGATAATGGAGTGTTGAAATAGAAGAAACTGGTACCCAGTTGTACTACTACTGGTACCACTCATTGTTGGTTTTTATATCATTCTCTTAAGTATGTCACACCAGAATAGCAATAAATGGGATCTTGTCAATTTCAGATCAACTCGCAGGTAACTCCAGTAGTTCACACATGGCTGTTGATTAATGCTATATATCATCAATATATTTATAGATGTCAGAATGTAGGGCTGTACAGTCTTATAAGCTGATCTGGTTGTATCATGTTGTTCATGTGTTTGATAGGTGAAATTATTCAAAGACAGTAAATTCCAGGGAGCTAACTGGAATGGCTTTGGTTAAGCACAATAGCTCAGTAGTAGAGTTTTCGCTTTGTGTTTGGGAGGTCTGGGGTTTTTTAATCCTAGCCGGGGCACTTCCTCCGGTGACACATAAAGACGTATGAAATCGGAGTAATCAGTACTGGTTCTACCTAGGAACTTGTCTTCCGTGCATCAGTGCTGTACACTAGGCACTTAAAAGAAAAAAACCAAGGGTTCTTATCGCAAAATGAGCTAGGATATCTTATCTGGACTCCCTTGTACATGTATCTAACTACTGTCTCTTCCGACGTGTCTCTTCAGCAAAAAACAGGACCATCCTTGACCATAAGGTCTAAAATATGGCCATTTTAATTGCTAGCCATTACAATTTATGAAAGAAAAGAAAGAAGAATTCCATCTCATCGACCAACTGTGTTCTGGCATTTGAATTCATTCAGAAACAAGAAGTAGACATAGTTTGTGTAATGTGATTAAAACAATGCTTCAAAAATGAAGAAAAGAGTCTTAAAAGCCACTACAATGTCTCTATGTACATGAACAGGGGCAGGGCCATGCACAAGAATATATCTCCCCTGTCCTAGTAGTGTGTGCACCTTTATTAACCATTATTAATTGCCCGAACTTCTTTTCCAGCCCCTAGATCTGCTACATCAATTAGACTGGCCGGTCACCCCAGCCTGTAAATACATTAACCATGGTCAGTGATTGTTCTGGCTGTTTGTACAATAGGCACCAGGTGTGTTTACCGTGTCAATACTGTATGATAATGAAGAAGACTAATTATACAGTGTGGTGCATTCCTTTGATTCCAGTTCCTGACGTAGGTGAAAGTCTCACACATTCTTTGTTCTCCTGTAATGGTATAAAGAAGGTTTTGAATGATGCACTGCACACCGGCTGAACCTTTGGTATGACCATATGTACTTCAGATAGACCAGTGTGGTCCTGGTGTCTTAAATAAAAACATAAAAATAGATCCAATGATCAAATGTCTAAATGATCTTGTCTCTAAGATAGCTGAATAGATAGACACTATGAGAGACAGAGAGATGGAAATCGTAGAAAGGTAGTCTTGGGGGGACAAATGTACAGATAGAGAAAGAGAGAGAAGGCACTAATACACAACATTGTAGCAAGGTGTTTTGCTAGTTTTGAAATCTTTGATTATTGAATAGTGGTCATTGTTATTTAACCCTGATTTTGGGTGAACCAGTCCTGGGATTGGAGCCTCTGCAAGTAAATTTGAATCAGATGTCAGAAATTTTGAGATAACACTTGGTTTCAAACCAGAAACCTCCATTGCTAGGATACAGACGTGGCAGTTTACCAGTACGCCACCAAGACAGACATAGTACCTAAGAATTTGGTTTGTAATCAGTTTGAGTGTTTAAATGAAAGAAGTCAAATTCCACTGAGGACCTTTATGAGTCAGAGCTTAGGATGTTATCTGTTTTATCAGCCTCCATTTGTCTGTCTGTATCAAAATCTAAACATCTGTTGGGATTAGGTTACAGCAGCCTGATTGATATACCTGACTAATATAAACAAGAACTGGTGAGGGAGTTCATCTATCACAAGGGAGGCGTAGAGCAACACAGTGGAGGGGGAGGTACCACTGGGCACATGTGGTCTTTAAGAAGAGGTTAACATGAATCTTTGGTAATGCCCATGACTTTTAATTTTGGTGCACAGGTTTAAGGTCTCTGTAAGAAAGGCTGGGCACTCACTGACCTGTACAGCTAGGGACTTCCATTCCAGTTTGCACGTAATTCACCTTTTCCATTTTCAGCCATGAAAATCAAAGCCCCACCTTTTCCATTCATAACTATGTCATCTGCTTACAAACAACATGTATTCTTTTGTATAAACCAAGTCAACCATTGACTACCTATTATCCCAGTTAACCTTTTCCCTCATAGAGGACACCATGAAAAGAACTATGCAAACAGCATAAAACCAGATCAGCCTGCGAGTAACTCGCAGGCTGATCAGGTTTTATGCTGTTCGCTGCTCCTCAGTGGTCTGGAAATGAGGATTTTGAAATTCAATTTGGTAAGGTTTAACTGTGGTTTTCTGCAGATCAGGCTTTATGTGGTACTACTGAGTGCGATATGAGGGAAAGGGTTAAATTCATCTGTAAACTCTTGAAAAGTCATTATTTAGCCAGTCTCTCTAGAAAAGTTAGCCTGCATATTATTCATCTTCTCTATACATCATTTGACACCTAACATTCAGGTTGATACAGGATGTAATGCACATAGCTGCATGTGTTTATTTTTTGTCACACTGATATTTACTACTGTAGCAGTATTAATATCAAAATATCTGATAAAAGAAGTGGTCTTTAATGGCAGGTTGGTCTTCGCCAAGGAAATAAATGTTCATAGATAGGAATTCAGTGACTTCTGAAGAAAAAGAGTTCTGATGAATGGCAGCAAGTGCTGACTTGCGCTTTTTGTCTAATCGGAGGCATGTTTTTCAACATGGAAATTAGTTTTGTGATAGTGTTCAAGCAAACACTTGTCAAATGAAAGCTGACTATGATATTCCAGCTGGTACAAAGCTTTCTCATGTTTGTTTAGAGAAGCAAATGAACATGGCAGTTGTACATGTGAAAATGCTCACTTTTTAAAAGGGGGTAGGGTTAATTTCGAAATCCTACATAGAGTATTTTGTTCGTATAAACATGTATTAACATTCTCCCCCCCCCAGTAGACTTAAATCAGTAAGTGACTGTCCATTTCATAATTATATTAAGACATTCAGTGAAACAAAAAAAAAATTATCATTTGTACATCTCAGTGAAGTAGTTTGTGGCACTTTTGGAGGAGGAACTGTAAGTCATTGTTCTGCATAGTGTGTGTAACATCAGAAACTTCTCCAGGGCAGTATCACTTTCCTTCTCAAACACCTTGTATGTGTCCTCATTTTTTTATTTAACATGTATAACATCTAACAGGTGTTTTTTGAACTCATATAGTTAGTTTGGGAGGTGTTAATATTACAAAGCGTCAGATTTTCAATTAAATTTTATGACAGTGAGATATGATTTTAATTATAAGGTATTAATTTAAGTATGAGACTCAAATTGACACAGGCTGTTCTTTATTCTGTGAGTGAGTGAAGGAATGGATTCAGAGACAATAGGAACAATGCAGTTCTTAGCATTATTTGGGGAAAATGTCAGGATATTTTTTTTTAAGTCCATTAATTTTCCAACTTTATAAGTCTAAAATAATATTAACTTCTTATTTTTGCATATTTTTGTGTTATGTTAAGACAGAGAAAGTAAGAGTTCCTGACTGCCATGATTATCAGTGAAATTCATAACTTAAGATGTGATGTATATATGTCATAGAGATGTTGGTGAAAAATGGTTTTCATTTTTTCAATCCTAACTTACATGATTTTCTCCTGTCTCTGTGCATACCAAACTGCATATCAAAGTCTAAGCTAGGTGACAGAATTTGGTCTGCAATGTCCAGCTAAGCCTTGCCTTATGTAATGTTAATCCAGGGCTTAGCACTGCCATCGAATAAGACTGGATTAGACCGAGGAAAGGGCATGTGCCAGTCAGATAAGCAGACCCTTGACCTGATAGTATATCTGTGAGTATATCTGAGCTAGACACAGATTTTGACAAAAACTCAGAAGAAGTAAGTGCAAGCAATAGATATCATCAGAGGAAGGGTGTAGCTGGACAAGCTACTGAGGTGCTAGGCAGTAGATATAGGGCTGCCCTTTGAGTTGGTATCATATCTAAGGGCTCGCGCTTGCCATGCCAGATGTCAGATGATATCAGGACTCCAGTGGATTCTAACAGACCCACAATGCAGCTGGGGGCAGGGGAAGGGTCTCAAGAGAGAAAAAGATGGTAGAGGAATGCATCTAAGGGTCTTGTAGCCCAGTCAGATGGGCATTAATTTCTCTTTTCTGTAGCCATTGATAAATTGGACAGCAGAGGTCTGTGTCTGGGTTTTTTGTGTTTTAATGATATTAATGGGTTAAAACTTCATTAGCAGATTCTAAGAATGATGGGAACCCTAAATTCAGATAGTTTTGATGGTTTTTCTTTCTGACCTCAGGGTATGAATCACTCAGAGCAGTACAGGAGGAAAAATCTTGATTCTAATAATGAAGGCATTGTCTTGCAGATGACATTGTAACAGACACCATGTGCTCAGGATGGGTGTTAAAATTCCAGGACTGGCATATTTTAGAGCTATTATGCATGAAAAATGTCTGATTGCATTATCCTACTCTATTCAAACAGATGTCGGTTTTCAGATGTTTCCAAGTTTTTATGAGTGAAATGCATTTTAGTCTAATGAAGGAATATTTTTCATTTTGAACTAAGGTCCCAAATTTGAATCATTCTGAAATCATTCATAAATTAGACTTAGCTCGATCTTTCCCTTAAAGTGTAATACATGTACAAGTAATTGTAATGTTATACCAATAATGTTTGTAAGGCATATATATGAATCACTTTGAGTTGTCTGTAAATTGGTTGGCCCATCAGGAGGCAAAGTGTTGCATAGCATTGCGTCAAAGTACTGCAGTGGGCTTCAGTGCTTTAGTTAGTTAATTTTGTATGTTGCACCCCAGAACCCTGCAATAAAATTTTGATATCTCCTACAAGTTTATCTAAAATATGTCTGAAAAGTTTACCTATACTAATCATGGCTTCTTTTGCTTCTTTATGTCATGAGTGCGTGTGTGCCCTCTGAAAGTTTCTTAAAATTCATGTAGTTTTTCTCTGTCAGAGATGGCTTTATATTTACCCAAGAGATATTTTATCCTCAAAAAAGTGGAAACTCAGTTGAATGATGCTAGAGCACCTTCCCCTGTATTATGTAAGAATTGCCTGTCACTCACTATATTGTATGAGAAATTGTAGATATTGCTCTCCTCTAGGAGGTGGGTGGGGGGTTTGGTATGACTTTTAGGAGCAGGGGCAGATTCCAGACTGGGTCTCAAGATCTATATAGACAGCATGGTCTACTGGAAACAAATTTGACCTGTCAGTTGTAGGCAGTCTGTTTCAGCAGACAGATCCATACATCTTACCCCCTTCCCCCTCAGCTGCAGACGGCATCTAGCAGTTTTCAGTCAGGGCAGTGCTGAATATTGTTCACCATTTTATGTTCACCTTTCTAGCAGACCTTGAATCTGCAGACTGATTATTTTATTAGGTTTTCGTGGACTGCAACGCAGCCGCGAAAACCTACTGTTCTTCTTGTGTTTCTTTTTCCCTTTTTTTTTTTTCCATTATTATTATTCTTTGCACTTTTTTTGTGGCCGCTGTTGCGACATGATTAGAAGTGCTACAAATATGAAAATTTCCATGCATACTCACATGTATCTGAAGTTGTGCACCACTAAGTTTGTTTTTCATTTTAGTACTAAGTTTTGCCGCTAGGTGGCGTTTAGCATCAAAACATATAATTGCCGATAACTCTGTCATTTGACATTTTATTTGTATGCAGTTTTTTGCATTCTGTTCTCTCTCAACTGCCCGTTAAAATATGATGAGTGGCAATATCCATATCTTTGAAACTTTTGAGCTAGAAGAGGTTGAATGTTTGAATCTTTGAAAAAATCTGGCAAATTAGGGTGTGTCCACGAAAAACATGCCCATTTTTGTTAGAGATTAGATACGCTCATTCTGTTTTTTGAAATTGATTCCGAAGATCTTTGCGCACAAAATATATGGGGTGGCGATTTCAGAAAATGCATAAAATGGCTTTCAATAAGCGGTCAAAGTGCACTAAAATATGGAGGAATTTTTGTTTTTGAGAATAGGCATTTTTTTAGTTTTTTGATGATTCTGCCATTATTTTTTAATCAATCTTTATGAAATTTTCACAGATTGTATTGTTTGTTGTTTCAAAGGACTTCGCAGTTTCAAAATTTCAAAAAATGCAAAGGTCAAGGTCATATTGCGATTATTGGTTTTTTCTTTGACCTTAAATATCTCAAAATCTAAAAATATTTTATCGAGAGAATATGGGTAAAATCAAAAGCCTCTAAAGAGTACTTTTTGAAGAAATTTAGTTTTTTCAGATCGGGGTTGATTTGGTTGTTTGGTGGCAGTTTGAAGTTTGGTCATACTTTGAACTGATTTCAAAGCCTTTAAAGTTTAAATGTGTGATATATTTTGTCATCATTGGAAAAAAGAATGTCTTACCTCGTCAGCAAAAAAAGAATTTTGCAAATCTGTCGAGAATTGATGAATTTATAGAGAATTTAAATACATGACCCAGAATAAAAACTGAGAAAATTTGACAGAATGTGCTTCACTGGATACCTATGTTCTATAATTAGAACTCTGCTCTGCTAGCTTTGCTCTTTAAGTTGGGATGTAACAGGTCATGAATGTATGTGTAAAACTAGCCTACTATCTCACTTCCATTGTAGCAGGTAATTTAGTTATGCATCAACCCATCAGAGGTTTTACACACATAGCTACTGTATTGGTTAAAGACTCCCTGCAGTGATGACCAGATATTAACAGGTCTGATCACAGCAGATGGGGGCCTGGCTCAGTGGGACATCACATTCCTTTGGAGATGCCTTTAATTTAAGTTTTGGTCACAGCTGAATTCACCAATGAAGAAAATCACTAAGATATATAAAGCATTTTGCATTTTGTTGTTTTTCTGGTATTTTAACTTGGCTGATCAGGTTTGAAACTGTTGATCATCACGAAAACCGGTGCATTTGCAGTATGCAAATCTAGTCTTATTTAGGCTCCATATGGTCACTGGTAAAATGGAATAAGAAGTTGGATATTAGCCTCTGAGGTTGTTAGCCATATAGCCATATCTTGATTGATGCAAACTTAGACCTGTTCTTGTCTCAGTTTCAGTGCTAGCAATGCCATTTGATTATTTTGAAACTGATTATCAAAGTTCTCAATTATTGTGTCACCTGCTGTAAGCAGAGGTGATACATAGGGATCACTTTTTCATAGTCTGTCTCTCTGTTTGTCCATCTGTCCGCCTCACTTTTTCCGTCATACTCCAGCAGGTGATACACATGATCCAAAGAACACTTTTGTTTATTGTAAAGTTATTAGAATTAAATGTCACTCTGATGAATTACAGACATGTTTAACTCTTTCCCTCATAGTGGAAACCATGAAAAGACCTATGCGAACAACATAAAACTAGATCCGCCTGCGAGTAACTCGCAGGCTGATCAGGTTTTATGCTGTTCGCTGCTCCTCAGTGGTCTGGTAATGAGGATTTTGTAATTAAATTTGGTAAGGTTTAACTGTGGTTTCTGCAGATCAGGCTTTATGTGTTACCTATTGAGTGCGTTAAAATTAGTCTATATGAGGGAAAGGGTTAATACAAGAGCAGTCATCATCATGTGGGTTGGTGCCATTGCCCAATGTCATATTGTCAATCATTGTAACATTTTGATTTAATTTTTTTTTAAATATCTGTCTCAATATTTTTGTTGGCAAATTGTCAGTTACAGACAGAAATATGTGCATCACTAGTGGTTTAAACTGGAAAAAAATGTTTTTTTCATTAGTAAGGTTGTGAGAATATTTTTAGCTTGACTGTTCAAAGAATAGGATGAGCTATTGGAGTCACCTGGAGTCACCCCGGTGTCCTATCCCAAGAAATGTCAAGGTTTTGTTTAACATTGCCATTTTCTCCACTATTACTCAGTGGATGTCCCTCAAACTTAACACATCATGTGTTTATCATTATCAGACCAACCAGTTGAAAAAGGAACAGTAACTCTTTCAAATATTTTGCATATTTATGGCCCTTTTTGGACTTAGAAGAAATGTTAAAACTTTTGTTTAACATTGCTATTATCTACAATTTCTTTCCCTGGATGTCCCTCATAATTCACACATGAAATTGCATAGGTATACCTCCGTTAGGCGTGAGGTTCTGTCATGAGTTATGCCCCTTTTACATTTAGAATCTCAGTAAAGGTTTTCACACCACCTCATTTTTTCACTTACCAGTTTGAGGTATTCCTTTGCAACTTTGAAAACCCATTTATGGCTATCATCTTTACTTGTACATAGCAAGAGTATGTAACTCTGTCTTGGATTTTGACATAATTATCCCCTTTTCTGACTTGATTTAATCTTTTTGTTCTAACTCACTTTTTCACTGAACTCTTTGAGATATTGTTTTAAAACTTGAAGCTCTTGTGTATATTTTGATAATACAGAGATTCTTATTTTGCCTTTAATTGCAATAGTTATTTTTATTGACAAGCATTCAAATAGTCGAAAATGCTGTCTTATGGACAGCTCTTGTTATATGTTAGAATTTATCATATCTGGAGTCTAAAATCAAAAGTCTATGGAATAGATGTTAAGTGTATACACATTGTAGCTACAATACAGAGAACCACTGGGACAACACCTGTGCACATTAGCCACAGCACCTGCTGCTTTTCTTATGGTTGAATTAAAACAATAGGGTGGCATGTGATGTTGCAAGTAATGAATAATGAGTGTTAGGTAACCGTGGCAACACTAGGTCAGGGGTCAATCCTGATTGGAAACATGAGGGATGAAATTGACAGTTTAACAGCTTATTTCAGGGAAGATCTCTATTTGTCATGGCCAGCTAATTACCTGTTGTTATATGAGTATATTTTAGCAAGGTCAAGGTCACAAGCAGCTCACTTTAAGATCAAGTTTTTTATATGATTTATAATAAGAACTAAATTGGGATGAAAAGGAAGCAAAGTAAAGCTTGTTCAGAATAAGAAAGGCTTTCATTCTGATCTGGCTTTTCTATGTAAAATTGTATGAAATTTTTTTTTTGAGTATTTAAAGGCAAAGATCTTTGTTTTCCTTGCAAATGTTAATTTCATTCAAGAAACACACATGGTATTTAATAATTCCGGTATTCACTTATCTTTATAATATGACTTAACACTTGAGAACAATTTAAAACACCTTTAAATTCTTACTCTTTCTTTCAAGTTCTTACGATAGTGTAATAAGGTATTAGCTTAAAAATTTATTGCCAAAGAGCACCTGTTAGAGAAAACTTGTTGGAAATGTTAAGTGGTATGCTAAATGGTGAAGTGAACCTCCACAACTGATATATGCTCACAATGCAATTGCTACAAAAATATGTTCATGATTAATACCTGATGATATTATTCAAGATATACTTCCATGTAGGTTAAATGTGCTTCTGTTGTTAATGATACTAATTGATGTTCCTGAGTGTTGTAGGTATAGCAACTGCTAGGGGGTCCTTAGGAAGGGAATCATGACACTGCAGGTGCATTATGGGTAAATGGCAGCAGACGGAACTGCAGCCCTTGTGGGATTGAATACAAACTCTATGAAGTTTATTGTTTCAATGATATCAGTTTACTGCAGCTCTAGGTCATTTTCACAAAGTATATGTGCTAAAATTGGTGAGAATTCTGGAAAATACTTCATTAACTTGGACACTTGTTTGATTATTAATTTTTATGGCATACAGTATGAGAGCATCTGTTTTCCAGCTTACCATCACAAATGAATAAAGGTCTAAACAGGAGATCAGTAATCAATTGTTGGTGCAAAATTTATGTGGTCATATGGCAGGCAGATATTCATTTCAAAGGTCAAGGTCAGAACAGGAAAGAGAAGAAAGCAGTCTCAGAGCTCTTCACTTTCTGAGTCTCATTAATTAGGTCCTGAGGTCTTTTCTAGGTCATTCTACAATATTATTTGATCACATAGATAAGTACTAGTATCATATTTCTTTTTACTTACCTGAATAACTGACAAGTGCCTTGGAATGATGTTAATTTCAAGGTCATCTGGTACAATCATTGTGTTTTTCTATGAAAACGGTCTTTTTATGTCATTAAACTTTCAATGTAAAGACTCTTTTTTGGGACATTTAAATCTTTATGGTTTTAGAGGTCATCGAAGCAAAATGTAAATGTGATCAAATTAAGTTATGCTTATTTCTATAAACCGTATTTCTGTATTTCTTTTTTTTTTCAAATCAGAGGTAAATGTTGTTTTTTTGCAGCCAGATTGGGTAAAATCAGGTATGAAGACAGTGTTCTCTGCATAAAATATGGCTGCCATGAGTGTTATTATGTCGTATTATGTGGGCTGCTTTTAAATGTCAATATCACTGGATACAGGGTATTGAGGTAGAACAGTGAAATTGCATTAAATTTTCTTAATGTTAACAGTCACTGATATTACAGAGCATTATATGGTTATTTGTAGATCTGTATCTCCGTAGAAATGGAAATGAAGCAAGAAATTAGACCGTGTCTTACATAACCGAGCTGAAATTTAAAATATACTGACACTCCGTGTTAAATTTCATATACCATCAAACTAGTAAAGCCTTGTGTATAGTTTGTAACTATGATAGGCTTACTCTGTTACTTTGAATGGGGTTTTCTGGGGAGAAAAGAATAGATATAAATTTTCATGTGATGCAGTGATAGTTGTCAAGATTTTTAAAGTCAAGATTTTGACATGGATGTCAAGTTATATGGCACAGTTATCGATAAAGATGTGTTATTTGAGCAGTAAAAGGACAGTAGTGCTCAGCTGAGGTGGGGTGATAAATGTCAGAATCCTGGGCGATGCCTGGGCAGGGCTGGCAGCATATGCCATCTGTCAGTGTTGTGTCAAACCATCTTCTGCTAATGGGCTGTGAGAGTAAATGGGTTGCTGTGCCAGGAGTGGCAGATTGTTTGAAATATTTATTGCCTATTAATGTAAAGATCAAAGATCCCCATGTTTTGCAAAGGGTCAATCCTTCACTTCTCAGATAGGGATATTAACACCTTCCAAGGAATGCAAGATCAGTATTAATCCTGATCAGCTTCAGTTGCAGGCTGATTTGGTTTAGTTTAGGTTGCAGAAGTCAGTTTCCTGTTAGCTCTCATGATTATGAGAAAGTACAGAGATACCATGGATAAAAAGGGGAAGCATTTAAATTAGGTGTTATATTTTGATTAGCCCACTTATCCTTATACATACATGTTTTACTTTGACAAATTTCCCCACATTAAAAAAAAGGAAAACAATGAAAAAGTGAGAGTGCTTCAAGACTTGGTTTACAAAGTGTACATTAATTAGATACTTAATTATCGGGGTAACTGTGACAACAGCAGGTGGGCAGACATCTGATGTAGACAGCAGCAGGGTGGACAAGTGGTCAGTTTATATCATAAAAAGTATGTAAACACTGGTCAAGTGGTTGGTAATTGAATGCTGATGATACAGGCTAATGATATACAATGTGAATCCCTTACCGCTCTAGAGTTGTCAAGAAAACAACCTCTTTAAAGGAGTATAAAACACGATCAACCTGCAAGATATTGTTCACAGACTGGTCAGGTTTATCCATATTGATATAAATACTGTTTGTGAGATGTAAACTCCACAAATGGGCTCCAATATTATAAACCCTTTACCTCTTATTGACCTATTTTAATACTTTGCAAAACAGAGCAAACCCAGATCAGACAGCTCCAGTTCCAAGAACAGTCGGGTCAGAATCTTCTCTGTTTATGCAATCTGCACAGCAAAGAAAGAACTTTTTTTTTTGTAAGTCTATGTTTTAAGTTTAGTAAGTTGATATTCATCAGGTCCTTAATTTGAATGTGAATATTCATGAGGTATGTTTCATTATAATGATTTAAAGCATTTTATTTAATCAAAATTTTCAAATGATTTATTTAGCAGAATTACTTTCTTTAAAAAAACAACTATGATTTTTGCCCCTCACCGCTGTGGGTTTGAATCCCGGTAGGGTCTTCGGATTTTTCATGTGTGGAAGCCTTCCAGCTGGCTTGCGGTAGGTCGGTGGTTCTACCTGGGTACCTCTGTGTACTTGGGGTTTTCCTCCACCTCTAATTAGCTGGACGTCGCTATATGATTGAAATACTATCGCAGCGACAGTAAACCCCAATACAACAACAACAACAACAACTGATTTTTGATTGAAGTATATAATCTGACATATGGTAAGTTGTTTAATGGACACAGCCCCTGTTTTCAACACTGTCACCAATTTCAGAAAAAAAGTTAACAATGCAGCACTGCTGTAGACTGCAAGCAGAGCCCATCCCTATAGCCATATTGAAATGGCAAAAGCTAAAAATCTTGAAAAGATATTCAATTGTAAGGGAACCAATAAAACTTTATTGCCAGTGCTTTACTTAGCTATTGTGCTTTGTGATATGAAAATGATAGATCAAATAAATGTTTTATTTACCTTTATTAAGGTACATTTTATGGTCTACAAACACATTGTTTACTCAATGTTTACTTGACATCTTTAGCTGGTCTTTGATGTAGGTACATAGTAGAGGGAGCATAGATGTCACAAAAATTGTCCGCAGGTAAATTGTCTTTTCTTTTTTTGGCAATGGTACAACTGGACTTGCCCATGGTCCATAATTTAGGGAGAAATTTGACATGATCTGAGTCATAGAGTGGGTGGGGTTACGGTACAGAGCCTGAATAAATTTACCTAGATAGTGGACTCCCCATGCCAAATGGTGAATTTGTGTGTTTTCAAGGTCATTTTACAAAATGTCTCATGATTATAAATGTCATGAACTAAAGAATACAATTTCTGCTATGTAGCAGAATCATAGGGGGCAGGGATTTTTCGTGGCTGTACCTGACACATAAAGTATTGGTCCAAACCTGGAATCATTTAGATGGATTATAGTATAATTTGTTAATGTTAAATAATATGGTAAGGCCACCGACCCTGGTGACCAAGTGGTTAGAGCATCTGCCTCGGGAGGGGGGAGGTTGGGGGTTTGATCGGGCTGACCACAACATACCAAAGTCATTAATAATGGTACTGGTATGGCTCCCTTGCTTGGCATTGGCCAGGTGTCAGGATAATGTAACTGGCTGTGGTATCTACTGCATGATACTGCAAAGAGGCCGTACTATAATTCTGTTTTAAGTAGACATTGTCTCCAAATGACTGAAATACTGTTGGTGGGATATGAAACCCAACAAACAAACAATCGATTAAGGCCCTCTTATTAATTCCATCCATAAAGCTTCCCTGATGTTTTAAGATGGTCTAAATATAAGTCAAGCTTTAAACCATCCACATCTAATTTTTGATATATCTTTTGGTATGCCAGTATAATCTTGATCTATTTCTTCATGTTTAATGGAACATCTTTTCTATTTCAAGAACAAGGCAGTCTTACAAAACTGTGTAGCATTATATATAGGTAACAAATCATGGTATTTTCTCAGATTATATACATTTCTTTTTAAGTATTTACTTCATTAATGAAAAAATGTATTGAGATATACCTAGTATCACTATTTACACAGGTAATTCATGATGTTGAAGCTCAGACTGTAAATAAATGATAATTAATTAACCAACCTGATAATGAAGAAAGTTTTAATTACTTTACATTAGTCTGACTTTGCCTTATTTATTGGGGTTGTGGTAATTGATTAGGATTAATTTGGATTACAAGATTATGTCTTCTGACAGGTAAATGAATGCAGGTAATGGATGGAGTATTAGTGAAGAATTTATGACCCTCAACACTGTTTAAAGATGTTTTGATATGTAATAAATATACACATTAATATCAGACACTGAGTGTGTAGAGATTTCTCCAGAGAGCAGAAGGTTTTTTGTACCACCTGCTGTAAGCAGAGGTGACACAAAGGGATTTCTTTTCCATCGTCTGTCTGTCCAGCCATCTGTCTGTCAAACTTTTTCTGTCAGGCTTGTCCGTCACACTTTTTCTGATGCGCTTCAGCAGGTGACACATGTGTTCCAAAGAACACTCTTGTGGTTTGATTCCTGGCCATAATATTCCAAAATCATTGAAATTTGTTATATGTGTGTTAGTTCAAGGTTCCCTGAGGATTTGTTGGTCAGATGTCAAGATCATGTTACATATAGCATGATACCACAGTGAGACAGCACTATGTCTAATGCATTGAGACAAAGTACTACAGACGGTGGGATGTTTAACCCTTTCCCTCATATATACTCATTTTGACGCACTCAATAGGTACCACATAAAGTCTGATCTGCAGAAAACCATGTTAAACCTACCAAATTGAATTAAACCATACCAGACCACTGGGAGCAGCGAACAGCATAAACTGACACTGCGAGTTACTCGCAGGCTGATCTGGTTTTATGTTGTTGGCATAGGTCTTTTCATGGTATCCTCTATGAGGGAAAGGGTTAAACCAAACAAACAGTTTAAGTATTCAGATTTAGTAACTATCTCTCTGTACTTGATTCCATTAACCAGTGCTTGCAGAGCACATGATTTACTTACATGTACTCATGACTCGGATTATTTTATCATTACTGCTGTTTTTAGTTGTTTGCGACGTCAGTCACACAAACTATAGTACTACGTTTTTGACTCCCGTTCTCCTAGATTTAAAACCGAATAATCTCTCAATAGTGTAAATATGATCGAACAATTGTTTATATCTCTACAACATATGTACACTAGAATTAAGCAAAATGCTGAAAAATCAACGCTGTGTCAAAAATAATTACTTACAGACTACAAAAATTGCCTGTGACATAAAAGCATTATAGGACTTATTTTTCTATGCTTATGTAACTGTAATCGAATGATGTAACTGTTTTTATCACGTGATCACTTTACCAAGTGTACAAATATAGTTTGTTTCGATGTAAAGGTGGCTCGCAAATAAATTTGATAGTAAATGTGCAGCGTTTGGTCATTTTAGGCTGTTACAATAACCCATTTGAAGTCCAAAACAAATCATTGTAACATACTAATATCAACCTCAGCTATCTCCAAGGGTTATTTCTTACACTAAAAAATGACCGAAACCTGTATATCTTCTATCCAAAATGAGTTCGGAGCCTCCTATCTGAGCAGAAAATTTGCATAATTACTTCAATCTATAAATAGAGTATGTTGTAGATAAGGTACTGCATAAATATTAATCAAAGCTCTGTTAGCGCTGAGAGAACAGGAATGCCGCATTTCTTTTGTTTATCAAAGGGAATTTGATTATTGGTGATCGACTTGCAGCTCTTCAAACACTCTTTCATTTGAGACACACACAACTTCAGTGCCTTCAGCGCTTTGATTATAACTATTTAGTCTTGTAGGCTATTACTTCTAGTTTCTTGTGTCAGTATGCAGCATT
This sequence comes from Solen grandis, assembly GCA_021229015.1. Classification (NCBI taxonomy): domain Eukaryota; kingdom Metazoa; phylum Mollusca; class Bivalvia; order Adapedonta; family Solenidae; genus Solen; species Solen grandis. The sequence continues at coordinate 21,929,021 of CM037786.1, forward strand.
ATTAATTAAATTTACTGATAAGCTGTCTTCACCCAGTCTGGACAGTTTTTATAACTAATTGAATGTTAAATACCAATAGTTTTCTCATACAAATGATCTAGGTAGAAAACAGTCTAGTGTTCCAGATTTTAATCTGAACAATTTTTACACTTACATTCTCACATTTAACACAGGAATGTGTATGAGACCAAATTATATAGAGATTTTGGATTAGAAAATTGCATGTGACCTAACTAGGGACTGAGAGCCATGACATTGTATGAGCTATAGGTAAGGAAGTGGTATGAGACCTAACTAGAGGCTGGATAAGAATAGTGTATGAGACCTAACCAGTGATTAAGAAGTATCGCTGATAGTTTTACATGCAGGTCAGGGAGAAGAAGATTATGTTCATGATAATGCTAGCAATGTTAAATGTTAAGGCAGCTGTAATACTGCTCATCTTCTTGCTCAACATGAATAATTTTATGTAAATGTCTGGTAAAATCGTTGTTCAACTTGTTTGGGCCAATCCAGTTTGGTTTATTGGGTGTAATAGTGAAACGGTTGATGATGAGATATCTTTAAATGTTTTTGATTTTTTACTATATCATGATGGTGTGTGTATTTCACAGTTCAGTAACAAGTCTTTTATGATCATCGACAGCAGAGGTCTTTTGATCTGTGCAGTGATCTTTACTGGTCCAGAAATAACAAGTGATATATTTGAAAAAGAACGGGTTTGGTTACACTTCAAGTACACATGATTTATACTTAGTATAGAACTCTGTCTTAGATTTAGTGCATTTTTATGTTAATTTCATTCTCTGAAATTTAATTTAGATGAAGATTGAGTATTCCTTACTGTCTATTTGTACTAGAGTATTCACTTTTTTTTATATAAATATGATTTTCTGTAAGATCAGTAATTTTCTTTGGACTTTTGTTTTCGTTGGTTTTGTTGGGGCAGTTTATCAACTAATATCAACTCCCACAAAAAGCGATTAATTAATAGACGTTGAGTTATTTAGAACATGAATCTACAAATAAATGTACCCACACATTAATAAGATTCCCTTGTGTTCAGATTAAATGAAATTTAATGTCAGTGAAAAAATATTAAATTTGAGGGATTTGGCTTTAACCCAGTCATGAATAAGCATTTCGATAAGATATTAGGTAGTGAGTTAAGATCAAAACTTTGATTGTCATTGATGGATATCTATTGTTTAACACCAATATTTATTGGTTTAGCATATATTGATAATAGCTAAAAAGGGTATATTTCCCATAAAAAAAATTGACTCAGTCTCTTTAAATAATCAGTAAGAGTAGTGTTAGATTTAAAGCCTTAAGTGTTATGCTTACAAAGTGAATTTCAGTTCATGAAAATATGGCATCATTATCTATTGGATTTAAGGAGAACCTAGAGTAATATATTGTGTAAAAAAAACACACCAAAAATACAGACTATGTTTGAAGTCAGAATAGCGATAGATTTGTAAATTATTCTATACAAAAGTCAAATTAAGTATGTGCCTTTAATTTGCTATGTAAGGCCACAACATTACCACTGTTTATATAGAGAAAGCTGATACATGTAAGGAAGGTTTACAGAAAAAATAATGCCCTAAGGGTGAATAAGGAAAAAAACAGATTACTATGTAACAATGAGGTAGATATATTTGGATGGATATAATATGATATATGAGAAAACTTCATGGATTATTTTTCAAGTGATGTGGCTGAGATTTGCTTTGTTTGGTTTGACTGTCAAAATAAGACAGACGTAAATATTTACTTTCTGATGTGGTCACTTGTGTAGGCTTCTGACATGTTTTTGTTGTGGGCCTTCATTTTGCCCATCTGTCTCCAAGCCTCTGTATCTCATGACAACCAACCAGACAAGAAGTCTGTGTCATTCAGGTGCTTTTTGAATGAGCGGAAAAAAAGTATGATCAGTTCTGAATGTTGTTATGTTACTATTAAAGTGCTTACCAAGATGACAATGCAGATTTTTTTTCTCATCCGGATCACTAAAATGCTTGATTAGTTCAATGAAATGCTTCTCGGGGATTAGGTGAAAATGATTTGAGTAAATCTAGGTTGTTAGTTATTTATGTTATGCTGATATGTAAAGCTTTCATGTTGTTTGCTTAGATGTTAAAATTCTTTCATTTCTTGCCAGTCAGAATGTTTCATACAATTTTTCCTGAAACTTTCAATTAAATGCAGGTAATAATTAAAATTCGAAATGTGTGATGATGCCATGTGATAAGTTTAGAAGATGAAAAAAAAAGAAAAAATAATAAAGTAACAAATTAACAAAAACAGAACTTATTTTTGATGTATTATCACAGCTTGCCTTAGCTCAATAACAGATGTATCTGCATGGAAGTATTAGTGTTACAGATTCTGACATGACGGTTGATGATGGGGTCAAAATCCTGGAGGGCATGCAGTGTTGTATTTTGACACCTGTCATCAGTATCCACAGTTGTCATAGATATAGAGCATGTGTCATGTAACATATCTGTACTGATGATGATAGTGGTGTAAATGATGATGATGATGATGATGATGATGATGATAGTGGTGTAAATGATGATGATGATGTGAACAATTATTATGGTATACCCAACACTGTTGCTAAAGATGATGCCAGTAACAAGTAAACAACTGCATTAATTGATCTTGCAAGAAAATTCAGACAGTATGTATTACAATTGTTTATTTGTTGGACTTGAGGAAATTATCAGCATTGGCTATGAATTCATAATTCATATTCTAAAGTTAAAAATGATATCATGGGATATCTTGTCCAGTCTTGACATTATATTTCTAATACTTGCCTTCTTAACATTGTCATTACAAGATCAAGATTTCCATGCTTAATCGTACATTAGAGGTTTTGTCTGATACCTCTCCATTATATACTTATTACTATAAATATTGTATATATCTGAATACAGATTTAATCAAGAGTCCTTGTGTATTCCTCAGAAGAAATAAGATACCTCAGTCATTGATACCGTCAGACTTTGAATTTCATATTGGATTCACATGAAAAGAAATAAGTTTTAATTAATTTCTTGTTTATACAAGCCAGTGCTGTGATGTCTCCTAGCATTATATCGGTATACAATTACTGATTTGCCATCAGGGAAGCCCCTTTCAGATGTATTTATCATGTCTGATTATCCATTAGGAAGTCATTGATTCTCATTTGGGATATAATATGTGTTTGTCCTTTTGCAGACATGTTATCTGACAGTGTTTACAACAAACTGCGAGACTTACGTATTGCAATGGTATATGATAATTTTGTTTCATATTCTTCTTCCTGCAGATGTGTTTAAATAACACATTACCAGGTTTTCACTATCAAATGCACCATTGCTTCACATTTTGCTGAAAAACAGAATGTAAACAAGTAATAAGCATTTTTCCAGGAATGAGCCAGTATGATAGAACATAGAGGTATTTTCATTCCCTCTTGTATGCATTGAATGTATTGATAATGGCACATACTATGAAAGAGTTATGCCCCCTTGTATATTTTGGTAATGACACATACTATGAAAGAGTTATGCCCCCTTGTATATTTTGGTAATGACACATACTATGAAAGAGTTATGCCCCCTTGTATATTTTGGTAATGACACATACTATGATGACAGAGTTATACCCACTTGTTTATATTATAATGACTCAAACTAGTATACATGACAAGGTACACCTCTTGAGTATATATATACATATTGATAATGACAATACAGCAGAGTTATGTTCCTTTTTTTATTGATAATGACACATACTGTTACAGAGTTATTTATTTTACTTAATGAATGCTAAAACAGAGTTATGTCCCATTGTTTGTGTTGATAATGACTCATATATGACAGAGTTATATGCCCCTTATGTATATTGATAATGATTCATACTTAAATGGAGTTATGACCCCTTGTATATGTTAATATTGACACATACTATGACAGATATGTCCCCTTTTTTTTATATTTTATATACTAAATAGAAATATACTGTAATCTGATACAAAGTGTGTAAGAGCCACACACGCAGACTGGTTTTAAATCAGATGTGAGGATTGCAAAATCAGACAAAGAGGTAATAAACTGCCATGTCTGCTGGCTACAGCTGTAATGTATGGAATAACCTTGATCATTTATCATTCTGCAGATTTTTTTTCCTGTCATAAGAAGTTATCCTTGCAGTTACCAATAGGCACAAGTTCATCAGCTTTATTACATGTAAGGCCAAGTCAGAAGGTTTGTTGTCATACCTGTAGATAACTTTGAATTATTTTTTTTAAAATCTGTTTTTAGAATATACATATGGACTTGAGTTCTTTTGATCTACCAGAGAGTAGCTAGTATTATAATGACTTAATCATTTTTGTAATAATGGATCATAAAATATAGATGTTACGCAACATTAATTTTACAACTATTTAATCAAGAGTTTTCAAGCTTTGAGCATTAAGTTAATAGCACAGATGGAAGTAGGTAACTCATATGTAATATAGGGCACCAGTCTGAATTTTTTAATTTACTGTTAGCTTCTGCAAAGCTTAGGGACCCTTGTGTTATCATATGGAAAAGTTTGCTCTGTTAATATGTTTTATCTTCAAATACTATAATTATATGATAGTGGGTTTCATCTTAAATTGAAGGAAACAGTAATTGTCCAGCTGTCTTGTGACTAAATTAAATTTTGTTACTTTTGAATTACACAATGAGAACATGAGAAGTAGATGAGATATGAGTTATCTTTTGGCTACGGGAGCTCCTTAAAAACTCTTACAAACTCAGTAGGGTACATGTTTTTGTTTGTCTGTCTGCCTTTGTATGTCATAGGGTCATAGCATGGGGCAAACCCTGTTACTGTGGTAACAGCATCTTCTCAACATGTGCATCCCTGTATGTCATCTGCCCTTATTTGATTGTGAAGTGTTTGCACGTTCGTCCCACTATGTATGACAAACTGAATTTCCATAGCTATGGCAGCATAGCAACATATCTGTTTTGCTGATTTTGTCATTTACTTTTAGCGCCACATCTCAGATGAGATTGTCTCAAGTGCTCCTGGTTCATTTCAGGGATAAGAAAACCAACCTACATAACATGGGTTCTTGATTTAGTTGATTTAGTGTAACCTTGATTTAGTTTAGTTTGTAAAAAAAATAGGTAGGGAACAGATTAAGGAGTTTTCACGTCTTTCTGTGGTATGATACCACCTTAAAATGACATGTAGTATCATATCACTTATCAAGTACTTGTGGCATTGTTCAAGTTAGGTTGAAAGAAAAGTTATCACAAACACAAGGATATTTAAGTGTAACCTGGACATTGATCACTGCAAATGTGCCAGATGGTATTTAAATGACAGAAAAAATGGCCTCAGTCACTGGTCCCCGAGATTGCCATTATGTGTTACAAATGTGGCAGTTAGCATGTTGACAGCCTCCACGTGACAGCCAGAGTGGGTACTGACATGCGGAGAGTGAGAACTGACATGCGGAGAGTAAGTACTGACATGCATTCTCTCGGGCTGTAGCGGTAGTGTCCATGACAGTGTGGTACAAACTTACAAACACCACCCAGGGGGCACAGACTTTTAAAAGGTTAAGATTAGGTTTAAATCCTGGTGAGGTTGAATGAGGTCAACTTTGGTCATTTATATCAGCTCTAGTTTGCAAAAAGCATAACCTTGGCAAACTGTTTGCTCGTACAATATTGTTTTTATTTGCAGAACTTTAAATGGTCAATGAAAAAATTTTTTTTTTTGCTGTATTAACTGTGTAAAATCTGTCTGATTTGGGTCTGCTGTGTTTGCCATTGAGTCAAAATAAGTCTATATGAGGTAACAGATTAAAGGTAACTACTTCATAAGTTATATTTATGATTTAAATCTACATAATGTGGAGTACAATTATCAAAGAAGTTGTCTGCTCTTATATGGCTAAATCTCATCCCTGAAAGTATATTCATATGACATTTATAGTTATAGGAAAAGCTAAAAAGCATGCTTTGTTAATGAGCAGCATAGACACTTTATTGAGACTTGCACATTAGTACACAATGTCTTAATTTGAATAAAAGATTGTCCTGAAATCATTATTCCAAATTTATACATGTATGTAAAATATTTATCATTTGGTTGCTTCAAATAATAGCCTTTTGACTGCAAGTTTTGAAAATGCATAAATATATGACTGCAATATTTTTACGTACTCAAATTCATAAAGGCATTAAATGGTTCTGTATATAATTTGCATGATTTTTTTTAAGTGCAAACCAAAATAAAACAGTATATAGTGATATGCATATTTGCCTTTTTTTTTACAATCTTGTATATTTCTTTATATATCCCAGTCGCTAAATCGGTAGTTGTATTTATATCATATCTCCTTTGTGTTTGACTCTCAACACATAAGGTTGGCTGCAGAACTGGTTGGCCCAGTGTTATAATAATGTGACTGGGCGTGGAATTGTCACTTGTCTATGATATAACACTATGATTATCTGTTGCATGTCATGATTGTAAATAATTGTGTCGATGGGATGTTAGACCCCAAGCAATCATATGCTATGAAATTGATGTACACCAAGTAACCTTAAGTATACAATGGTCACATTTTAAAGCCTTGAAATAGGAAGTGATTAATGTATGTTTGTGGACATTTATAGTAATTGATTAATAGTTAAAGTAAAAAAAATAAATGCATCTCTTAAAAGTATAAAGTGTCAACGATTTTCTGTATCTGATACCTCTGCCAAAAATATTTCTAACTTTTTTTTTTTTTTTTTTTTTTTTTTTTTAAATGGCAAAATTTTTATTGAAACATATCACGTTATACAAAGAGATACATGCAAATTATTACAATTTCAGGTTTAAGATCTCTAAAATATTTTTTTGTTGTTGAAAATAACAAATAAACTCATTTATTCATATCACAGAGATGAACACTTGAGAAAAATATTGCTGACTTCTGATTCAAATATGGCATCCTACAGTAACTCTCAAGGCAGGTTACAGCCTCTAGTATACCTTCTTCAAACTCAAACTGTGCTCATAGCATGTTTTTGAAAAAATGCACACACACACACACACACACACATACACAAAACATTAACTTTAACTTAAAGTCATGTTTAGATCTACCCTGACTGAAGAAAAGACAAAAATAATAACATAAAGTTTTGATTTGGATACATTATTTCTTACAACTGCTTGGTTTTCTTCAAAAGGAGATATGTGTTAAAAACTAACAATTGCTAGGTACTACAAAACAAAGGAATATCTTGAAACTTTAGTTTACTATGTGTTAACTGTCCATATACTGAGCAAGAGAGGCAAACGAGTCTGCGTAAAACTCAGGTATATAGTTTGGATGGTCATCTGTCTTCTGGAATCTTTCCATCATCTCTATTGTATCTGCCCCTGTGAATACAAGCATACCTCTAGTATTACATGTCATTATAAGGTAGTGGTCTTTGATGAGATGATATAAACCCTTTCCCTCATATATACTCATTTTGACGCCCTCAATAGGTATCACATAAAGCCTGATCTGCAGAAAACCACAGTTAAACCTTACCAAATTTAATTACAAAATACTCATTTCCAATCCACTGAGGAGCAGCGAACAGCATAAAACCTGATCAGCCTGCGAGTGACTCGCAGGCTGATCTGGTTTTATGCTGTTCGCATAGGTCTTTTCATGGTGTCCTCTATGAGGGAAAGGATTAAATCACAATAAAAGACATTCTATACATGGTAATTGTAAACATTTGTCATTTTAATTTTTGAAATAAAATTTGCTTGTCACAAGGAAGTATTACAGCAAGTCTTATATATAAAGGTATGTCTTATAAACAAATTGTATGTATGATTATCATATGGGCCTTATATATATATTTTTTTTTTTTTTTTTTTTTTTTTTTTCAAACTTTTATTATCCCCGTCATAGGTGTCAGCAGGTCGGGGAACCATCCTGCAGCCACCTTACATTTCAAAAATACATATATATATTTAGATAATAATGACAGTAATATATACATATATATTATCACTTTTAATTTAATAAAAGTTTGATTTTTTTGTATTGTATAGTTTTGACATGTTGTAATATAAACAAATAACCACTTCATACTTATTAGAATTTGTTAGGAAAATAAACACAACATACAGGTACATAGCAATTATAAATTAATAAATAGTTGTATAATTGACCAATTTTTGGGCTTTGAATTGTCAGATAATACCTCCTTATAAATGCTATATGCAAATTTAAAACTTAATTTCAGTCCTATGTTGGTGGGGGTGATTTTTTTCCTTTTGCATAAATATATGTATCTTTTAAATTCTAAAAACAAAATATCATATTCATTTGTACTATCTTCTGAGCCTAAAATAATTAATTTATTGTTAATCTTCTTTTCTAATTTGTTACTTTTTAAAATATCATTTATGTAATATAACAAAGGTTTAATAAAACAACATTCACAAAAAATGTGCATAAGTGTTTCCTCATGATTATGACAAAAGGTACATGAATTACTGGACACAATTTTCATTTTATATAACAATGAATTAGTTGCTAAAATTCTATGTATAATTCTAGTTTGAAACCATTGTATATATGTATCTTTTGTACATCTAAATACATAGCTATTAATTTCATTCCAATTTAAGTCAACGTGAAAATAAGATTTTTTAAAATATTGACTTATCATTCATAACAATAAATTTTAAAAAATTTTCTTATTTATTTTCTATACCTCCCTATTTAAAAAATTGCCATTAATATCTACGATATCTTTAACAAATATCACACATCTGTCATATAATGATTTTATAAATAAAATGTTTTTTTTATTAGCACAAAATAGATCATTATAAAACAATGGCATATTCAAGAGATCTTCTGTGTTCTTAATATAATACTTTTTAATAAATATAGTATAAGCCTTCAATACGTCATTCCAGAAAGCATTTTTAATTTTTTTCATAGCAAGTTCACAATACAATCCCCCGAAGTTAAAGATTTTGTGCAGATCCAATTGTGTGTTAATTAGTTTAAAACATTTACCACTGGAATTCACAATATATTGTTTTAACCATTTATTTTTAATCTTGAATATAGCTACACCATTCTAAGTCCACCTTCTTCATAGTTTTTAACAAATACATCATGTTTTATTCTTGACTTTCCATCCCATACAAAATTATACATAAGATCACTTATGTTTTTTATCATTTTCTTATCTGGAGTTGGCAGATTAATGAAACAATTAGTAAATAATGGCAATAACAAAGATTTTACAACAGTAATTCTGCCTATTGGTGTAAGTTTACGTCTCTTCCAGTATACTATTGAATTTTTTAATTTAATTAATTTCTCGTTAAAATTTATTTCTAATATTTTATCAAGATTTACATCAAAATTTATTCCAAGGACTCTAAAATGTGTTTCCCCCCATGTTAATTTCCATTTTGTTTTTATGGACTTAGTACTGTATTTTAATGATCCTATCCAAATTAGTTGAAATATTTCTAACTTGGTTATGGTTACAGTTTTCTGAATTTCATTTCCGATTTTCATTTCCATGGTTTATGGGGGATGTCATCCAAAATTAATGTTCCTATAGTTTGTTAGATAGCAGGTGAAAAGTTTGCACAAAGACAGAGTCATCTTTATACTGAAACCACCTGTCACAAATATTGTCTGTCCAAATTCGTTGAAGTATGGATAATCTGCGACATGGTTTGAAAAGCGATTAAATTTGAGTAAAAGCCTTTAAAGTTTTACGATTTGCTGCATTACAACTGTATGCACATTCTTTGCATGTTTATTAACTAGCTATCATTTTTTGGTGGTATCTGTAAAAGTTTGGTTGATGCAGTATGATAGCACACTTTATAGGAAGAGTTTTTAATATAAGCTTAAATTTCGATATACATATTATTTTCCGTACAGTTTATTATAGGACATTTATATACTTGACAAGTAATATATTCACCTAGACGTTATCATGAATTTAATGTGAACTTCGTGACCTGAGAAATGAAGGTGTCAGTGGTGGTTCACCTTTGATTACTTTTATCCAATATTACACATTATTGATCATGAGGAAGTTAAAATTTTTCCTTCCTAAAGCAATTATGCATGACATATTAACCCTTAATAATTATGAGAGTGTCAACTTGAGAGCACAGGCACATGCTATATACATGTATCCCAGTATGACTATTATCAATGTGTTTTTGTGTGATGTATCTGGCATCAGGGACTCTTTCAAGATACACATAGACATGATAATTGAGCACCTGTGTACTGACTGACTAGTACCACTCCAACCAGCACTGAACAAAAAACTAATAATATCCCCTGCTTCACAAAGTGAAAAATGTGCAATATCTTGAGACACCATTGGGGAACAGTAGTGAAACTGCACATATAAGGTCCATCACAAGCCAAAGGTTTTATTTTCATTCTCTCTCACTCTCAGTTTTTCAAGAGTTATGGTCCTTTTTATAGGAGCACTACCTGAGCAAGGGGCACAACTTTCTTCAGCATACTCTTACCTACTTAATGTATAGTTGCAAGAGTTGTTAACCATGGCTGTATTAGAAGTTTTGAGGCAGGAGTATTAGTCACTTTCATTGATAGCTGTTTCCGTCAGTCTGCTCTGGCTTTAACATTTGCTCAGTGGTAATAGAAGTGGCTGACTGTTTACCAGGCTAGTCTCTGAGATCTACTGAAGCTATTATAGGTTTTCACTGGCTACATTATACTCTCTCTCTCTCTCTCTCCCCCCCCCCCACCAATGTTATACAGTTTATGATTACACCCAATGGTATACTGTTTCCCCTCAATATTCTCAATTTTAAGCTGTTTACCCTCAGTGTTATTCTGTTTACCCCATGTTATATGGTTTACCCTCAGTGTTATTCTTTTTACCCCCAATGTTATATGGTTTACCCTCAGTGTTATTAATTTTTCCTCCAATGTTGTATGGTTTACCCTCAGTGTTATTCTTTTTACCCCCAGTGTTATATGGTTTACCCTCAGTGTTATTCTTTTTACCCCCAATGTTATATGGTTTATCCTCAGTGTTATTCTTTTTACCCCCAATGTTATATGGTTTACCCTCAGTGTTATTCTTTTTACCCCTAATGTTATATGGTTTACCCTCAGTGTTATTCTTTTTACCCTCAATGGTATACAGTTTCTGATTACACCCAATGGTATACAGTTTCTGATTACACCCAGTGGTATACAGTTTCTGATTACACCCAGTGGTATACAGTTTCTGATTACACCCAGTGGTATACAGTTTCTGATTACACCCAGTGGTATACAGTTTCTGATTACACCCAATGGTATACAGTTTCTGATTACACCCAATTGTATACAGTTTCTGATTACACCCAATGTTATGCAGTTTACCCCCACCATTATACTGTTTACCCTAAAGTAGCTCATGGTTTAACCAAAATAATAAACACCAATCTCTACCTGGTTCAACCTTGTGAAATTTAGTCACTTTCTGTACATGTAATCTATCCACCTGCTAACAGGACGCAGATGATACCCTGGGTATCTTTGTGTCAGTCTGTTCCCCTATCAGTTCATCATTTCACCAAAAAACTGACAGCCAAAATATGAATAGGGTCTTTAAAAATCACCTGAAATCCTTGCAGCTGTCCCTGATGGGTTTTTAGTTACCCAAATGTCTTTGTGCCCTGTATCATTCAAGATCGATCAGGATCACAAAGAGGCATGCAAAAATCAAACCTGTTATCTACCGTGAGACAAACATATTGACTGGTTGAAAAAAATAGAGAAGTAACGAAAATTGGTAATTGAATAATCAGTATTGATTTTCATTGTTTTTCTCATGTAATTACCAATTCAGAGGCTTTTTAATGTTATTAAAATAGGGTTTTGAATACATTCATCAGATGAAGGTTTGAAGAGGATTTACTTAATATGTTAGCAAGTCTCTTAAACTTGATCAGCCTTAAGATGAATCATGAACTAGCTTAATGATAAAGGTATATGATGTATACTTTTAATCAGTCCCAAAGAAATCACAAGCTAGTTGCCAAAAACTTGATCTAATGGTGAAAGTCATGCAAGCTGATTTGGATCTTTTGGCTCTGATTGATGTGTTTTGTAATATCCAGTAGAAAGGAAATAGAGAAAAAAAGGTAGTCACGTAAAGGAAGGGGATGTAGACAGACATGACAATTGCATTACACTGTATAGCTTAATGTTGATGTTGGCTCCATAACCAGCAGGTCTGGGTTGGATCCCTGGCTGCAGCATACTTGAGTTACTTATATCAAGGGTAATTCCAGTTCTACATGTCTATGGCAGGATATGGCAGTGAGGTAATTAAGTAGCACTGTATTTGATAAAGACAACAGCTGTAATTGAATGACTGAAATCCTCTGCTCCTTGGACAAGCCTAGCAAAGGAATGAAGAATGATTAGATTTGTTGAAATATTAAGAACATTTTTATCTGTCACTTGACAAATAGCTATAAATTCTAAAGATTATATTCTCTCAGTTGCTTTTGTTCTATTTTCAGGTAAGTAATACAGACAGTGACTCATGTTTTGTGGAAAATAAAGCAATCTGTGCAAGGTTGCTATGGTAACAGAAAATGTCATCACAAGAGACAACAAGCTAAAGAGGTAGGCGGAGTGAGAGGTTTCAAGAGCTGGAAGACTCTTGCAGAAATACTTCCATTTTAAACCATACATGTATGTATCATATTTTTAGCTCACCTGAGCACTTGTGCTCAGGGTGAGCTTTTGTGACCGCTTTTTGTCTGTTGTGCATCTTCCGTTGTCCGTTGTCAAGAATTGCTTGTGAACACTCTAGAGGCCACAGTTTTGGCCCAATCTTCATGAAACTTGGTCAGGATGATTGTCTACATGATATCTCCGATGAGTTTGAAATTGGGTCATGTGGGGTCAAGAACTAGGTCACCAGGTCAAATCTTAGAAAAACCTTGTAAACACTCTAGAGGCCACAGTTTTAGCCCAATCTTCATAAAATTTTGTCAGGCTGTTTCCCTACATGATATCTTGGATGAGTTCAAAATTGGGTCATGTGGGGTCAAGAACTAGGTCACCAGGTCAAATCTTAGAAAAACCTTGTGAACACTCTACAGGCCACGGTTTTAACCCAATCTTCATAAAATTTGTCATTATGTTTGTCTACATAATATCTTGGATAAGTTAGAAATTGGGTCACATGGGGTCAAAAACTGGTCACCAGGTCAGATCTTAGAAAAACCGTGTGAACACTCTAGAGGCCACAGTTTTAGGCAAATCTTCATAAAATTTGGTCAGGATGTTTGTCTTCATGATATCTTGGATGAGTTCGAAATTGGGTCATGTGGGGTCAAAACTAGGTCACCAGGTCAAATCTTAGAAAAACTTTGTGAACATGCTTGAGGCCACATATTTGGCCCAGTTTTCATGAAACTTTCTCAGGATGTTTGTTTTGAAATCGGGTCATGTGGGGTCAAAAACTAGATCACCAGGTCAGATCTTTGAAAAACCTTGTGAACACTCTAAAGGCCACAGTTTTAGCCTAACCTTAATGTAACTTGGTCTGAATGTTTGTTTACATCAAATCTCAGATGAATTTAAAACTGGGCCACATGGGGTGAAAAAGGCCGGGAAATTTTAAAAAAATTTCATGTCTAGAGGCCAGTCTTCATTAAACTTGATAAAAATGTTGACTGCATGAATCCCCAGTTGAGTCTAAATTCAGGTAGGATCAAAATCTAGGTCACTTAGTCAAATGTTAGAAAAACACTTTAGATGCCACATTTTATGTCATCATGCCTAACACAGCAATCTTACTCAGGTGAGCAATATAGGGCCATCTTGGCCCTTTTGTTTTATGTATGTTCAATTTCAGGTTTCTTTCTTTTTTTTATTAATTACTTAGAAAACATTTCAATACCATTTTAACCATTTATTCATTTTTTAACTACATCAGAGAATATTATATCATTTTATACCTGTGCCGTCTGTGTGGAGTCTCGACATGCAGACTTTTTTCATGCGAGTCCAGCTTGCTTGCTGGATAATTGCCTCTGTGCACTCTAGGTCTTCCTCAACCTGCAATTATCTGGAAAATTAAGCTTCTTGGCTCGTAAACAACAATAGGAGTTTTGCAATGTTTTTGTAATGCATATTGAAAAACAATTTAAATTATCTCCATGTTGAACTCCATTTAACAGCATTTGTACAAAATAACAATCAAAAAAAAAAAAAGGAAAAAAGAATACAGTTATAAATATGGGCTGCTTGAGTGTATCTTAAAACTCATGCCTTCAACGTAGTACTTAAAACATGGATAAATGCAAGTCAAGTACAGATTTAAACCATTGCTGTCAATTAAGTCATATGGGAAGGGTCAAGGACTTTTCTATATGTATGCAACTAATTGAATTTGAAGGATAATCTATTTGTAGCCATGTCTGCTAGCAATTCAACTTTGTAGTGTTGTTTATCTGTTTAAACTTGTTTCTCTTTGCTCAGAAACATACCAATTGTTTTGCAAAATACACTATATTAGCACATACCTTATGGATTTGTAACACTATTTGTTAAGAGTTAACATATCTAGGGAAACTAGGCTTATGAAATATGTCTTAGTAAGTATTTAAGTATTACTTTGCACTGAGTATTGGTGGATTTGGCACCAGGTTTTACAGCTGAAACTAATTCTTCATAATAGTACCTGAGTTGGACTAGTACTTTGCATCTGGAAAGTTCATGAAAGATTTTTGCAGTCAACAGGATTCATAACAACAACCAGACAGATCTGCAATCACGAGGCTACCTCATGTCAATGATACCTTCATAACTTCTAGTACACATGCACCTTTAGTGAACCAGCACTGAACAGGATCAGTCTTTAAGTGAATTATTGGAGAAAAAAATAATCCACTTTCAGCATAAAAGCCGGTGGATGTCATATTCACACTGAAATGTTTCAGGGAAGGTGCAATTACATTGTCGGTATAAATGGTATGTTTACAAAAAGATAATGCAATTTTCACAACACAACACCATGTTCACTCGTCCATATTTTGAAGCAGTGAAAATTAAAGCCTTGCCTTTCCAATTTATGGTTTGTCAGATGCTTACAAACATTATCACAAACAAAATAATCTGATCCTCTTTGGTAAACCAGGTCAGTCTTTGACTACCTACGAGTATTATCCAAGTAGAGCTATTGAACAGTCTGTAAGTCAGTTTGAATTCATACATAAATGCTGGAAAGGTCCAATGTCAAGTAAACCTTTGAAGTTTATTAAGATATTTTTTTGCATTGGTTGTTTGGCAGTTTCATGATAACACAGTCTGGGACTGCCATTTGCAAGATGGCTGCCAGTGGCGAATTGGCTGATGTCAGTGCGTCTCTGCCATGAAGTTTTATTGCAGATTTATTGGTGTGGATGTTATATTCACCCCTCCATTGTGTGATGCCTTCCAAGACACACAATGATTTTCTTCAATGTTCCTTTTTATCCCAAGTCATCATGTGATTAATGGGTTTTTAAACACTTTTTTTTTCCTTTTTTTTTTTAGGATGAGTGGCTTAGGAAACCATTAATTGATTAAAATACTAGCTTAATATATAAGAAAAAACACTCTGGATTAGATAGGAACAATAATGTGTAACATATTTCTTCCTTTGAAAAACATTAATCTTTAATTTAATCCTTGCCATGCTAAATTTCTTAATTGGACTTGTCTTTTCTTCATTTTGGATTGTACCATTACTTCTTTATAGGGGTGCCTCCTGAAAATGTATTGACTGAATAGCAAACAGTGCAGGCCATGATCAGACTGCACAAATGTGCAGGCTGCTCTTGGTCTTTACTAGTTGCAAAGGCATAAACAGTAAGTGCCCGCACCATTTTAAGGGTATTAATACAACATAATATTATCTCTGGAAAACGAAACAGAATGAATCCTATGGCAAGGACATCAAGCATTTAACCCACGTAATATATCAAGGAAATGATCTTTGCAGCCATTGCGTTTAAAATTAATACTTATCAGTTGAGAAACTTTTACCGTAATAATTCTTTTCATTAGACCTGGCCCTGTGCTCCCAGAAATACTAACAGGGGTAAGTATGCTCTCAGACTCAAATTTGAGTAACCTACTTAAATCTATATTGAAACTAATGGGCAAGGTTTTGAGACTGACTTTTTAAGTACCATATTTATTTTCATTTACACAGGGCCAGTCCTTCTTGCTCCCTTACAAGGTTCGAACCCAGAACTTTCAGATCTGCAGTAATGTAAACTACCACTGGGTTACTGTGTCATTGCATTGTAAAAGTGATCATTCAAAGAGTAACTGACAAATTGTTCATTGTATCTATTAACCTCATGAATATTCATGTAAAAATTTATGACTTGATGAATATTAATTTGCTGAACTTTAATTGGTATATATGAAACAAATGGATTTTCCTTTTCCGCACCGACTGTAGAATGTGAGCTATGATATTGATTGTGCAGAGGAGACTTTGATCAGGGTCTGCTCTATTTGCCATTGCATCAGAACTAAATGCAGCTTATCATTAACCCTTGCAATGACAACAGTTGGATTAACCCAGTTTAAAGTGGGAGTTATTTAATTTGATCTGGCTTTACAATGGTCTAATAATTGGCACACCACTGTGGTGAAGAGACAATTGTGTTGTACTGTTGCGGCTGACGTCATTGAATGCTCTTATCTTGTGGAAAACAACCATCCTCTCTGATTCTCCTGCTGACATGGTTGTAATATAATGTTTGTGCGTTTTCATAATGCACTTGAATTTTTGATGTGGAAATTAAGATAGAGAGATGAACTTAAGGTACCCATTGAGAGATATCAAAATATACTGGAGTATTTGGCTGTCAGACGGTTCTCCACTTCATATGTTGGGTTTTATCATTTTGTCTTTTAAATGTTAGCATACACGTAAGCATACATGTAGGTGGATAGAATTATGTTCGGAAAACCCTGGCAAATAATTCAGTATCCATCGGGATTGATATATTTTTATCTGCATTTAGAGTTCATGCACATATTTTGTTGTTGTTGTTGTTGTTTTCCCCAGGTAAAAAGAAGTTTTCATTTTCAAGAAATTCTATAACTGTATGTTTTAACCCTTTCCCTCATAGAGGACACCATGAAAAGACCTATGCGAACAGCATAAAACCAGATCAGCCTGCGAGTAACTCGCAGGCTGATTACTCGCAGGCTGATCAGGTTTTATGCTGTTCGCTGCTCCTCAGTGGTCTGGAAATGAGGATTTTGTAATTAAATTTGGTAAGATTTAAACTGTGGTTTTCTGCAGATCAGGCTTTATGTGGTACCTATTGAGTGTGTCAAAATGAGTCTATATGAGGGAAAGGGTTAAGTGATTCTGTTTTACTCTTGGTTTAAGTCTGAACCATGTTTCCTCCAGTGGAACCAAATAAGCCCCTTGAGGGTCATATCACAGTGCTCCATTAAAAAAATATTTTTTTTAGATATTTCATTTCCAGGGAAGGGTTTATTTTGATAATTAAACAAAATTTACCTATCTAGATTGGAAGTTGAAGTGATTGATTTTCCAAAACCCTTTACCACATAAGAGGTACAAAGGAAATGCTTTGTGACCAGTATAAAACCAGATCAGCCAGCAAGTAAATAGTATGCAAATAAGTTATTATGCTTTTTGCTGACTTTAAGTACTTTTCAACAGGTAAGCGTGTTGGACTCATTTTTAATCTGATCAGGATATCTGTGGTACACCATAGTGTTATGTGGCATATACGACAGGTGATTTCTGAGAGTTAACCCTTTGCTGCCGATCACCTATCCTAAATAAACAGGCTATTTGCCAAGGAATATCTTATAATTGTAGTCGCATATGTGGCTGCTTCCCTTATGCTGCCAACAAGATGGGTTTATCCGTTATGTGGGAAACCCCCCAAAATGGATGACTTGGCTTGACTATTTGAGTTTACTGTCGCTTCGACAGTATTTCAGTCATATAGCAACGTCCAGCTAATTACAGGTGGAGGAAGACCCTGAATGCATGGAGACATCTTGGTAGAACCATCTGGAAGGCTTCCTCACATGAAAATCCAGTGACCCTGTCGGGATTTGAACCCACGCGGTGAGGGGCTGAATGGATGGATGAACACATCTAATTGGCAAATACGCTGTCTCATGTGCAGGACATGTTCTTCTGTCCTGTAAGCGGCGAAAGGGTTAAACCTGTAGATGTTTTTGTGTCACTTAATGCTGCAGGCAGAGGTGACAAATAGGGATCACTACTCTATTGTCTGTCTATTTGTCACACTATTTCTGTCACGCTTTTTTCAACAAGTGACATAAGTGTTCCAGGGGACACTTCTTGTTTTTTCATCTGTCCAGTGTTTTAGCAGTGTATTTCAGACTTCCATTTAATTACCCATTGTAAAGGGGTTCTAATTTCCCATTTATAACATGGTCAATAAGTGCTCACAAACAAAACCATGTCTTCTTTTGTGTAAACCAGGTCAGCCACTAACTATCTTTTTATCTAAATGTAGCAATTTGATCATGCCTGCTAGTCAATTTAGATGCATTTGTTAAGGTTTGAAAGGTCCATGTTTATTGGGGGCTATACTGAATTAAACTTAATGATCTTAAATTTCACAGTTTCCAGGATCAGTGACCTTTTTTTTTTTTTTTTGCAAAGATGAAAAGTGGACCTAGAACTTTTCATTAAAATATCAATATTGCACTGAGGGGCCGACATGTTTTTCTCAGTCTCAGCACCTGTATCATTCTCTACAGGTAATGTCATACACTTTATAGAACTTCTTATGCTACCCTTCAATATTTTTGAATATCTCAGAAATTGAACCAGATATCTTAACCAAATTTTCACCACATGTACACTGTATTTCACCACTAGTAAACTAATACATTATTTGGTTGTTGCGTAGATACCATTTTGCCGCATGTGTAATGTACGTTACCCTTGAATTTGAAAGCGCCAATAATGAACCATACATTTCATAGGTTTAAAATCAATATTTTCATCTGTTATTCCATGAGCTCTCCATTGTTTAACAACAGTAAATTCATGAAATATGAAAATAAAATCAAAAACTGTGGGTATTCAGTCTATTTTTATTGACTTATTCAATTTTGAAAAACAATAAAATGTAACTGCACACAAGGTCCTAAAGCAATGACTTTTATATGTTCATTATTTGATTGAAGGCTTAAACTTAAGTTTGATTTCAGGCTTAAAATTAAATATGCCTCTGAAATCAGTATTGATTGTCATATAACTGTATACAGTCTTGCAGGGAAATTTGTTACTAATTAGCAACTTCTGTATGACATGGATGTCGGAAACCTTTCAGTATTGCCACATTTTACTCTGTGCTCTGCTCAGTGTAGATCTTGAATTGTCAGTTTTTGCCAATTATTTTTTGGCCTAGATTTTTTTGCCCTGAAATTACCTGTAAAATTAGAAGTGTCTGGAAGGATGATATGGTTGGTTTTGATAGCTGTTTCAGCTTGCGCTCCCTATGTATATTGAATTAATGACATGTTTTAGCTTACGTGTGTGAAATATGATTAGCGCATCATTCATGTAGCTGGGGTAATATGTGTCATCCTTCACCTACCAGCATTTTGTGATCAGGAATATACATATTTGTGAGAGATAGACACCTTAAGCAGAAGATAAAAAACATGGTAGAGCATTAACAGATGATCTGGTGGTACTTGATTGAAATTATTGCAGATCAGAGGTTTAATGGTTCTAGTGCAATGGAAGAATAATGTTCTAAATATTCCCATGAGTGTAACAGATGCGAAAAGGTTATTAACTTGTGAAAAGATTAACTCTGTTTTAATCTGTATTGTCAGTCACAAGGGAGATTTTTTTTATTTATTTTTTTTAAGTTGAATGGGAAAAACATGTGGGAATTAGCAGTTTAATCAATCCCACATTACCGTCATTTGACATCAAAACTAGAATTTAAAACAAAACTGTGATTATTTGGAGACAGACCTATTGAAGGTCTTGTTACATAGATGATATGGACAATATATTGAGAAAGCACACAGTGGTGATAAAGGAAGTTAATGGGAAAACTGATTTTAACTTTAAATATTCAAAGGATATTGTGGTCGCCACATGGATTTTCAAATCATTGGAAAGAAGTGGGAAAGCATATAAGGAGTATTTTTTTTTTTGGTAATTTATTTTTTTCCAGATTTATTACATATATTTTTTAATTTAATTTTCTGAAGTATGAATAAAGGCTTGTATTTGCAGCTAGATGTTTAAACAGTAACTGTTGAGGTTTTTTTTTAAAAAAAGACAGGCATTTTGTAAATAAGAAAAAATATATTTGACTTCTATCTGTTGGATTACGTTTTTTTGTGACATAATTAATCATCCTGCTTCCTGTGTGTACATGATTGACTTAAAGGTAACAAAACCTAAGGATTCCTTAGAAAAGAAGCTCTGCATTATAGTAGGTTTATTCGGACCGATATTTCATGATAGTGTTTCCGGAACCTCATGTGTTACACTGAATGTAAACACAATATACCTGTTGCACCATTCTCTCCATGTTTGACTAACAGCAGGGCTGTAGCACTGTTGTGGTACCAGTTACAGACGATTACAAGGAACCATTGTCACTAGGGCTTTCAGCTCTGGCTTGTTGAACAAGTTCGTGATAAAAGGCATGCCTGTTAGATAATCTGCTGAATGTAGGGCCAGAAAATAAAACAAGTTGGCTTGTGCCCGTTATCTGGAAGTTGAAGGAGTTGGAAGATATCAGATCTGGATACATCAACGGATGGTAGTGGCAACAGAGGTGTTGGTTATGGTGATGATGATAGCGGAGGTCAGTTGGTAGGATGTTGAGGCAGCCGCTGGACTGATATCTGATGGATTTAGATAAATTGGATTAGTTTGAGATAACAATGGATTAATGGGGATTGTATATAGTGGATCATTTTCTGTGTTGGATTATTCCTCTGTGTTTTGCTGAGTTTTTCAATTATCTTTTGATACCTGGTGACGGACATTGTATTTATCTGCTAAGGATAAATATGTTTCGTTTCTTGCGCATGTGAAATTGGATCTGAATGTGCTGTTCTCCATTTCAGGATCTTTTTTAGAAAAATATAGGTGAAAAAACTGTAGAATGAATTGAAGTCAAATGAATTTAAGACTAACACTGTAGAATTAATTGAAGGAATACAAGTTGAGTGTGATCAAGAAAGTGACATTAGAGAAAGGGAGAAAAGATATTGTGTGTAGAAGAAATACATATAAACTAATTGTGGATCAGTTTATATACATTATGTAAGAGGTGTACAGCTGTAGTATACATATTTGTATCATCTTATGAAAGAAGACTTGAGTTTGCTCATAGATCGGGTGTGATAAAAACAATATCAGGACATGGAAGGAGTCGGGTGTGTCTTTCTTGTGAATATGACCCTTGGGGATTGCTGAGAGGTGTGGATAGATACTAAAGAACATCAGAGGAACATGGCGTTATTTTTCTGGAACCCAACAGCCCTGCAACACAGGTAAATTACGTGTTTTGCAAGATACAGATCAGCTGAGCACGCTCCGTCAGAATGTGTATATTTCATGATGTAATGATCAATATCACTTGATTTTGTTTACATGTAAACATTAGGGGTAAGTCTATCATGTCAACAACACAGGGGAAATATTATGAAGTAAATGGGGGAAATATTGCTGGCACATTAGGCGGAAAATATATCATAGGAAGAATGGGTCCAGACAGATAGGTATTGTGATAATGGACGAAATGTTAATGCTAAGTAGCTGAATACTTGATCCATATCAAATTAAATGGATAATAATTATGTAATCAGTTTGGATGACATTGTAACAATAGATACTTATCTTGAATGTAAAAGGAGGAAATTATATGTAAAAAAAAAAAATAAAAATAAAATAAAAAAAAATGAGAGTTATTGAAATTTTCAGTAGTCTGACCTGTGTTTGGGTTCAAGGTTTGGATTAATGAAACAATTGGTACCTTTTTCAAGCCCTACTCTGGTATCTATGACCATTTATTATTTTGTGTCTATGAATACCATACATGCTATTATTCCTGGGAATCAATTGAGACAGACAGCTCAAGATAGTTGCAGATTTGATATTTCTACTTGTTCCTCTCAGGAAGGACTTGACTTGACTATTTGAGTTTACCGTCGCTTCGACAGTATATCAGTCATATAGCAACGTTCAGCTAATTACAGGTGGAGGAAGACCCAGAATGCACAGAGGCATCTGGGTAGAATCACCGACCTACTGCAAGCCAACTGGAAAGGCTTCCTCACATGAAAATCTGAATGACCCTGCCAGGATTCGAACCCATGCGGTGAGGGGCTGAGTGAGTGCTAAAGTCAGCAACTTTACCCTCTCGGCTACGGAGTCCCCTCTCAGGAAGGATGGGGGTATGCTAAATAATGGTACTGAAGCTAACATACTGTATTAACCACATGAAAACTACAAGGGAGATTACCTTTGTAAGTAATATTAAACCAGATCAGCCTGCATGTCATTGATAGAGCAGTTTTTATAGTGGTCACAAGTACCCTTTGCAGAACCGAAAGGTTAGTGACACTATGGTACCTGCAGGGTCTGAGATAGGGCATTTCTCCTGGTACTCTGCTTTCCACCCACTTTTAACCCTTTCCCTCATATAGACTCATTTAAATGCACTCATTAGGTATCACATAAAGCCTGATCTGCAGAAAACCAAACTCAAACCTTACCAAATTTAATTGTAAAATCCTCATTACCAGACCACTGGGGAGCAGCGAACAGCATAAAACCTGATCAGCCTGCAAGTTACTCGCAGACTGATCTGGTTTTATGCTGTCCGCATAGGTCTTTTCATGGTATCCTCTATGAGAGAAAGGGTTAATGAACAGCCTTGAGTGCTACAATCTGAGTCATTAGGTTGATATTACTTCCGGTCCAATTATTGTAAAATAATACCTGTCCAGACATTGAACAGTTTTCGGTTTGATCTGGATTGTTGTTTCTGTGTTGCTAGGAAAATATAAGTACCTAAGAGCTACTACTCATTGATTTATGACCCTTTCAGTTACATTTAATTGCAATAGACTACACCCACAAACATTGCCATATAGAGTATTGTTTGTGGTGAACTAAATCAGTGTAATCCCTTGTCAAATTAGGCCAATTTGAAAGGCCATGAATCTATCTTTTTTGAACTAAACAAAATTGTTGAGATTATTTTCATTGTTCAAGGCTTATATATAGCACAATAGTTTTACCTACATAGAACTGATTATGCATGGTTGAAACTGCTAATTTATTTTGTCAATTTATGTAAACTGATGCAAGGGAGGTCTGAGCACACAGTGAATTGATAGATGATGGGGGGTCTCTACCATTAAACCTCCAATTAGCATGTAAGTCGCATAGTACCAGTAGCATTGTGAAAACTCAGGTTGACCCTCTTTGTTGGAGATGTAGAAATCTTGGTCTGCATGTATATAGGTCCCCTACCAGTGAGAAAGTTGAAGTGAAGTTCAGACAGAAATTTTAATCACACCATCTCTGATGACCCAATGAAATTCCCGTTTCTCCTTCTTTAGTTTCAACAATGGACTGTTTATCCTTCTCAGCTGAAAGTGCCATATATTACCATGTTTGACCCTAGAAAAACTGTTTGAAAAAATGTTCAGCCTGAACAGGTTTTACAGTGTTACATTCCCATATAAGAGGTGCTACTGATAGTAAACACTACTCTGCAGATCCATTATAAATCTGTATTTTAGTTCCATACATGGACCTTGTATTATAATGGACTGCGATGCAACTCCACAATAACAATGAGCAAATTGGAAGTTTGGGGTCTGTGGTTTGAACCATGTTATACTGCATGATACTGTATATAATGGAGCATTTTGTAATGGAGGGTGTTATAAAAGAGTGTTATACAGGAAAGTGTGTTATAATGGAGAGTGTTACAAAGGAGCGTGTTGCAATGGATCAGCTCCAAATAAAGCCTATTAAACCTACAAGTTATGAATTTTGAGTTCCATGTGGGCTGATCTGGTTTTATTTCAGATATATCTGTAATTTCTTTGACAGTTCTATAATACATGGTGTATGTTGTAAGTTTGTCTCTTACATAAAATCTCCTATCAGTGTACCTATAATTTAGGACAATATATATTGGGCTATGTTAATGCATTAGTTGATTGGTTTCACTGTGGGACAATGCAATTAAGAGGAAAGTAATATGGTTAGACCCAATTAGGAGGACAGCGGGTCTATTACAGTTAGCTCTATTGTTTCGTAATTAGTTTGAAAATGGGTAGCAGCATGGTTAATACTGTAGTTTCAGATCTCATAGAGCTGAATAATTCAGAATCTTAGTGAAGTTGGTAAAAGTTATGGCAAAGAGGTTTAATTATGTAAATTTCTAAAAATAGACATAACATCAGACTAG
>CM037786.1:21953705-22003705 GCA_021229015.1 Solen grandis
ATTGTGATAAGAATGTTTCAGTTTTGAATCAGATGAAACTTCATGCTGATACATATGTTCTTGTTAGGGGGAATTTTCATTGTCCTTAAAAAACCTTCAAAAGGTCATCATGTAAACACTCTACATGTATACCAATATTTATAATTGTGTGCTGGATAACATACGTTGAGGGGGGTGGGGGGGATGTGACATTTGTTACAGGCATACCTAATGTACTTAGTAATAGCTACATCATTTTACTCATTACTAATGTGGGTTCAAATCACTCAAAATCGCTGGTTTGCAGCAGGACAGTGGATCTGCCTGAACGTCTCTGTGTTCCCAGAGCCTTCCACTACCTGTAGTGTAATTACCCTGATCTGAATAGTCACTTTTTGACTGCAATATTACTTTGCACATGACATACTTTTCACATATTTCATGTTAAAATATTTGCTTGTTGACCCGCTGTGTCACAGACAAGTTATCTGATCATAGCCCTAGGTACAACTCTGGACTCAGTGTATCTTCTTTATGATATAAATTGTTCTTGATTTATTTATATATATTTTTACATGACTGCTCTGAAATTTTTGAATGACTGTTTTTCATACATTTATGTTTACAGTTTGCAATTCTTGATGATAGTTATTTATTGCTATTAGAAACTGGATTTCAAGGGGAGGCTAAGCCAGTATCCCTGAATTTAGGCTGAAACTGAGTTGTCCTCATATTTCATCATATTTAATTTGTTTTAATATTTTACATGCTCTTTGCATGCTTTAAAGTCATATACAGAGAGAGAGAGGGGTTGTATTTGATATCTAATATGAGTTTTTATGCATGGATTATTCATCTGTGAAATTACATTGAAGTTGTTGTATTCATAGTTATGGATATAAAAATAAATGTAAAAAAGGAAGCAAAAATTTTTTGCGTACTGTTACATTTTTAACTCACCTAAGCGCTGCACTCAGGGTGAGCTGTCAGAATCGTTGAAAGTACATTGTCAGCCCATCGTCTGTCATCCACAATTAGCTAGTTTACGCTCTAGATAGCATCTTCGTTATACCCCGCCAAACGAAGTTTTGGGTGGGGGTGGGATGTGGTATATAGGAGTCACCTTGTGGTCGGTCGGTTTGTTGGTCAGTTGTTTGAGCGGTTGGTCCCTTGGAATTTTCCAGAACATAACTTGAAAACTATTCAAGATCTTGACTTGAAACTTAAAATATAGACAGATGGCGACTAGGAGAAGTGCAGTGTCCAAATACTGCTACTCTACCTGGTCCTATTTTTAGCTCACCTGAGCACAACATGCTCGTGGTGAGTTGTGATGGTCTTTTGTCCGGCGTCTGTCCGGCATCAACAATTTCCATTAAACAACATCTAAACTACTGAATGGATTTTGACCAAACTTCACAAGAATCATCCTTATGATGCCCTTTATCAAGATTGTTCAAATTATTCTGACTGGTTGAAAAAGTAGGTCACAGGAGATGAAAATAGATTTTAAAAATGCAAATTTTGAAAATCTTCTGCAAAACTGCAAGGCCTATAGAGCTTATATATACATGTATTGTGTAGCATTGTCTTGTGCACCCCTACCAAGTTTGTTCAAATCATGACCATGGGGTCAAAATAAGTCCCGCCCCAGGGGTCACTTGATTTCACATAGGCTTATACAGGAAAAAAAATTAGAAAAATCTTTCTCTCAGAAACCACAATGCCTGGAGTTTAGATATTTGGCGTCTAGCAGTTTATAGTAGATCTCTACCAAGTTTGTTCAAATCATGGCCCTGAGGTCAAATTTGCCCCATCCCAGGGATCACTTGAATTTACATAGGCTTAAATAGAAAAAAAAAATAGAAAAATCTTCTTCTCAGAAAACACAAGGCCTGAAGTTGAGATATTTGATGTGTAACATTGCCTTATGGACATCGAAAAGGTTTGTTCAAATCATGGCCCTGGGGTCAAAATTTGCCCCGTCCAAGGGGTCACTTGATTTAACATGGCTTCTTTAGTAAAAAAAAATTAGAATTTTATTTTTCAGAAACCTCA
Source organism: Solen grandis (assembly GCA_021229015.1). Classification (NCBI taxonomy): domain Eukaryota; kingdom Metazoa; phylum Mollusca; class Bivalvia; order Adapedonta; family Solenidae; genus Solen; species Solen grandis. The sequence goes on from CM037786.1 coordinate 21,955,743, forward strand.
AGGCCTGGAGTTTAGATATTTGGTGTGTAACATTGCCTTAAGGACATCTATAAGATTGTTTAAATCATGGCCCTGGGGTCAAAATTAACCCCACCTCAGGGCTCACTTGAATTTACAAAGGTTTATATAGGAAAAATTTTTTAAAAAAAATTATCAGAAACCACAAGGCCTGGAGTTTAGATATTTGGTGTGTAACATTGCCTTATGGACATCTACCAGTTTGTTCAAATCATGGCCTTGGGGTCAAAACTGGTCCCACCCCAGGGGTCACTTGATTTTCCATAGGCCTAAATAGGAAAATCTAGAAAAATCTTCTCAGAAACCACAAGGCCTGGAGTTAAGATATTCAGTGTGTAACATTGCCAACTTTGTTCAGATCATGGCCCTGTTGTCAAAATTGGCCCCACCCTAGGGGTCACTTGATTTTACATAGACTTACATAGGAAAGATTTTTGAAAGATATCCTTGTCAGAAACCACAAGATCATGGTTTAGATATTTGGTATGTAACAATAATAATAAACATGGCCTTGTCGACCTGAACCAAGTTTTCAAATCATGGCCCTGGGGTCAAAATTGGTCCCACGCTAGGGTTAACTTGTTGTTTTTTTAACTTTTTGAGTGGAATTAAGATTATGTTGCTGTTCTTCTCGATGGATTTTGTATTCAGTAAGACTATGTTGTAAAAAGCAATGAAAGCAATATTTCTCAGGTGAGCGATTCAGGGCCATCGTGGCCCTCTTGTTGAATTCTCTTTTTCTTTTTTCTTTGTTGAATACTCTTTTTCTTGTCCAGAACATAGACTAAAATTATACAAGGTATAGATTTGAAACTTAAAATATAGATAGATGGCAACTAGGAGAAGTGTAGTGTCCAAGTACTGTAACTCAATATGTTCCTATTCTTGAATTATCTCCCTTTGATTAACTCTTTTCTTTCCTTGTCAGGAACATAACTCTAAAACTATACAAGGTATTGACCTGAAACTTAAAATGTAAACAGATAACAACTAGGAGAAGTGCAATGTCCAAGAACTGTAATTCTACACTGCCAAACAACCATAACTCTCTCTAACCACTTTAAATAAAGACTATACTTTCTTATTTACTTACTTACTATCATAACCAATATACTATGTGCACCACCTGGAGCGTTTTGCGGGGATATTAATCACCTTTCTTGATAGTTCTAGTTTCTTAAGCGTTATAACAATGTTTATGGCCACAATTTCTCGGTCAAGATCAATATTACTTATATTGGCCAATAAGGTCAGGAGTTATGCCCCTTTTAATACAAAAAAGCCAGATTTCGCTTTGTTTACACTCTAGCATCTTCATTTCTTTAGCAATCATCTTCAAACTAAATGATAATGTTCAAACTGTAACACCAATTATTTTCGTTGATTTTCATTGATTTTATTCGTAAGGGAATTTCATAGGTACATTTGTTCGTAGACCTATGTTCTAGAAAACGTGAGGTCTATATTTGAGACAAGTTTTCGTGGAAATCAATATTTGTGGATAAAAACCCTTCACAAACTCGACAAAAATTAGTGTCTTACAAAAAATAATGTTTTCACAGTAGTCATTATCATAAGTTTGAATTTGGCTGATAATGGCCAATTAGGTCAGGAATTATGCCCTTTTTCAATATAAAAAAAATGCCAGATTTCATTTTGTTTACACACTAACATCATTATTTGTTCAGCAATCATCTTCAATTTCATAACAATGTTAGTAGTCATAATATCTCGGCCAAGTTCGAATTTGACTGATATCGACCAATTAAGTCAGGAGTTACATTGTATGCCCTTTTAATATAAAAAAAAAATGCCAGATTTCACTTTGTTTGCACTCTGGTATCTTTATTTCTTAAGAAATGATCTTCAAACTTCATGACAATATTCATAGCCGTAACGTCTCTGCTAATTTCAAATATGGCTGATATCGACCAATTCGGTCAGGAGTTATGGCCCTTTTGATATATTTAAAAAAATGCAACATTTTACTTAGTTTATACTCTAACTTCTTCATTTCTTAAACAACCATCTTCAAACTTCATGATATTTTTATAGCCATAATCTGTCAGCCAAGTTTGATTATGGTTGTTATCGGCTTATTCAGTCAGTAGTTTTGACCCTTAAATTATAAAAAAAAATGCCATATTTTTACCTTTTTTAGAATTTAAAATCAGCAGTTATTTAGCAGTCACATTAAACTTATACACAATGATAATATCTCAGTGGAGTTCGATTTTGACTGATATTGGACTGATAGATTTTAGGCCCTTGAAATATCAGAACATCAGCATGATTTGCCATCTGTACACAGTACCATCCTTATTTCTTAAGCAGTGCAGGCAATGAAGGCAGTGTTTCCCAGGTGATCGACCTCGGGGCCATCTTGGCCCTCGTTTATTGTCTCGTAAATGAGATTAACATTGTGATCACCCTGCGTCTGTTGTCAACAATTTGCTTTGAAAAACATCAGAAACTGCTGGGTAGAAATTAATGAAACATGGCATGAATGATATGATCCTTGGATGGCCCTTCACAAATTTGCTAGCATTAACTTGATCCATTCAGAACGCAACAGATACGATTTTAATTACAAAACTTAAAAAATCTTCTTTTCTAAACCATAATTCAGAATTTGATTTCATTTTGCACAAATGGTCGCCTTTGCCATAATTGGGCATATAAAGTTAACCCTTGAAATATGAGGTCTGGAAGTGTTTGGAAAGGTCATGTAGTTTCCATATATACTGCATACTTCTACACTGCATAAAGAAAATTTCTAAATTCTTTCCTCTTTTTTTTCATATAGGCCAATGGCTAGAGTTTACTTTCATTCAAAACAAATGGTCACCTTTTATCCTTGTACTATATTTACTAGGCTAAAATTGAGCCATTGAAAAATGAGGCCCCAAGGGGGCCGGATTGTTTTCGTATAGTCTGTATAAAGAAAATTTCAAAATTCTTCTTTGAAACCATTAGTCAGAATCTAGTATGCAGAAATGGTCACCTCCTGGCTGTCGACCATCATTGCTAAAGAACAGAACAGAAGTTGATCCCTTGAAAAATGAGGCCCCTTGTGGGTTGGCTTGTTCACTCATACTGTTTAAAGAAAACTTTTAAAAAATCTTCTTATATGAAACCATTGACAAATATTTAATATCACCCATTGGCAAGTAATTAATATCATTTGGCACAAACTGTCACATCTGAAATTGATGCCTCCAGATGGGTGAATAATTTTCCAGCTCAAAATATTTTTGTATCTGAAATTTGAATCTGGTTGCCTCTTAAGTTAACCAGATAAACTAAAGTAACTTGAATAGTTTTAGATAGGCTTATGTACTTCGTGGAGCGATTTAGGCCCCCTGTGATCCTTGTGTTTTATATTTTACCTTTAATATTTATTGATAGTTTGGATTTTTCCAAATGGAAAGTCAGCTTCAAACCCTACGATATTGAGTGAATTATTGGACAACTGTGGACCAGTGCTTTGCAGCGGTGAAGGTATTACCTAACCTCCAGTGCGGATCAAACCCACAACCGTTGGCTCCATAGCCAGAGTCTACCTGCACTGGACTTACAGGGACTATTCTTGTCACCATCGGCCTCACCTGGTACTGACAATAATAGGACCAAATGCCAAGTCCTCATACATGTGGCATTTTAAGATTTTATCCTGGACCAGTCACAGTCTCTAGTTTGATCAATCTTCACGCAGTTATCTCCCTTCCATTCTTCGGCATACGGATAAGGGGAAGTAACTGCTGCGGGCAGTTTGATGTTTGATCTCAAGCCATGGTATTACATTCCAAAACTGTTAAAACTGGTACTGGTGTACAGGTATCTGGCGTTTGTTCAGTTTGACAAACCGTATGCAACCGAACGCTTACAGTCAGCTATGAAACTATCTCAGTGTCACAAGCCACGATATTGACGTATACCCATGTACAACATAAGGAGCACGTGAACAGCATGCTATATGGTCCAAAGGCAACTCCATAGCTGACTGTAAGCGACCGGTTGCATACGGTTTGTCATACTGAACGCATGCCTGGTTTGTACTTGGTGCTCAGTAAGTAAGAGTATCTCCAGGACTGGTTGGTCCAGTGTCAGGATAATGTGACTGGGTGTGGTATCATGTCATTTTCATTTATCTGCAGGGTCATGTTTCAATGAGGCAGCACTATATCGGTTTATGAGGCAGCACTATATCGGTTTCGTGTAGACATTTTGTGACCAGATGAATGAAAAACTACAAGAGAGACCAAAAAAAAAAAAAAAAAAAAAAAAAAAAAAAAAAAAAAAGAGACAATCACATATTCAGAAATGTTTTACTATTTGCACCCAGTGAACAGCTAAAGGGGTAAAGCCTAATGTTATATTGATGAGGGTTTATACTGACTTGATTAACGGTGTAAAAATATCCTAAGAGCAATGGTGTGTCAATTAGAGTGCAAGAAGAGGAAATAAAGCATATACACTTATTAATTTACGGGCATTTTTCACGAATATTGCTCAAAGCCCTTTGATAAATGAATCGGTTATTCACCGTAAACTTTTTTTAGTGCAACTTTTACTTCAGCTGTAATACGTCTATGCATGAATTAAATTGCTCATCTTTTTAATGGTAATTTGATATCATATAGACACTATCTAAAGTTGTTTAGGAGTCGAGAAGACATAAGTATTATCATTATTAACTTGGGTCTCTGTATTCTAGCAACAACAAATTCATTTTGTTCATTAAGTTACACATGTATATATTACACTTCCCGTAACGCCATCCCTGTCCTAGTCGCCATGGGGTAAGAGCATCTATATGGAGATCATGAGGTCGCAGGTTCGATACCCGATCGCGACATACCAGAAAAGTTAAGATGATACTGTTAGATTCCCAGCAAGAAGTCACCACCATTCGGGTACGTCATCCCTGATTGAGTGCATCATCACAAGTCGGGTACGTCACCACTTGTCGGGTACGTCACCTCTTGTCAGGTACGTCACCTTCAATCGGGTACGTCACCATCAGTCGGGTACGTCACCACCTGTCAGGTACGTCACCATCAGTCGAGTTTTTCACTACTTGACAGGCATGTCACCACTTGTCGGGTACGTCACCACTTATTGGGTACGTCACCACCAGTCGGGTACGTCATCATCAGTCGCACCATTTGGGTACGCCACCATTTGTCGGGTACGTCACCACCAGTCGGCTACGTCACTGCTTGACCACGGCGCCCTTGAAACGATTTTTTTTTCATTTTAAAGAGGAAAAAAATCGGTATTGAAAAAAAAAGTAATTTGTTACCACAAAATAAATTTTCCCAATTACAAAATAAAGTATAATGTCAATTTTGGGACTTCGTATAAAACAAGAAAACCATTGTATGAATAATTTGATTGTATCAGCTGTTATGCGAAACATGTTCCCAACCTCAGGTACATGTCACGTGATACACAGGGTGTCACAACAGCTTGTGAACTCAAGAAATGATGGTGTATGAGACAGCGAATAGACAAATTATAACCGTGCTGTGTTTTGCCTTTTTTTCAACGGTCAAAATTGTTGAAAATAAAGACATGTATATATACTGCTCTAGCGACGACTTGCAGCGGACCATTGACCAAATCGCTTCAGTTCTGACTAATTTGGACATGACCAAATTTCAGGATGAAGAATTGCTGCAGCACCTACTAAGGTACTTTTTAAGTATTTGCATTTCCAAACTTATTTTTCGTTAAGCTCTTCGTTAATAAGCTTGTGTTGCATTTAGTGACGTAGCTACTATAAGGCCCTGTAGGCCTAGGCCTAAAGTTTGTCAAGACAATTACATTTTAAAAAGTCCCAAAAATGCAGTAAAACTGGAAGAGGACATTTTGCTTATTTTTTTTCTTTTTCGGCTCTTGGAGAGGTGTGGATTGAGGTCAAAGCCCTCCAGACCCCCCTCTGACCCTTCGAGCCCCTTCTACGGGCCTACAACTTGAAAAAAGCTGACTACGCCCCTGGCATTTTTTTATCTCGATGTATGTAAGATTTTGCCGATTTTATCCCTTTAAGTGAGAAAAAAAAAATACTTTTATTAAAAAATTCGGGAACGCTTATGGGTGCGTTTTGAGTGCGTGTGTGTATTATTTTCTTCAAAACTTTATTACTGTCAATGGTCAATGTTTACGGTCAGGCTACCAGAAAAAACAATATATGGCCTTATTTAGATGCATTTAATTATAAGTCATCAATGGTTATCGACGATGTGCCTGATGAAGGACAGATTCGTTCAAAATATTTATTCCGGGAGATGGATGGATGGATGGATGTCATTCTTCTTATATTGAAACTGTCCATAAAAAATGATAATGACAGATTTCATTATGTTTTCCGTTATCATAAATTTAGTTTTAACGTTTTATATTTCACCTGCTAAGTTTTATATTGTACTTACATGTACACAAAATCAAGTATACACGTTCTTTCCGTTTTCATACTTACACGTTTTCTGCTAGCAATAATAACAACATTTGACTATAGGAACACAGGTTGTAAAACAGACTACACCATATTATTATTTGAACTTTTTGTGTTATCAGTTACCTACTAGAAATGTAGCTCTTTGATTTAGTCATAATGTAATTATGCTGAAGTTAAGTTTAAACTTTTATTTAACATCGATTACGGAACAAGCTCTTATAGCTCAAATAAATCACTCTGGATGGCTCGTGTGGTGACGTATATGGTCACTGGTTCACTAGAGAAACCCCTCGTAACAGGGTGGGAGACCACAATACCTCCCATGAAATTCAAATCCGGGACACAATCATTAGAAGTGAAGTGCGCAACCACTACGCTATCCGATCACTCAAATGACCAATGCGGGAAGACCATCGTTTGCCTTTGATAAATGAAAAAATAAGCAATGCAGAATGAAAATTGTGTTAGATTTGATTTTGATTTTGATTGGTGTTTCCGAGTGGAATTGGAAAGAGTTAAATGGCACCGCCAACCCTCTCCCTCAAATACATTGTACCTAACGTCGACCGACTTAGAGTAAATCTCTTACTGACTTAGACCTTAGAAGAACAAAAGAGCCATATGAAAATAAGATCATATGTAAATGTTCCAAGTGGTTAAATATGTGCTTCTGTTGTAAACTAATATCATAATATTAACCCTTTCCCTCATATAGACTCATTTTAACCCTTTCTCTCATATAGACTCATTTTGACCCTTTCCCTCATATAGACTCATTTTGACCCTTTCCCTCATATAGACTCATTTTAACCCTTTCCCTCATATAGACTCATTTTGACCCTTTCCCTCATATAGACTCATTTTGACCCTTTCCCTCATATAGACTCATTTTGACCCTTTCCCTCATATAGACTCATTTTAACCCTTTCCCTCATATAGACTCATTTTGACCCTTTCCCTCATATAGACTCATTTTGACCCTTTCCCTCATATAGACTCATTTTGACCCTTTCCCTCATATAGACTCATTTTGACCCTTTCCCTCATATAGACTCATTTTGACGCACTCAATAGGTACCACATAAAGCCTGATCTGCAGAAAAAAAACCCCTTGGTTTTATGTTGTTCCACAGTTAAACCTTACCAAATTTTCTATGAGGGAAAGGGTTAAGCCATTTTTTTGTAACTTTACACCTATACAGGAGCAAGGTCGATATTATGAGATACCGGTCGGTTGGCGAGGATGCTGAGGACGGAATAAGTCGACATCCAGTACTCGTGTACAAAATGATCCGCAAGATGACACAACTAAAGGAATTGATAGGAACATCCACAGACCAAACGGATTTATCAAGTAAAACTCTATTTCAAAATGTATCCTTATGTGTTTTAAATATCATTTTCTAGAAGTTTTAAAGGGTAACAGCAATGATATAAATGAACACATTACTTATTGATTGAAAAGAAATAAGTCTGTAATTTTACCAGCCCTGCGTTCGGTACTGTTAAAAGTCCCTAATGTTAGCGTTTTAACATAGCAGGGAACCAAATCTGTAACAGTTGCGGGAGTTGGTTCCTTGCTTACATTCTATACGCTACGATAACGCTAACGTTAGGTTTTATACGGTAACTGAATACAGGACAAATGTATCACTGCATCATGTTCAGGTCTGACGTCACTGCTCCCATCCAGTACGGACCTCACGGGCGCTATGGACGCCCTCCTTCGCCTTGAGGAAACCTACCATTTCAACGTGTCGGATATGGCCGAAGGAATTATCGCCGGCAACCTGTCGGAACCCCTGACACGTTCGTCAATTTTAGCCATGATCTTGACTTATTATAAACCATTACAAATAATACACATATTGACTAGATCAGCCTTTACGTAACTGGCAGATAAGAAAATGAATTCTTGTTCCAAGCTAATGACATGATCAGTTCTGTCTGTCCAAAAATATGGGTGCGTATTCATTCATTATTTCGAAGGGTTCGGGGGGTGGGGATACAGTTGTTATACAAATCCTTAATATAAGATAGTATGTAGCCTTAAGATAAGTCGATATTTACTGAAGACTTACACTTCCTATGTCTTTTAGACGAGGAATGTCTAGAAATAGGCGTGCAGTCTTCGAAGACGAATAGATTTACCAGAGGGCATGTGTGGTTTGATATTGCCCTAAGGAAGACAGAGCAGCAAACTGACAAAGCGAAGATTTTAAAAGCAAAAATGGAAGCAGAAATCACGGTATGTTTCAAATCTTCTCACATTCTCAGTCAGAAAACAATGATGCTTTAAAAAGGGGAGCTAACCAGTGCTATTCAATACAATAGAGAGTACATGTACATGCATGGAAATGAGACATATTCGTTATTACTGTATTTGTTTAATTTAAATTTTAGGACCATTGACTGAGAATATTACTGCAAATATTTTTAATGTATTTACAATTAATTACAATTAGAAATGTATTGTTGTAGTAGTAGTATCTTTATTTACATCTCATCCCGGGGAAAATACGATATAAAACAAAGTTTAAAATAGTACCATGCTGTTCCATATCGAATTACAAGAGGTGAATATTAAAATAGCACTTTATAACATATGAGCACAACGCTCGAATGTCATAGAAATAGATACCTAACTGACCATACACGTAAAATGATAGAGATGTGCTAAAGAAAAAGAATGTTATATATACTAGTGTAAATAGTAGCAGCACAGAAACATTTAAAATATGCCTCTAAAAATGAAAATATAAGATGAAAGAAATTAAAAACGTAAACAATTTATCTGCAAAGTAAAATAAAAATAATAATTAAAAAAAACGCCCCACCTTAAATATTTTTACAGGTTTTAGAACAAAATCTTAACGTTTGATAACTTTGAATATTTACTGGAAAAGGGTAAAATTTATCTATTAGAATCCTACATTTTAGTAAAACAGATTATTAATGTATGTGGTACGTTGTACCATGATAAAAATATAAAGATATCAAATGTAATTATGATGGATTGTTTACACATGTCACTATAATAACATATTTATATACTGTTATTGGGCATCCGTACGACCCTGATATTTAACGTTATTCTACGAGACTTGCAAGTCAGGAGACGGTCTTGATCGGTTTAAGAAGGATTATACATTTTTATATATGTACAATGTACTTTGTAAAGAGAAAATGCGTAAACAAAATTAAGGAATATCTAATATATTTTTGTAGAATGTTAAAGGAAATCCCAAATTTTAAGATTACTGTATTAAAAATGATTTAAAGTATATTTTCCATATGGCGAGGGTCCAAAAAGTTGTAGAGTTTTTATGCAAATTTGGCTAAAATTTCAATAAAAATCCGTTTTTATTTAGAAAAAAAAAAGCGTTGTGAGGTATACATTTTTTTTATATTTTCAGAGAGGATTTAACAAGACAAAATAAAGGAAATCTATCCGTTGATATTTTATCATTATATATACATATATTATATTAGTATTTTCAAACTTATAAGATACGTTGTAGATGCAAATTATGATGAAATATTCTGAAAATATTATTTTTATATGTAATTAAAGTATTTCAAATGCAATCTTTCAAATTTTTAAATGTTTTGAATTTAGAAAACAGTGATGTTTTACCATAAAGTAATTCTCTAAGGCGAATCCGGTGACCTACTTTTAATTTATATACCTTTAAGTTAAGGTCTAAAGCACAAATGTGCAAATGTTTAGAAAAAAAATGTTAGTCAGGAAAAAACCACTGCAATGCCTTTGATTTAAATCGCCACACATTAAAATTATGGCCGACTTTTAGTTTGTTTTGTCAGGATCTATTTAACTAAATAAAATGAGCCTTGGATGCAACAAAAAGGCTTGCATCGTCTGATTCTGCCTAATACACAAATTCATTTATATCAAACGCGTATACATAACATTTCAATACAATTGAAAGTTGGTGTGTACCTCGGCATATGGTATTCAAACTGAAACGGAACCTATGTTTAAATCATATTACGTTTTACAATAGCCTAGTATCATTTTATATTGTAAGACTTAAATGTTTTGCAGGACGGGTTGAAACAGAAGGCATTAGACACAGCGAATGAGTGGCTCAAAATTGGTATGTTCCTATTAAATACATTTATAAGCCTCCGTTTAAAGTCAAAATATTTTACGCGACTTTCTTTTAATAAATATTATGTTTGTTATCTCAGCCTTTTACTATGCTTGGTCCGGTATTGCATCACATGACTCCAGGTCCACAGGCATTAGGTTTGAACCCCACTAGGGGAATCGTTCTTAAATGACTTTCCCATGGCCGTCGAGGATAGTTAACAATCGGCGTGGAATAAGCTGATATAAAATCTTCCACCTGAAAAGCATGCAAGTATGTGCATTTAGATAATAACAAAATATAACAGCAATGCTGTTTGTAATAATAAATGTTGATTACTTATATGATGATGAGCAACAGGAATGTAACATTCTGAATATGTTTATTATTATTACTATTGCTACTACAGACAAACACAACCCAGAGGTTGAAAAACTGCGTAACAATCTAGAAAGGAGACATCTTAAGAAGAGACCAGGTCGAGGCTTCATAAGTCAGGTATATGAACAACTCTGTAGAGGGGACCCGGTTGTGGTAAGTACCATGTAATGCGAATATGGGATCATTGACTAGAGAGAAACAAATATTTTCTTATTAAATTCTTATTAAACCAAATATGTGTACTGGTATACGTGGACTTCCTTTTTTAAGGGGTCATTATTTCCAAATCCAGAAATACTACGCAAGTTTACGATATTATAAAACTCAATGACCGTCTCTGAGTTAAGGCCCTTTGGTGATTTTTTTCTGAGTATTATTTGTTTGTTCTATTTCTCAATTACTATATGAAGGATATAAAAAATTACTATTTTCCTGATCTTACTTGTCTGCACTATTGCTAAGCACAGATGTTCATAATTATTCTGTCAATTTTGTTAATGATTATTTTAATAATTTATGACCATTTTGAAAGCCCCCCCCCCTCCCCCCACATCCTCTGTGCCATAGCATCTCTTTCCACAATGTTATAATTGTTAACAGAGTGCACCATGAGGGGGATGAATGCGAGCACATTTTCGGTTGCTTTGCAAAGTTTTTGTTTACTCTTCCTGTTATTTTCATAGTTTTCATTCGCTGAATCAAATTCTGTGACTTTTTGGAGAGCAATTTTGTGACTAGAAGTGGATATTCATCCCCTTTAGAGATATTTTAACCCTTTAAACCTTTTGAGTCATATAGACTCATTTTGACGCACTCAATAGGTACCACACAAAGCCTGATCTGCAGAAAACCACAGTTAAACCTTACCAAATTTAATTATAAAGTCCTCATTTCCAGACCACTGAGGAGCAGCGAACAGGCACTCGCAGGCTGATCTGGTTTTATGCTGTTCGCATAGGTGTTTTCATGGTGTCCTCTATGAGGGAAAGGATAGATTTAAGTCATTCGTGCTGATATCTGCCCACTACATTTGTATATTATTTCTAGTTGCTTCAAAGATAGAAACAAGGTTTTGAATCATTTCGCAGAATTCGAAAAATGACAGCCAGTTGTCGAAACTTAAGTGTCGATACGTTAACAACAACCGACACCCGCTGTTAGTGCTGAGTCCAGCCAGACAAGAGGACGTGCACGATGACCCGTATATTGTAATATACCGGGATTTCATATCCGATTACGAATCTAAAATATTGAAGAATTACGCAAAGGGAATGGTAATCTATTTACTTGTTTACTCATATATTTTTCATATATTCTAAGATGCGTACTTTGACATATTTTGATTGTCAATTGTTATTTTGTTTCAGTGTATTTAAACCACCCTCATTTTTATGTGTATATATTTTAACATTGCATGATAAAATGCCAATCAAACTCAATCAAATGGTTTTTCAAAATACATGTAGTATGCAAGAAGAATATGAATATTTATGTCGTCATACCTTGATACGGTGTTATGTAAGATCGTATGTATATGTCCAGCTGCAGGTATCCATGGTAAACGAACTTGTAGACGGCGTAGTGACACCCACCGTGTCGTGGGGGCGTGTCAGTAAGGGGTAAGCATTATTTTTAGCACTTAACGAAGATGGGTTTGATCCCAGTCCGAGGCCTACGAATGACGTGAAAATGGCACTGTTATTGAGCCTCAAGGGTAACTTGGAATGTTCCGTTTCAACTTACTTGTATTTCGAAGAAATGGCCGATGTGTTACGAAATAGTTGATCCGAGTAATGTTCAAGCATTATTAGACATCGGCCTTCAAAATTGCTGCTATCCAAATGACAAATTAGGAGAGCGCATAAAATGACCAGCCATGTGTTTTAACAATCATCTTTTTGTTAACCTGTATCATTTTTTTAATGATATGTGCAGTCATCAAGTAGTCGATTTATATTTTACAGGGAACTCAAGAAAATAAAATGGAATTTAGTTTACTTGGCCTAACATCTTTACTGTTATTTTATTGTTGATGTTACTGGGGTTTTTTTTTTTGGGGGGGGGGGGTTGTGTGTTTTTTCTTTTTTGTCATGTTGTTGTTTTTCAGATGAATCATCAAACAGTTAAAGTCGTAAATCATAACCGTAAATGTAATGCTCAGAAATTAAAACACGGCGAACTATTGTAAAACGACGTGCTTCATAACCGGCTGCTTTCGAATATATCTCAATATACATCAATTTTGCCAATAACTTTGATTGATATAAAACGTGAGATTGTCATGCAAGTAATTAAAAATTTATCTTAAAAAAAATTTTTTTTTTTTTTTTCTGGCATGAAAAGTATTAATTTTTTTTATTAAAAATATGTATATAAAAATACTTGCATTTCAGGCTTTTCATTTACCCATCACAACTTGAAATAATTAGACAGATACAAAGCAGAGTTCATGCTATTACCAGCTTGCATATAAATACATTTGAACCGTTGCAGGTAACATATTTTAATGACTATATTTCATGTTGCATTTTTCATAGTTCAGTTTATTTCGTAATACATGTAGACTATAGGCCCATTAGTAACCATGGTGACTGGTCAGTTGCAAGAGTCATAATACAATACATTTTAGCACTTGCACATTAATCTTACATAATGCAGTTGACTAGACAACGAAATTAAACAAAATCACACCGTGTAAACTATTGTTAACTAAGCCGAAACGAAACACATAGTTTAGCATCCCGGTATACATTAACCACCCAACAATAAAACAGCAAACAACCACATAGTTAGATGTTGTTCAACCAAGATTTTTTAAGGGGCCTCCGCGGCCGAGATTGTAAAGTCGCTGACTTTAACACTTACTCAGCCCCTCGCCGCGTGGGTTCGAATCCCGGCAGGGTCATTCGGATTTTCATGTGAGGACGCCTTCCAGCTGGCTTGCGGTAGGTCAGTGGTTCTACCCGGATGCCTCTGTGCATTCGGGGCCTTCCTCCACATGTAATTAGCTGGACGTCGCTATATGGCCGAAATACTGTCGAAGCGACGATAAACTCAATATAGTTAACCAAGATTTCAGACGTAGTTTGAACCTCAAGAGATCTACGATCTTTCCGTAGTTAGCTTAATTTCTTCCAACAAGTTCAAAATACATCTACGGTGAGTAACGGTGAAAGACCCTCTGTGACTGTAGTTTAAACCAGTTGACCAGTTGACACCTAGTTGACAGTAACTGACAAATGTGTTTACAGTAGTTGACCCTAGTTGACAGTAACTGTGTTAACAGTAGTTTGACCATAGTTGACAGTAAGTGACAAATGTGTTGACAGTAGTTGACCCTAGTTGACAGTAACTGACAAATGTGTTTACAGTAGTTGACCCTAGTTGACAGTAACTGACAAATGTGTTTACAGTAGTTGACCCTAGTTGACAGTAACTGACAAATGTGTTTACAGTAGTTGACCTTAGTTGACAGTACTTGACCCTAGTTCACAGTAACTGACAAAAATGTGTTTACAGTAGCTGACCCTAGTTGACAGTAACTGACAAATGTGTTTACAGTAGTTGACCCTAGTTGACAGTAACTGACAAATGTGTTTACAGTAGTTGACTGGAGTAATATGGTTAAAGAGGAAAAATAAAGTTGGGTGTATATTGCACTCCTAGTTTAACGTCGTTGACGTATTACAACCTGTTTTACTTATACGCGCATTTCTCCTTAGTCAATTACTTCAATAAAGTTAAGCACAGCGGCACTATGGTTAATGGTTTATTACAGTCTATCCTCGCTATGTCTTGAAGCTCGTTAGTGTTTCGTCCTGAAGGTTAAGTGTAAAATATTTCGGGTATTCGCAATTTTTGGCATGATTATAGAGAATCACACTAGAAACAAAGTTATGGGGGAAAAAGGGGGGTTTCCAAGCTACTTTTTTAGTTATCTGCCCCTGAATATGAGTTTTTTGCTCTTTTCTGTTATTTCAAGGGAAGATAACACAAAATCAAGCCAATCGATACCTTATTTTATATCACATTGTTGTTTGTTGCTTCCCCTTAGTCATTATGCAAAGTTAAAAACAATTCCATTCAATTGATTTCTCACAAGATTTCAGCAAATAGGCATACTGCGTTTTTTGGGAGGTGGGGGGGGGGGGGGGATATTTCAATGTATTCGACTAAAGTATAAAATCTGTTGCATAGAATTTTTACAACTTTTACACAGTGACATGGAATATAGTACCAAACATCGAGTTGAAAATAAATTAGGTGTTGCTAGCCCATAATATTGAGTTATCTGCCCTTGAAAATAAAAAAATACATTTTTATAATGGATATTTATATTTGTTGAGAGCTAGGATTATATGGGAAAACACTACATGTATTTTAATATAGTTCGATTTTTTTTTTGTTCCAAAATTATGTGCGAATTCCGTATTCTGTTTTCCCCTTTATTTCACCAAGGTTGCTAACTACGGCATTGGAGGGTTCTTCTTCAATCATTACGATTGGTCTCAAACAGTAAGTTTGAATGCTATTTTATTCTGATTGATAAGATAAATAAATTACATTTCCTTGTTATAAAAAATATCTGACAGATATTAAGTCATTGTCATGTGTAAAGTATTAGACTTTTAGAATTTAGAGACTACCCTACACACAACTGAATATAATTATATACCCCCCCCCCCTCTCTCTCTCTCTCTCTCCCTTATTGTAAAATATTACTTAACACGCATTTTTGTATAAATAGTTTCTCTGAATATATATGTTTTTCTTTCATAATATTTATATTTTCAATAAAATTATTTAGGATAAAATATGTATTTAATATTTTAAATTTATGTGTAAGATATTTAAATTTATACTACGTGTATATATTAACATAAATATTATTCTTTATATTTCAGAACAACAAATATTTTGAAAGGAATGACAGAATTGCTACCTTCATGATGTATGTAAGTGAACACTTTTTGACATATTCATTTTTGTATAAAAACATATCGAGATATTACATCAATATTTGTCCTCTAGGTTTGAATATCTCTGCTTATGATGTAGCTCACTAGGAGATTAGCCTGGGTTTACACGTGTACCCTCTGAATTTGGCAAAATAAGCAATCGGAACACCTCGACAATGTGATGGAATTACCCGAGGATTTCCGATTGGTCAAAACGTCTGAAGGTTCGAGAACAGGAAGTGCTTTTGAGATTTGAATATGTTCTGCATTATTTTGTTGATTTCTGAAACATATAAACTTAGATCAAGTGTTGAAGCAGGTGAATCTATATAAATATTAAAAAATGTTCAATTTGTGTTATGTTCCTTTATGTAGCTTAACGATGTTGAAGCAGGCGGTGCCACAGTTTTCCCCAGGGCAGACGTTAGGATTACACCAAATAAGGTAAGGATAAAGAGCAAAAATTTTAGTTAAATTACATTATTATATTACTAAATTGATATTGCCTATGATTTTTGAGTTGCATTCTGATTCTCAGAATGCAGTCTCGTTGCTATGATCTCGGTCTCCGGAACCTGATAACTCAGATGTCAATATACATACTCACTTTGAAATAGGCCTGATTGTTTCTATATAATATCGTGAGTTATTCGTATCTTTCTCGTATAAGAAACTGTTTTGAACCATATTTTATGGTCATAACACCTACTAGTACGAGAAATTAATGTTTTATTCGCAGGTATTATATTAAAGTCTACGACTATATGTACGGACCCGTGAAAATTTTAGATCAACTCATATACGTATCTTAAAACGTTATAGGAAAATATTGACGCAAATTAAATATAATAAGCATAAATGGTCGACATTGATGTTCATAAGATACAGAGCATTAAAAATTGAAAATAACGACTTCAAATATCGTATCCGCGTCTGTTCACTTTTGGACAGGGCGCCGTCCCAATAGCTAATGCATATCAGATTCTACTTCATTTTGCTCTGGTGAGTAATGTAATCAGATTTACTTTAGCATGTTTATGATAGTTTGTCTTTGTTACTCCGGATAGAGCGATATTGTGATTTTTTGTTCATTTATAAATTCGGATAGTACATGTAGTTCGTAATGGTTGACCTACATATTAACCCTGCCCCAGTCTAAACTTTAATACCGAAAAAATCTTAATCATGACAGTATCTTAGCAGAGCGTTATAGTATCTGTGCTGAAAGATTTTATTTCATTAAATTATTACGTATCTATGATTTCAATAGCTCATGAATTGCCTTGCACAAACTAATAAGCTAGGATGTTGTAGCAGTATTTTTCGACTGGCAGCTCTCAGGGCTATCGGTCCTTTAATTTATTATTATTTTTTTTTACGTTTTCTATATATATTTACTTTAATCAATATAACAGTTAATTTCTGATTAATGTTAAGAAAGGCGTTAACATGTATACGAGTGAATAATTTACGTATTTTCAATCTTGTCTGACTTGTCTAAGTTAAGGCGGTCATTTATCATTGACCATAATAGACAGCCTCGCGATTTCTCAAGGTCGATCGGGACTTAATAAAAGTGGAAGTATCACCATAATCTATGACCGGTTTAGGCTACACTTTGTAAGTGATGTATTTTTTATATATATATTTCCACCCTCTTTCTGTCTGTTTCCAGGGTGACGCTGTCTATTGGGGCAACTTGTACCGGAACGGTCTAGGCAGATACGATACTATGCACGCCGGCTGCCCAGTTGCCATGGGAACCAAATGGGTGGCCAATCAATGGATCAGTCGGCACGGGAATGAGTTTACTAAGCCATGTGCTCTGGAAAAGAATCTTTGATACAACAAATCATGAGCATTTGAAACACTAAAACAGTGTGGCCATACCACGTGGTATATGATGTCTTTTAAAGTAACACAAGCAGAATAATTTGCTTCGATTCGGAAAAGAAAACTGCTGTAAGTATTTTATGTCTTCATCAATTTTAATTGGATATAGCCTATGGGAAGCGAAAAAAATGTGATCGACATAAAGGTCCTCAGAGTTCGTGAGCATTTGTTTGCTATCACGAAAACTCACTAATAATGTTTTTCCGAGTGTTAGGAAATACTTTACATGTGACAAAAGAATCATTAAAACCTTGTGATGAGCACAATTATCAGCTTTGCATGCGCTATACCCCATCAAAGTTGGCATAGAAATTCTTACATTCGTCGAGGCAAATTGGCTTAAAATGACGTCATATACTACGTGGTATGACCACACTGTAAATCGGACTTGGCTAAAATAAAACTTGTTTTATTTTTAATAAATAAGTAATAAGTATTACTTTTTTATCAACAGAATAAGTAGTTGAAGTTGCTGTCATTTTGACGGTACAGCCGACCCTTATTACATAAAGACATCGAGGTGGAGTCACCGTCGCACTGCAAATCAGCTAGAAAGTCAACATTCAGACGAAACATCGGGATGTACAGTGCAAACTGTCCATAACGACACCTGCTCATATCGACATCCTGTATTGTTCGACACTTACTGTCTGTCCTAAAAAAATTTTCTGTTCAAAGTCTGTTTAAATACCAGACCATAACACACCTTTCTTACCTGTAATCCGACATACAATTTGGTCCTATTAGTGATAATTTCACTATATTTACACTGCTTTATCCGACACATCTGCAAACCGTTACTTTTCGGTGTCCAAGCAATTATAATGACGAATCAATTATGCTTTTGTTAATCAACTTTGATGATAAACTTCGCCCATGTGTTTTTGTAAACACATGTATACAATCATGTATTTCAGCATTATTTTCGGAATCAATTAAAGCTTAATGTCATATATAGCAAATACATGGACTATCACTTCAAAAGGCACGGGCTATAATGACCTGCCTTATTCGACAACCTGTCTTATCCGACATTGTCATTTGATCACAGAGGGTGTCGGATAAGGCAAGTTTTACTGTATTTGGAAAATGTTCTTGCTAATAGCATCAATAAATGCTGGTCTTGTTTGAACAACACATAATACAATAATTCTATACTGCAACATTCCCGACTTTCCCACTTTCTACGCCCCTCTTTGTGATATTAGCATCTTGGTAGATTTGTTTTAACCCTTTCCCTCATAGAGGAAACCATGAAAAGACCTATGCGAACAGCATAAAACCAGATCAGCCTGCGAGTAACTCGCAGGCTGATCAGGTTTTATGCTGTTCGCTGCTCCTCAGTGGTCTGAGATGAGATGAAATGAGGACTTTATAATTAAATTTGGTAAGGTTTAACTGGTTTTCTGCAGATCTGGCTTTATGTGGTACCTATTGAGTGCGTCAAAATGAGTCTATATGAGGGAAAGGGTTAAAATGAGTCTATATGAGGGAAAGGGTCAATGATGGGTTCTGTTTCATTGTACAGTTTGAGTACAGTTGATTCGGTGTGGTGTTTTACATTGAATTTGAACACCGTTTCTGATAATAAATATTGACATTCGGTATAAAATGATGACTGATTTATTACAGATGTAAATACGATATATATCACGATGAATCGCAATATGTGGTCAAATCCCATTGGTACAGGTGGATAATCAAATTTCCATTTGCTTGTACATTATAAATATGGTTTTATATAATTATAGATAAAACTATGTGGTTTTACAATTACGATTATTGTATAAAGATTTTTATTTTAAAAATCATAATTTGCTGGTCTCTTAGTACAATATGGTAAAGTTAGGCACTCGTGTCCCTGACAGCTAGGATAACTATTTGAACACAGAGTTGTTTCAGAGAATGTTTACTTAGCCAGTGTATGGTAATCAAAGGTATCAGTAAATTATTAAGACTTTGTTGATTTTCTTAAAAATGTAAAGGACACACATATAGAAAATAAAGCTAAGCGTACGTGTGAGTGACAAAAAATATCAGATTGTCAGAATTATGTGATTTTGGACTTGTAAATATTTCTAAAAGATTTATAAAAAAAAATAAAAGGGGATGTTTCCGCGGATGTGCCCGTTTGATACTACAGTACTATAAAAAGACACATCTCTTGATGCTTAAATCAGTCAACTAAATGAATATATTTTTCATCAATTTTTATTTTTCGTCTTTTTTTTTAAAGATATTAATGACGTGATTTTTATCTTGCATTGGTTTATCGAAGCTGCGAGGAGGACAACAACTTAACAGGAAAAACAACTGACATATTACATGTATTTTCTTTTAATCATTAAACACACACACACACACAGATTCGTTCATTTAATTGCTGATCAGTCACAATCCTTTCCTTTTCTTCAATATATTTAAGGAGAAAATATGATTTCTTTTTTATCTTTTTATTATTTTTTCTATTTCATTGATTTATGACCACTCGATCACTGTCCCAAAAGTATGCATAATGTGTGTGAGTGTGCGTGACTAGGTAAGTATATTTTTAATAATATAAATTTGATATTTTAATGTGGAAGTTCAAAATAAAAGGTGTTATATCCCAGTTTCGATCACCAACAGAGAACACTTTTTGTAATTTTATATGCATAAATGTAAGACATGTATGTATGTATATATTATTTGATATTTCTTGGAAAAAAAATATGATTTTAGTATAGATATACATAATTTTATATTTTAAGCATCTAACAAAAAGTATATCTGTAATCTCAGTTTTATTATTGCATTTATTACTTTTTTTATTTATTCGTTTCCTTCGGGATTCGAACCCATGCGGTGAAATTGAAATACATTGATAACTTGGTGTCGCTACCACTGGGCTACTTTGGAGCCTTTTTGTAATCCGATTAACAACAATAATAACATCATCCTCGTGCTGTTTGATAAACGTTTCCCTTATGTTGGAAAAAAAATAATAACAAAATAAGCTCTATTTTGTAAACAATGGCTAAATTATCATTAAAATCATTTTATTTGTTTTAATGAAAATATACACTGTTTAAACTAAAAGTGAATGAATTTTTGAAAACCTAAACCCGTGCCAAAGATATAACACGAAACGTATATAAGGTATGAACTAATTTGTCAAGTTTGCACCAAGTTTCTGCACAATGTGGACTATGCAGTATATGTAGTTCGCTTCCGCGAACTTGTACTACCTTAACCGTTTAACAGTTGAGGTATCAACCAAAGCATGATCCTGATCGTGGGCTCTCATGCACAGTCCTTCTTACATTTTTCGCCTTTTTCAGTTAGAAATGTTTACCTATTTTTTTTTAGTTTTGTTTTCATAAGTAACTCATCCGTGTTGGGGAACATTGCTTAACCCATTCATGATGAGTGATAATCACGGATATAGGTGAACATAACTAACCGAAGTAGGTGGGAAATCAAACTGAAATAGGTTAGTATTTCTCACCATTTTTTATTGTTCATGTAAATACTTCAGTCTTACCCATAAGATAAGGTGAACTTAAAAAGGTTAACATTACTCTCAACATGGTAATGTAATGTTCACCCAATTACATGAAAAGTAGTGAGTAACGTTCACCCAATTGCATGAACAGTACTCACCTTTTTAGTATATTTCACCCATACATGAAAAATCACTGTTCGTGAACAATACTCACTGAATAAGGTGAACACATAAAGTACTAACGTACTCATGAATTAAGTGATTTCGCGCAACATTATCTGAGAGACCCGTAAACTACCGACCATCACAAGCCAGCTGAATTGAATGTCAGTATCACTAGATATCACAGGAATTATGAATTATATGCAATGAAGTGTACAAAAATTAATGTACCTCTATTTTTTTACCAAATTAATATGCATACCTATGTATACATGCATAGACCAGTGTATGTGCTGCCCATGTATGGAATACCCTAATATCATACAGCATACTAACTCAGATCACTAATATCAAAAGTTAAAAAAAATCAATCATACATATTTATTATTAATTAATTTTAAAATATAGAGACAAAAGTAAAAATATCATGTAAGTAAAATAATAGGTATGTGAAATTCTAGGCCCTAACATCTTATATAAATGGGATAACTCTTTACTGTTGCGCTCAGTTATGTACCTCACTTGGTGATATACTCGTAGACAAACCTCTGTGTGTGTGTGTGTGTGTGAGTGTGTGTGTGTGTTTTGCTTGCAAGGGAGATCACTGTGTGGAGTTTGATTTAAACATGCGCCGTGGTCTTAACTGAGCGTCCTAAGGTCACGTGGCCAATCCCTGCTGAAACGTGATTTTTGCAAGACCGTCCAAAGAGCACAGAACTGGTCCCGTGTTCTCGAAAATAGAAATGGTACTTAAGTATTATTTTAAAACAATGCCCAATAGTTTCGGTAGGGATTAGAGCATGATACTCAAAATTTGACCTGGGGATTTCGAGAACACGGAGCATGGATAAACACAGGAAGTGATGTGCGTATGTTGTAATATATATAAATCACTTGAGACACCGAACTCCCTTCTGAAAGTCATTATTATTTGTTTGTCAATTGAAACGCTTCCCACCTTTATGTCTTTGCCTTTGCATAGTTTCTTGTAATTTTCAATGGCGAGAGTTGACTTGTTTGGTTGTCTGAATGATTTTCTCTTCATACGTTCTCTCAAAGCCTTCTTTATCGTTACAGGCTCATTAGTATTCTCAGACAGACATTATATTGTGTGTCAGTGTAAATGAATGAATCTTCTTTACCATCTTATATATCGTCCAACAATGTATGACCTTTACCTTACCAATGTTTGAACGTTTAGTTGTTCAACAAGCGTATGAATACATAAATATTAACTCTGCACTCGAATTGTTTATCAACCGTGCGAATATACAATAATTATGAAATCGAAACTTAGCTCTGCATTCAAAATAATAGAGAAAATAATGCACGATATATTCTAATCGAATGCAGAGCAATGTAAACATAATTTGCATCAATAAAATGTTCACATATATCAGAGACATGTTTTATTATCCATGAACATCAAAGTATTAACTGTTTTAATGCCATGGGGAAATTAATATAACCTTACCAATCTCCGATATCCAAACATTTAACGTCCTTAGTGCCTCTTCGAACATTTCCCCCTGAAATATATCCATATAATTCATATAAAATATATAAGTGTATAAATTCAAGGGGAATACACATAATGGAATGGACTTGGAAGATTAACAACTCGCCACATGCATGTACAACCATCATCATAATCATCATCAAAACAGTTTATCTTTCGGTTTTATCCTTATCTTAATGCTTATGATTGCTTTAAATACAATTCTATGCCAACGTTCAAAAAGAAAAATGTTTTGATCAACACATACAATCAAATTGAATACGAGAACGATATGGAGGAGACAGAAGCCAAACCTTAATTTCTGATCCCACTTTCAATCTGTATATTTCTGGTATATGGTTTTCACGTTCGTTCTGGGATAGCTCAAACTTGAGAGCTTCTTCAAACCAGTTCGAGGCGAGCTGATATTTGTTCGTATGTTTGTGAAGATGAATAGCTATCTCAAAACATTCTGAAATTAATATGAACAAACTGGAATGGTTTTGACATTTATGTTTTGGGTATAGTTGTTTGTGGTGGATATGAGAAAAAGCGAGAGAATGTTTTATAATCTAAATTTAAGAGAGAGAGAGAGAGATGAACAGACTGATTGATTAAGTGAGTTATCAGAGCAGTTACACTGACAATAGACCGTGTATGATTGCAATTTGCAAATGATACAACTAATAGATTACACTAATGATTGAATTCCATTGAAAATCAATAAGGAAATATGAAATTAGATGGACACTGGTCACTATGCGCCATTAAAGGAAGGAAACTGAACCTACAATCCAACGGCCTGGCCTTTTGATCGACAATAAAACCGGCGGCGATGTCGGCAGACTTGAGATCGTAGGTTTCTTGTAGTCGGACGATGCTATCAATAGTCCCTGTGAGGACTTCCTGGTCAGGCAGCCGAGACTACAGAGGACCTTGGATAGATAAAGCAAAATGTGTGTGTGTGTGTGTGTGTGTGTGTGTGTGTGGTTTTTAGACTGGCGGTAGCCAGTCTTACGTACCGATAAACAAAAGCAGGCATTGCTAATTTGAATAATTACCACAGCCATTTTCACAGCACTATATCACTCCGCATTCAGTATCAATTCAATTGGAGTGTAAGGTCATGGACCGTTCCGAGCTTTTCCGCATAACGCGCCGTCCTTAGTTATTGTTGCTATGCCTCACAATCTAACTTTCAAGATGGCCGCCACTGATGCTGTAGCATCTGATTCCCGAACTCATATACAGGATAATATCTCAATAAAATACTTGCCTAACGGTCTTCAAATGTGGGAATAATAAATAAAAAAGGCCCACGATTACTTTACCGAAGGCCTTATTTAAAAAATCAAGATCTAATGAATAATTTACCTAAGATAAAGTAAGAGAACCTATGACAGTAAAATGTAAACATTGTGTACATTGGAAGAATTTTAAGCCGATCAGTGTTTTATCTACAATAATGGCACTATGAGTTATCATGTGTTCTAAAAGGCCAAAAAAGAAAAGAACGTAATTTCAGTGATTTAAATTCAAAGCGATTTTATTCCAAGTTATAAAACTCGACTGTAGGTAAATAAATCACTGACCGTTTAAATAGGAAACATTACCAGTGGTCAATATTTCTTTTATAATACCGTATCTTGTATGAGTGTATGTATTTCTTTCTTTTTATTTATTTATTTATTTATTATTGTTTTTTTTGAGAATGTACCAATACTCAGTTGTAGTGTTCATTGACTACGGATCTGAATATAACGTGTTCAATCCCCAGTGCGAACGTGACATTTTAAGGGCTTAATTCCTAATGGTACTCAATGTATAAATTGTTACTTAAATGTGGTGCAGTGTTTTCTAAGGCAATGCATATGTCTGCTCTCACGTAAATGAGATTGATAAAGTCACCTCAGAGATTCAAGTTGTACATAATGCCACTTTTCAAGCAAGTTCCAGACCAGCAGAGTTGCATAAGCAACACCAAAATATTGCATGTATCTCTAGGGGAGAAGATCTCCCTAAATCCAATTAACCATGTTATTGTGGCTAGACCAACTGAGACCAGGAATAGGAACCCATGTTGTACAAACTAAATGTTCAGACCAACTTGGACTGATGCAATTGTTCTTACATAAGAATTATTTTAAAGCCATTCTCTGTCTTATACCATCTGGAACACTGAAGAAAATAAAACAACACACAGATTGCCTGTAATGATAATTTTAATGTAAGGTTAAAGCTCTATTACCAATAAATTTTTCCATAGTTCTATAAAATACCAACATCAAGAAGAATTGATAGATAAAAATAGAGAGAGAATATGTACAACAAAATCTGAAATATTTGAAGCAATGCTTAATTTGTATTTGTGTTTTTTGTTGTTGTTTTACTTTTCTTTCCAATAATATTGTTTTAAAGTTTTCATGACAACAATTATAGAATTTGAAATTATTAACTGACAGTGAAAATGTTTTTCCAACACATACACACAGTACCCTAAACAATTCAAGGAGCACATAGCTATATGGCTGAAATACTGTTGCAGTGAGGGTAAATTTAAGCACAACTTATCTCAACCATTGTGTTATTAACATGAACTGTGGTGAACACTTTCTAAGTAAAGGGACTAGGTAACATTTTCTCTCTAATAGCATCTGCATGAACATTGTCAGAAATATACAAGAAACTGTTTATTTTGCTTTCACAGAAACATTTCATTTACTGTCCAAATTTTATTTGCCAGTGTGAATAGTGATGTAAGAATTATGTGAGATAGAAATCTGAATGTTTTACCATTGCTATTACTTTTTCAAAATGCACCTTATGCTTAAAATTTTCTGAGTTAGATATGTATCTGGTACTGACATCTTTGATGAGCTTGTAGATGATGGTGCAGCAAGAGAACCATTTCTTAAGACTCATTATGCATAGTAAAAAAAATGGAATTTTTTTAGTTCTAGAAACAATTGAAAAGATCCACTTTGTTCACATATGAATATTACACCCTCCTATTACAGCTGACTGTATACACATAACATCTTAATTTGAGTTCTAGATAATTCAGTATCATCAATGAACACTAGTGTTGCTCTTGAATTCAGATGGCATTTTGAAATTATGACATCTGTATCTGACCAAATTTAAGTAAAACATTTCTTAAACTTGATTAAAAAGCACTATAACTAATTAAAGATTCAAATAAAATCTCATTGCATGATTCTTTAATCCAAATCTACATGGAAAGAAAAATGCACAACCATTTTTGAATAACAGGTATCACTTCTTCCATAATTTCTTTTAGAAATAGGGTTTAGGAGCAAAAAGGACATTAAAAAATAAAAGTTTACATGTTTAATTCCTGTGTAATTCACAAAAAGATGCTTTTTATTCTTTCCCTTTCACCTCCCACAGTAAAATGTTGCTATTCTCTAATTTGAGTCTCTAGTTGTTCCAACTTTTCCTTTAGGGCAGCACACTCCTGGTCTTTTTCTTGTGGTCTTTTCTATATGAAACCCTATTCTTCCTTTAGTTGGTCCATCTCTGATGACTACAATTGAAAGAAAAAGAATAAATAATTAAAAGACTAGAAATCTTTGACACAGGAGTCTGCCCCAGCAGAGCTGCCTAACACCTACCAGTCAATAGAAACAGGGCAGCAGAACTTTCTTGGCAAGAGTGAGTGAGCTGAATGTAAGCAGACTAGAAAAGATAGGAATATTGCTTCAGTATCTGGGGATAGTATCAACAGAAGGTCTGACACAACTGAGAATTTTTTGCAAAGAATTCTATGAAATTCATGCTGCATCTCTAAAATATGGTAAACAAAATGAAACAAAGGTTAAACCAATGTAAACTGAGGAATGTGGGCTCATAATTAACAATGCATTTCCTTTTTCTGGAGCAACACATACTTACAAAGTGTGTAAAAAGGGTAAAACTTTAATTAAGAACCCACTCATTAGTGTAGGGCACATAGTTTTAAACAAAATACATGTAATAATACGGCCTTTTATATAGAAAGAAACAATCAAGAAATAAAACTGAAAAATAAGTCATGCATATCATATGCATGTCCAAGTCCATTAATTTGATAGATTTCATTTTCTTACCAAAGTATGTAAAGAAAGTAACATGTACCTTTTATCCGACACCAATAATCATGGCAATTGAATATGGGTTCTAGCTATCTTTCTTCTGGGATGATTCTGAAAATCAGTATTTATTATTATTTATATTACTGAGCAAAATATTTTTGTTAATTTCCTTTTTTGGTGCATAACACAGGAATGGTTCATGATTAATTAGAAAAAAATCTATTGTTATATTACTGAGCAAAATATTTTTGTTTCAATTTTTGCGAAATCTATTGATATGTAACCTCAGTACTTCTCTCCCCCCCCCCCCCTCATTATAACTCAAACTTGGTATATTGATTTGCTATAAAATAAGAAAATGTAAGAATAAAGAATAAAGTCAGAAGCTTACTCTGTCTTGCCATTGATCTGATCCAGTATAAACTGCACATTCAGGTGATGGAAGTGTCCACTTTTTTCCATCAGTTGGAATGGGGTCTGGGAAAAGATCTGTAGGACACTTCTCTCCAACAAAGTGCTGAAAATTGCATGTGACTTTCAGTATAATTAAATATACTTATATATACAATTATATTATTGAAATATAGAATATATATTTGATCTACTCATTATTGTGTTGTGCTTATCTGATACTACAATAAACGACAGTCAGTGTAAGAACACATGCGACACTTATGATAAAGTGGAATGCCATTCATTGCATTTGGAAATAGACCGAATGGTCAAGAAAATTTAACGAACATTACATTCATAAGAACGAACATTACATTCATAAGAAATATTTTTTCATTCATCTTTCCATCTCTGCATATTGCCAAACCCTCTTGTGAGTGTTTAAGGCAGCAATTAATTTTTGTTTCGGTTGATTGCTAAAAAACTCACCTCCGAGCAGAATAACCTCAAAAGTACACTGGTTGTGTCTTGTCATCACAGGTGTTCGGCGCAATGTCCCATATAAAAAAAATATACTCCTATTCTCTACCAATAGAATTCTATTGGTAGAGAATAGGAGTATCCCGGAGTTACCCAAATTCGACGCAATAAGGCTTCGGCATTATCGTGACAAAATGCGGGTGGGGATTTTCGTTAGGTTATTGCATATATTTTAGCAACAAAGTCTTTTTGTTTAATTTATGTATTTAACCAATCTTTCCCATGCTTTATTACCGATGAAATGTAAACAAATATGGCGACAGTGACATCTTACCTCGTTCGGAGTTACCGTCCCAAATTCGACGCTTTTGATTGGCTACTGGTTATCGGCCGCACTGGCACATTGGTATGGTGTACAATATGTGTCATAGCACGAAATTAATGTTCAGACAGTTTTTAACGCGAAAATGATCAGAACTAGAACAATTTAACTGTAAAACATATTTACAATGGCAGCTTCTATTTTTGAAGTCTAATTTTTTGCACAGGCTGGGCACAAGAAAGTGTCACCACGCCTGATAACTCTAATTGGGGAGCAAAATGCTAGGTGAACCCAATTTTGGCAAGACTCACACTGTCCCCACTGAACAATTTTGATGTGATCAAACTTATCTTTGTCTGGGTAGAATTTTCCACAAACAACACATGTTTCATCATTGTTAATTTCACTTTCAGAATCTGTTAAGTCTTCATGTGAAGTTTCAGTTTTTTTGAAACTTTTCTTTTGTTTCGATTCTGGTTGTTTTCCTTTAGAAGGGTTTGCAACAGATAGACCTTTTATAGGTGGTACAAATTTTCTTTTCCTTGAAGATGCCTGTCCTTCTATATGGCTGCGGATTTTGTTTAGAACCGTATCCTCTGTGATAGGTTTTCCCCCAACAACTTTACTTAGGGTGTTTCTTACTTTGGCAGTTTTCATATTTTTAAGAATTTCACCACCTTTGCAATAAAGAAACTTTTCAGGAGAGGTAGGTTTTGGTTCTTGTGCTGCTGGTGTACAGGGTTGTTGCTGTGCAGGTTGACAAAGATCACCATCTGAAATACTGGGAAAGCTCAAAGAGGGGGCAATGTCAGAATCTTTAACAACATCAGGATTAAAGGGATAGATTCCACTTTTTTTGAATGCTGTTTGTACATTTGATGGTGTTAATGTTTTTGAGTAAACTTTGCAAGCTAATTTGCACACATCATAGCGGCTTATAACACGTCCGCCATTTTCTCTCATGTAGGTGTGGCATGAAGAGTTCCATGAAATTTCAAATGGCCCGAAACAACTTACATCTAGAGGCTGGAGTAAATGACTGCAATGAGGAGGCAGTACAAATAAAACAATATTGTTCTCTTTAGCCCAGTCAATAAGTGTTAAAGATATGTGGCTTTTATGGCCATCATACAGTACAAGAACTGGTGATGTGACATCATGGGGAGGTAAATATTTCACTAAATGCTCTTGCATATATTGGCTGAAAATGTCTGTGTTTGACCAGCCTGACTCAGAAACAACACCTGTAGCACCAGCAGCAGCACCCTCAAGTAGCTCGGGCAACATCCTTTTCCCAGGAAAAACAAAAAAAGGTGGTATTTGGCTACCCATTGCACTGACACCTCCAATCAGAGTTACAGTCTTTGACTTCCCAGATGTTACCGCTTGTGACTTATACACTGCCCCAGATACAATCTTTGGTGGCATGTGATCAGTTGAAAGGCCCTTTTCATCAACATTAAAAATAGCTTCAGGACGATTCATTAAGTTGTTGGCAGTAAGGATAGCTTTCAGTTCATTAAAATAATTTGTGATTGCACCTTTGGTTGCATATTTTGCCCGGGCACTTTCAAGGCTCCTTGGTTTTTTAATAGTTAGGTCAGGGTGTCTTTCAAGGAATTTATAAAGCCAGTGAAGTGTTAATGGGTGTTCCCTATTTCTGAGACCAAGGTGTGAAGCATAATCAGAAGCCAAATTCACTGTCTCTGTTCTAGAATACCCATAGCCTATTTCTGCCATGGTATTCAGATGACTGGCCAGAAGTGCTTCCTGTTTACTGGAGAACATTGTAGATCTACCAGGTTTGGCATTCTCCAAAGGAACATTACCATACACTCTGTCTTTTAGTGTTGTAATTGGTACCACCATATTGTCTGGCTGCTCTTTGGATTGGTAAATGGAGAGATGTCACGGCACTGTAAGCATTAGCTATACTGGTCTGGTCATAACCAGTTCGGTAAGGACCCCTTTTGGCACCATCAGGAATGACTTTCTGAAAATATAAAAGCAACGTTATAAAACTCGATATTTTTATGGCCTAAATAGGCTTCCGTAGTTTTTTTTCTGAGCGGGAAATGACGTCACCATGTCGCGTGAATTTTTTACTACGAATAGTACTTGCAGCAGAAGACTTGTATACATAAAAATAAATGAGAAATTTCAATGGTGTATTAGAGTAAAGATCATAAAGGTGAAGTATCATTTTTTTGCAACGTATGAGTGATAAATCTAGGATTATTTACCTGTCGTATCTCCATTTTGGCACCAAAATTCCGTCATCGGGACAAAAGTGGACCGTGGGAATGTTTTTGTTGTGATAGTGCGCGTGCTCTCGGGAGATCTCGCGAAAAAAGGG
This sequence comes from Solen grandis, assembly GCA_021229015.1. Classification (NCBI taxonomy): domain Eukaryota; kingdom Metazoa; phylum Mollusca; class Bivalvia; order Adapedonta; family Solenidae; genus Solen; species Solen grandis. Next base: position 21,986,357 of record CM037786.1, read on the forward strand.
AAAAACAACACACCGTCGAATTTGGGTAACCGTCGAATTTAGGGTATGGGAGGATCTATATTTTTTTTATATGGGACATTGCGCCGAACACCTGTGCTCGGAATGCCTTTATCCATCGCAGATACTTTTATATTTTTGCTTTGAGTTCAGGAACATCATAGATTTAATGCTTTTCATGGGATCTGGGTATCTATTGCACATAGCCCTCGCATAACTCCATACCAATCGTAAAATTTAGAGAATCTAGATCTTTGACGTTTGGTTGCTGCGTAGTAGCTTGTGAGCACAAGATGGTGGATAGCAACAAGTAGAACGCACTTAATATTTAGCGGTAATCTGATTGGTTTAAAAATCTCGCCTCGGAACCGTCCATTACCTCTTTAGGTATACAATTTATGAATGGAACCTCAGTCCGGATCGTCCGCCTCGGGAGCGGGAGGTCGTGGGTTTTATCCCTGGCCGCGACATACCAAAGTCGTAAAAAATGGTACTGTTATGGATCCCTTGCTTGGCGCTCAGCATATAAGGGTAGTTGCAGGATTTATTTGCCCGGTGTCAGGATAATGTAACTGGGTGTGGTATCATGCCACATGCCTACGGCGTGATACTGCTGTGTGGCAGCACTATATCTGTCTCATGTAGATATCGTCTACTGTCGGTGGGACGTTGAAACCCAACAAACAAACAAACTCAAATCGGATCAGTATGAAACAAATCAAAGCGCTCAAGGAACTGAGAGACTATCAACGGGGAAAACAAAGAGCGAGTTCAACTGATTAACTACTAGAAACTAGAGTTGCAGGAAACCTGTGAATTATTAGCGTCAAATGACCTTTGCCAATATCAAGCTTAACCCTGCTTAAACACTGAATAGGATAATAGCTACTTCATCTTGTAAATCCAGCCGACAGTATCTCAGCGCCTTTGGGCGCTTTGATTTATTTGTGCGTGCAAACGTATGTGCTTATTTAGATAGGCGACCCTGTTGAGATCTGTGTTTGGGATGCAATCAGCCCCGCGTTCAGTTAACCATAACGCTCGCAACTGTTACAGATTTGGTCCCCAGCTCACACTCTGTACGTTATGATACAACAGGGATACAAACGCTAACGTTATGGACTTTAAAGTCCCAGTATCTTATAGATGTTAGACCTAAATCCGAATTCACTTACAGCATATATACTTTTCATGACTCAAGTAGAAAAACGATGTTTGCCATTAATTGTAATCAGCATTTTATTCAATTGTGTCCCTAATGTCAACATTGGTACGTATATGCCACTATTATCACCACACACACCATCATTCCTGTGGATTTGAGTCCCAGAAGTCACTCAGATGTTCATGAGAGGAAGCCTTCCAACTAGGTCATTGGTACTACCAGAGCATCTCTGTGAGAGTCTCCTCCAGCTGTCACTATATAAATGAAACTGTAAACTCAAAATTCATCTTATATATACATGTACTTACTGGCTGACTTGTAGGCGGTGTCCAAAAGGTAGCGGCGTAGGGTTAAGAAGGCTGCTACCACGTTAAGGGTGTTCACGGGATGGGACGTGAAGCCAGCTGAATTTTTATACAGAGATTGAAAATACTTGACATCCGTCTTCACCCTGATAAAACAGAAACAGCAAATTGCGTGTATCTGGTCTTTTTTTTTTCAAATATATATTGAAGTATTCGAATAAATCAGATCTCATGCAGATAGTCCGTCTTTTTCTCTAGATTAGCATAACATAGTCTAATTTATTTATTTATTTACTTATTTATTTATTTATTTATTTATTTATTTATTTATTATTCGTGTGTTTGGAGGGATATCCGTGTTGTTGAGAGCATACCAAAAGCACGTCTTGTTTGTTCTGCATGCCACCTCGATTTGAACATACAGGCAATTTGTTTCTAACATTCAATAGTAGATAAGAGAAGAAAATGTTTTATCTTTTAACTTTACAGCATAATACTCACATCATCTATCCGAGAACATCCTGTACTATATCAAGGGTTGAACTCTATTGATTGCCTCGTGTTTGAGTTTCTTTGCCATGTGGTCGTATTTGGAGATAGATGAACAATGTATACTATCTTCCAGACACCATGAAGATGAGATTCAACGATAAGGAAGTGAAGCGAAAAGATACAAAATTGGTGCCCCTATATTATCTGCCCCAAAGCGTATCGCAGTTATACGTGAAATACTCCTACGTCGAGTGGAAAACAAACTACAACTTTAATGAGCGTAGGCCTCCTTGGCCGAATGATTATGTCCGGTATCTCTTGGCCCATCGTCCCTATGGTTTCGAGTCCCGCTCTCTCTCTCTCTCTCTCTCTCTCTCTCTCTTGGAATGTTTATACGAGGAGACCTTCCAGTTGGCTTGCAGTGGATCAGTGACAAAAATGATGTCAGTGAAAAAGAAAGTGACAGTGATGTATTTGAGGTCTTCCCCCACCTGTATAAAGCTTGTCGTTGATATACGACAACCACAAGGACCTTTTCACAGTCCCGGGATTGCACAAATATTTTGCTCCCCGCAGAGCTCTTGACTTTCGCCCCCGCGACGGGTAGCAAACCCGAAACCCTCGAATCAATCAACACCTACCATTGGACACGTGTTGACTGGACCAAACGGTCTTGAAATTTATTTTTATATGGTCCAAATAGAATTGAAATTCACCCAATGTGATAAATTGCTATGTGTTCTTGAAAATACTTAAGTGCGAACTCAGGTTCAAATTTGAGTATCATATTCAAATCCCTAATGAAACTAATGGGCATAGTTTGAGTCTGAGTATGGGGATCCTGCTTAAGTACCTATATTTTCGGGAGCGCGGGACATGGCGAGGAATGGAATGACTCGCACTAGGGTTTGCGACGATGGTGGCAATGTGACAACATAGCAAACTATTGAACCAGAAACTGGATTACTCGTGTGTGTTCAGAAAATGAGATTATCGGAGAACGCATGTTATTACGACAAAGATAATAGTTTTGTTTGATTTCAAAGTGTTTAAAGGTAATCCATCCATCATTAAATTATAATCATGGTCATTCAAATGCCTTAACCCTTTCCCTCATATAGACTCATTTTGACGCACTCAATAGGTACCACATAAAGCCAGATCTGCAGAAAACCACAGTTAAACCTTACCAAATTTAATTACAAAATCCTCATTTCTAGACCACTGAGGAGCAGCGAACAGCATAAAACCTGATCAGCCTGCGAGTTACTCGCAGGCTGATCTGGTTTTATGCTGTTCGCATAGGTCTTTTCATGGTTTCCTCTATGAGGGAAAGGGTTAAAAGAATTCAGTGCAGATGCAAGAATAAATAACTTGGAGTTATAGCTCATTTGCTCTAAGTTTATAAGGCTTGAATTTTGTATTAAAAAAATACCACGACCACTTGATGGACCATGATCACTTGATGGACCACGACCACTTGATGGACCAGACACTTGATGGACCAGACACTTGATGGACCATGATCACTTGATGGACCACGACCACTTGATGGACCACGACCACTTGATGGACCACGACCACTTGATGGACCATGACCACTTGATGGACCACGACCACTTGATGGACCACGACCACTTGATGGACCATGATCACTTGATGGATCACGACAACTTGATGGACCACGATCACTTGATGGACCATGATCACTTGATGGACCACAACCACTTGATGGACCATGATCACTTGATGGACCACGACCACTTGATGGACCACGACCACTTGATGGACCACGATCACTTGATGGACCACGACCACTTGATGGACCACGACCACTTGATGGACCACGACCACTTGATGGACCACGATCACTTGATGGACCACAACCACTTGATGGACCATGATCACAATTAAATGGTGGAGAACCTTAAGTCGAGAAATGCAATTACTCGAATAACTTTCAGATTAATAAAAGGAGTCGTTGTGGCTTTTAATTTATCACAGGTAAGAACACCTTCAAAAATGTATTTCCCTATCCTTCCAATATTTTACACAATCGCTCACTCGTGTCAGTCAAGATCCGGATCACTTGTCACTTTCCAGCCCATTTATTTTGCAGAATAAAGACTGCGTGACAGTTAACGTAGTTAAACACTTGCAAGTATAGATTAAAGTATATAAAGAAAAAAAATATGGGGAAAGTTACAATCAAGTAACCATGGGATAGGGGGAGGGGTCACCATCAAGTAATACAACAATTAATGTGACTTGAGGATATACAGCCTTAAGTACTGCAATCTGAAATGCGCGGTGTCGCCATTAAGTAATACACTGGTTATACGTATTTCCGCGAATCTAAAGCTTCATCGGTAAGTTATGACAATGATAAAAAATAGAGTTATATACATATTTTTAAGTTTTTTTACTGTTGCTGATACACAATGTCATCAAATAAAGACGAAAATGGAAGTTTGGACTTAGACTTTGTCCCGTGTATTGTTTTTATAACAACATTCGCGGTATTATGCGTATCGCGGTATTATGTGTATCGCGGTATTATGGTAGCGTATTATGTATCGCGTAATTAATCGCGTTATGTATCGCGGTATTGTATCGCGTATTATGTGTATCGCGTATTATGCGTATCGCGGTATTATGCGTATCGCGTATTATGTGTATCGCGGTATTATGTGTATCGCGTATTATGTGTATCGCGGTATTATGTGTATCGCGGTATTATGTGTATCGCGTATTATGCGTATCGCGGTATTATGTGTATCGCGGTATTATGTGTATCGCGTATTATGCGTATCGCATTATGCGTATCGCGTATTATGTGTATCGCGGTATTATGTGTATCGCGGTATTATGTGTATCGCGGTATTATGTGTATCGCGGTATTATGTGTATCGCGGTATTATGTGTATCGCGGTATTATGTGTATCGCGGTATTATGTAAGTACACCATACAACCTGTAATTTGGGGATATTACCGCCAAGTAATACAACCTTAAATGCAGGTAGTCGCCATTAAAATAAAGAAATGTGGGGAGATTATACAGTAATGACATGATATAGGGTAGAGGAGATCACAGGTAACAGAAATGAATTATGGGGGATTATTATCACCAAATAAAAGAACATGAAAAATGGTACGGGGTTTTATCACCAAATTTATCAACTAGACATGTATCAAAATAAACTGCTAGTTTGTTTGCCGTCAATGATATGTCTTATTTTAGCAGCTCTAGTGCAGTTCAAATACAGATACATCTTCAAAATATGAACTTTTTTAAAATACATATACTTTTTTTGTACATATTGATTTGTAGATTTGTCATTTTTGCTAGTTGTTGCTTGTAGGGTTATTGTTGTTGTTGTTGTTTGTCGTGGTTGTTTTTGTTGTTGTTTATTTATTTTACATCGGTTACGAAACAAGTTCTTACACCTTATATTAATCACTCTCGGTGGACTCTGATGAGCGTGTTCAGGGACATTAGAAAACAAAGGAGGATAACACTTGACTAAATACAAAACAAATCTGGCACTTTTCTAACTTAGACATTTTGGTTAAAGATTTGCATGCACGATGTTATTATGCTTATGTCTCAGTACCTAGACATGGGATTGATTTAAGGCTTCATACACATATTCAGGGGTATCAGACTATCAAGGTAGATCATATTTTATTTATTATATACAGGGTCTCTGAAGGGTGAGAATTTAAATGAATTTCATAGATTTACCAACAAGCATTTCGAATAGTCGGCATGCTGTCCGCGGACAACTCTTGTTTCTGTTAGCACTGCGGGTATAAATGCAATGTGTATAGATACCATACACACATTTTATGGCAAGCATATTGTCCATTAAAAAAACCCAGAAGGTTCATCAGCATACATGTATATAAAAAGAAAAATGATTAGCCTTTTGGGTTTCAATGGAGAGAAATTATACATGCCTGAGCGCACACTTTCTTTTGCAACTGAATATTGTTCAGGCAGAATGCATATATAAGATCTACTTTAATTTAGTCGTAAGCTAAGAAACTTGCCGGTTTTACTTAACATGTTGTTCATTTTGACATAACATTGAATAAAACAATAATGGTCTAGGTTACGCATATTTGATTGTTCATATTTCATGTTCTACTTTGCTTGTCCCTCGGATGGTAAATTGTGGTCCAAATATGTTATTCAAAGTTTGCTAAGTACCACAGACCATGTATCACTGTGAAAATGAAATGGCCATAACTTCTGTTATATTTGTCCATATCTCTTGAAATTTCACAACCATCCTTTACAAACCAAAACCTTTGATTTAATGCAAACATCTCTAAATACAAAATCTTAATTTTAAGGTTACATAACAACAACAAAAAGCACAACTTTTTGTATTCTAAAAAAAATAAAAATTCACACAATTTTCAATTTACAACCACTTATTGAAATTTCAATATCATCTAAAATATAGCATTGTATTTTCAACTTAAAATGCTATTGTGGTATTGTAACGTAATTTGTCAATTAATTTTGACAATCCTGATTCTTATCATGTAAAAGACCCAATTACAAAAGAAAATGGTGTAATAAATATTCTAAAGATTCATTATCTTTAAATAACAAAAATGTCCTTTTTAGTGGTACAAAAAATAATACTTCCAAGTAAAGGATTGAAAAGTTTCTTTTTGCTGAGCATACTATTGGTGCTTAGCAAATTAAGAGTAGTATAAAACATTTACATTTAAAATGATATTCTGTAGTTGGTCTGAAATGCACATGTACGTAAGTTAACCATAGTAGGTCTAAAAAAAACATGTACGTAAGTTTACCATAGTGGGTCTGAAATAAACATGTACTTAAGTTTACCATAGTAAGTCTGAAATAAACATGTACGTAAGTTTACCATAGTAGTTCTGAAATAAACATGTACTTAAGTTTACCATAGTGAGTCTGAAACAAACATGTACGTAAGTTTACCATAGTTGGTCTGAAATGCACATGGACAAAGTGCGGTAAAGCACGGTTGCCTAAGCCATCAGGACATTTCACTTACTTTTCGACGTGCTCTCTGAGGTTCCTTACTTTGTCCAGTTTCTTTGTATCGATATCTTCATTGATGTCAAAGTTGTCCAAAAATGCGCTTCCTTTTTCTAAAACTTCTTTTAAAGGCTCGTTGGAACAGTGGGAATTTTCGAAACCCACAACAAAACTGATGAAAAATCATAGTGCCACACAAAAATATCGCGTTACCATAATGTTGCTGTTTTTATTCTAAAGGCAAATTGTTTCACTGTTTTGCTATCAGTTCTTATATCCGTGTTTTCAATATTAGAATCAAAGCTTAGTGTCAACTAAAGCTGAATTGCAGCATATTTAAACTGACGGATAGAGTTGTCACTGCTCAGTGCACTGACGAAATTAGTAGATATTTAATTTCGATTGTCCTTATTTCGCGTTCGTTTAGTATATATTTTCTTACGTTGTGTAATTAAAAAGAAATAAGTTTATATAAAAAATGTTTTCATGACTTATCATGTATACTCAATTATGTTTTTGAAACTCATAATTACACCGTACATCAACAAAGGTCGCGCGAAATCAAACCCTCTTGAAACTTACTGACTTTATAGTAAAAAGCTGAGTAAAATTAACTTCCTTCATCAGGATTAAAAGCGCATAATCATTAAAATGCGTATCAAATGATGTTTGACTTTTCACGCCACGCTTAAAAATCCTTTGATATAATCTAGTTGTACCTTTAATTCAAAAGTTAATGTGTTATTCAATTACGTGTGTCAATTTAACACCAGCACACTATCCAACATATAGATACATATGTTCATGTACAGGATTGGTTGCAAAATCTGATATATGTGCGTGAGTGTACACGTAATATAACCCCTTCTTCAATCAGTATTATACACTCGTGCATGCAGAAATTCGCCCGGTTATATGCTTTGAAGCCACGTACAGCTGAACGCCAAACCTTGGGATAGTTCTTGTTATATGTCACAGTACCGATTACCCACAACAGAGTAGAAATGTGTGTAAGCTGCCGGGTAGCTTTCGCCCTGTAAGCCAAAGACCCCGGGTTCGAGTCCAGGCCAGGCTGCACATTTTTCTCATCATGTGACATTTAGTGCCCATCGTCGGACCATTACAATGAAGTTCTCCAGTATATAATACCTTTGGAATCGTCGTTTGTACGTTGCGTATGTATAGCAGGGTTTTTCTTCTCCGCCGTATAATCATGCAGTTGTATTTTAATTGTAATGGGCGTTGGATCAAATAAGAATATAATATTTTAGTTTTTATTCACGATATATATAGTGTTCTTACATGTTTGGCAATTTTTGGCAATTCATTCATAAACATGACATACTTTATTATCATGATATGGATCATTCGACTGAAAAAAAAGTTGCATCGAACCAAGATTTGTACTGATGGCGAGACCATACGCTAAACATCGATATGATATCGATATACACTGCTACTAATATGTAAAAAAATCGAAGCTATAATGCTATGTTACGTAGTGTACGATTTTACTCTTAGTATTGATAATAAATATTATATTCGCACTGGCAAGTAAAGTGCAAACGCATTGGCATACAATCCAATTTTACCACGTGGAGCAACCTCACTAGGTTCATTTGACTAGTATTGAAATATCTTGTCAAATAAGATTTTCTGTCATTAAAGCAATTAAATACAAGTGGTATCGGTAAAACGATGTGACTGATATAGCTCGTATTTCACGGCAAACTACTTAAGAAGCATGATAGATAAACATACAGTGGTTTTATTTTGTTAATTTTATTGGAAATATGCTTTCATTGCGTATAATATGACTTTAAAAACTTAATGTCAAAACACTGAAAAGGAATGTTTCAATATTTATATTATTATAGAATATTATGTTTTATTATTATTATTATTATTATTTTCGGAGATATACTAGCAAGACTGGTGACCTCATAGCTTTTCGTGATATCACGTGACCAAAAAATAACAAATTTCTTAGATCTTTATAACTGTTTTATTTAAGCTACAAAAGCAGATTGTAGAAGTGTTTTAATATGCATGACATTTTTTAATGTTTGTTCCACATCATTGACCAGAGAGAACTGTATGTTTCCTTTTTTTTCAAATGCAGTCACTGAAAGGTTAGGACAACATCACATCAGCCGCATGGGTATATATATAAAAAAAACATTATGCAGCAAAGTTCTGGAACACTTTAATGGCAATATGTTTTTCCCTTTTGACTTTTAATTGTCAAAGAATCCAAAAAGTAACTTGGAAGTGTCACAAAACAATTTTTATAGATGCACATCATGTATAATCATATTATGAATTTAATTGGTGAAAAAAATGTTATGTTGATAGCATTTAAACGGATTCAAGCTGATTTGAAAGGGTTGAAAAAGCGAGAAATTCCATATATCCATTGTGTGAAGACCCATTTCTCCCCTAACACCACGGGGCAGGCAGCGTGAAGGGTGAGAGGGTTCACTTCCCCGCCCGGACTCAGGTTGTGCCAAAACAACGCCGTACCCTGGAAATTGTGTCAAAAACTCAATGTCAGTATGTTTTATTCTTTATTTATCTTAGTTGCACTATTTTTCATTTATCTAATATACACCATTCAATTTAAGTAATTCATCCATTATTAAACTGTGATCATGACCCATTCAATGACCATAAGAATTTTAAAGTAAATGCAAGCCTTCATATACTTAGAGCTAAAATCCTTGAACTCCAAGTCAGTGGGTGCTTGCATCTGTACAGAAGTCTTTTAAAGCATTTGGAGGATCATGATTATAATTCAGTGATGAATGGATTAATTTAAGAGCACCGTGGTTCAATTATAGTAACCAGCTTACCGAGTTCGATCCCCGATGTTGGAAAAAAATCAAAACCTACAAAGTACTGTTTCAAATTTGCTTTCATCGGGAGGGATTAGTATAAAATTTAAAAGCATGTTTTACAAGTTAAATTCTTCATCATAATTTTTTCATCATTTTTTTCTTCACATCTTTCTTTTTATTGCGCTCACCAAAATAAAGATCTTTTGGACATTTATTAGGACAAATAAGATGATGAAAAAACTACATTGCCCTTTGACCTACCCATATGACTGCACAAGGCAAAATCCAATCTCATTAAAATCAGATTCAGTGTCGCAGATGGTTGTGAGCGTTTCTCACGTCAGAGTTGTATTCACGTTCTTCTCGCAAAACGTTTAAGTTACGGGTACGTCTCGTAGTGCATATCTCACAAGTGTTACCGATGATTATGTTGGAATTGACCAATCACGGGTCAATTTTGTATATGTGTTTTTGTGTATGAGTGGTTGTATGCGTGACAAAGATCAATAATCTTGAAAACTGGGTGGTTAAGGTACGGCATTAGATGTCTTAATTCAATAGATGTTATCCGGAACTCGGCAAATGTGGGTTAATTTGTACCCCCGGATTAGCTGGGAAATTCCCAAATATTCTTAATTCCGGAGTAAGTCTAGTAGGGCAACATCTATTAGGGAGTTCACACCAGTTTACCCGTTGTCCATCAGTTGTGACTTCGCTGAATCGGAGATACAGATATTTTATTACTATATTCTTCTTTACATATTTTCTTTTATATCTACCATTCTTTTCTGCAATTAGTGTATGACCACTTATTTAGATATTATGATATTTAGATATTATAATAATATTGTATGTAGTTATCATTTATTTATATGAATGAATAGCGATGTTGTAATATGCATATCATTCTAAATATATGCATATGTTCTGAATTGTTTCAGACGTTCTTTCTTTGTCGTAGAATAAACATATTTTCTCGTCTTTGACCCCCTTTACCCTGTGACATCAGTTTCGCTAAATGAATCTGACAACATCGTATGCAAGGTCGTCTCAGATTGACCTTTGTATAAGCCAATCAAATCGGCCCCTACAGAATCGTTAGGTATGGCCAGGGGAAGTAACCGCATCAATACATGTGAACATATGAAAACTGGTTTCAGCCAATGTGATAGAAAACACGCCTTAAAAGCAGTATTCTTCGAGTGATAGATGTTTTGTATGTGGGGTTTCTTTTCGGGAGATTTTGATAACAAGTTCAGGGAGAAGAACTGAAATTAAAAGGTTTGAAACGCGCTATTTGATTGGTTTAAAATCAAGCACTTGTTTATGCATATTAATTACTTAAAGGTCAATCTGACATGACCCCTAATGCGATGTTGTCTGATTTCTAATCGCCTAAAGTAGAGAAGCGCAAATAAGGATATGATTTTTATGAGATTGGGCAAAATCTATCTATCTAGAAATAGGGGTCGACTTCATTCGGACACCCTCTGATGACAAATCGACGACCTAGTTGGACATTTTATCGACCACTTTTCCATGAAATTCAGTGATATCTTCAGAAACAATTTTAGATTGACGAAAACTTGTGTAAGATACTCTGAGAAAGATCGTTCATCTCGGAGCTATACATACTGCAGTGGGTTTGACCTTCAAATCAAGCCACGTGAAGATGGTGTTCCCTCCAGCCTCTACATCAGTCATCTGGGTGGGGAAAATAATGAACCCAAATTATCAAACTTATTACAGATTAGAACGACAAAAATAGTTTTCATCTTCCATTTTTAAATCATCATCATCATCACCATCATCATCATCATCATCAACAACATCAACAACAAGAACAACCTTACGTATCATCAAACTGATTATTAACTACATACATGTAGTGGGTTTTTCTGTTTACTTGCTTTGGTTTAACTACCACCAGCAAAATTTCTCTCATTTGGGGCTTTGTTTTCAAAAGACATATTTAGTGCCGCCTCACGTAGACAAGTGACATGATACCACACCCATTCATATTATCCTGGCATTTGAATTTATATTTATGTGATGAAAGCCAAGCGAAAAGAAAATATAACAAATATTGCATGTCGCTGCCGGAGGACTAATCCACGACCTCACGGTTACGTTGTGGGTCGGTGACCTAGGTCGAATTCCACCAACAATTCTTAGCGCTAAGTAAAACTTAAATACTTCAGAGCGAAATTCATCAGTCTTGTTTCTCTAATGAAAATACCCAAATATTTCATTTCTTATCAATTTTTGTTCGTTATTAAGGTAATAATTCATTTCAACTTAGTCATGTACTTGAATGTTTCATAAAATAGTAACGGTGAAATATGTATTTATCTAGTTAGAGCGTTAAGTATTGTTGGTGGAATTCGAGCCCGGATCAGTGTGTCCACAACTACCCGAACTTTTTGCCAGAGAGAGACAGAGAGAGGGATGAGTTGGTGTGTGCTAGGAGAATGCATCAAGATTTGAACATGGATTCAGCCGTCTACATGGTGTGTGTTTATCGTCTGCATCATCGGATGTTCTCTCCCTATCCCGTATTTCGTCATAGAACCAGTATGATAACATCCCATTAAAAGACTAAAATTATTTCTTAAAAAATGATTAATAGATAGATAAATAAAACTACGGAACAACTTACGTAGACCATGAACGTTGCGACCCGGTTGTATGGCGAATTCTGTATGAACGAGATAGAGTGGGATTAGCAATTAACTACTGACAGTAAGGTCCATGTGCAACTGTCTGTCGGAGCTTGCGCAGCTTTTTATTTGTTTAATTAACCCTTTCCCTCATATAGACACATTCTGACGCACTCAATAGGTACCACATAAAGCCTGATCTGCAGATAGCTAAACTGAAACCTTACCAAATTTAATTTTAAAATCCTCATTACCAGACCACTGAGGAGCAGCGAACAGCATAAAACCTGATCAGCCTGCGAGTTACTCGCAGGCTGGTCTGGTTTTATGCTGTTCGCATAGGTCTTTTCATGGTATCCTCTATGAGGGAAAGGGTTAACCGATATGCATATTCATCTTGAGGCGGTTTGGCCTAACTTTAATTGGAGATAATAGCTGTCTAAAATAACAATCCGAAAAAAATGTTCGACAACTCCCAAAGTTTTCATAAAAATACGTCAGGAGTAACATTCCTTGTAAGTAGTGTAACAGGAACTTGAAATATAAGGCGTAAGAAAAGTTGTTATTTCTGCTAACCTTACCGACACTATTATTTTCATACCGGCCCTAAACTTTTTTCATACAGTTGCGAAACGTTTCGTCATATCCACTAAAAATAAGGGAAAAAGAGGAAAACGTTTTGCAAACATATCACCCTACTTTCCAGACCAGTTCAAACAACTCTTTTGCATACGTACTTATTATACATGTATTAACAAGAAATATCTTTAAAAAAGATACTCGGCCGCGGTAACCAGCTTGATGATTAGTGTCTGAATGGTTTAACATGTAATAGATTTTATTGTTGGTTAAATAGTTGTGTAATTCCTGTGTCAGTGCAGCTCTTTGAAATACCACGGATCCAAATAATTTGTACAATCTTGGTAGACACTTACAGCCTTAAAACATTATTAGACTTCGTTTCGCGGGCTACGAAACGAAACCGGGTGTTACGTTTTTGTTGAATATAGGATCTGTCAGGGTCGAACAATCAATTCGAAATCTATAAGTTTCCTATTTTTTAGCGTTCTACTCTTTCAGTTTACCTTAAAAAGGTGCAGTGTCTTACTATTCGGGACAAATCGTTTGCAGGGGAAGAAAACTTCAACTTTTAAAACAAACATAGATCTAAAGAACTCGTTTCCGCAACTCCTTTCTTTTCTTTTGACTAATTTTACAATGACCAATGGGAATTTAGCGAAGTATATAATAACCAATGAAAAGCCTAATTTCATTCTGCTTCATTACTGTGTGTTTCACAGGAAGTCAGAGTGAAAATAAACGGCCTGACGGCCGAAAAAAGCCCCTATATAATGAGAAAACTATGTCAGTTTCTGTTGTTTTTGTTTGTTTGTTTGTATGTTTTTTGTTGTTGTTTTTTTTTCTTAAATTTACATCTTTGATACTTTTTAAACCATGAAATACGCAATCAAAACAAGCGATGTAAATTAATTACAGACCACAAGGCCAACAGTGTTTCATTAGTAAAATTACATCCATATCTTTGAAAAATAAATACTTTGTAGATTAAATAATTTCACATGCGTGTATCAAAAATATTATGTCAGAAACTAAGTCTATTGTTTGATTAAGTAAGGAAGTCAAGAAATAACATGCATTTTAATTTATTATAGTTGGTAAATCGGGAAGAAAACCAAAGCAATTGTTACTTTTTTAAATTTTTAATCTGTGCTGGTGCCTACTTGGTTAGAATTAAACAATGACATGCAGCTGCCTAAACTGGCATTTATGATATCTTAAAATTGTGTTGATCAAAACCTAAACATTGTAACAAGAGAGAGAGAGAGAGAGAGAGAGGGGAGAGAGAGAGAGAGACTTACCGGAAAATAATCTTTGTGGTTGAGATAATGACCGCCTATACCATAATTCTGAACCTGCATCAAAACATGCCTCTGTCAAATGGTGTCATTTTATTCATGTGTAGTACTAAACATTTGGAACAAATAATAAGAAATACTATGTTGATGCTGATTTCATGCATTTATCTTATTAGTTTAACCATTTTGATATCGAAATGGAGACTGTCCTCACCTTATCGCCACTTGTTCGATTTTATAGCAAATGCTATATGGTAGATAATTGCAATCGCCAGCTGAACCCTGGTTTACTTACAGCCCTACCATAATTGAATCGTTAATGAATACACAAAACGAGTACCTTGTGTGATTAATTGCATTTAAGATTAATTTCCTATCGAGATAATCTATTAATCGCTATCTACGCTTTTGCACATATGTTTCGCCAGAACTTGTTAATGTGTTTGCAAAGACGAAGACAATCTTCTGTTTTTCATCAAAAATATTAAATATGTTAAGCAGATTTATATATCATGCAAATTTATTGAGAATAATTGTATGAATTATTAAATCTATGTAATCCTAAGAAAATGTAGTTAAAAATGTACGAATACTGACTGTGTGATGTTGACTATGTTTCATATATATTATCTTTACTAAAACTCGTTAGATAAAACTATTGTTTATTTTTCATTCTGTTTCTTTTACATGATCTCTACATTTGTAATAAACATGTAATTTCTATGACTGATGTAAACATATAATATGTTTATGTTTATAACTTTAATGTCAAACAATTCAACAACAACAAAAATAAAATAAATAAATACATTTATATTTGGCAAATTTACATATTATGCTTTTTTAAAGAATAAATGTATGAATTATTAAAACTATGCAATCTAAAGAAAATGTAGCTTAAAATGTACGATTATTGACTATATGATGCTGATATATTATCCTTACTAAATCTCCTCAGTTAAACTTATTTTTCACATACTTTCTTTGCCTTTGTGATGAACATGTAATTGCTGTAAATGCTATAAACATGTGATATGTTTTATGCAAATAAAGTATTGTATATTTAAAATTATACAAACTGTCATAGCCAGTTTTGCCCTGTCATGACTTTTTAAATGACCGTTACTCAGTACACTATGCCTTACCCCTTATCACGTGTTTTGGAGTCTTGGCAAACAGGGCAGATCTTGATCTTTAGAAACAATATTCAAGCTCATATTTTACAGTCATAGAAAAATCCATTGTTTCATACACTATTAAAATTCAGAAAATTAATACTTAACAAGTCGTAAATTTCAGGGTCAATGCAGTACATCTGACTGTTCATGTGTAAATTGTGCGCGCATGCGCGTAGGACAAATTTGACACGACTGACCTGCAACTCTTCATACGAGTATATACTACTGTCAAGTCCTATGATGGCTTCCATGGGCTTCTGTATCTTTTGAACAATGTCATCAGTCTCTTCTAGGAATATTCTGTGTAATTGATCAAGATTATTATTGCATTTATGAAATAAAGGCGTTTCTGTTTTAATGAGATTTTTCAAAGTAAAAATAAAATGCTAATAGGGTGATATTCATCCACCACAACAAAGACCTATAATAACATTTAATAGGTCTTTGACTACAATAAGAGATTGTCGGTAACCATTTTATCTTCTGGCGTAGATATCTTCTTTTTTTCCCTTCTTCTTCTTCTTCTTCTTCTCCTATAGATAATTCTTAATCAATCTGACTTCTTATTTGAAGAAACCGCTATCACATTTTCCACTGCATATCTTGAATACATTGGGTGGGGCGGGGGTGGTGTGGTTATAGGGTCATTGAGTAACTCTCACTTAGCCCCTTATCACTCTGGGTTCGTTACCCGGTGGTCGGGTTACAGGGATTAGCCTACCAGTTAATCTGTGGCATGTCGGTGGTTCCGCTCGGCTGCCCCTCGTGCAGATAGGGCTTTCCACCATCTGTAATTAGTTGACGTCGCCATGTGAGCGAAATACTGTCACAGCGACGGTAAACCTCAAAACAACAACAAGTGTTTATCTTACCCCTTGCTTGTTCGAAATTTGTTTGGTGCTCCACTCTCACCGACACCAGAATCCGTCAACTGTTGTCGATAGAGAGTGGTTAATATAATTACTATTAGTTGAAGCATTATAAATGCATTTATTGTATTCGAATTTCTTCCGGTAATTCCGGATGCATTCGATGAACTTCGGTAACCAATGAAAGCAATTGATTTTGTTCGGCATTATAAATGTTAACAAAGGTCAGTAAAAATGTCAAAAAAGTACTTTACATATTAATAAGTGTCATTGTTTAAAATGCGTTTTTTCTTTTCTTTTTTTTTTTTTTTTTTCGAAGGGGGCGGGGTCAAAATGGTCACACGATATTATACTTTTGTTAAAAAAATGCGTTGACAACAAAGCTTGTAAAGATACGTACAAGATTTTTAGAATGCTGTTTCAACTTCTCGAGGAATGAATCTGTGAAGACATCCCTATATATAACAATATACGGATTCATTCGGACATCTTCCTGTCTGGCCGGCTGTAGGATGAGCAATGGATGGCGATTGTTGTCGTAGAATCGGCAGGATAATGTTATATTTTCTTGTACTATGGGCTGTAAATATATATTATAAATATGAACATTTTTGTGAAAAAAAAAAGTATTGAGCATTCTCTGAAAAATTGTTTTGGCAAAAATGATGTGATGCATTAACACACACACACACACACACACACACACTTATTCACAGAGAATCTTAAGCAATATTTCCCCCACCCCCACTAAGTGGAAAAATGTTGAATTCTATTAACATTATTTCTGTTTCACTATTTTCTTAACTTTGACATAGAAAGGCCTGTGACGGTAGCATGTTCCCTTCATTTCGTTGAGTGGCTATTTAGTTTGAGAATTTCAAATTTAGAAATATATAGAGATTGAAAATTCCATCAAATTTAATAAAATAT
>CM037786.1:22003805-22053805 GCA_021229015.1 Solen grandis
ACAAGCTTGAGACCATTGAAACGTCTCTTCGGTTTTCAATATTTTAAAGCATTGTTGTGATTTTCTTTTTATTTATTTATGCATTTTAATCCTGGATTGATAGCGACAATAAATATATAATCTTATAACTATCATCATCAGCAGCGCCAACATCTTTGTCTAGAATTCATTATCTTTTAATCATCAATATCTAGTTGATATTCATCACAACTATTCAGACCAGCATAAATGTGTCTTTAAATCTTACTCGACATGATATGTAAAGTCATCTAAACCCTCGAAATGACATACAGGATTAAATTAAACGTTTATTTACCTATTTACACATCATACTTTTTATAGTCTCAACTGAAATGTATGTAATTGACACCACTCGTGTCTATCTGTTGTCGTCGCTTCTTATATTTATATAATTACTCATTACATTTGAACACTATTTATTCAAATGTTTTATATATAACATTTCAGAGTTGCAGACAGACAGGCAAACAGTGCTTATTTTTTTAGTTCAAGTATTTTTTTCTATATTTCAAAATTGTAAAAACCACACAGGCTGAATTTTGTTTATGTAGCATACTTCATGCAAAGTGGAAAAGATACATTAGGATTTTAAACTTGAATGTAATTAAAATCTGAATCAAAAATACGTGACCAGTAATAAACAGAAAAGCTTAAACTACGGCAGGCTATTTAGCAAAATCGTCCAATCTTTTTTACCGCTTCGCAGCAATTGAAAACAATTCTATTGATTTTGACTGGTGGAATCCAAAATAAATTACGTAAATAACCGCTGTTTCTTTCGTATGCGACCACTTTCTTTCTTTCTTTTCTATTCTTTCTTTCGATCATTGAGTCATGTAGTTTCCTCAAGGGTCACAGGGTCAAATCCACCTTAGTAATTGTTAACAAAACAATGCACCAAGGACACTCCGTGCCTGAAATTGTCTCGAGATTTTTTCCTACGTTTTCGCTACAAACCTAAGAAATGATGTTCACAGAATACATAATATTTAAAGCCGTTATTTCTTCATCATATATTAACAATGAAAATAAATCTTTGAGAAGTGCATATGTGTTTTAATGAATTATGCATAGAGGTATTATTTGCTTATATTGGAATATCTCAATCTTACATGATGATATTATACCTGGTACATTAATATTCTGTGATATATTTTATACAGAGCGTTACATAAATAAAAGGGTATAAAAGGTATAAAAAAGAAACAAAACAACTGCGTATATAATATCATGTATGAATTTAATTTATACCAGTATATGATATATATGAATGTATATGTTATCATCATGGTAAATATGATCTATTATTGTATATGTGATTATATTTTATCCGATCATATTATTATATGATTATATATCACATCATTTATAATGTTATATTGCTTTATTGACACATTGTAATCCATACCTGTGTATCAAGGCATGTATTTAAATAAATAATAAATAGTTTGCCTTTCCAGACAGTATTTGCCGCAAACTCTTTTTCTCTTGCTCTGTGATGCTTCAACCAGCTGGTTTCATGGTACAAGAAGTTGACGTTTACAGATCATTACAGCTTACCGGCTAATTAAGAGGGCCCATTATAAATCGTGTTCTCATCGTGCATTTGGGTTTCTACCGTGATAACTGCATTAATTTGTGTTTTTGTTTTTTTAAAAGCAGCATTGGAAATATGTAAACATGGAAGAAATGACAAGTTACCAAATGGACGAGAAGACATTTTTTGGAACTTCATGTTATCTCCGAAGGACAACGTTTATTATTATTATTTCCTTT
This sequence comes from Solen grandis, assembly GCA_021229015.1. Taxonomy (NCBI): domain Eukaryota; kingdom Metazoa; phylum Mollusca; class Bivalvia; order Adapedonta; family Solenidae; genus Solen; species Solen grandis. The sequence goes on from CM037786.1 coordinate 22,005,603, forward strand.
CAATAACATATATATTGTCTTAACGTTGATAAGGAGAGTACCAAGATAAGGTTCAAAGACACTTGTTTGTATTTAATCCCCTTATATAAACCAAAACAGATCGCTTGACCAATTTAGCAATCCGACCTTCTATATCGCAGAAGCGATTCCACTATCCGTTTCTGTGGTAAACGGCCGTCACAGCTTTCACTAAATTCTCAATAAAAGATAGTGCCCCGGGTGAGGCTCGAACTCACAGCCTCCGCATGTCATAGCCTATACTGTCTATAAGTACGGCGCGCTAACCGATTGCGCCACCGGGGCAACACGTCGTCGCAGCATCAGCGGGTCGATCTGCTTTAAAAGCTAAATTTAAATTCAATAGTTTATTTCTTTATATCCAAGATTCACATAGTAAATAACATTGAACAAAGCATATAGTAAAAAAATAAAAAATGAAGATCATCGTTTTTATTATAGTCTCTTGTATCACCGTAAACAATAATTAAATGTTAAGCAAAGGACAATAATAAACTATATTTGTTAACCATGTAACTGAATTATTAATGCTAGCGTTATATAAATATACACTGCACAATAAAATTATATACGTGTCTATCAATAGTGTACTTCTTACTTTTGTTTTGTTTACAGATAAATAGAAAGAAAGAATCAACAAAATACAGTCTAAATATAGAAATCGATAATTAATCAATAATTCCGACGGTTTATTCTGTAAAAGATAGTGCCCCGGGTGAGGCTCGAACTCACAGCCTCCGCATGTCATAGCCTATACTGTCTATAAGTACGGCGCGCTAACCGATTGCGCCACCGGGGCGGACGGCCATATAAGGTATTTTATCGGATAATTATCGAGAAGGTGATAGGGCCTGCCACATTATCATCTGAACGCATATTCCATTTATTAGCAAATGTATGTATAAACGTGGATGATTTTGTTTTTATTTGTATTGTCTAGATATAAATCCTCATAACCTTTCATGAAATCAAAATTTATTTTAATGTCATTATTTTCATTTTCAAAAGATATTTAATTACTGTGTGTTTCTTCATTAGCTTTATAACAAAAACCTTTTAAAGTAATTAATTTGCTGCATTTTCTTGTATTTAAAGTTTATTAGAATATCAAGATTCATTTAGACGTTTTAAGCACATTACGTACCATGCAGCAGCGACGTAATGTATTTTAGTATCATGCAATCTGTTATTTTCTTATAGTTGGCAATCAATGGCTTAAGAGAATTTTAACATCGCTTGAATCAAAGTTCCTAGTACAATCTCCATAGGTACATTAGTCTAATTGATTATTCGGTGTCAAGTTATACAGACTTAGTGTCAGTCAGGAGATTTTCATTGTATTTCTCTCTTTAGCGTTCAATACTTGAAATTTTTTTTCCATTTTAACCGCTTAGAGGATATGCTACACTGTCGAGAGGTGTCACATTAAGAGAGAGACAGACAGACAGACAGACAGACAGACAGAGCCTCATATGCAATTAATGTGTATGCGTCCGTGTGTGTATGTAGTGCATTCGAGTCGGAAATCTCTTTTTTCGGAGCGGGGTGGGGTGTACCTTTGACAATAACCAATTTGATTGTCACTGTCATTAAACTGCACATTCATGCCCGACATATCTGTTTTTATCTGTTTTTCTTGCTAATCCTCCTTATGAGTCTGTATGGTGACCATTACATATGTCACGTGGCAGGACTGGTCACGTGATAAGTTGCAACACCTGTGGAGGATCTCAGCCCACCTGTGTTCACACTGGGACGTGACTTTCTCGACTAGGTGGGACTTGTAACAAAATCATTCCAAATGTATAAAAATGTAATAAAATCTTTACGACAATGCGAAAGAAACGTGGAGGCATTGTAAAGATGCTTGAAAATTCAGAGAATGAACGATTTTGCTATTTATAAAATGATCTCTTTCTCTCTCTTACTTACCCATACACTCTCTCTCTCTCTCTCTGACAGGAAGATATCTAAAACAATGATACTATCTCAAAGATCTATCTTCAACTTTTTTTTTTCGGTAGTTATTTTGTTGTTGTTGTTTTGTGTGTGTGTGTGTGTGTGTGTGTGTGAAATTAAATAAAATCGTTACTCGAATAATACATTATACTACACATATCCTCTCTCTCTGTTTGATTTTTTTTTTTTTTTTTTTTGAAAGTGGCTTTTGATAACATATTGTTACATCGCCGAGCACTTAAAGCTGGTTTAGACACATCATTAAAAAGATAAAGAAAACGTCAATACGGGAAATTAGGTGTGCCGGCCATGTTATAAATATTTGATTTTTCTAATATTCTTTAATTTATCGCATTTCTGTTTACATTCAGTCCACTTTACCGTGCCCATGAAAGGCACAGAATGACAGTGTCAAAACAGGGTCGTTATGTTTCAACCAGAAAAGAAAAGGAAGCATTTCAGACCACACTTTTCGTGTTAATCACATTACTGTAATTTTTCTACACTTTGGCACGTTTCTCCCCTGATTAATTCAAGCAGGATATGTCTAGGAGGTTATGGTTTAGCAAAGAAAAGTCGCGTTATTGTGTTAGACATGAGATAAGACGCGTAATGCGTTCAATAGGTACTTTATTTATTGACACAAAATGAAACTTCGTATTGATAAGGCATGAGCTATCCGTATTTATTCCTCGGGTTTGTTTGCACAGTACAAGCAATGATCTGTCGAGGATTAACGACGTGTCGCACAAGTATGCAAGGTTACCATTATTAAATTCGCGAAAAATAAGCTTGGTTCGCTTTAAAAAGTTTAGTGTTAGCTCAGAATATCACATATGGATATGGAATTTAAAAGATCTTAGGCCTCGAATGTCATGAGCTGGTTTTAAAAATGAGAGTTTGGTTTAATTACTATGCGGTTGAATATTTCCGTTTCTTACTTTTTCATTTTCATAACGCATTTTTCTTGCAACCATGTCTGAATTTAAATGGAAGCTGATATATATATTCACTTTTATTCTCTACACAGATCGATGTGGTGTTTATTTTTCGTTATCAACGTATTTTGAACAAGCTTACTCCCAAATTTATCTATATGACCATACGAGTTATTTCCCTTATTAAATGATGCCCCAAAACAAAACTATTAGAGATATAAAGAAACTTAAACGTTCTTTTTCTAAATATGTTTCTGTCATTGATCAAACATAAATAAATTTGAACTACTTTTAAACTCTGAGTCAATAAAACTATAAATCGCTTTGCTAAATACATATGATATACATGTGTACAAGATTGCTGATTGTTGTTCATTAGAAATATAAATAATCTATTAATATTTACTCTTCTCTTTAATGCCACAGATAAACTTTTAAGTTTTTATTCTCTAACCTGTTTATTTGCTGATTATTGTACAGAATATAAACAATTTGAATATTTAAAACTAAAATAAGAAAAGAAAAAAATCCACCGTTTCCTTTATTGTTCTTGGTAACTGTTAAGTCTGCACTCTTTCCATTCATTGTTTATTATGTTTCATTTGAAATAGAAGTATCGAATCGTATTGCACTAGAATTTTCCAAAGGAATATGGATATAGCAATGACAATCAAGTTAAATGATTCGACAAAAATATTCAGGAACGAAAGTAGACCGAAAATAACGAGTAACCATTTGGATAATCGTTATCCAACCAAGTAAAGTTCCAAGAGTTGAGTGATGTTACCGGGGTTAGTATCATTACTGAAGCGTGTATGGCAATTTGGTTTTTTTTTATCTTTATTTATTAAATACGAATTGAAAAAATAAGAGGTCATATTCGGCATATAAGTTAATCGCCATCAAAGGCCCGAGTGGCGGTGTACACGAGGTCATTCCTGTAGCAAGAAATGGGCGGAAAAAAAAGAGCGAACTCGGGGCGCATTGTCATAAACAGGGATTCTATATACAGTATATGGAATCCCTGCCATAAAGTTAGTATATTACCACTTCGCCCCGGACCGACAAATTTGTAATATTGCGACCTGTTCATTTGGCTTGCGTATGTGATGCGTAAAATTCAGTCTGTATATCATTTATGGTGCGCAAAAAACAACAACAAAAAAACATGACTTTTAAAATATTAGTTTTCTTAATCAGATTTAATGTTATACAAAGTAATGGATTTTTTTTTCATTTACTGTGCAGACTGTGTAAAATCTAAGCATCAATATCGTGTCAGTATACATTGAAGACCCTGGTCGGACGGTCCCTAAGAGGAGCTCTCTGACATGATTCTGCTCTGTTTGACAAAGCGTCATAATGAGTCTATATAAGGTGAAGGATTCAGCTGAAAAACATTTCAGCAAAATATTCAAGCAAATCTAATCATAGTGAAGTTAATCATATATATATATATAAACTTTATTTTTGTCTCATTCGTATACATACATACATATACTTATATACAACCATAAAAACATGTATACAACCATTCTATTTAAGAATTTTAAGAGACATAATGACTAAAGGCACATTACCATATAAAATATAAAAAGATATCAAGGTACCATTGCTAACTAACAACTTAAAACTTAAATACTCTTACAAACCTATATATATTCATATATGCATGTATATACTTATATACACACATATATACAAATATACACATATCTATATAGCTGACAGAATCAACATGTTTCTTGTGAAATAAGTAAATTTATTATTTACAAATAAATAAAAGACGACGTTGTAAAATAATAAAACAGGTTTTGGCACAAATCCTAATCATCTCATTATTTGTGAATAAAAATAGAAGTTGTTCAGTTTTAGACATTACACCAAATGAATTATTTATAGCTGTTGCTTTCTCAAATAATGTTTCTCGTATAACATTGTACATAGAGTTAATCATGTTAATTATTTAGATAAGTCAAGTGGTTAGTAATTTACAGTGCAAATCAATAGGAGTTCATATTTTAGGTGTTTTATGTAATCAAGCGCAGGAAACATTGGACACGCCCCATAGTCGGTCCTGCATATTAATAGGAATAATAAAAAAGATAAGCAAGAGGATAACATTATGTAATAGAATAAATGAAATGTGTAATAGAATAAAATTGTGTAATAGGATTTAAAAAAAATGTGTAATGGGATAAAATTGTGTAATAGGATAAAAAAGTGTAATGGGATAAAATTGTGTGGGATAAAATCGTATAACAGAAAAAAAATGTGTAATGGGATTCAATTGTGTAATAGAATTGAAAAAAAGTGTAATGGGATAAAATTATGTAATATAATAAAACAAAATGTGTAAGAGGATAAAACTGAGTAATAGAAAAAAATGTAAGATGGTAAAATATGTGCAATAGGATTAAAGAAGATACACTCACGGGAGATTTTAAAGACGCAATGAGCGTACAATAGCATATGAAAATTGAAATTGCAATGCATTCAATGATTATATGTCATGACAATGTAATGCCTAATTTATCAGCTGATTCTTAATTTCAATCTACCAATATTTAATATATTCACCGAACACAATTAACAAATGTTTTACTCATTTCATTATTTTTCGAGATCCTTATTCTTCTATTTGAAGTAAAAGTATCATCGCCTCTAACGTCATCCCTCTACTATTAAATTGCATTTCTCCTGTATGTATTGTCAGTCTTTTACCAAAAGATTGCCAAAAGATTGAGAAAAAAAAAATGCCCCGTTAAAAGCGTGTATATAGGTTTTCCAATGTAGACTGACTACACCATGAAACAACAATTTGATTTTCATGAAGTGATTTAATCCCCCCCCCTTTTTTTTATTCCGTTGATGTCATAGATCTTGTGCACAATAATCCGCTACACAATCTCGAACTTATATATATATGTTCAATATGATTGCATATGTTTAAAGCTGAATTGAAACACCTGTGTTTTTAGGCAATATATAACCATGTGATAAATAAATCTATTAAGAAAATAACATTATTACATGTACTATGTTGGGATATAAATGATATACCATAATAATGAGCAGTTCAGTTACCAAATGATTTATCAATAGGTGGAGCCGCGGCTTTCGTTCTATTTTACATTAAGGTTTGACTTTTTTTACATCAAATAACGTAATGTATTATTGCATATTCTGAAAGATGAATCAAGTATCTTTAAATCATGTATCAATCATTTAGATGAATGGAGAAATAAACTAATAAATTGGTAGCGGAATGAACCCTGTGTATTTTTAAAAATATTATCATATCTTCCTAAATACTTATAAAGCATTTGTATTAATGGAGAATTAATGAATTTTAACAATGCGAAAATGACTAATTTCGTGGGACCGGTGGGAGCCGCTCTTTACACTTTTCGAAAATTGATCCGCATTATAACCTCCTTTATTTACATGTTCACGAGGCTTTACAAACATTTATATATTTGAAGCTTTCAAACATATGTTAAAGCAAAGCGATCTCTATTGTAATGTTTGTGTGGTACCAATTTATCATTTCTTGAATTATATCTAACAATCGATGCATTGGAAGTATATATAAAGTGCGTTATTGACTTGTTTTCTAACTGTCATTAGATTTCGCGAACCCTTTAAATGAAAACACTAGGCATATTGACGTCTTAACATTTTCGTTTGTTTTTATGATACAAAATTTTCGAGATAGATGTTAAGGATGATGGAATGAACTCATGTGCGATTGACTTTCTGCATATTTTGAAATCTTAAATTATCTAACTTTGCATAAGTTTGCCAACCCCTCTTGCGAGTGTTAAAGGCAAGAAATTATTCACAAAATGCGGGTCACACGACTTACCGAAATACCAAAATACTTCCGAAAAACCGGAATACCCTAGATAATTGGGATAGTCATATATTGTAGGGCTTAATAAGTGTTAGAATGCTATGTTATGAGGAATCAATGGCTTTATGATGTTTTTAATGTTTATTCAGTTGTTGTGTGTGTGTGTGTCTATTTCAACTTTTCTTTTTTTATGAGCCAATTGTAACGAGATTTTCATAACCAAATGACTCGTCTGTGGTATTATCCCAAGACCGGAATATCCCTTAATGAACTTATTTTACTGTATTCATTATATTTTTTTTGTGTGTTTTTGGTTTTTTTTTTCGTGTGTTTGTGTGTGTTTATAGTGTTTTGAAATTCTAGATCTATAGGCTAGGCGATACGATAGGTGGATTCAACAGACGAGAAATTTCGGTTAATACGGAAATCTCGAATTGGCCCATTTAAAAAGAAATAAGATAAAAAAAAATAATAAAACACTTCATAAACAAAATAAAGCATAAAGCCATTGATACCTCATAATATAGCATTCTAACACTAATTAAGCCCTACAGTATATGACTATCCCAATTATCTAGGGTATTCCGGTTTTTCGGAAGTATTTTGGTATTTCGGTAAGTTGTGTGACCGCAAAATGCTTCACGGATTTTTTGTATATATGATAAGTCACGTTTTTTTTAGAATTAGGTAATTTCCAGGTGGAAAATACCTGGTCTCAGTTGGGGATCGCACCCTGGATTCCAGGTCAGCAGACCATGTGCCAAAAGAGATAAACAGCAAGGCTGTTGGAAGTTTATTTTACAGGCCAATCACTTCAGAATATCCCACCCTTACATGTCACACCACAAGGCAGTTGACACCATTTGAAAACCTAAGTTGTAAACAAATTTGGAGAAACCCACTCACGCTGTTATTTTGGTCATGGTATTAGAGATAACCTGATAATTAATTGTCATTTGATCTTTTTTTATGATGTGTTTTCTGCTTCAGGTGAACATAATTTTGCAAGGAGTATAACACCACTTCAATACTAAAATGCTCACACCAGCTTTTGAGCTGTCCCAAGACAAAAACTTCCTCACAATAGTCATCAAGGCAAAGTTTGCCAAGGTACTTTTTCTTAATTCATAATGTATTTCTCACAAATTTATTTTAGCTTTTCATTCCTTTTATATATTCCTTGACAATAAGAAATTATTAACTTGCACAAATAATAATAAAGCCCATTTAGGATTGGTCTGAAATGTGCAATTATAAAACATCTTGAATTATTCAATGTCAATTTTTAAATGTAAAGAATAAATACATTGAGAGGGACAGAGAGAGAGATCTGATGTTACAGTTCAGTTTTAAGATAATGAAGAACTTTTTATTTATTTCAGATATCAGACACAGAAATATTCATTGAGGAAAATGATTTCAAATTCTTCTCTAAACCATATTTTTTAAGGTAACATAGTCTTCTTGAAGTAATATATTTTCCTTTTCATATTTTATTCCATGTTAACATTTTTGTCCTCACTATCATTATCATCAGCATCTGTTACATATCTTCTCATGTTTGGTATCATCTTCCTCCTTGTCTTTATCATCAACAGGAGCAGCATTAAATGCAGCAGATCTATCATCATTATTATCATCACCATAAACATCATCATAATTTTTAATTATCATCATATTATTTCTGTTCAGTTTGTATGTTGTTCTGTCATTACAATTAAGTTTTGTAATATATTGTGTAATGCTTACTATATACTCTTATGTAATCTTCAGAAATGGCGGAAATAAAGAATGCATGGAAGTCCCTTAGATAAATTCACGACGTTCCTTCACAAATTACATTATCTTCCCTGTTTCAGTAAAAAATAAATGTTTAACATTTGGAAGTAAAATTTTGTCATTAAAATATAGAAAAGGTTATGACAGGAAAATCCACTCAAATCTTAAATGAAGATTTATTTTGATTTCAGGCTAACTCTACCGGGTAATATTGTAGAAGATGGACAGGAGAAAGCTGACTATGATGTTGACAAAGGTTGATTTTTACCAGAACTTCACTGTATGAAAGAAATTATCAGTAAACTTAAAGATGAAATAGGTTAACAAATTAATACATACATGTATATATATTAGATTTAAAATGAGATTGGTTGTCTTGATATTAAAAGTGTAGCTTTACATATTAACATTGTAAATACATTTATTTTTTTTGCAACCATAAATGAATATTGATATTCAGTAAAGTTTATTATTTAGAATTGTGGTTCTATTATCTTTCACGTAACATTTTGGTCATGTTGCATTTGGCAGATAGCTGAGATTATCCATTTGTGTACATGTCATGAAAGCTAACAAAAATTGTGGGAAGGAACAAACAACCACTTAGAAATTGACTGGTTGTTCTGGCACTCACAGTCTCTGCTTTGATTCATGAAAGCTTAATTCAAACTTTTGATCCATTCTGAGGTGGGTATTTTTTTATTGGGACCATGACTTTAACAAAATCATTTTGTGGTTAAGCAACAGATGCTTTGGTTAGACCAGCTAATACTAAACTGGGCAAGCCTTACTTTTAAAAGGAAATTTCATTTGTGGTAACACTTCTATTGGTCATCTGTCCCAAAAATATATTTTTGATAGTTTTTTATTTGACGTCTTCCATAGCATCAATTTGTATGCTTTCAAGGTAGATCTCATGTCGTCATCCATCTTTTGACTACCGTACTCCAGCATTCTTGATTTGACTGTTCTCTATGGCTTTTCTCCATTGACCTTTGCAACCTTTGATATCAGAAGTTGGCTTGTCAGACTCTTCATGGTGGTGGCTTGCCAGGATTTTAAAGGCTGACCACATGGTCTCATCCCAGGAACATAATTTTTTTTTTTATATATTATGCCGATTTTCTTTTTCAACTTTCTTTGTTTTTACAGGTACATTTACAATCCGAGTGCCCAAGGAGACACCAGGCGAACACTTTGAGGGTTTGGATATGATAACACAGCTGTTAGCCCCCAGGGGACACACCTGTGCAGCCCCACCCCTGATACAGGTGCTAGGTAAGGAGAGAGGGTGTAGGCGTGTCAGTTGAATAGAATGAATGAATGAGATGGCAGGGATTATACTTGAGCTAAGTGTACCTTACAGTTCATATGATGAACTGGATAAACATAATCTCTGAGCTATATTTGTTTTCTGTAATGAGATTAAATTGCTTTGACCTATTTTTTCAAAGGTATTGATAGTGTACCCAAACTGCATTGGTAAAAATAAGACAAAAAACGTAATGCTACATATGCATTGACACACTCTCTTTTAATTTTGTTCTTTGTATAAAGGAGAAACTTTGATGCAAAGTAAAACATTGATAACAAAGTTTTATAAAAATATAAATGTTGATATAAAGTAGAAATATATTGAAATAAAGGAGAAACATTGATATAAAGAAGAAACTTTGACATTGACAAAGAACAGAAAAAAACAACATTGGTATATAAGAGAAATATCAATATAAAGGGAAAACTTTGATAAAAAGGAGAAAATATTGATAAATGTTCATTCTTGGCATATTTTTATTTTAGCTTGACAATTTTCTCAACGGCGGGACCGCGTTGCTGCCGCTGTAATGCTTTAATTAAAGTTTTTCTGTGCAACTTACTGTCATGCATATACCTTAGTAACCAGCAATGCTTATTGATTTAACCCTTTCCCTCATATAGACTCATTTTGACGCACTCAATAGGTACCACATAAAGCCTGATCTGCAGAAAACCACAGTTAAAGGAAAGGGTTAATACATCACTAAGGTCTTTAGAGGTAAAAAAGAATTAAGCAAATTATGGCCCCTTTTGGACTTTAAGATAGAATTAAACATTCTATCAGCAATCATTTTGGGATTTACTTGGAACCTGGGTACCAGATCATCAAGTTAGATATCTCTTGACTAAATTAAATGCAAATTGTGGTCCTTTTTTGGACTAAGAAATTTTGGTGAAAATTTTGCATTTAGTATACATGTAGTATCATGCTTATATGTTAGCAATCAATAATGAGATTGACTTTGAAACTTCATTATGGTGTTCATAGGTTTCAGACCATCACACTAGGTAACTCTTGACAAAATTAATTGTGAAGTATGGCTACTAGTAATTTTGGTTACAGTTTTGTGTGCAGTTAGATTTGTTGTAGGTAAATAGTGGTGAATAGTGAAGCACACTGTCTTATGGATAGATCTTGTTTATCATGTAATAATTCTTTTCAGAAAAATAATAATGTTGATTTATATATATATATATGTATTTATTTATTTTTTTAAATTTAGATGACAGTGATAAAGAAGACCATGAAGAAGAAACCAGAAAAGATGAAGATCAGGCATATGGTGAACATGCAGATGAGGAAGAGGAAGAGGAAGAATATGACTGGTCCATACCACAAACCCCTTACAGTGAGGAACCAGTGATGGTTGGAGCACCAACATATGGGTTTGCAAGTCAGAAGTCAGGGGTGTTTCAGAGGTTACAGGTCAGTATGCAAGGGTTTTGATCATTTGTTGATATCTTTGAGATTTCTCAGTATTCTGTTGTGCTGGAAAAATTTGACTGAAAGAAATTACCATCTATGATGAATATAATAATGGATATTTTATAAGTATAAAGTAAAACACAATCAGAGAAAAGATGTACTGATGTATTTATGTTAACATACAGTTAAATGCATTTTTAATTACAGGTTAGAAGACTGATTTCATATCTCCAGGTTATGGTTTGCAGTATATAAACAGAATATAAATTTTCAGTATATGTTTATTCTGATATTTGAAAAAGGTTTTGTTTAATTGTGTTTTAAAAGTTAGATTTTTGGTGGTTTTGTTTTTATGATAATGTTGATATTGTCTATAATTGATGATGATGATGATGATGATAACAATATTACAGGAGGAGCTCCTTGGTATTGTGGACTGTCCAGAGCCCGACCAATTGTCACCTGGGGAGAGACGACAAATGAGATTGGAGTCAGAGCAAGCCAAGTTTGATGAGAATCATTACTTGTGAGTGGATAAAAATGTCACAATGCACTGTTATTTTTTACTTAAAATGTTGAGGAATTTGTCATGCTATTTCCAAATAAAAAATGTGAATATAACAGGGCTACAGATAAGGTTTTAGGTCAATTTGGTATTTACTCATCAACTTTTCAAGGAATTGGGTTTTCTCAATTTTAACTGAGTAATGAAAATATGGTTATTCCATCAAAATTAAGTTAATTGCTTTTATAACAGTATATGTACAGTATATGTACTTACTGGTATATGAGCCTGCTGTTCTTGTATGCAACAATGTCCATTTAAAAGTTATCATATGCAGGATTTATCATTATCTCCTCAACAATTAAATTAAAAACATTAAATCATTTTTTATCTTCCTTATCCAAAGATTTAGCACTTTTAACTATTAAATTAAAACACAGACTATTTACTGGTTAACATGTCTGGTTAAAATGGAATTGGATGCTAATGACTCGACTGCTGTCATGCTTTTTAGCTCACATGAGCACAACGTGCTCAAGGTGAGCTTTTCTGATCGCCTTTTGTCCAGCGTCCGTCGTCCGTGCGTGCGTCCGTGCGTGCGTCCGTGCGTCCGGCGTCAACAATTGCTTCAAACAACATCTCCTCCTAAACGGCTTGGCCAATTTGAAAAATATTTTGCAGGAATGTTCCTTGGATGAAGCTCTACTAAAGTTGTATAAATGGTTCTGGTCCATCGCATAATTAGGTCACAGGAGCTAAAAATAGATTTTAAAAATGAAAATTTAAAAAATCTTCTTCTCTGAAACCACAAGGCCTAGCCTTTTGATTTTTGGTATGTAGCATGATCTTATGACTCTCTACCAGGATTGTACAAATTATGACCCTGGGGTCAAAATTGGCCCCGCCCCATGGGTCACTTGATTTCACATAGGCTAATATAGGAAAAACTTGAAAAAATCTTCTTCTCCGAAACCACAAGGCCTAGCCTTTTGATTTTTGTGTCGCCTGCATAGCATGGCAGACACATAGGGATCACTTTGTCCGTCGTCGTCGTCGGCGTCGTCGGCGTCACACTTTCTTGTCCGGAGCATAACTCGAAAAGTATTTGAGGTATCACCTTGAAACTTAAAACATGGATAGATCACATTGAGGTGGAGTGCAGTGCACAAGAATGATAACTCTGACTTTCGTATTTTCTGAGTTATTACCCTTTGTTGATTCTGAGATTTTATTTTTGTCCGGACCATAACTCAAAAAGTATTTGAGGTATCACCTTGAAACTTAAAACATGGATAGATCACATTGAGGTGGAGTGCAGTGCACAAGAATGATAACTCTGACTTTCGTATTTTCTGAGTTATTACCCTTTGTTGATTCTGAGATTTTATTTTTGTCCGGACCATAACTCAAAAAGTATTTGAGGTATCACCTTGAAACTTAAAACATGGATAGATCACATTGAGGCAGAGTGCAGTGCACAAGAATGATAACCATGACTTTCATATTTTCTGAGTTATTTCCCTTTGTTGATTTTCAGACTTAATTTTTGTCTGGGGCATAACTCGAAACGTATTTGAGGTGTTGACTTGAAACTTCATAGATCTCAATGGTCTGAGTGCAGTGCACATGAATGATAACTCTGTTTCTCTTTTTCCTTGAGTTATTGCCCTTTGTTGATACTCAGACTTCATTTTTGTCTGGAGCATAACACGAAAAGTATTTTAGGTATTACTTTGAAACCTCACAGGTGGAAAGATCTCATGGAGTGCATTGTGCAAGAATGATAACTGTTGTATTTTTGGAGTTATTTCCCTTTGTTTATTTTTTTGGATTTAATTCTTGTGTGGTGCATAACTTGTAAAGTATTTGAAGTGTTGCCTTAAACATTTATAGTAGATAGATCTCATTGGTCTGAGTGCAGTACACAAGAATGATAACTCAATAATGATAATGATGACTACAAACTTGCAACATATATATAATTAACGTCATAAGTGCTTAATGACGTCATAATTTTTCTTACAGTTAATGTTTTGAATTCATAGTCATTCTGACACTCCTCTGATGAAGACTGTATAGTTGAAAGTGCTCGGGAAAATTATTACATATTGCACTGTTTGTTCCCCCCCCCCCCCCCCCAAAAAAAAAAAATATATATATATATTGTGTGTGTGTGTGTGTGTGTGATTTGGTGTTATTTTGTACCTCACAAAATAGATTATGCTTTATCAATAATTTGTCAAAAGATCGATTTTCTAGTCAATTCTTTTATCAAACATGCTTAAATGCAGGCGACACAAGTGTTCCGAGGAACACCCACATCTAGTTGGTATGTAGCATCATCTTATGGGCCACTACCAAGATTGTACAAATCATAGCCCTATGGTGATAAATGACCCCGCACCAGGGTCACTTGTTTTACATAGAGTTATATAGGAAAATCTTAAAAAATCTTCTTCTATGAATCCATAAGGCCTAGAGCTTAGATATTTGGTATGTAGCATCATCTTATGGGCCACTACCAAGATTGTACAAATTATAGCCCTATGGTGATAAATGACCCCGCACCAGGGGTCACTTGTTTTACATAGAGTTATATAGGAAAATCTTAAAAAATCTTCTTCCATGAATGCATAAGGCCTAGAGCTTAGATATTTGGTATGAAGCATCATCTTATGGGCCACTACCAAGATTGTACAAATCATAGCCCTATGGTGATAAATGACCCCGCACCAGGGGTCACTTGTTTTACATAGAGTTATATAGGAAAATCTTAAAAAATCTTCTTCTATGAATCCATAAGGCCTAGAGCTTAGATATTTGGTATGTAGCATCATCTTATGGGCCACTACCAAGATTGTACAAATCATAGCCCAATGGTGATAAATGACCCCACACCAGGGGTCACTTATTTTACATAGAGTTAAATAGGAAAATCTTAAAAATTCTTCTTCTATGAATCAATAAGGCCTAGAGCTAAGATTTTTGGTATGTAGTAGCATCTAATGGTTCATTACAAAGATTTTCAAAGTCTTGGCCCTGCGGTGATAAATGACCATGCGCCCAAGTCTTCTCTGAAACCATATGGCCCATTGCTTAGGTATTTGGTGTGTAGTATTGTCAGGGGTAAAATGTTTTAGATTAAGTTATATCAGAATCCTTGTCTGTTTAAAAACCTTGACATCAGTTGAAGCAATGGTACTCAGGTGAGCGATTCAGGGCCATCATGGCCCTCTTGTTTGGTTTGTAAACACGTTCCAAAACTTCGTCTTAGATATCTCTGACAACCTTGGTGTCGCTACAGACGATCTCAACTTCCAGATCGTCAGTTATTGCGCGACAAATGCCTGACGTTTGGTTCGCATGCAGTGTTAGGTATCCGCTCAAAGTGTTTGTTTTTTTAAACGTTTACCCATTTCTCCCTGTCTTTTGTAACCATATTTGAAGCAAACGAATAGAAAAACATCAGTCTATTTTGCGAATTTGCAAGGAACCAGTCAAACATATATGAGTATTTGTAAACATCACTCGGTTTCATAATGTTGTGTACCGATACGCTTTAATGTTTTGGATATTTGAGTAACCTAATTTTTTATTGCTTTTTGATGCGCTAGAATTTAAATAAAACGCACCTTATCTGTAACCCTGATATAAACTGTTTGAATTTTGCATGGTAAAACAAAATAATTTTGATTGACATATTTTCCCTTGGTTAGCATATCTGATCTTTATATAATGTCTTTTAATATTCATATAACAGTGGTTCACCTCACTTTATTGCAGGGCGGACATGTATGAGGATGAGATGATACAGCCATTTTTGGCTTATCAGTCGCCCTGGCTAGAGGAATGGCAGTTAGTGGAGAATGGCACACCTGTGGAGGATGCAGGTAAGATAATTAGATTATTTTAATCTGGAACCCAGATTTCCCTGTAATTGGTAGAAATGATTTAATTCTTAGACATGATACACAAAAGTCACTTAAAATGACTCTAGTATATGTTAAGTCCTTTCCTTGGGACACATTGTAAGTAATTCCTGAACTATTTCTGAGTAATATGACTAAGTGTGAAATCCTTCACACTTGTCTTGGCTATTTTATAGTACCATCACTATGTATTCCTCAAGAAGATAGCCATCTTATAAATTAAATACTATAAATTGAATGAACCCCACCCCCTCCCAAACAAGATAGAAAATTGGCAATTGTAAGATGTTATATGATTGACTGTACTTGCAAAGATGGTCTATAAGATTATTTTTGTTTTTTTTACAGTTGAATTCACAGAAGAAGAAAAGGATGCAATGAGAAAGTTACCGAGGAAAGAATGTATCCTGATATATTTTTTATTCTATAGCTGAATATGAACTGGTTACCATGAAGCTCCATCAATTTCTTGTCGTCATGTTAGATACATTGTAGATGCTTACTCTGTTTGTTTAGAGGTAGAACAATGGGAAGAAAAGATGAATTATAGTAACTGATAAGTTAGGATATCCCTGCTGCATAGGTATTGTCACATCTAACCTTGTTTTACAAAATGTCAGATGTCTTTCCATATTATTAAGTCAAGTTTTTTGAGTAGCAAAATATTCATCACCTTCAGTGAAAGCCGTAGTTTGTATGAGGAAAGAAAAAAAGAATTATAGCAATTGCAGTGATGAATGTTGAAATTAAAAATAAAATACATTCTAAACTGAAAGGAAATATAGAAAATTTTTGAGTAATATGACCTTGAACATGTGACCTTGACATTAACAAGACCTTCTTGACCCTAAAGAAGAGACCCAGGTGTATCTGGGACTGGTTGACATTGTATATGCCTATGCTTACAACCACAGGACAACACTTGGAGAGAACAATGTAAGTATGGCCAACTTAAAATTTAGACCCTTCTGTTGGTTATATTTATCTCTTGAAGTCAATCAAAATTCGGATATAAAAGATGATGGTGTTTAAATGGGAGTAAAATGTACAGGATTGAGATATTGCTCCCATTTTGTGAAAAATAGCGGAATAAAAAATATCATTAGAGGAACAATCATAAATTTTACTTCCTTTAAAAAGATGGGACAGGGAGCAATGTTTCTTACGTTAATCTTGAAGGTGGTGATGACATGGTCCCTGATGTGGAGACCTACATGTCAAAACACATTTTCATATTTACAAAATGTTGAACAGATAAAACTTAGTTTAAGATTTTATTGTGTATATTGAGCAATCTGTCATATGAGTAAAGGCTGTGTGAGTTTGCATTGTGTATTTATGAAACCTGCAGAGAAAGATTGCGCTGCTTTGAAAGTTTGTTTTCCCAAAGTCTTTCATCATTGTGAGTAAATAAATGTCACCAGTCTGTGTACTTAAGTGTAGTAATAATTTAGATACACACATTAATAAATATGTTACTATTTTATTTGGTTTGCAGGTTGAGTCTGGTTGGAACATCAGCAAAATCAGCCCGACTCTGTCCTGGCTAGAGGTAATGCTGTGTGTACCCTTGATTGACTGAAAACCAAATAATTACACCCCAAGGATTTGTCAGAAAGCTATTGTAAGATAAAAAGTAATTAAAATAAACATTCAAACATCAGGCAGGCAAAAAATAATTAGTGATGTTGGTTTTCAGAGACTAAGAATATTATCACAAAGAGTGGTGATAGTGATGGTTGATCCATTGATCTATCCTTGCATGGGAGTATGAACCATCTTTAATGATAACATTATTTTGTAAAGATTCAACAAAAAAGAAACAAAATCCTAGCTTAAGCCCAATTCATATAAGTTTTATTTGTGTTCAATACAACAGGTGTTCAGCAGTGTGCAGGAAGTGCTGGTCAGCTGTTACCGTCGCAGTCTGTGTTACCCGTTGTACCGACACTGGGGACTGTGTGGGGAGGTTCTCCGTGATGTGATCCATATCTTCAGGCTGGGTACACTCCACCACCTGTCTCTCTGTCTATCTGTTCTTTTTCATTTCTGTCTTAAAGTTGATCTCCTTAGTTACATGTCTTCCTGTTTTGGACCGGCTGTCTGTGATAAGTTGCTTATTTTCTTCCTAATATTTGAAGTAAAATTATTTATTTCCTTGCCATGTTTTGTCTTTATAAACCATATATCATTCCTGACCAAGTCAACTGCTCACAAGCAGTATTACAAATCTACTGATATGTGTTTTTAAGTGTAATTCAAGTCAGCCATTGATTTCCCAGTGTAGCTATTGGATAACATGATTGTTTAATTTGAATACATACTGGTATTGTAAAGAGGAATTATTTCGCCTAATCAGTAATCTTGTTAAACTGCTTTGTATATTGTTTATTATTCCATAGGGGAGAAGATGTCTTCAAAATCAAGGGTTGATGAATAGCATATAATGTAATAATTATTAATGATAGTGCCCACTCTGCCTATAAACACATTTGAAAATGGGAGAAAAAACTTGTGAAAGTTTAAGAAAATATGGGTTACTTCTATCTGAGCATTTAAAAAAAAAGTTTTAAGAGTTAGTTATCAAGAGTTAGAAGTAGAATGAAAAAAATGGATGTCCTCTTTAGAAATAGAAGCCAGTCACTTTGACATTTTCGGTATACATCCAAACCTGTCAAAAGTGAACAGGAAAAATGGTTGCTGTGCCCAGGTTGCTGCTAATTTGGAGTCATTTGTATGATAAATTGCCAGATCTGGAATATTAATTCACCCTGTATTTCATATGGACTTTCTTTGATAAATTGGCAAGCAAAGCAAACCCAGACAGACAGCCCTGTTTGCTCATACAGTAGCTCAGGGTCTACACAGTTTGTATGGCGCAAAAAAAAATCATGGTTTCATATACCAGCTATAGTTCAGTCCATTTATATTCATCAAGTCAAGTCTTAGTTCATGAATAATTCATGAATAATAATGAGGTAAAGAGTTAAAGCTGAGTGCTAAAAGAAGAGTAGTTACTTTTTGTAGGTGGATGCTAAATTTAGTAAAATGTTTTGACAAGTTTAACTGATAGTCACAGCATGATGCATGATGGGATATTCCACAGGTAGGCGACGTCTGTTGAAGTGCCTTCTGGAGGTTCAGTGCTTGCTGAGGGACCAGGAGTCGCGCTATGTCCTGAACGACCTGTATATCACTGACTACTGTGTCTGGGTACAGTCCGCCAGGTAAGTGCAGGAATGACATAAAAATTATTCCATCATGATCTTTTCAACCATTTTTACCAGGAGCTTTCCTTAATGTGAATGGATGTTTTTTTTTGTGTTGTTTCTTTCTGAATCTTTCCTTTACATTCTTCAGTCTGTACTTTTAAAAGGAAAATAACTTTGTTACAAATAATGGATAAAATGCCCCTTTTTCGTCATCCAGATAAATATATCTTTTTATTTTAGAGTCAGACGTACTTTATGAGCCTTTGGTATGCATGATTTCTGTTTAATGCACTGTGCCAACATTTTAATGAGATATTCTACATTAGCCATTGCTGCTTAGTCTATAACTGATTCAAACAATTCAAAGTATTAATATTGTAAAAATACTAACATGTATATGATCCTGTACATAAATAAGATCACATTTAATCTGGAATGGTATCTAAACCTTCACCCCATCTTCATGGAAAAGAAATGTGAGAATGGATGTAAAATTGTGCCTCAATTCATTTTTAGCTCGACTATTCAAAGAATATGAGAGCTATTGTAGTCGTCCTGGCGTCGGCATCTGCATCAGCGTTGCAGCTTTTGGTTAAAGTTTTGCGTGCAAGTTACTATCAACCTTATATCTCAATAACCATTTATGGTATTGACTTGAAAGTTTATAAATATGTTCAGGGGCATCAGACAACCAAGGTAGATAACTCTTGACTGAATTTAATATGAATTATGGCCCCTTTTTAACTTAGAAATTTTGGTTAAAGTTTTGCATGCAAGGTACTTTCATGCTAATATCTCAGTATCAAGGCATGGGATTGATTTGAAACATCTTTAATATGTTTAGGGGTATCATACTTTCATGGTAGATAACTCTTGGTGGAATATGTTACAAATTATGGCCCCTTTTTAACATAGAAATTTTGGTTAAAGTTTTGCATGCAAGGTACTTTCATGCTAATATCTCAGTATCCAAGCATGGGATTGATTTGAAACATCTTTAATATGTTTAGGGGTATCATACTTTCATGGTAGATAACTCTTGTGGAATATGTTACAAATTATGCCCTTTTTAATAGAAATTTTGGTTAAAGTTTTGCATGCAAGGTACTTTCATGCTAATATCCCAGTATCCAGGCATGCAATTGCTTTGAAACATCTTTAATATGTTTAGGAGTATCATACTATCAAGGTAGAAAACTTTTGATGGAATATTTACAATTATGCCCCTTTTTAATTAGAAATTTTGGTTAAAGTTTTGCATGCAAGGTACTTTCATGCTTATATCTCAGAGTCCAGGCATGGGATTGTTTAGTGGTATCATACTATAAAGGAAGATAACACTTGATGGAATATATTAAAAATTATGACCCCCCTTTTAACTTAGAATTTTGATTTAATTTTTGCATTCAAGCTACTATCCAGCTTTTATCTCAGAAATTGCTTGTGGAATTGACTAGAAAGTTAAGGAGTGTTTTCAGGGGCATCAGAAAACTAAGGAGGATAACTTTGGACTGAATTTTATACAAATTATGGCCCTTTTCTAACTTGGATTTTTGGTTAAAGTTTTGCATGCACAGTGTTATTGTGCTTATGTCTCAGTATCCAGGCATGGGATTGATTTGAAACATCTTTAATATGTTTAGGAGTATCATACTATAAAGGAAGATAACACTGGGTTCCAGATTAAAATAATCTAATTATCTCACCTGTATCCTCCACAGGTGTGCCATTCTCCACTAACTGCCATTCCTCTAGCCAGGGTGACTGATAAGCCAAAAATGGCTGTATCATCTCATCCTCATACATGTCCGCCCTGCAATAAAGTGAGGTGAACCACTGTTTCAAATATGAATATTAAAAAAAACATTATATAAAGATCAGAAACCACTGAATATGCTAACCAAGAGAAATATGTCAATCAAAATGATTTTGTTTTAGACACAGCTATGTTATTGTTGGTTAAAAAAATACTAAACAAGTATGTACCCACTGTTCATTTGACAAACTTCTTAAATGTTATTTTTAATATTAAATTTATATTCCTCTTCATTGCTTTTCATAAGTTTTACCATGCGAAATTCAAACAGTTTATAGAATTCATTTGATTTACCAACAAGCATTTTGAATAGTCGAGCGTGCTGTCCTCTGACAGCTCTTGTTGTGTTAATGATTTTCTTTATTTTCACATTTCAGTACTAAAAGATTGCACTCATTGGCAGAAACCTTGTCAAAGGTAAATTTATAATTTCAGACAATCAAGTTTTATGTGATATTACCTCTTTAATAATTGGCTCTTCGTAAGATTACTTACGTCTGAGGTACCACATAAGAATTTGTAAAATAAGAAAAAATAGTGTTAACTTTGATAGCTATTTTTGTGTCACCTGCAGCAAACAGAGGTGAAACATAAGGATCACTTTTCCGTTGTCTGTCTGTCCATCACACTTTTTCCATCACGCCTCAGCAGGTAACACATGGTCCAGAGAACACCCTTGTTCTATAACTGCAGACCCATCATCTTACTAGTATTCAGGTTTGCATATGACTTTGATAGATATACATTCTTTTAATTCAGGTGTCCATTACCAAGGAGGAAGCAGATCTTGGTCTTCTTGAAGCTGAAAGTTTACTGAACATGGTTGATGATGTTGAAGCTGTTACTGGAAAGATGTCTGAAATATCTGTTGGGGGTTTTGATGTCCAGAGTGATATAGATAGTGATGATGAGGAAAGCGGAGAAGAGGATTCCAGTGAATACACCGACACTGATAGTGAAAGTGGCAGTATTGATAGTGATGAAGCTCTTCCAGAGGAGAAATCAAATACAGTTGCTGATAATGTTCATGATTCCGATTCTACAAAAATTACAGGTGATGAGCCTACACTGTTACTTGACTCAGCTGGTGCTCATGGTTCTACTTCCAATGATGTTCCTGATACTGATAGTGACAGACTTTGTGGTGTCATAGGTTCTTTAAGTTTGAATTGTGATTGTTTGGAAATAAGTCAGGCTACATCCAATGATGCAGGATCAAAGTCATCCGGAATACAAAACTTGCCAAGCAGTTGCAATAAATGTGGGGTCAGTAAGGAAAGGAAATTAATGTGACAAAGATACATTGGTTGTAAATGTAAAAAAAAAAGAGTAAAGTTTTGATATTTCAAGGTTATTTATAATTATTTGTATACTGCATCACTGACTCTTCATATTTCTTCCCTTATTGACCTACATTCATGTTATTATACCCCCCCGCAACGAAGTTAGGGGGGGGTATACTGGAATCAGGTTGTCCGTCCGTCCGTCCGTCTGTCCGTCCGTCTGTCCGTCCGTCTGTAGACACAAAATTCTGCGGACTACTCCTCCTAAACTTCTGGAAGGATTTTGATGAAACTTGCTGGCAATGATCCTTAGACATTGTATTAGCGCGTTATCTATATAGCATTGAGTTACCTCCCCTATTTACCAAGTTATGCCCCTTTGATGATTTTTGCATTACAAACTTCTGCGGACTACTCCGCCTAAACTACTGGAAGGATTTTAATGATACTTGCTGTCAATGATCCTTAGACATTGTAGCAGCGCGTTATCTATATAGCATTGAGTTACCTCCCCTATTTACCAAGTTATGCCCCTTTGATGATTTTTGCATTACAAACTTCTGTGGACTACTCCTTCTAAACTACTGGAAGGATTTTGATGAAACTTGCTGGCAATGATCCTTAGACATTGTATAAGCGCGTTATCTATATATCATTTGGTTACCTCCCCTATTTACCAATTTATGCCCCTTTGATGATTTTTGCATTACAAACTTCTGCGGACTACTCCTTCTAAACTACTGGAAGGATTTTGATGAAACTTGCTGGCAATGATCCTTAGACATTGTATAAGCGCGTTATCTATATATCATTTGGTTACCTCCCCTATTTACCAATTATGCCCCTTTGATGATTTTTGCATTACAAACTTCTGCGGACTACTCCTTCTAAACTACTGGAAGGATTTTGATGAAACTTGCTGGCAGTGATCCTTAGACATTGTATAAGCGCGTTATCTATATATCATTTGGTTACCTCCCCTATTTTCCAAGTTATGCCCCTTTGATGATTTTTGCATTACAAACTTCTGCGGACTACTCCCTAAACTACTGGAAGGATTTTGATGAAACTTGCTGCATTATCCTTAGACATTGTAAAGCGGTTATTATATACATTGGTTACCTCCCTATTTAGATATGTCCCTTTGATGGTATTTGTTTTACAATTTTCTTCCATTGATAGATTTCAGTGAATCTTAATGATATTTATCCATAGACATAGGTATATCCATAGGTATGTGTTACAAAGGATCACTAGATTTCCATGTAGTTGGCACATATGTCCTCTATATACGTATTAAGATGGAGTGTTGCATACAAGAATTCTGATTTCATGCTCCAAAGCCATGTTTGACAAAAACACTTGCGGGGGGGTATTAGTAAGCCCTTAGGCGACAGTTCTAGTTTCATATAAAATAGTGTAGCTATTTACTTCTGTATCTGATGAATGTATAGGTTAACCTTTTAGATCAATCTTGCACTTACTTCATGGTGCTAAACTAGCTATGGAGCCATTGGTTGCAAGTTTGAACAGGGGAGGGGCAGATGATCTGGTATTACAAGGTGCTTGGAACTGTCACAAGGTATTAGTTGAAATGTTCATATTAAAATCTTGTTTCCACGTCAACCGAATAGTGCATATTTCATCTTTTTTTTCCAAGGACTGGAATAAAATGGCAAAATCAGGCAAGAGTTGATTTAGAATTAAAAACATCCTTAGAATAAAGTGCTATTTCAGTGAAACATTAATGACTTCTGTCAATTTTCAAATAAAAAAAATAAATATATATATATATATATCATAATGCTTATTGAATCTCAGATTTATAAATGGAAACAAGACTGTATTTATAAGCACAAAAATTTGCTGCAACCTTTCAGTTTTTTGTAATGATTGCTTGATAATTAAAGTGCACACACAAAATTGCAGCGACCTCTCTGTTATAATATTCAGTAAGGCTTTATTTTGCTATCTAAGCATAGGTTGAATGTCTAAGTGGAAGCTTTAGGATGTTCATTGTTGAATATGAAGTTTTATTTAATTTACCAGCAGTTGCAAGAGAATCAAAATATCATTATTCATGTTTCAAAGGGAATATATTTGCTCATGTTATCTGCATTTCATGTCTTTGAACATGCAGTTAAGTCACTGTTTTCTCTCTCTAAAATGTAGCATTTCTCTAGGTTTTATTCAATTAGAGGTAACAAGGGTCACCTTACATTTGTAGTCAGCATGCAAAAACTGAATTACAGTAGAACCTTGTTAAACCGAAGTCCTTGGGACCAAGCTGAAAACATCAAATAATGATTATTTGGATTAAAAATCCAATGGAAATTATAGTTTCTATGCGTGCATGTCTGTTTTTTCATTACCGATGCAGATCGTTACATATATAGATCTATATACTATTTGCATGTTATGAAAATTACGGTAATAAAAATATTACATATCTACTGCGGTGTTACTGATAACATAATCGTTCAAACATGTCAACATAGTGATACATATTTTTACCATTGATCTGCTACTTCATGTAGCGTCACATGCTGGTGATGAACGCAATGATATGGAATGTATTCAAGATCTGACACCTGGGTTTATCTGCTGGCATGTGCATATTATGTAACCTATCAGACATTGATTAGCATTAATCAACATTTCCGGTCGGACACACATTACCGAAGCCAATCTCAAGTAGAGCTGTGAAAAACATGTCTGAGCCATCACTCCAGGTGCAGCCTCAAAATAAACTAGGTTACTGACCCGATATGAATGATGAGAAGGACAATAATTGGTTCACGAAAATTGACTTCGAAATAAAAATTAAAAAATATCCATAAATTGCGACCTCGGGACCGGGATTTTACTTCGAAATAGCAAAATTCGGATAAAACATTTAATTTTAGTTAATATGAGAAGGGAAAAAATGGGGGACCGAAAATAAACTTCGAAATTGCGAGGAATTCGGTTTAATGATGTTCAGTTTGGTGAGGTTCTGTATCTACATTCCATTGATTTGTAACTATTATTTTTTGCCACAAGAACTGTTTGCTTACCTTGACCTTCCCAAGCTAACATCTTACTATGATTTTATGCAAAATTATGTTGTCTTTTTCAAATATTTCTCACTGTCAATAGACACTCCAAAATGAGACATAAACCTACTTAAATCAACAAGTTCTACCCGGGTACCTCTGTGTACTCGGGGTCTTCCTCCACCTGTAATTAGCTGGACGTCGCTATATGATTGAAATACTATCGCAGCGACGGTAAACCCAATACAACAACAAATCAACAAGTCTTTTTCACATATCTCTCATTGACAATAGACACTCCAAAATGAGACATAAACCTACGTAAATCAACGAGCACTTCTTGTGAAATGGTCTATCGCATCGTCACTGAACATTCTTGACCATCAGGATGTTTCATGGACAAATAGTAAACCTGTCCAGATGCCGCTTTTTTCACCAATAGAAGGTCAAGGTCACAAGGTCAACTTCATAAATGAAATGGTCCATTCACTTAAGCAACAGTCCAAATATTGAAACAATCCAATGAAGGACATAGAAGATATAGCAGATTCAAAAAAGGTCAACGTGAGTGGATGCCCCATGTTCACACAGACATCATCAATTTTTTGTTGAAAAACCCATCCTTAAAGTTCATGGCGTTGGAGTCTCACATAAACAACATCTGATCATACTGCAAGTTTTAGCTGATGATCCATGCATTAATTTGGCAGAAAATACGGTATTTACCATCAATATTCATTCATGGGATTTATCATCATGGAGTGAACTAATACTGAACCAATGTGTTTCATAAAATTTTAATTACATGCATAACAATCACAGGTTATTTTGAAATAAAAATATTTAAGATAGAATTCCATGTATAAACTTCACAAGAATTCCATGTATAAACTTCACCAAACCTTCTACCCTCTTTTTAAAAAATAAAACAAAAACAAAACCCACTTTCTATCCTTCTCTTTGATTAGAAATTGCTATTAATTTCCTTACTTTTTCTCTGAATTTATTTCAGAGCAAGTTTGACGCATTCATATTTACCCATCAACAAAAGCATTTTATGATATTTTACACAAAGCATGAAAGTGCACGATGATAACAAAATACACACGAAGACTTCTGTTTCCTTGTGACAATATATTTAAGTAATTCATCATTTTTTCTTCTGAAAACATGATCCATGATATACAGATGACTGTTGTTTGTTTTGTTGTTGTTTTTTGTTTTTTACAATTTTTATGATACTATTTATGTACTAAAGAGGAAAAATCTAAATTCTTATAGACATTAAAAATTAATGAGAATTACTTGCATATGTTATCAGAAACTTGGACAATAACAATCACATTTAAATCAGTTTTTCATGCAACTTGCTCCCAATACAAAGCATTATTGCTCACACACAACTATAATGATAAACCATTAGATATATTGTACTGTTATAAATAGCATAACAGTTGTGCCTTCTTTTAGCAAAAAGCCATGAAGTTCCCATATATACACGCATATACAAGCTTACAGGGAAGCAGTAACCTTTTCAAATGGCAGAAATGCTCACATCAGATCTTTCATTCATTCCTTTCACAATTCATTATATCCTCAAGAAACAATTCCTGTATGATCTCATGGATAAAACTATAATCTGAAACTCTACCTTTGACATAAACCTTATTGAATAAAAAAATCCAAACTTTTGTGCTATATTTTATGATTTATATTATTACCACTGTGTTTTGTACTACAATTATATTTTTATGTTAATTTTGCATCATAAATGTATAGCTATCCCATACATTAAGGAAAAATACTCTGAACTGGAATTTAAAATTTGAAATAAATGTTTACAAAGTGATTATGAGGAAATGCATAACAATCTATCCAATGTCTCAACAAAAGTGAAACATCTTGGTGACTAACAATATATTGCAAGCTCACTAACAGTAAGATGTAAATCAAGGTTTGCTGTGAAATCATGAAAATCAAAACAAAGATGACCATAAACCATATGCTAACCCTGGGAGATGATTGTTATGCTCTTTAATGTGCTGTGCTCCAGTAGGTAACTAGATGTGGGAAAAACTGTGGATAAACTCAGACTCAACAGGGTTTCAGTGTTGGTGAAAAACATGAGAACATTATAAATTGACCCTTTACCATTTTTCACCATGGTATGTCATTGAAAGTTGACGCTTTAATAAAAAACAACAACATTGATTTGCTTTTATTGTCGAAGAAATTCTGTCTGATCAGACAGTATGCTTGTTTCATAGGTCATAGTCTTGATTTGGATGGTAACTAGTTTATTAGTTTGTGAATTTGTGTCAATAGAATGGAAAATGACAGGTGAAAAATTAAATTAGTCCCACTTAAAAATGCAATTAAGTCATTAGTGACCAATAAATGTTAATAATGGACTTTTTTGTCTACTATATATTCATTTTGGAGATGCATGTATATATTTCTTTCACAATTATTCATAATTAATCCTAAATAATAATTATATAAAACAAAAATGGACTTTGTTGGCCTTGATATATGACTTCAAAATGTTGATAAAGTAAAAACCTATGTATTACTAAAACCCTTGTAAAAATTCTGTAAATAAAATTATTCAAATACAGTGTAGTAGAGAAATAAATATTCCTGGTTATTTTGTAATTGTTATAAAGCTACTTCTTGAATATAACACATTGAAATCTATAAGCCAGCATTACTTTAATACATGAATAAAACCCCCAACTGAATTACATTATCTGGAATGGAGATTATCACAATTAATATACTGATCATGTTTGTGTCTATAGAGGTACCAGTATTCTAACTTAATGCTCTGTCTTAAAAATACACAAAATCTGGTTAAGATTTTAAACCATTTGCTAGTACTGCGGAGGTTTTGATAAGAGAAACATTGAATTATCTGCCCCTTAATGTATCGTGAAATAAGCAACTTTCACTTCAACTTGTAAAAGGAAAGAAATCAATAATGGTACCTCTCTGAATTTCAGGTAACAGCCTTCAACAGGAAAAAAAAATGAAATTATCTTTTAATCAAAGTTGTATCTGTGTTGATTTTTTTTACTAAATGATGAACATGGCTTCAAAAATGCTTTACTTTCACAATATAAAAAAGTATGAAGCATTGAGTCTTTAACCACTAGTTTTCAGATTCTGAGGAGTCATTCACTGAAGGGGTTTGGAGGTAAATAGATCACTGTTGATAGATTTGACCAAATTGAGATTATTTCCAGGCTGACCAGGTTGTATAAGAATATCAATAATAAAGTTTTTATCAAGTAACTGGTGTCAGCAGGATCTTTAATGGTGTTAATTTCTCCTGTCGCCAAGGAGACGGAGGATGTGCAGGAAGAGGTTGATGATGTCCAGGTAAAGGTTTATGGCTGCCAGGATGTATTCCTCTGGCGACAACTTCTGCATGATCATGTGGGTGTCGAACACGATGAAAAGAGAGAAGATGACGGCACCTCCCACTGCGATGGCCTTGTCAACCATCTCAACAGGGAAGAATACCTGAGAAATACAAAATGAGTAAATCTGATTAGCATAAGAATAACTTGCATAAACATAAGGTTTTACTATAATCAAAATTAATAACAGAATCCTATAATTTGAAGGTTTTGACTGAATGTTACGCTGAGCAAATCAAAGATATATACATGGTGACCCCTATTTTTTATCCCATAAATTTGTTTCTAGTGTGATCCTTTATAATCATGTAAAGTTTAAGAAAAACTCATGGCTAGTTTTAATTTTCCTTCCTTGTCTATATAGTATGCCTTTAAATCAAAATCCTGACTGTCTCAGGCTATAAGCCCACTCGGTGTAAGTTTAACCCTTTCCCTCATATAAACCATTTTGACGCACTCAATAGGTACCACAAAAAGCCTGATCTGCAGAAAACCACAGTTAAACCTTACCAAATTTAATTATAAAATCCTCATTTCCAGACCACTGAGGAGCAGCGAACAGCATAAAACCTGATCAGCCTGCGAGTGACTCGCAGGCTGATCTGGTTTTATGCTGTTCGCATAGGTATTTTCATGGTGTCCTCTATGAGGGAAAGGGTTAAGGTTACATTGTGACCTGCATATACACAGTCTATAACTTTGACTTCAACATGATCTTGGGTCTAGCTTGTGCCTATCTAAAGTTATGAGCAACCTTTAAGTCTAAGTATGAACTGCTTATTTCAAAAGACTAATATGTATACAGACTGGACATGAATTCAATATTTACTAAATCTATAGCCTTGACCTTGGAGCAAATCACACTGGGTCATGATCAGGACACACCTCTGGTAATGAATAACCTTGAACCAAATATAAACTTCTAAGATAGAAAGGTTAGCCTAGAAGCAAAGGTGAGATGGCTAGTCAACAGACAGATGCGCTGATTCCTATATACCTCCACCTAAACCCTGCAAACTTTGTTTAAAGGGGGTAAAAAGATCCTTGTGATTTAAAACCTACCTGCATCAGGCCTGCTAGAATAAGAATCCACAAGCAGGAGAAGAGTCTGTTGAAAAAAAAAAAAAAAATCTCACAAATATATTTCTTGTAAATTCTTGTTTATTCATTAATAAAAGGAAAAATAATTGCTGAAGTTTAATGAGGGCCATCCAGTTATTCAATGGATTCCCGACTTTGAATGTGCACAAATCATAATTGAATTTTATCAGAAAACATGATTATATGGTGCTTTTGTTTTGGAAATTGTCCTTGCTGTGACAGTATTTCAGTAGTACAGCATAGATACTGTATGATGGAATAGTAAATCAGGAACTATATCCACTTGGTCATAGAGGCTACCTTGCAATTACTTTATTCAGTTTATTTGGACCTTTTCTCCTGACACTTTTTCAGTTTATGATGATTAAAAGTGACAGAAAAAAAAGACCAAATGGACTGAATAAGGGAGCCTCCATGACCAAGTGGATATAGATGCTGACAACCATATAATCCCTTCCTGTTGTGTCACATGTCAAGCTATTTTTGGGCAATTCAGGATTTCCCATTATGGTCCATTATAACTGGCTTTTGCATCTTGTCAATAAAAACCTAAGTCACAAAAGTTTAGGACTAGAGACTCAAGGATAGTAACTGTAAAGCATTTCATTTTAAAAAATACAACCAAGAGATACCATGGAAAAAATAGGGTTCTTACCCAGCTCCCCATGAACTAAAGTCCCGTTTACTCTGCATGGTGTACATGGTGAGTCCTACTGTGACTCCAAGAGTCAACAAGACTGCCTCCAGTACCACCATCTTGTCGTAGAATGTCACTGTAATATCAATCATGCTTACCATGTAAAACACCTACATCTTAGGAGGCAAAACAGGATTTAAAAGTGTTTGCATGACAACTCTTTTTTTTTCTTTTGAAGTAAAAAGTGCATCTTCATTCTATAAATACCTAACATTAAGATCCAGTATTAAAAGAACATCTGGCTTGATTTTGGCAAACAATACTTGGTGCTAAGTAAATCAAGTAGAAATGCATTCCATCACTCCTGTTTTACTAAATACAAGTACATGAACAAGTTGATTTTTATTAGTTAAAAAAGATAAATTCCACATTCAGCTCCTAAGTATTTATGTATTGATATCTTTAACCCTTTCCCTCATATAGACTCATTTTGACGCACTCAGTAGGTACCACATAAAGCCTGATCTGCAGAAAGCCACAGTTAAACATTACCCAATTTAATTATAAAATCCTCATTTCCAGACCACTGAGGAGCAGCGAACAGCATAAAACCTGATCAGCCTGCGAGTTACTCGCAGGCTGATCTGGTTTTATGTTGTTCGCATAGGTCTTTTCATGGTGTTCCTCTATGAGGGAAAGGGTTAAGTATGATTGGTAGAATTCAAGTCAGCTTCCTCATTTTAGATACCCATATGATCAATTACCAAAAGAACATTATAGAAAACTTTACTGACAAATCATCTAACAGCGCTCCTTCATGTCAGGGATAAACATGACTTACCAATCACACCCACACTGTATGCTTCCATCAAAGTCTGAAAACAAAATACATACAGATAAAAAACCCAAAAAAACCTGCAGTTACAATTGATACGTTAGATCGACAATATTAAATTTTATTGAGGGGAGTTAAATTTCATAGAATGTGACATTACAGAATATGACAAATTTATTTTCAAAATTAGTTTAATTGCAATTTTAAGGTAAATGAAATCCTTATGATATGCATGTATAGCTATACTTCAACAAATGCTACAAGTTTTAAGACTTCAGATTGTAACAAGAAGAAAAGCCTCAAAAGCAAATGATTATGACAGGAATTTGCATATATACACTGTAGCGTGTAACCACAGACACACTACATGTACTTACAAAGAGTCCCAGAAGGATATAGTTGGTTGGTGTTTCCTGGCGCTTGATCATGAGTGGCAGCAGGGTGACAAGTGTGCCTATTAAAGCCAACATCATCATCCAGGGACTGAAGACAAAATTCATTATATATTTGCAATATCCGTAATTGGATAAATAAATTTAAAACTCTTAATTGAAAAATAACTTATCTTTAAACACTGTGATTGCAGAGAATGAACTTATTTCTAAATTCAAATGAGTAAATTTGAGACATTGTCAAGTTAAAATATTCATTGGAAATACAGTTTCTAATCTTTATCAATAAGTTTTCTTAACAGCAAGCATAGTTTCTTTTCATGTATTAACCCTTTCCCTCATAGAGGAAACCATGAAAAGACCTATGCGAACAACATAAAACCAGATCAGCCTGCGAGAAACTCGCAGGCTGATCAGGTTTTATGCTGTTCGCTGCTCCTCAGTGGTCTGGAAATGAGGATTTTGTAATTAAATTTGGTAAGGTTTAACTGTGGTTTTCTGCAGATCAGGCTTTATGTGGTACCTATTGAGTGCGTTAAAATGAGTCTATATGAGGGAAAGGGTGGGCTGTTCACTAAACTGTTCTAACTTAAAGTGCCTAAACTAACGAATTAGGAGATGGATCAATATAATGATGATCAAGCTGATCATCATAATATTGCTCCATCTCCTAATCATCAGCCTCAATATCCTGAATAAATATTGTAACAACAACAAAAAATGTTTTAACAAGTCACAGGAATTGTCACAAAACCAGGTTTTCTTTTCGCAATGTTCCCAGTACAGATTATTTGTATCAAATAATTTTGTGCTCAATGTCTATTAAATCTAATGCAATTCTGTATAAAGCAAACATTCATAGTATGTGCAACAAGGGGAGTTGCATAAAGAAGAATATTTCTCAATAACTTACACATGTGTTATTGAAAAAATAACTAAGGGCCATAGCTCCATCAAAAATGGTCAAACTGCAAAACCGATCATTACTATATATTTTAAAATTAAGGAGTTATGCTCCATATCAGGAATTTTTATGAAGGGGAAAACATGTAACCTAAAATTATGAACTACAGAGTGAGGTTCCTATGCACTGCATTACGCCTCAATGAGATGTATGCACCTATAAAGTTTCAAGTCAATACCTCTTATAATGTAGGAGTTATGCTCCGGACAAGGAATTTTATCAAAGGGGCATAACTCCATCAAAAATGGTCAAACTGCAAAACACAACTTCAAGTAATATTCTCCAGGGTGACTTAGTGAAGGTACTTCTGTTAAAGTATGGACAAAATTTATTAAGAAATGTAGAAGTGCACGAAAGAATATTTCCCTTTATATTACATCTGTTCAGGGGCAAAGGGTCATAACTGCATCAAAAATAGTCGAACCACAAAACCCTGACAATATGCGCCAGGTCACTATGTAATAATGCTACTGTAAAAGTTTGGGCCAAATCCGTTGAAAAAAGTAGGAGGAGTTGCGCACAGAAGAATATTTCCCTATATATTACATATGTGAAAAAAAAAAGGGCCATAACTGCATCAAAAATAGTCGAACCACAAAACCCTGACAATATGCGCCAGGCCACTATGTAATAATGCTACTGTAAAAGTTTGGGCCAAATCTGTTGAAAAATGTAGGAGGAGTTGCACACAGAAGAATTTTTTACGCCCGCCCGCCAACATATCCCAATCTAATAACCAGAGTTTTCCTTCGGAAAACCAGGTTAAAAAAGATCCTGCATATATATAAACAGAAGACTTACTTTTCATGAACAAAATTTTTTGTTCCCTCATGCATCATGAAGATAAAACCAACCATAGCAGTGAGCAACAACTGAGCTGTGATGATGCCATAAACTTTGCGAAGAAAGCCTAAAATCAAAAAATAATTTCATACATAGAATATGAAATTAAAATATTTAAATTGCAGTAACAACAACACATAAATCAACTAGACGTTGTTTGTTTAAGATACATGTACAAACGAAACGGCCTTCCCTTTGCTTATTTCAAAGGTATTGAATATATAAGTTAATACAAAGTAATGGAATAATGATGCTTAATAATGTAAGATTTAATATGTAAATCATCATTATCATAAACATATACTTATGTTCAAAAATAAGCTTTATATCTTCTTTTTTTTCATTTTTATTTATGCAATTCACATAAACGTCTTGAAACTTTCAACAATTCATTTGCTTTATATATTGGCTTACTTTTACAGATTTAGAAAAAGAAACTGTTAAACCTTTAGAAAACATAAAAAATCAATAGGTAGACATACACGTATTTGTCAAATTTTCTCAGTTTTGCGGAAAGCCGTAATAGCAAATGCAATAAGTTATCTAAATAGGTTTTCTGGCTCTAGTATAATTATACTAATTCATCATAAATGCAACTCATTTTCTCAAAAACGTATCAGAATAAACGGATCTTTCTCAATCAACCCAATGACCGCTTTACAAAAAAAACATGAATATGTCATGTTGTGATGACCTAATCACTTGACATTTTCTAGACTTTTTGCACATTTTAAGGTACTGCAATATTGCTTATTTAAAGCTTATGATCTTTTTAATATATTTTGCTTACAAATCAATGTTGTTATAAGCAAGTGACACAACAAAAATTCCTTAAGGTATGCTTAAGATTGGCATCAACACTCATGACGCTGGAGCACGAATACAAATTGAAATGAATGAATTTTATATTTCAACACGTCAAAATCACTTGACTAAAGAAAAATATCTTTTTTGCAAGGACATGTTCAGCTAACGTTCTACTAATCCAGAAAAAAATATCTTCGTAAATGCGAACAGGTTTGTTTTCACATTTTCAAGTAGGCATTCCATCAAACATGAATATCTGCCATGTTTGATGACGTAATGACTTGAAATTTTCAAGACCTTATGAACATACAAAGTTTTGACATTTTGAAAATTTTAAGTTCATTGGTCTAATTGGCGATTTTATATGAATAATTCTTGCTTTAGTATGCATACGTCATAACCATGTGACAAAACAAACATTTCTTGCAGTATGCATCACCTCAATATTAACTCTATCAATTCTGAAGATTTAATTAAGATTGACTCAAAATTCATGATGCCAGAGCGAGAGAAATCTTTTAAAAAATTCTTTTTGCCTTTTTTATGACGTCATAACCACGTGACTTAAGAGAAAATAATTCAGAAAATAGAATGTAAACCTCTATGCCGATAGGCTGTCCAATTTTCATGCTTCTAACGCATCAGGGGTCTTTTTAAAATTTAAATGTAATTTTAGGACTAAAGTTCGAAACTCGGTATTGCCATGAAATCTTAATCTTTCTGCAGTTGGAAATTTGAATGCCAAGGTGCACTTCTACATCCTAAAATACATCTTCTGTGAAAATATAAAGATAATGACCTAAATTGAAGGCACTAGAGCGCGAACAAACTTTTGAAGCTGACGTCAAATCTGACGTCATTGAAAAATGAAAATGATTGAATTTAAACTTTTTTGTCAAAGCAATTTATTTTCATGTTGCTCAGACACTGGCAACATTATGAAATAACTCTTGGATTTGGTACGGAAAAAGGAATAATAATAAGAATAAACATAACAAACCATATATGTTTTCCGCAGGTTTGCGGAAAGTCGTAATAATTATCCATAATCCCAGTAACTCATTGTCTGAGTTATTGCATCATATTAAAACAACAACAAAGAGAGACAATTTTCATTTTTTGCTTCCTTTACCAATCCAATATTGTTTGAAAACACTTTCAGCAAAATGACTCTAAGAGATAGAAAAGGCATTTCAATCTCTGAACAGCACAATAAATTATACTCTTTGGGGGAAATTGTCTACAGGTCTATACCTTCCTGTCTTTGGCAAAATCACACTTTAAATAGTCATGTAATGTAATAGCACACCCAGTAACATTATAATATTATGAATTATAAGCAGAATTACAAAGAGCCAACATTCCAGTGTCATTCCCTCAGTCACTTTCACCTACCCAGTCTGATGGAAACATGAGCTGTGGCCACATTGCTGCCATACATGAAATCATCCACAATGGTTGGATCCTTCTGGTTACTTCCTCCAAATGCGACTGACATGGCTTTAAATGGTCGTCTTTGATTCTGAAACTGGGATGGCCGTCATAAGTTTATGTGATCAATAATTGTTTAATATGCAGTGGTTTTTGTTTTTTTCACTTCAGGGAAAAAGAAGTCTGGGTTCATAGGAGGGGGAAAAAAACATGCAAACGAGCTAAAAGAAGAATTTTTCTACTATGACATATATAATGTAGGTGTTTTTAAAAAAAAAATTATTCATTTATTTTACTCTAATTTAATGATATTTCACTACATAAAAGAATAATAAAAACAATAATATAACATGTTTAAAAAGTTTTATTAAGAAAATATGCGTTGTATAAAACCCAGTACATGTATTAGGATCTACAATGTATTAGATTCAGGTTCCCATAACATTTAAAAAAGACACTTCAACAGTGAGTCCATGCGCGCAATATGGTATGGAAATGGAAATGGTCATAATCATGAATGGGGGAAATGTATAAAAATTATATATTCCAGGCAAGCGGGAATGCCGCCCAATTTCTCCAAATATTTTCACCAAAAAAAAAAAAATGACTATGACACAGAGACTTTCCATGTAGCTACGGTACTAAACAGCACATTTTGAATCTGTCTGCAAACAGGATTTCAACAACAAAATGACTAACGTTATATTCATAAGAATTATCTACTGATATTTATGAAATTATCATAAAAGTTAAACTGTGTGACTTTGTGCGTAACGAAACCAGTGAATGAATTTTTAGTTATTTCATCACATTCGATTACTTTGACAAATGCATAATACACAGTCCCTGATAAAACCTATCAACATATTAGTAAACAAAAGCAATTGTACTTTAATGTAAATTAAATGCATAAAATTGAAATAATATGATAATGCTTACCAATGACAAAATTTGTAGTTATATGATTATAGCGTACGTGTTTTTTTTTACGGATTTTCCACCGGAAGTGCCTTTCAACACATCTAGCTTACGAAAAAGTTGGCAGAAAAAATAGAGCAAAAATATGGATGCATATTCATTCCAAAATTATCCACCAAATTAATCAAACAATTCAAACGAATAATGTTAACAATGTAAGGTATGATATATGTAATTCAATTAAGTTTTAGTCATAAGATTTCCATTTACTTGTACATGAATTAATACGCGAACGGTGGGGCAACAAAACCATTACAGTGTAATTTATCCGGGACGAATTTTCACAGAAGGTTTCGTAAACAAAAACCAGATCTAACCAAGTATTTAGACTAGACGTACAGTAAACGATGGTTTGATTAATAATTAATGGTTTGTATAGTTTTATCCTCGATATTTCTTTTCTTTTCTACCCGTTATAAAACCTGAGACAATTATTATTACAAGAATTATTCTTTTTTCAAGGACCGGTCAATTTCTAGGACACACAATGACTAAGGGGAAACGTACTAATGCGTAATTTCGTGATGATCAAATACATTTTTATATTTTATATTAATTCTACTATTATGCATAGACCCAAATTTTTGCATTAAATATTTCTATTTAATGTTTTTCGGTGGATTATAGAGAAATATGTGTGAATTAAAATTGGTAATTTCACCGTTTCAAACAGAGAATATTACCATTTTTATAATTTTCACTGTTTTGTAATGGGACTACTGAATGACTCTATCATATTTTTTCAAGACATTTCAATATTGATTTCTACATTGAAATAATTTTTTTTTTTTAATTGCAACTGCAACCCAAAAGAAATGTTGATTAAACGCTTCCTGTGTGTCATTTATTGGACTATTTTTAGACAGATAACTACTATTCATGTGACTTTGAGAATTTGGTAAAAGGGTAAAATTCATGATGAACTTAGTAACGGTGTGTAAAGGTCGCAGAAAGGTAATAAAAATAAAAAGAAAAATTGTTAGTTACAGTGGAATATTATTTTTAAATTAATCTCGTGAAAATATTGATTTTCCTACTCACTCGATGAATTAAAAATGATATTCCAACTGAAACCAACAATTATCCTCTATTTAATCATTTACTTCAACACATTGATTGCATAATGATAAATCGATCGGGAGTACATCCCTGAGGCAAAAAATGTCACAACTATGATCTAATCAAGGAAATTTATAGCCTAGAAAAATGTATGACCAGGGAAGCTGGGTGGGGGGGGCAAGGCCCCCTTGGCCACTCTGCTGTATCCGGGCCTGAGAATGTGTATTGTAAGCCATGCATTTTAACAAATTTTGTTTTTATCTTTTCTTGTAAACTAAATACTTTCAAATAATGAATGATATCTTAAAAAATATGCTATACAGAAAGATGGAGAATATAAATGCATCAGATCCACCCATCCCAATAGAGCAGGACTGGTGGTAATAAATTATTTGGTCCTTTCGGATTACCGGTAGACCATAATGTTAAGAATTAAGCCAATTTGATTTAATGACATGATGATTCTACCCACTAAGATAGGAAACCACATCAGTCTTTTACAGAATTAAAGAAAAAATACAAAAAACAATAATAAAGAAACACATATACAGTAATGATGTTTGTTAAACCACTGTAACAGTTGGTAGATCAATTCAGACCTGAATTTTCAGTAAAAATAAATACAATCCTGTTTCCTTTTTACTTGAGATAAATTCAGTTTTCAAAATATTTGCTTAGAGCAGGTATTAATTTTTCAGCCTGTGGCTATGTCGCTGACAAGATCAGAGGACAGTGCTCGGGCAAGAAATCTGACGAGGCAGAGGTGAAGGGTATCAGTGAGCGGCAGTGTGTCCTCAGCAAGGGACAACATTCCGGGAAAGGTACAATGACATGTACATCTCTTCATGATTGTTCCATGTTTCCATGTAACACTTAAATGAAAACCTATATCAAGTAAATAAATTATACATACTGTGATCCTATTAACTCCTGATTTGGAGTCATGGAATTCAATTGTTTAGGAAAAGGACTTTTTGAGCAGCTCCTATAACAAGAAATGGAAGGATATCAACCTTCTGGAAAGTTTTCAGCATCTTTTATTATGCTCACCGAAGGTGACGCATATAGTCGCCGCTTCGTCCGTCCGTTCGTCCGTCCGTCCGTCCGTCCGTTCGTCCGTCACACTTTCCTTGTCCGGACTATTTCTCAGGAACTAACGGCTTGAATTCAATGAAACTTTATGGGAAGCTTTATTACCAATAGGAGATGCGCATATCGTCAGCATGACCCGATTCCTAAATTTTTCAAAGAGTTATGGCCCATTGATGTTTTGGCCTATAGTACATATTGCATGATTCTTGTCCGGGCTATTTCTCAGGAACTAATGGCTTGAATTCAACGAAACTTTATGGGAAGCTTTATCACCAAGAGTAGATACGCATATCGTCAGCGTGACCTGGTTCCTCAATTTTTCACAGAGTTATGGCCCATTGACTTTTTGG
Source organism: Solen grandis (assembly GCA_021229015.1). Lineage (NCBI taxonomy): Eukaryota > Metazoa > Mollusca > Bivalvia > Adapedonta > Solenidae > Solen > Solen grandis. The sequence goes on from CM037786.1 coordinate 22,044,587, forward strand.
CCTATAGTACATATTGAATGATTCTTGTCCGGGCTATTTCTCAGGAACTAATGGCTTGAATTCAATGAAACATTATGGGAAGCTTTATTACCAAGAGGAGATGCGCATATCGTTAGCATGACCCGATTCCTAAATTTTTCACAGAGTTAAGGCCCCTTGACTTTTTGGCCTATAGTACATATTGCATGATTCTTGTCCGGGCTATTTCTCAGGAACTAATGGCTTGAATTCAACGAAACTTTATGGGAAGCTTTATCACCAAGAGTAGATACGCATATCGTCGGCGTGACCGTTCCTAATTTTTCACAGAGTTATGGCCCTTGACTTTTTGGCCTATAGTACATATTGCATGATTCTTGTCGGGTATTTCTCAGGAACTAATGGCTTGAATTCAACGAAACTTTATGGGAAGCTTTATTACCAAGAGGAGATGCGCATATCGTCAGCATGACCCGATTCCTAAATTTTTCAAAGAGTTAAGGCCCCTTGACTTTTTGGCCTATAGTACATATTGCATGATTCTTGTCCGGGCTATTTCTCAGGAACTAATGGCTTGAATTCAACAAAACTTTATGGGAAGCTTTATACCAAGAGAGATCGCATATGTCGGCTGCCGGTTCCTCAATTTTTCACAGAGTTATGGCCCCTTGACTTTTTGGCCTATAGTTCATGTTGCATGATTCTTGTCCGGGCTATTTCTCAGGAACTAATGGCTTGAATTCAATGAAACTTTATGGGAAGCTTTATTACCAAGAGTAGATACTCATATCGTCGACGTGACCTGGTTCCTCAATTTTTAAGAGAGTTATGGCCCCTACTACCATGTTGTTGAATGATATTCATGTCAGCTAATTGTTGTTTAGGCTATTATACACTATTTCAAATATCCAGTCATATGTCAAGAGTGTTGGTTAACCTCTTTGATATGAGCACACATTGAAATGTATGACTTAATTTTCAGTAGTATAAAAACTTAAAAAATATCAATGAAAGATCTAATGAGTAACACATATTATCATATTAAATAGTAAACTGTTACTAAGTCTCCAAATTAGAGTTGGTAAAACATCTCATCTGATGAGGAGAAGAGATATGATTTAGAAATGGGGATTTCAACATATCCTCCCACCCATTGACCAAGGCCTTATTTGTAACAATGACGTTCTTCGGGGAGCATCTGTCAGTTCTACTGACTTTCTTGTTTAAATCCTTGTGAGAACCCTGCCACAGAGATAAATGATCATACCAGCTTTTGAGGAACTTGCAGACTAGCCTTGATTTATCCTATACATTGTATTCACCGCTCATTAGATTATAAGACTGTAAATATTATTTAGACTGCTCTTAGTCTGTTTAGGATGTTCAATGGTCTTACAGTGTACAATGGTATATCAAAGTGATAAAATACAGTCAGAATTTGTCATGATTTTAATACAGTGAGTATCATCATAGGGTTGCCAGGATAGCATAGTGATAATTCCTTTTGCTTCTTGCAGTGTTTTCTAGTTTTGATTCCTTGTAACATGTATAAGAGGGTACAGTGGTCATCTAGGCATCTGGATTTTCTTCAGGTGCTATGGTTTCTTTCAATAATAATGAATCACATGCCAACATCCACACCATCAAACATGATTTTAAGTCTCGTCATTCTGCAACATACCACTGTCACCAGAGCAACAAGCTGGTCATTCCAGTTTGACAAACAATTCAAGATATGCCTAAATTGGATCCCAGCTAACATGAAATTCACAAAAAATATCCTGTAAGTTGATTTCTGGGTACCTTTCAGCATGTTTATATATTGATCTTCACATACCCCGGTACATAATGATATTAATAGAACTTGTCAGTTTGGGATGTTTCTTAACTATCTTTAAACATATGTAAATCCGGTGTTATGGACATGGAGCTGGTTGAATATTAAAGGAGAAAAATATAAATGGTTCAATTAAGCATTTCAATGCATTTCAGTGCAGATATACAAGAAATACTTTATACTTACAGTTTCGTTATCAGTATTACTCTGTCCTGTTAAGTTTGGAATATTTCTTTTAATTCAATTTATAGTAAGTGGGTCAAAGATAAGCTAATGTTTTCATGTCACAAGACTTAAATATCTTCAAATGTCAGACTTATGGTTACCTTTGACTCAGTCTGATAGATGTATATACATGCATACATCTGTGTGAACCAGATTAGGATATTGTTTTCCAGTGTTTTATTTACCAACCGTACCCTTGAAGGAACCAATTTTTCAAAATAAATGCAAAAAGAACTTTATTTGAATACCTCTGACATTAGGTTGAATCAGCAGCAAAATTAAACTTCCATTTCTTACAGCAAAAAAGTTATTTGTTGGGTTTGGCTGAGAAATGAATACCGTAAATAAATGTGATTTTTCTTTAACTGATTGAACAATGATTTATCCATTCTAGAGGTATTATAATGAATTTACATGTTGTTAATACTAGACGATTTGAAAGATTTCCTTCTCCTTTTGCAATGGATTTAGATTTTGCTGCATGCTAAGCAAAGAGCTAAAAGGCATTTCTGGGGTGCGAGCAATATCTGTGGACGAGTAATATCCTTGATTTGCATATAACATTGTCATATTAAATGCTGTTTCGGAAAAAAGTTTGGTTTCCACAATGATATCATGACAATTCTTGAGTAAGTAGAACTTTTTCCAAGACAGCATAATATTTGACATATTTTCTGATTTAGATAAGTTAAGAAATAAGAATGTTGACCATTTCATACATCATGTGTAAACAGTTTCCTTTCTACACCCATGGTATATAATAATGTATTTAGTGTGATATCGGTTTCACCCCAGGTCTTGAAGGGTTGCATTAAGTTATCCATTTAAACCAGCTGTTTGATGAACAGGTTTTTTTAGTAATTTCCATTCAATTTATATAGTATCAGTTTTATTCCTTTAGAAGGCATAATTATGATATTAAAAAAAAAAAAATCTTATTTCTTTCTCTATTCATATACATTGTACTATTTGAAATTCAGTTAATAAATATTCATCAAGTCATTAGGTACATGAATATTCATGAGATTTTAAATCCTCTCAGCCTACCAACTTATGATGTCTGTTTTATTCCAGTTGGAAGTGAACTGCCACCACCTTACTCTACCACCGTGCCGAACAGCCCTCCTCCACCCTATCAACCCTCAGGATAATGAACTCTTCTGACCGTAATCAGCTATTCCAACCAGAATGGATTCTTCTTACTTACCTGTATTGCTAAAAATAGCAGCAACTTTAATATCTACAGTATTGGCAGCAGCAACCCCAGTTTCCTTTCTGTATTTTATTAATGGATGCTCATTCTTCTGTTTTTATATGCTAATTTGTATTATTCAGCTATTGTCAAGTAGATTATTTTCTGGATATTCCTTGATATTATTAAATTTTTATTCTATAAGAAAAATAAATCACCTTATTTCTCAAAAAAGCCTTTACTACATGTATGTATGTTAGGTACGCAGGCAAAATTATCTAATTGTGAATTAAGTTTTTTTAAAAATTTTAAATATTTAAATTTAGTTCCAAATTCCTTTAATTTTTTAATTAATGACTGTTTGAAACAGGAATGTTTTACATATCATGACCTTTTTTTTAAAGAATTTATTTTTCATACGCAATTTGAGATTGATGAAATGTCATGTTTCATAGCAAGGGGCAAGTGATGTCATTGATGAAAATAATTTTAAAAATGTATGACGGTATTTATAAAAATTGAATAAACATGAAAGGGGAAAATAATCAGGTTGTGTCTCATGAAACATGTCAAGTTGGGACTTTCTTTATATAAAAAAATAATTTTCTATCATTTCCTTGATAAAATTTTGATGGCTATATTATTCAATAACTTGCAAATATTAAATTCATACAATTTTTCAAACTAGGTAATTATTTTCTTTTCAAAATGTTGATTTTAGGAAATCACAAGTTGAGATGTTTTGTAAAAAGCAAGCCAGGACCCTTTGAGATGGGCCAGTTTAAGTTGGAAGAATTTGATTTTGACTTATTGAAATTTAAGCATAAAAGTATCAGCAGTAAGTTGCTATTATTTGTTTCTTATTAGTGGTTCAAACCTGTCAAGTAAAGTAAGGAAAAATAAAGTAAAACTGGACATTCCAAGTTAAAATTAAGATCTACCCTAGATGAGTGTGTTTTTTTTTAAAGCTATGTTACAGGTATTAATTTTATTGAATGTCAATTGCTTATTATAGACTCTCTCTCCATACTGGCAGCTAATGAAACATCTGTTTGTAAAATGTCATGTGACATCAGAACATTTGTGGATAAATTCTGCTCAATGGGTTTGAACTATAATGACCATTTACATGCATTTACTCAGGTTGTAGATTATTATCTTATATTTTTTTTCATTGTTAATAAAGGTTTTAAAAAAATATTTCGCTTTTGTTCCAATATCATTAAACCAATTTCTAGGATCTGGATAAGATTAACCTCAACAAGGTTCTTTTAGGACCTACTTTTACTCAACCAGATGCCATAGGTTTTAGTTTTATCTCTTCTTCCAGTCACACAAAGGACCTAATTTAATCCCATTCAGATGCATATACATGTAGGACTTTTTATCTCATTTGGGTGCTTATATGGTTTACTTTTATTTCAGTCAAGGGCATATAAGACCCACTTTTATTTCAACCAGGTGCATTTAAAATCTTTATCTCAACCACATGTATTTATGACCTTCCTTAGGTGCATTAGGACCTTCTTTTTTTTGGCCTTTTTCGGCATTAAGGACCTTCCTTTATCTCAACCAGGGGTATTTATGACCTTCTTTTATCTCAGTCAGGTGCATTTAGGACCTCCCTTTACTTCAACCACATGCATTTAGGACCTTTATCTCAGGTGCATTTAGGTTTTCTTTATTTTAACCATATGCATTTATGATCTTCATCTCAACCAGGTGCATTTACAGTAAGGGCCTTCTTTTATCTCAGTCAGGTGCATCTATGACCTTTAATCTCAATCAGGTGCATTTATGACCTTCCTTTATCACAACAATGTGCATTTACATTATTACCTTCCTTTATCTCAACCAGGTGAATTGAGGTGAAAGGACCTTTTATCTCAATCAGGTGCATTTATGACCTTCTTTTATCTCAGTCAGGTGCATTTATGACCTTCCTTTATCTCAACCATATGCATCTCAACCAAGTGCATGTAAGAATAAGGACCTTCTTGTATCTCAATCAGGTGCATTTATGACCTTCTTTTATCTCATTCGGATGCTTTTATGACTGCCTTTATCTCAACCAAGTGCATTTAAGAATAAGGACCTTCTTTTATCTCAATCAGGTACATTTATGACCTTCTTTTATCTTAATCAGGTGCAATTATGACCTTCCTTTATCACAACCTGGGTTATTTAGGAGTAAGGACCTTCTTTTGTCTCAACCAGGTGCATTTATGAAATTCATTTATCTCAAACAGGTACATTTATAACATTCCTTTATCTCAGCTAAAACAATAGACTTCATAGGTCTGTTAGCTCCAAATTTATCCAGGTAACAGCAAAACTTTTACAGGTATTTGAAGAATTGTAAAAAAATAATTGCATAGTACCATTTTCATACAATAAGTGTTCAAAGATTGTATCAAATAACATATTAATCCTGCCATTTCTTTAAACAAGTTAACACCCAACCTTTGTTTCATTGAACTAACAGAGAATAACACTGAAACTTTTTAACATTTTAAAAAAACAGTCTACTTGTGCGTCAAGATTTATGCATTTTCCAATATTTAAATGAAAAAAAAAAGAATTCATATTTTAAAGCAGTTCATTTGCATATGGCCATTGACAAAAAAAATTTTTTTAACTTAATGTGTGCATTAAATCTATCGATACCTATCTACAAATGCATGGTTACCCAATGCAACCATCCATGATTGTAAATAAATGGGTGGTTTCCACTGTCCATGATGCTATCCACTGTGGACACATCTATAAGAAAAACAAGTTCATATTTATGCACCTGGTTGAAATAAAAGTGGAATCAGCATACACCCAAATTTAGAGTAGATCCTAAATGCACCTAGTTGAGATAAAAACAAGTTCCACAATCTTTGTTCTAGCTACAGACCTATGAAGGCTATTGTTCTTGCAACAGACCTTTGAAGGCTATTGTTCCAGCTACAAACCGATGGAGGCTGTTGTTATAGCTACAAACCTATGAAGGTAGTTGTTCTAGCTACAGACCTATGAAGGCTATTGTTCTAGCTACAGACGTATGAAGGCTATTGTTCTAGCTACAGACCTATGGAGGCTTTTGATCAAGCTACAGACCTATGAAGGCTTTTGATCAAGCTACAGACCTATGAAGGCTATTGTTCTACCTACAAACCTATGAAGGTTATTGTTCTAGCTACAGACCTATGAAGGCTATTGTTCTAGCTACAGACCTATGAAGGCTATTGTTCTAGCAACAAACCTATGAAGGTTATTGTTCTAGCTAAAGACCTATGAAGGCTATTGTTCTAGCTAAAGACCTATGAAGGTTTTTGTTCAAGCTACAGACCTATGAAGGATATTGTTCTAGCTACAGACATATGAAGGCTATTGTTCTAGCTACAGACATATGAAGGCTATTGTTCTAGCGACAGACCTATGGAGGCTTTTAATCAAGCTACAGACCTATGAAGGCTTTTGATCAAGCTACAGACCTATGAAGGCTATTGTTCTAGCTACAGACCTATGAAGGCTATTGTTCTAGCTACAGACCTATGAAGGCTATTGTTCTAGCTACAGACCTATGAAGGCTATTGTTCTAGCTACAGACCTTTGAAGGCTAATGATGGAACTTCTTCAGTTGTAGCTAGACTGTCATGTGAACATTGGACAAGAAAATTTCAATATCTAAATTATACTGCCATTACACCATACAAAAAGTGGAACCTATTCCGTAAATTATTAAAATATTAAAACAAATTCCAATAATGTCCCCACGCAGACTAGGTTTAAAATCTGAATGGAAAGAAAATGTTTTTGTGTGTATTAATCCTTCTCTGACCTCTTGTCCTGAATAGAATTTGAGGCAGAGGTGTCAGTTGGTTAAATATTTGTTTCAAGAAATCTTATCTTGTGTAAATACTTAATGATCAGGTCCATATAAATTTGTTTTAATTAAATGTATTTAGTTTGATGTATTAAACTTACAGTTCATTTTATATAAGATCACCCCATTTTAAAGATTTTTTGTTCAATTATGCAAGCAGGTGCTGACTTTATTTGTTAAGAAATAAAAATCAAATATGTTTCTTTAAATACTGGCTAAATAAATATCTTCTTTTGAATAAGTAATAAATGGGTGTGTGTTGATTAAATGCATACAAAGAAGTTATTTTGATGATATAATAAATATTTTTGGATTATGAAACATAAAGAGACCTAATAGAATTTACTTGCATCCAAATCTGGCTTTTAAATGAGTCACTGAACTGTTTGAAGTTACTTTTGTCAGCAGTATACTTTCAGAAAATGCAAAGATCTTTATATAAATATATTGTATAGATCTTTGGAAAATGTTAAGTTTGTATAATTATATAACATGAAGTTTTTAAATTTTACTCCCTACACAAGTGGTTATTTCCACAGACACAAGCAGTTTGATGCAGATTACCAGTGCAGAGTAGAAAATTATTTCTTAACATTATCAGTGTTTTGATTCAATCAAAAATAAGAGCAATTAGATGTTCTACCATCAAAATCTAAATTATTATGACCTTAAATGGATTTTTCCCTTAATATATACGGGAGATCCTGCTAATGTCTGATGTTTGTTACCATGACATAATCTAGATATAACCATACGGTAAGAAATTAATAAGGGAGATAACAAATACAGTAATGAGTAGTTTCAAGAATACACTAAAAAGTTTTTTTTGTTCGTTGTTATCTCCCCTGTCAATTAAATTCCAATTAACCTATCAATTTACAGCTTTCGTTCTTTTGAGATAGCTTCTAGGAACATTCGAAATAATTCCTGTGAAAATTATTCAAGTAGCTGGAAAAGATTTATCATAAGAGTTAGATTCTGTATACATTGCATCTAAAGGTATTTCCCAAAGTTTCATCAACACCTGAGAAATGACGTCATTAACACTTCCGCGAGAACTCCGTGTTTGAAGTTTACCGTTGTGTGTATGTGTAGAGGGAATGTCAACACAGACCACATTATAAGCGATTTGTTAAGTTAACAGTGTCTCTGTCTTAGCTTCGACTTTGTCTGGATCAGGCAATAGTTGGAATACAGAAAATGAGTTTTTATTGATTTTTCTCACTCCTGCAGGATACTATCCGAAATGTGTATCGCCTGAATAGTGAAACGCGGTCGTTTACGCAACATGGCCGCCTGTGTACATTGCATGTCAACAAAATATAATTTGGATTAAATCATGAGTGACAAAACCCCAACAACCCCGGCCCCGGCGGATATAAGTGTGGAGGGGCTGTGGGAAATGATTCGAGAGAGAGATGGATTAATTTTAATGCAATCTCAAAAAATTGAAACCCTGGAAACTACAATTAAGCAACTTCAATATGAAAACGCAGAATTAAGAAAAGCAGCTGGGAACAAGACTGAAGGAACTGCAGAAGGGTAAGTCTTATATCATGACAAACATCAATGACAATGCCGACTGTGTAAACCGACCGACAATTAATACATGTCGATGTGTAACTGATTACCGGTACATCGAATGTCAATTTTACCACCCCGTTTAATTTAGTAATGATGATGAGATAATATAACTTTGTTATGCCCATTATTTTAAAAAATGAATTTGCTAACATACATTACTTAATTTAAGTGGCTGCAATGCTATATGTATTACTGAAGAATACAGGGCAATATAACATATTGAATATTGACCATATAAAATAATTAATGCATTATTGGTTTAATAATTACATGTTGACAATGTTTATGCTTGGTGATTTTGACACAATGATTAGCACACCTTAAATCTGAACACATTTAGCATACTTACGAAATCCAGGAGAAACCGAAACCTCCATATTTCTTGGTAAAAGAAGTTCTTTGTTCTCTTAATTCGGAGGATACCAAGAGTAATGTTAGTCAGAAATGTAGAAAAATGAGAAACAATTGGTGACTGAAGAGTGAGAGAGAGAGAGAGAAAGATACATGTTTGTATAATGTGCAATCTGT
>CM037786.1:22053905-22103905 GCA_021229015.1 Solen grandis
CCATAAAGAAAATAGTAAATTCTGTGCCTTATAAAAACTGTACTGAGATCAAAGTTCACTGGGTTGGGAGAGTGTGTCATAAAAATTTGATCCTAGGTGTACATCAAACAATGCCCTAACTAACACAGCATAGGGGAATGTTCAAGGGGTGAGGCATAGGGGTATCACACTACGGTGATGGTGGTGACTTCATGGCATTGCCTACAATTAACCCTTTCCCTCATATAGACTCATTTTGACGCACTCAATAGGTACCACATAAAGCCTGATCTGCAGAAAACCACAGTTAAACCTTACCAAATTTAATTACAAAATCCTCATTTCCAGACCACTGAGGAGCAGTGAACAGCATAAAACCTGATCAGCCTGCGAGTTACTTGCAGGCTGATCTGGTTTTATGCTGTTCACTTAGGTCTTTTCATAGTGCCCTCTATGAGGGAAAGGGTTAAAATGCATATTACATTCTCACAGCTATGCAGGCGTTTTTGTTTTGTCAGTTTTTTTCGGCCGTTTCTAAAGCCAGTATCCCAATGCCAGAAACTGAGAAAATATGTCTCTCCCCCTATTTGAATGTAAAAATTCCCAATGAATCTTCAGATGAAGAAAAGTTTTTAATTTGGCCAAACATTTAAAAGTTATCAGACTTCTTTTATAATACAGGTAGCTCATCATTTGCTATTGTTAATACACTGATGAATTTGCTGTGAAGTCTTGACTACAATTATATTTATTTCTATTTTCCAGTGAAAAAATCTCCAGTAAAACGGGTATAGGTAATCTTCCCAAAACAATAAAATAAATCCCTGCTGTGTGAAAGAAAAATTAGCATTACTCTACAAAATATGTAGATAAGATGCCTTGGCAGTAAATGTTGTGCATTCTTTTGTCATGATGACACATTAATCATATAAAAAAGTGACAATTCTTTGAAGATCCATGCATGCCAGCGTTGCCGCCCAAAAAATATAGAAATATATATATATATATATATATATACCAGATTCAACATTTCCATTGTCATTCTTCCAACAGATACACCCACTCACTGAAATTTTCTGTAATATTTTGTCTGTTCAATGATGGGGAAGTGGCACATTAATATCACTTTTTTCATTCTTAGGGAAGTAAATGCACCATTTTCGTGAGTTTAGAGGAAACAATCCTGTGAAAAATAACTATTTTAGGGGCAGATGCCTATGAAAACTCTCCAGAAAGTCCCAGATAATGAGGGGGGATGGGAACCCTGTAACACATTCATTGTAAAAAAGCAGTTCCCATAAAAGCTATTACAATTTGTCAAGTTTCTTACTGATTTATATGCACATGTGAAAAAAGAACATAACTTATCAACAGTTGTAACTCAAAGTGTAATACAACATGGTATTTGTCTTTTTTTTACCTTGCAAGCCATTCACTCTCTGCAAAACATGACGGATTGTGAAGTTTTTAAACTAGTTAAAAAAAAATAATAGAATGTTCAAAACTAGTTACTTAGCAGGGAACAGGATGACCTTTCATAATTCATGTCTATTTCACTTCCACCAGGCATGGTTTATATAGGACACACAAGGAAGACACCACACTGTTACAGCTATCAGTACAATTTGGAGTTACAAATGGGCCTTTCATTTGTTATTTTCTTTTGTTTTTTTAAAGGGCCATGGCCAATTATTCTATTGTTACAAAATGAAGTCTATTGTTCTGTTTTACTGTTAGATGGCCCCTTATTCCAACTTAGCTGCGCGGATAGACAGACGACGGAAAAGTGACCCCTATGTGTTACATCTGCTTACAACAGGTGACACGATAATGTGTACCTTACATTTAATGAAATATTCTGTGTACAGCATATGGCACTGTAAGCTATCATGCTCATCTTTTCCCATAAGCACATTACCACAAGCAATTGGAGTAAATGAACCATCAGCACTTAAAGTCTGCACATGGAAGGGAAGGCATCCGAGAGAGGCATAGGGAGGGGGGCAGAGTCGGAAATCTCTCACAGAACTAGAGCCTGTACATTCTTCCTGATTACAGCTGACTGGATTTTACACACCAACATATGTGCTTTATTGGACCTGCTTTGATGCGGCTGCCGGCAGGCAACCTAGCAGCAAGTATACTTCAGAACAGCCAGAGTGCTTATCAAGCAGGTCTACCTACCAACACATGGGGCTTTCTTTTCATCCTTTCTTTCCCACCCCTTTTTTTACAATAAGGAACAATAAATACCATAATAAAGTACTGTTGGAGTAGATTCTTTTGACCTTTCTATATATAAGAAGAACATTAATGTTTACCCTTTATGACCTCTTACTATTCAGTTCCTTGGAGATAAATCAAGGGAACACTGTGAAACCTGTTACAAATTAATATGACTTCTCCGTGCAGTATTAGCAACCCTAACCAAAGGACCAAGAGTCCAAGACTTCTAAAATCTGTTTAAGACACTATGGTCAAAAATGCCATGAATGAGTGAGAAAGGGACAAACACTATGGACATGAAATTCTCACATCAATTCACTGGTATGTCATAATGGTCAAACTATGCCCCCCCCCCCACCGCCAGAGGATGGGAAAGGAGCCTTAATACCATAATTTTGAGAGAAAATGTTTATATATACTTTATATTGAAGACACAGATGTATATCCTGTGGTAAATTTGGGGAAAACTGCATGAATTTACAGAAATTTGCAGAGTGGAAGACATCTCATCAGCACATAATAAAGGAGGAAAAGAAGCCCTGAAAATTAATGGACAGATGCAATAAAGAAAAAATGTGTAACATAAATTCTCCCCAACTCTACACATTTATGAATTAATACAGCTGTCATGCCTGCTCCTATAACCATCTATATTCATCTGAAAAGTAGATTCACTAGGCCTGACTGTGCTAAAACAGGACTAAAGAAACAGATATATGAGCCTGAATGGTCTCCAATCATGCTCCCCTCCCCCCTACTGTTACTTTACACCGGGCCACTCTTCATATTTCACGGTGAATAATATAAATCCATCCTACCATGGAGCTCCTGCCTTCTCTTATTATTTATTAACAGTATTGTTCACCCCTCAACTTCCAACAGAAAATAGAGAATAACATATATACTGTTTATGAAAAGCTAATCTTATATGCAGGGTTCATTCTAGAAATGAAATCAGAGGGGTCAATGGGCCCACTGTTGGCAAAAATGTGGGGACATTGCCCAAAACACAGGGGTCAAAACAAAATGTATCTTAACAAATAGAGAGTTACTTATAAGGGATCGATGCCTCTTAAATGTAATTCCTTACTGCTAATCATGTAATGTCTTTGAAACATCCATTAACTATGAAGAAAGCTAAAACTTTGGAACTTTTTTTAAAAATTTTGAACTTTTTAAGTCTGTTGAATAACATTATGTTTTTGGTTATGACAAACAATCACTATCATTAGTCATTAAAAGCCGCCTGTGCTTATTCTCTTTCCAGAATTTAAGGGCACTTCTGAAGTCAAATTTATATACTGCAGAAAACTCGGGTTTCATTTATTCAGCTTTCAGTTCACCCACATGATCTCTACTTTCTGCCTATCTAGATAGCATACTTGAACGAAAGTGCATTGATCCTTCTTAGGGAATTTATTTATTCAGTTTTTATTTTGCATACGTCACAATATAGTATACTTTTATCGTTATCGTATCTGAACCAAGAAAACTTTTCAAGCTTAGTGTTTTGAAAAAGCCTATGCTGACTTTCTTGTGACAAACTAACAGTAACTGTATCTAGCATATCCGTTCAACTATCAGCTGGGGGCCTCTTTTATCATTATTTTCCACTGATTTATTATTACTTTCATCACTACTTGTCTTTTTTTGCTTCGACCATAGTCAAAGGCATCTTTCACTTTCCTTTTTCTGCCATCTTTGCAAATTACGAATTGGGAAAGAAATGCCAATTCTGATTGGTTATAATATGCTAATATGATGAAAATATCGCTACCACAGCCATTCAGAAACGCTGTAATAAAAGCGGCTATAATTTTGATTGTGCACTTGATTATGTGTTATTATATAATCAGAATAATATTCCGGTTGTCGACGCTTTTCTTCTTGGTAGACAGTGCGTCCGATCGGTACATTACCAGCATTTTCTCTGTGCCAAACAATATTTCTATGCGCCAAATACGCAAAGGCCCGTTCTAGAATGAACCCTGTTTATGGGTATCATTTACCTACATAAAAAAGCAATACATGACTTTAAAAATACTCTTGATTTCACTTTTAAAGGTTTTCTAGTTTTGATGTAGAAAGAAAGGCTGACAGCAACTTAAGCAAGGGAAAAGGGAGAAACAGATGACAAATAAAAACAAAGTATTTTCTTTAACAAATTATTATCGGACAAGCTAAAGTATGTTGGGGGCACCACAACCTGCAGTCAACCACAGGGAATAAATGGGTAAATTGTTATGTATAATTAACGAGAAAATCTATTTACTGAAAAATGTTCATCAGGGGTTGGGGGCACCTGTATGAAACACCAAATTTATGATTTCTAAATGAGAACCAAGACCAGCTTTATTTTGAAGACTTCAGTGACAGTTACAGCAATGTGGAAAACTTTAGATACATTAAGTAATGAGTTAAGATTGTAGATTAGCCTAATAGGTATAAAGGTGAAATTAAAGTGAAAATTTTAGCATAATAAATGTTTTTAATTAATTTCAAACCTACAGTAAAATAATTCTTATTTACCTACAAAGCTAAAATCCAATGTGTTAGGTATACATGATGATAATTTGCAAATTCATAATTTCACACGATCTCCCCCCAACCCCCTATTGGGTGACCCCCACCCTCTCTTTCTCTCTTTTACATTTTAAAATTCAAATCTAGTTTATTGATGGACTTAAACTGTCCGGTATCAGCCAGACAACATAACATAACATATTCTTTAATTTGCATAAAATTGTAAAACAGACAATAACATTCTACTGTAAAGAACTATAAAATACACATTTATAAAATAAAACGTATGATATTATCATAACAAGTATGACTTGTCAAATACAGTCACTACAGCCTTTAATCCCATTCTAACACAAGCCGTGACCCCCCAAAGTTATCTAGAGGGAAGTGTTGTGGAAAAGTCACACATTAACTCCGTCTAAACACCCTTACCTTGTAAAACAGTGAGAACTAGAAGAGGTAATCCTATATTCCAGACCTCCATGTTTGTGAGGGATTAAGTTCACTAATCTGCACAGTTTTTATCAGAGTGTTGGATCTTGTGCAAGCTGATCCAGTTCACTATTGACACACAGTGGGTGGTGGGGAGATTATCTGGGAGCTGATCACACACCTCTACCCATCACCAACATGCTGATCTCAAGACCCCAGCTGGACCTGAAATAAACACAACACACTGAATAACAACATTCCCACATATGATGATTGCATCTAGACAAACTGGGGTTTATGTATACATGTTGTATTTTTTAGACTTAAGAGTCAGTATTCAGTAATGTACAGCAGTATTTTTCCTCTGACTCATAACAATAAGAATGCATAAATGTTAAAACACTTACTAAAGTGAGTATATCCAGTCAGTGAACATATCAATTTTGTCAAAAGATTCTGAAAAAAAAAAAAAAAAAGTTCATGAGTAAAGGTTAACTTATATTAATGTTAATCTTCAAAATACTGTAAGCTGACAAACCATAACCAAAAAGTTGTTGATCCAACAGAATACAAAATTTCCCCAATTTGGACAGGTCATTTTGACTTTATCTCAGCGTCATAAGATAACTAATAGTAATAAGCTGAAAATGTTTGTCTTCAAGTCCCCCCCCCAATTACATTAATTATATATTATATATATGCCAAATTCCATCCAGTCACATGGGTTTTCTCTGGGTATTTCAATTTCCTTTCACAATATAGTGCAAGTATGCACATATCTATTCTGAAAAAAAAAAAAAGAATATTAAGGCAAAATAAAGAAAGTTACTTGTTTCCACTAACCCGACTGACCCAATTTTTTTGTACTGACCCTAGACTTTTTTCATCGTTTTCCAGCTATTACTGTTAGAAAACGCTGTTTTTCGTCAATTTCTCTAAAAAAAAAACAATAAGGTTAAAAATGGAAAAAAAAGATAAAAATAAAAAAAAAGTTCAGCCAACCTACCGACCCTTTTTTTTGGAGATGTTAGTGAAAACAACTTTTTTTTTTGCTTAACCGGACGCAATGCAATGAAACGGTATCAACTCAAAGTGGTAATTGTTAAAGTAAATTTATGAAATACACAAGTACATGGTATTTCACAACTGATCAGAATTACAGTTCAATTTTTTTTTTCTTTTCTTTTTTTTTGCTAAATCATTAAATGTTCCAAGTAACTTGGTGTAGGGGAACCAAAACTCTACAAAACAACAACAAAATGCTGTTATATGTAAATCATATTATGTCTTGTTGTCCTGTGTTAAAAATTCGCCTGTACACATCTGCACTCTGTCCTGTAGGCTACACTTACACGCTTCAGGATTGTAAATACCTTCTCTACTCCCTAGGACTTAAGAGCCCTCAGTGAGGGCCGCTCACTTATCATCATCTCAGTCAGATATATGCTGACTTTGCTGAGTAGTCAAGTAAATTGAAAACAGAAATCCCATCACATTCTTTTGCTTCATAAATTACATGCTTCAATTAGATATATGTAAAAGTTTTGGCAAATTTGTTAAATATGCAAATTTGCTGATTTACAGTCAAGACCATTAGTGGCTAGTTACTTTTAAAAGTTGTTTAGTTTTGGTCTGTATGTGCAGTTATTTAGTATTTACACTGCACCTGCACATCATCTGTATATCAACAGTTACAGATTACAAAATGATTTTAACTTTATCCTCACTTAATAGCAGTAAACATTAAAACAAAATGTGACAATACAGTTCTTAAAGGCATTGATGTGTGACGGATATTTATCATGGTGCCCAAATATCATATGTATTGTCTGGAATGTTTTCCAGTCAACTAAATTTGATATTTTTCAAAACAAATGAAAAATTAAATATTACACAAGTAAACAAGCTGTAACAACCTATTGTTACACTATTCTGTTTACAAAGACTGGAGAGGCCACTGATGCAAAATCAGAAATGTATCAAGATTCAGTCATTAGATATTTGTTTCAAAATTGAAATGAAGGCAACAAAACATTCTTATTACCGTATCATAAATGATCAGATTTTTATTTTCAAGAGAAAGGCAATCATCATTTTGTGAAAATGTACAACTGCATCAAGCAATCATTAAAAATTGCAGGATTGTAGTTAGGCAACTGACTCACCAAAAAAAATACAATATTACTTTAATCCTTAAAGGGGCAGAATTATTTTTGCCCAATTCTTTCTGATAATTTTACTTCCTAAATTATGTAAAATATCAACATACCTTCTTATTGATAAAACTGTGGGTAGTACAAGTGCAAATATAAATGTGTTAATGATGGTTCCTGTCATCTGAACAGATAGGTTGAAAAATTGCCTGTCAGACTCAGAAACAAACACCTGTCCAAAACTTAGAATGCAATGAAAACCACTTATGATTTTGCTAAAATTTTGACAGCCATTGGGACAAAGAGTGGAGACAGGGCCTTAATAACAACATTGTAATAAGGAGCCTTCCCCTGGAAAAAAGACTTGGGAGACTCGGCAAAATTTGTTCATCCAGCAAAAATGCTAGGGAAATGACTGGCAAAAAGGCACATTTCAGGAATACTTCTAATTAATACTAAACAATGTTAATGTTCCAAGTTTTATCAGAACAAAAGGCCATCCTCTTTTTCTCTCAGATTGCATTGAGTGGTTTTATGAATTACAAAATTTAATTCAAAGCAATATAACTTGGTGGACCTAAAGGAGTTCTAATGAAAACATATCCAAGTCAAAACGTACGCAAATTTAAAAAAAAAAATAACACTTAGGTTGGTTTTAATCATTAGGTGGGTATGTTTTTACTAAAAAAGGCGATTTTCTTTCCCCTTTCTATTATGAATGGGTATGGTACCCCTTCATTTTTGAAAAAATTGAGTTTTCTCAGAATTATGAAAAAAATTGGCCGCATCTCAGCTCATATTGAGAAAAAAAAAAGTGGGCTATGACAGAAAACCATGCAATTCTTCTGCAAAATGGTAGGGAATGGTTTATATTTTCAAGAAACTGAGATATTGTCAAAGAAAGACACTTTTAAAATTAATGCACTTGAGTAGGAAGAGCTTACACCATTTCCTGTATCAAAAATACACTTTTGAATTGTGAATCAATTTGGGCCCCCTCTTAATAGGGAATGGATCTGTTAAAGATGGGGAAAAATATTGAAAAGGAATATGTTTTGACCCAGGCCCTCATAGACACACAGTGGTAAAAGGCCCTTTATGACCTACATGTAATACATTTAATAATTAATATTCACATTTATGATGGGACATTTATGATTAATCACAGAAAACATTATTATTCTATAACTTTGGGAGCTAAGATTTGATAACCAACTTAGATAAAATGAAGCATAATAAACTCTCTTTCATCTTATCATTTATGTAACCAGGCTCTCACTTTCTAGGGTTATCCTCTCTCGTTATTAAACTATGTTTATTAACTGCACCTGTGGCAAAAAAAAACAGTCAATTTATTCCACTGCTAAATTCAAACCAAAGAAATTAATTCCCTCAATTGATTTACCTTGATTCATTTTCATTTAATCTTGAAGAACTCGAATAACACTTCTAAACTAACCTGAGAATGACAAAGTGCTGTGTGTAGCATGTTACCCGATCTTGCTCAGCAGATTTCTTGATGGCACTGCATGTAGCGAAAAACCGCAGATCATTACAAACAGAGTTCATTGACCGGAATAATTAAAATAGTTGTCTGTTCCATATTATTAAACAATTGTAACTAACCAGCTTCAAACAAAAACACAATTTATAAACTTACCCACTTTAGATATAAAGGATCCAGAGTCAGAAATATCCCAATCAGAGAACTTTCACAACTTTGTAAACTCCACTGCCGGAAGAGCCAAACTTATTGAATGGCCGGTAAGAAAGTAATTACTTATAAAAGTACAAATCGGGGAGTTAAATCTCATAGAAGTAGAGTTTGATCATTTTAGAAATTAAATTCATAACACTGAAAGCGCTTATAATTCATTAACTACTAATGTTTTGGGAAAAATGTTGCTTTAATGTTCAATACCGAGATATATCTTAGTGACGGAACAGCTTTGGGTGTACTCGATTCGTGAAAATGGTAGAGATTGGGAATCAGTTCTAACGGCAACAACATTGAATTCTTATTACTTCAACCAGAGATTTAAATTACCTAATGTAGCCCCGTGCTTCAACAAGGACTAAAAAAAATGTGACTTTAATTTGTTTTTGCTGTTTTATTTTACCATCGGTGGTCTAACATATTTTCTGATCTTAATTTTAATACACATATAACAAGAATCACTACAAATGCAAATAAAACTTTAGGCTTTATCAAAAGAAATATAGTCACCAAAAATGAAAAAAAGTAAAGCAACTGGCTAATAAATCTATGGTCCGACCGCCCAACTGGAGAATGCTTCATCAATCTGGAGTCCCTATACAAAATACAATATCAACAAGATAGAGATGGTCCAGAGACGAGCTATCCGTTGGGTCCAAGGTGATTTTTCCCCTCACTCAAGTGTCACCGCGATGCAAAAAGATCTGTGCTGGCGGTGAACTAGAAGACTTGATTCTAGACTAATCATGTTTTACAAAATTTAACACAATATTGTTGCAACAAATCTTCCTTCTTACATAATAAAACCAGTCAGACTGACAAGACAAATGCACCCCCTTTCATATACAGCTGCAAGTAACACCGTTAGCACCAGACTATCACAAATACTCATTCTTCCCTCACAGTATTAACCTCTGGAATCAATTGCCATGAAACATTGTCACCCTTCCTGATCTTGACCAGTTCAAGCAGGCTGTGGTTCACATTCATTATCTATCAGGTAACCGATGTTTTTATCCTTTTCATGATCTCTTCTCACATTTAACTCTTTTAACTAACTGTTCACTCTTGCTGAACTCTCACTGTTCCTGGCACTGTTCTTTGTCAGGTTTTACTCTCTCACTATAAAATACTAATAATTCCGACGTGCACCTATTCCTGCCTTTAACACTCGCAAGAGGGGTTGGCAGTATCCAGAGATAAATCATCAATATGATGGCTTTCATATACCCGATGAATCATCAAAATGTGCAATTAAGCCCCTTACACCCCAATTACATTCTTGAAATATGTTATATTCCCTTAACCGTGCAAATTTTTAGTAGATCTAGATGAAAAAAGAAAATCAATTTTTTTTAAATTTTTTTTTAAGTTTGGTTATTAAAGTTCTGTAACGTGACGCTGGATTAGAAGCACTGAATGACGTATTCTAATAATACATCTTTTGTTCCCACATCAGTGAATAGCCTTACTCTTGGTAAATATGAATCATTAAGGAGGTGAAATTTCATTTTCGTATAATTTCATTATTTCTGATCCAAAATCAAAATGAAAACACCATTGAAGATTTCTTGAAATTCATATTTAGGATGAAATATTTTCTAATATGAACAGGGTCTAAAGGCCTTATGTGTAACAAACAAATAAACGCACATTAAAGAAAAGGGTGCGAATGAAATAAACAGTGTAACTTTTTTGTTTATAAAGTTTTTTCCTTTACGATTATCAAAATACTAATCTTTCTTTCAAATCATTGATTAAAGCTGTTCAATATGACATACAATTCAGAAAGATAAAATGATAAATAAAAACACAGTGGTTATTTAAAAACAGCAAGTATTCTCAGATTTCGTCTGCTTTGACTTAACGCGTGATTAGATCGTCCCCAAGATTTTGGGAAGTTGCATAATAGATGTTTACTATAATTTACATAATATTGATTATAGTTCTCGTAGTAAAACAAACCACGTCTTACGTATTCTTGTTAGTTATTGGTCACGTGATAGGCTAGTGTCGTTCATCGGGTAACATACATCGTCAAAGTATGCAGTATGCATTCATGCCTGTCTCCACACTTCTTACATTTTTTTTATTATTATTCACTTACTCAATTATTTGATTTCGTTGTATTTGCGATGACCAGCGCTGACGTTGGATCAGATCAAGCTTAACATTAGGGTGCTAGAAGTTGATTTTATTTTGGTTATTATCAATTTTATAGGATTAACATTTAAAAGAATAAGCAAATAAGTAAGTAAGTACTTCTGATGATATAAACACAGTTTGATATCAAGTGCATATGTTTTGGTAGTTGATATTTTTTTAATCAAGTTCCGTTATTCCAAAACTGCGATTCCGATATCAACCATGGTCGAACTTGGTTACAGATTATGGGAATACGAAACTTGTCTATAGAAATTGACCAAAACTGCTTAATGACTTAAAAAGTTAGTTAAAACATAGTAAAATTTTTTTTTTATGTTTCTGACATCTGAAGGCCCATAACCCAAGACCCATTGGTCTGATTCAATATTAGCCACACTCGAATGCGGCCAAGAAATTATGTTCACTAACAGCAATCCCAATTTGATTGAGATTGCTATATGAAAAAGTGAATGATAGTTTGTAAACAAAGTTAAATTTAAGATAACTCCTGCAAGACAAAATGACAAGACAAGACAGCCATAATCGAACTTGGCCGAAAGATTATGGCCATACATAATTTTAATAAAGATTGCTCAAGAAATAAAGATATTATTGTGTAAACAAAGTATTTGAAAACGACGGGTACTCCTGATAGGTGTTAACATAGCGCTTATACTGTCACTGTCATTCATGAAAATGGTTTAAAAATAAAAAAAAATGTATTTATCTACATTTGATATCAGTTGTCCTAATATATTCAGATCGCATTTACATCTCTTCATATAAATCTTTATTTAAATATAATTTTAACATATAAAATAAAACACACCCCATTTTAATTCTATTAACGGAATTGTTAAGAACATATGTTCTACTAAGTATTAAGTGCCATTGCACGTAAAATCAAGTAGGCCAATTTTATCCAGCGCGGTAAATTGAGCTCATATACCGGTTTCAAACGGAAATGTTTCGCAATAATTTCTACAGATACTGGTTACTTTTGCAATTCTGATAAAAAAATAAAATTTAAAAAAAAATTAAATAATAATGATAAAAAAACAAAAAAACGATGGACATCAGAAGTTAATTGGTGGCTAAACAGTATTTAATCTTTGTTTTTATTGGACGGGTTTTTATGCCTTCACCAAAAATGGGGGAGGGGGGTATAGATTTGCCTTTGTCCGTCCGTCCGTACATCTGTCCGACCTGAAACTTTGTGACACGTATTACTCCGAAAGTATTTGTACTACAGATTTGAAACTTCATGGATATATTATTCAGGACATGAACTTGCGCACCTGGGTATTTCATCGAACCGCCGTTGAAGTTGACAAAGTTAATGGGCTTTTGTTTTTGAAAAATGTGGAATTTTATGCTTGTGACGCATGTAACTCTGAAAGTATTTGTACTACAGATTTGAAACTTCATGGATATATTATTCAGGACATGGACATGTGCACCTGGGTATGTTCATCGAACCATCGTTGAAGTTGACAGAGTTATTGCCCCCCCCCCTTTTTTGTGAAAAAAAAACAACAACTTAATTGTACACCTGGGTTTTTTTTTATCGGATCACCGTTGATAATGCCCAATTTGCCAGATGTTTGAGCACTTGTCTTGTGTTGCTATGGTTGTTGTTATTGTTAGAATATAAAAAATTAAATGATTTTATTTTTTAATAAATTTGTTAGAAAAGATTATTGCTGTGCTCCTTTTTTCATTTACCAGTGCATTTTTACCCCCCCCCCCCCCCCCCCAAAAAAAAAAACACAACAAAACAAACAAACAAAAAAACAGTGAGGCTTATAAATTTGTCTTTGTCCGTTCGTCCATCCCAAAACTGTAACACAGCTAAGTTACTCTGAACGTATTTGTGCTAGACTTTAAAACTTCTTGAATATATTACTCAGGACATGACTTGCACACCTGGGTGTTGGCCTTTGTTACGGGTGCGGGCATCGGTGTCCTCTGGGCACATATTTAATTTAGTTCTACGAAAAATTCTGTCCTTAAGATGATGATGTCCGGATGGGCGTTGGGCGGCGTCGGGCGTCTGCTCAGGTTGACTTTTTTTCAAACCTGCTATAACTTAAATGTCCTTCATTGAATGCTTCAATATAATTGGATGGACGTTTACATTATGCTGTTGACTTTGTGACCTTAACCTTTGACTTACTTTTAATGAGAAAAAGGAAAAAAAAAACAACAACAAAAAAAAAAACAAAAAAAAACGAAGAGCTTAACATTATTGTAAAACAGCACGTTGGGGATTGTAGTTGAGTGGCAATGTGCATTGATCTCGGGTGCAAAGATTGTGGGCACACATTCTGCTGGATAAAGAAGTCCACCAAGGTCGCTACGATTTCCTTATGGGAACATTTATACTAAAAATGATATTTTGATTATCATATGCAGCACTATAATGTTACCATCGTCAGATACCAACACCCGATCGATGTCACTTATCACCCCTGGGATTTTAAGCTTGTATTTCGTCGTTTAAGGGAGCGTCAAATAACGCCATTTCATTGGTTCCATCGCCGTTTTACCGGGTAATATAATCAAATAAGGCGCCTTTTCACTGGTCAATATTTTACGTCAACGACTGCCATAAAACGACGTTTTGCTTGCCTATTTTTCTAAGGCTTGATGTCACGTAATGAAAAAGTTGTCTATTAAATTTATTTACTCTTTCTTTTTTTTATTTTGCTTTAATACAATTAAATACAACGCTTCTTTTATGAGCCTTTTTAAAATTTTAATCACATTCTCTATACATCATGCAGCAATATACTTATTTTTAAGGAGTCTGTTGGAAAGATTTTCAAGGAATGCTTTAATATTCCTTTGCTCTCTGCTTGTTCTTTTATTTCCTTTGCTGAACTATCTAGCTATTTCAAGGCATGCTAAACGGAATAATGCATGTTTTGTTTCCTCTGTATCTTTTGCCAACAGCAGACTTTTAAACATCTTGTAACTTTCGCTGACAAAGAAATTTGTTAATTTCCTGTTAAAATTCTTTGATTTGCTTGTTTTCCACTCACTCTATGACCTTATTTTAATACCCTCTTCTTAATTTTATTTATTCATTTCACAATAATCTTTCATATTTTTCAGTGTATGGATTTGCTTTTATAACTACGAGACTTTGGTCATATTGTTTTTAATTTGCTCCAAACTATCACTAATATCAACTGAATCTGGTATCAACTGAATCTGGTAATTCATATTCATCAGTAGAAAGTTTGTTGATTTCTTCCAAAAGTGAAGCCATATTGTCTTCATGTATGTCTTCACTTCAATATTTGTAAGTAAACAAAACAGAAGTTGAACAACTAGATCTATCTGGTTTGGAAATTTCTGTGTATTCAAAATGACAGCATGGTAGGGTAAAACTGAACTCTTAAATGAAACTTATCAACACCTTTTAATGGTTTCTGCAGTAGGCGTTGTTGAAAGATTCACAATACGCAAACCCTTGTAATTTTAGCAGGACTTTTGGCAACGGCAATTTGTCCTTATTGGTGATCTTTCTTGCAGTCAATATTTCTACGGTTAATTATTCAGCTCTGCTCTTTATGGTTAGTAAATAGCATAAGATAACCACAGGGGTATTTGGTACCTAATTGCTAATTCCCTTTGATGTTTTTTTTCAAGAATATTTTGTAAATAAATGTTTGTGAATAACATCATAATGTTCAGTGCTTTTTTTTCCACGTGTCTGGACGGGCGACCACTGTTTAACCTCTCACGTACGTGACCAGGAATCGAACCCGGGACGCAAAAGTGAAAGGCGAAGCGGGTTACAACTACGTTGCATCCAAAGTTTGGAATTGACCATTGATCCATACACGAGTCTTTCAAGGACACCTTTCTATCTGTTATGAGCGTCTCAATTTATGAGGAGTTATGTAAATTAAATTGTTTTAAGGACGTTTCAGCGGGTTACAGCTGATTTTGATTTGGGTAAAAAATATCCTTTTTGAATTTCTCATTTATTTATTTAAGTATAATGATAGAAGAGAGCACAAATTTTAAGATTCACGTGTTAAGAATATCATTAAACGTATATTTGCCAACTTTTGAAGGTACAAAAAAAAAGTGTCACATTTTAGCGTTTTTATGCAAATTATGCTAAAATGTCAATGAAAAAGCAGTTTTAGTTAAAAACAAACATGTATTTTTTTACATTTACAGAATGTATTTATAAAAGAGGACTGACTCTGAAAAAAGAAAGGAAATCTGTCCGTTGAACTTTTTTTATTTAGAAAATTATATATAAAAATTCACAGTTTTAAGATAGTTTTTGTATATAATTTGGTCCGGCCATAAAAATTAAATTTTATTCCCGTTTTGTATTTTCAATGCATATTTGACAGTATTTTTAAATGTAACTTATATAATACATTATAAGTTACAAATGGTGATAAAATATTTTCAAAAATATCATTTTGATATACTGTTACATTATTTAGAAATGAAATCTTTCTTAGTTTTAAATGCCATGTTGTTGTTTTTTTCAGCAAATTTTAGCAAATAGCCAGTATATTATTAATCGAGTCTCTAATTTTAAATTCTTGAGCGAACCATAAACCCGCTGGAATTCCTTTTGTCAAGAAGGTTTTTTATTTATTTATTTTTTAATGGATACCAGAGTGGGTTCAGGGGAAGCAACTCTTAAGCTCTTAAGACACTCATCCACCGAATAAATCGTATCCATGGACATATTTCTAGGGGTATGTTTACGAGTATTATGCTTGATCTTCAAAAGGTTTTAGCACAGTGGACCAGGATGTCCCGTTTCGGAAGCTACAGGCTTTTTGGCAAGACTTAGTCCGTTCATGTGATTTGAGCAAAATCGGATTTCAATCCAGTCGTGTGTGGTTTCCCCCAAGGCAGTATTCTTGGGCCTTAAAAGTTTTAAGTATATGTAAAAGACACGAAAAGTACATTTTGTAAATTGATACTTTATGCAGATGACAGCGCTCTTTTATAATCACATATATCTCAGATTAGTCATGTTTTTTGGCAAGGAATTAGAAAGCTGTAACAGATGGCTTCTTGACAACAAACTTTCACTTAATCTTGAAACAATAAATATCTTTTAAAAAGATATTCGGCGTAGCTAAATAATTGTCAATTGTAACATGTAAAACAGATTAACCTATTATACGAGTAAAGTTGGAAACGTTAACAAAAATGATTATAAATACCAGGATTATGGGAGCTTTTGTAAAGACTATATAGCAAAACGGATTTACCGGTAATTTACAAACTAAAAAAAAAGATAATCTATCAACTTCAAATTAATGTTATGCACTTGTTGATTTTTTTTTAAATACACGTAAAGACAATTCATTTGAAACCAAGCGAAACCGAAAGATCTTAAATCGCGTATATCCGATTATTGTTTCCAGATCCGCACAATAAACTGCACAACTTCTCCGCATTAGTTACCTCCCCTGAAGGCCGAGTCCACTTTTACAAATTAGGGGAAATCGTGGTCTAAAAATAGACTTATGCCTGCATATTATTTAGTTGTTTTAAATCATTTTGCCAAAACAGCATTCCTAAAATGATATGGAAGTATTAATTTTTCATTATTGTGTTACATTTCATGTTTAAAATGAAAAAGAAACCTGCTATATCAAGTAGAAAGATAGTTACAACCTGAAACTCCCATTTTAAATTGAAATATCCTTAATATTCTAAAGATATATACAAGCCAATGACAGCATTGCATTTACTCTGGTTTCATTTGCATACCAACATTTGATTGGTTGAAGAAGTAGGTCAAAATCAATTTTATACATTATAAAGATAATGAAGTATATTCTTTTTTTTAATCAAAGCGTTAACGCAGCGAAGTAGGTTTTAGTGACTTGACTTGACTATTTGAGTTTACCGTCGCTTCGACAGTATTTCAGTCATATAGCGACGTCCAGCTAATTACAGGTGGAGGAAGACCCCCGAATGCACGGAGGCATCCGGGTAGAACCACCGACCTACCGCAAGCCAGCTGGAAGGATTCCTCACATGAAAACCCGAATGACCCTGCCGGATTCGAACCCACGCCGGCGAGGGGCTGAGTGAGTGTTATTTTATCGATTCTCAGACCTTCGTGAAATATCTGGGCTCATTTGTCAGGAACATCTATTGAAGACAATTCTGGGACCAATTTTAAATAGGCATCAGTCTGTTTTAAATAAATCCTCGAAAATTCTCTCTGCAATTCTTTGATTCAGTGTTAATGTGAATGAATTCAACATAGATACCAAACATTTAAAGTAATAAATCAAACACAATGGACCCCGTTTTACATAAATGGAAGAAAAGTTTATTGCCAGTTAACCACTAATTGATTGGGGCTAGATCATTAGCTTAAGCCTTTTGAGCAGAATCAATTTACCCGAAACTAAAATGGCAGAATAATTGCATACACATACAGTTTATTTTTCAAAACTGCTGAAATATTATTCACAATCACGACTATATAAAAGAAGAGGTCCGAGAATGGAGCCCTAGGATATTCGCTGTCGTAGAAAAGGTGCCTAGCATCTCAAGCAGCTACTTCCAAGCAGGTTATGGCAATCGACTTATAAATAAATACAATATTTCACTTTGTTTACACTCAAGCATCTGAATTTGTAAATCATGTTCTTAAATTTAAGATAATCTGGTTTTATACCGGACGTACGAAGAGTGTTCGAAAACGTTTACAAACGCACTGTATACTCGAATACCATGAGATTTACGTGTATAAAACCAGTACAAACTGGTTCACCGCACATCGCTGTATTATGTGCATAAATATAATTGAAATCCACAACCCGGTTCCTTTGCAATTTAGATTGCTTTTAGGTGTATTCATATACATTGTGATGAAAATGGTTAGAAAACGAATAGAAAAAGTCGCTGAAATCAGGGGTTATATAAAAGTCCGCTGTAAGTTGTCAAATTGAGCGTCAAAATATACATGATGAGATATGTGCTGTTTTAGGAATAAACGAATGTCATTTTCCACAGTTTATAGGTGGTTTACTGAATTCCGTTCTGGTCACCAATCAGTCAAAGAAGCCCCTTATTCAGGAAGACCTAGCAGTTACCAAATCGAACAAATCGATCAATAAAATCAAGTCATTCATTGAGAAAGATGCGCGTTTCACTGTCAGACAGCTAGCACAAATGACAAACTTGGGTTTAGTATCTGTTCACTTCATTCCAAAGAAAATTCTCAAGGTTAGGAATATAAGTGTAACATCATCTTCGTCGACCCGATCTTGAGATAAATAGATTAGAAAATATATGGATTGAAGTTATTCTCCACTCTAAACGCGTATTTTATAGACCACCAAATTCAAATGTAGATTACGATTCAGCGATTGAGGACTCCATACATCTTGCAATTGATACTGGTATTGACGACATTGTTGTTACAGGTGATTTTAACAGAAATATGCTTTGTCCTGTTGCTTCTCGCAAGCTTGTCTCAATGTGCACGAGACTTGGTCTCTCTCAATGTATAACTTCCCCCACCCATTTCACTGAAAGCAGTTCGTCACTTATTGACTTGATTATCGCTAAAAACCCAGCCAACCTTCTTTACTGTCATGTTGGTGACCCATGTCTTCATCAGGAAGTTCGATTTCACTGCCCTATTGTTGCCTTCTTTAAATTCCAAAAACCACGTACCTCATTAATATCACGCTTAGTGTGGCTATATGAGCAATGTGACTTCATATCTCTGCGCACTGCTATTTCAAACACAAACTGGGAAGAATGCTTTGATCCCGATGTTAATAAGTATGCTCAGAATTTCACCGCAAAATCATTAGAACTCATGAAACAATACATTCCTTCCAAAGTAGTGAAAATACGTCCAAATGATCCTCCGTGGCTAACAACATCAATAAAATCTAAGATTAGAAAACGTAGACGTCTCTTCCGCAGAGCCAGATCATCGAACTCTCCCTACCATTGGCAAAAATTTAGACTCATTCGAAATGAAGTAACTGACCTGATCCGAAAAGCTAAGACCAATCACATTTCGAAATTGGCCGACACTCTAAAATCTGAATCAATCTCTTCCAAACCATGGTGGTCTCTACTGAAAAAAATTCTTAAAATTAATGAAACTGATACCTTACCTCCCTTGAAAGATGGAAATACAGTTTACCTAGACAATAAGATTAAAGCTGACTTATTAAATGTTTTCTTCTCGTCTCAAACTGTTATAAATGATAATACAAGAATAGTACCCCCACTTGATTACTCAAACTTGAATAGTGTATTGTCATCTTTTGCTGTCTCTCCAAGTGATATCTTCAGGGCCTTAACATTTCAAAAGCCACTGGGCCTGATGGTGTTAGTAACCGGGTTCTTAAAGAAACTGCTCCTGAACTGTCGATTCCGCTTTGTTCTTTGTTTAATCACAGTATATCAATTGGTGTATTTCCTGAAACATGGAAATTAGCTCATGTCTGTCCAGTTTTCAAAGCTGGTGACCCCTCTCTTGTATCTTACTATCGTCCAATCTCTCTTTTGTGCACCATTAGTAAAGTCCTTGAAAGGCTAGTCTTTAAACATTTGTTCAACCACTTTAGAGATAACTCAGTTTTATCTCCTTTTCAGTCTGGTTTCATTCCTGGTGACAGTACTACTAATCAACTTGTTTACTTATACGATACATTTTGTAAAGCACTTGATTCAGGCCAAGAAGTAAGAGTTGTCTTTTGTGATGTGTCGAAAGCATTCGACCGAGTTTGGCATGATGGTCTTTTGCTCAAACTTGAAGCTGTTGGTGTTCGTGGTACAATTCTTAATTGGTTCCGTAGTTATCTTTTAAACAGGAAACAAAGAGTTGTCCTCCCAGGGGTTTATTCTGAGTGGCGATACATTAAATCAGGTGTTCCTCAAGGCTCTATTCTTGGTCCTATTCTGTTTTTACTATACATAAATGACATAACGTCTCATATTCGAACTAACATTCGCCTCTTCGCTGATGACACTTCTCTGTTTGTAATAGTAAATAATCCTGTTTGTGATGCCGAAAAGGTTAAATTCTGATTTAAAAAGTATAACTGAATGGGCAGACAAGTGGTTAGTAAAATTTAACCCCCTTAAAACAGAGTCAGAGTTTATTAGCCGAAAGCTTAATAAACCTTTTCACCCACCGTTGTACATGGAAAACCAACTAATTAAAGAAGTAACCGAACATAAACATCTTGGAATCATTCTGTCTAATGACTGTAAATGGCATTCACATATAGATTATATCTCAAATAAAGCTTGGAGTAGAATACATGTAATGAGACGGTTAAAATATACTTTTGAAAGAAAAAGCCTAGAAATAATATACATATCATTCATTCGCCCTATTCTTGAATATTGCGACATAATTTGGAATAACTGTTCTCAATACGAAAAAGATCAACTCGAAAATATTCAGCTTAAAGCCGCTCGAATTGTTACAGGCGTCAGTAAACTTATTTCAATAACTCATTTGTACACTGAAACCGGTTGGGAAACTTTAGAAACTAGACGTCGTCAACATGCATTATTTCTAATATATAAAATGACGAATAACCTCTCACCTTCCTATTTATCTAACATGCTTCTTGTTTCACCTGAAAATGACTACAACCTTAGAAATAGTAATGCAATACCTCTCCCACGATGTAGAACGGCCCTGTATTTGAACTCTTTCCTTCCTTTTAGTATTAGTCAGTGGAACACGTTAGACCCGTCATTGCAGACCTCAAGATCGCTCTCATCATTCAAATATAAAATCAAGCCCACGGTGACAAAGTTACCCCAGTATTATTTCCATGGTGATAGAAGATCTCAAGTACTTCTTCTCCGTATCCGCACAGAAAGTAGTTCACTAAAATATGACCTCTTCCGGAAAAACATAGTAGATTCACCCTTGTGTAGCTGTGGCGAAATTGAAAACGCTAGGCACTATTTCTTTCATTGTAGCAACTACCGTCACATTCGCCAGTCACTTATCGACACTATCTCTCTGCACTGCCAACCATCCTTGGAGGTTATTCTTAAAGGAAATCCCTTGTTCGAAAACCGAACAAATATTGCAATATTTGAAGCTGTCTATCTTTATATCAGACTATCCAAGCGTTTTGATTCTTGATTTGGCCTTCATTTTACCCTCTATATACCAACAAATCTTTCTCTGACAATCCTTTACTTACCATCTACCCAGTACTATTTAAATTCACTTTTACTTATTATTCTTGATACCACCCTGTTAATGTACCATGTTCAATTATTTGTAATATCTCCAATATTTCTGTTAAATTTATTTTCCAGGATAAGAACTACAATAAGCTTTTAGCTTTCAGTTCAAATCCTTTTTGTGTATCTTTGTAACTTGCAATATCACTTATTTTGTAACATGTCATTTACAAATAAAATATGTTTAAACTAATATAAGTGTTCGTTGGATCCCCGATTTACTCACTGACGAGCAGAAACGTAAGAGAGTACTTTGCTAAGAAACTGCTGAAGAAGTACCCAAAATATCAGAAAAATGGTATTTGATAGTCTCATAACGGGTTCATATTTATGAACCTAAGAGGAAAGTTGACAAGATATGGCTTTGAAACTTGCAAAATTTCCAGTATTGCTAAAAGAACATTGACAGCAAAGGTGTTATACGCAATTTTCTTTAGAACAAGTGGTCCAATCCTGAAAATAAATGCGAATAAAAATCAGTAAAATAGTTCGAAAACAGCACTCCAGCATTTCCATTTGTTACATGACAATGCTCCAGCCAACAAATCATACTGTAGTCCAGATTTTGAAGTCCAAAAAGGTCAATGTATTATTCCCCCCCCCCCCCCCCATAAAGCCCAGACATGGCCCCCGTGCTTTTCCGCTTTCCATATTGAATAAACACTTTGTCTGGTAGAGATATAGGTACATAAGTGTGCAGGGATATGCAGTTTATCAGTTTCTGAATAGTGTACCCAAAGAGGAATACGAAAATTGTTTTAAAGAGTGGATTCAAAAATTGAATCGGTATGTTCCAGTTAAAGGGGAATATGTCGAAATCATCAAATTTTAATCAGCGTTTCTTAGAAAACAGGTCATCTTCAAATGTTTCCGAACACTCCTCGTATATTCTTCTTATGTATGGTACTAGGCAGTGTTACACCCTGTAGAGCTAGCTTTGAATATAACTCCTCAATGTAGGTTTACGAAAGAAACGTATGCAAAGTCGAAGGCAGCTCGCACACACTTTGATCAAACTGGTGAGAAAACAGAAGTCATACGAAAGCCAAATAAGTTCATGTTACCAGCAGAGAAAGATAGTTTTGGTGTCTTTTATCGGCCAGTACGTGCAAGAAAACGTACGAAGAAAATTTTCATCTTGCCCTTCTAACTCACATGCCATGCTGATCAGCACCATATACGATTTTGAATGGCAAGTTGAATAGTCACGCAGCATGGAATTCTACTTTTAATGGAAGGCTGAATGGTCACAAAGAAAATATTCTAAAAAGAAAGTAAAACCTGGTAAATAGAATAAAAAAGAAATAATGATTTTCTAATCACATACAGTATATTTCCACTGCCAGCTTGAATTGGTCAAGCTGATTTGCAGGCAGATCAGCAAGATACACATGTTGAGTGTTCCAAGAGTGAAACTGTGGAGGAAGAAGGAACATTTGTGGTAATCAAATGAGAGTTGCATTTGTAAGGAACTTTGGGGATGCATGTGTCTAGTGAGTTTGGTAAGTCTTTCTATAAAGGGTGGAAGATTATTTGCTACATATGGTATGAAGTCATACCTGCGATGTTCAAGGCAACTCTAGCCATTTTTCCCCCCCATTTTCTGTAACACTTGCAAAAGATGGGAAGTTGCGCCTCACCCATCGAGCTGCCCTCCTCCTCACTTGTGCGTATTGGTCTTTGTATAGAGACACTGGAGGAGTATTCGACCTGTGGCCGGACCAATGCTTTTTTTTAAAACCATGGATTCAAAATTTTCATTTTAGGTGGAGATATTGCGTTTTAAAAAGCCCAGGGTCTTGCTGGCATTTGATGATGTTCTGGATATATTAGTGTTGTGTCAAAGTGGTAAAAAATTCGAGGGTAACTACAAGGTGGGTAGTATATTTATTAATTTTCATAACCTTCTTACCCCATTAAATGACACTCAGCGTGACGACTTTTCTTCATTCAAATTGCTGTAAAAACACATTTTTTCACTCCTTTTAAAATTAAGATGTCAATCTGTTTCAATAAAAGTTTATAATGAGAAAGTCTAATCTTAGCTAATACTTTAAATGATAATGTACTTAACGTCCTGCTTGTTATGCCATGAAACGTCTTACCAAAACAAAATAACAAAAGGTATGTTTTGGCTATCAGAAGCTCTGCGTGTAAATGTCCTACAATGAATTGTGCATTAAACACATGAGGCAATGATATGTGTGACGTGTGTTGCTGAAGCACTTTAAGTGAACATATTTTGTAGATATGTTTGACGAGATTTTTGTATAGCTGATTTTCTTTCATTATATATTTCCAAACAACAAATGGTGCCAAAAGATGAACTTCTGTGATGTTTTATCGCAGGTGGGTAATACGTTATATTGAATGTCAGTTATATCAAATGGAATATATGAATATAGCACTTGGTTAATTGGGTTTTTTTTTTGCCAAGGAACCTAAAATGGTCATTTAATCAACCACCAAAATAAATCATTTATGAAACAATTTATATCCCCAAATACAACCCTATGATTCAGTATATACCAACAAACCTATTGCAGCCCTTTGATTCAGCATATACCAAACAACCCAATAATTCAGTATATACATGTACATGTATATATATATATATATATATATATATATATGTAGTCGGGTAAAAGTCTGTATATGATATACCAAATAGACTATTATGTAATCATGCATGGGTATCCGATGATAAAAGAACGACAATTTCTATCTATTCGTATAAAGTAAGAAATATTCATATATCAGAATAAATCATTAAACTGTCTTTTGGCACTTCCATACCGCCATTTATACCATTACATTTCATATTTAATATATTAAAGTTACTCTTACGACATTGCTTGAAATCTCACAGGATCTTATGTAAATACCAGATCCACATATACGATCTTTCTTAGTACGTCGAATATCAATTCAGGGAGATTTAAGATATATATATATACTCATGTAATAAAATATATCAAATACCAAAATCGTTATTTTTTTGGCCTTTAATTTTTAATTCTAGCACTAAACGGTTTGTAATCACATAGCCCCCCCCCCCCCCCCCCCCCACACACACACCAGATTCATTGAAATCATAGTTGAGGCTTGGGTTCCGGTTAGGCACAGTAAAAATACATGTACATCATATGTCTATTTTATTTGGCTAAGTATCATTAACCTGAATATGGTACATCTATAATCAATACGTGTATATGCTAAATTTCTAGCACGCAATAAGAATTGTATAATCAAAAATTAATTGTAGAACTAAATTTTAACAACCTGTTAACTTTTTTTTACTAAGACCTCATAATGCATAGATATACATTTTGATATACTATACGATCTGTATTACTCAAGGTTAAATATTTAGTATTTAGAAATGAAGACAGTTGGTAAACACTATTCACAATTGCAGGATGGAAATGTTTGTCAACATGAATGCTCAAGTCATTAACTATATTTATTAAACATATAAAATCATATGATCAATATTAAAGCATTGTATTTCATATAGCTATTTTCATTTCTGACAAAATTGTCAGCATCTCAAGAAGAAAGGGAGATTACATACAATATTTGTTTGTTTGCTTGGGTTTAAGATATGGATAATTATAGTATATCAGGAATGTGATAAAATTATTGTCCCTTTATCAAGCAGTCGAGAAATTAATATAGTTATTTCCACGGGTTTTTGTGCTCCACTTTGCCACCAAGTCCGACACTGAAACCAAACTGTGACCAGCTGTCATTGGAA
Source organism: Solen grandis (assembly GCA_021229015.1). Taxonomy (NCBI): domain Eukaryota; kingdom Metazoa; phylum Mollusca; class Bivalvia; order Adapedonta; family Solenidae; genus Solen; species Solen grandis. The sequence goes on from CM037786.1 coordinate 22,079,089, forward strand.
CTTGCGGATGTATCACTCCGTGCTGTGCTTTCCCTCTCGACCGGTGTCATAAGTTTAACATTAGCTGGTCCAAGAATGTTCTTCGTGGTATCACTGGGCGGAATCAGCTCAGTTGGGTTTACAAGTTTCTTCGATCGAGAGCTAAAACATATATACAAACCTATATACATAAAAAGCACATTTTTTGTCACAACATCGAGCAAATATAACATAATTTAATAATGTTGCATTAAAATATTTATTTAACAATAACGACCTCTTTAACAGCAAACCCTGACAACAGTTAATTGTGAGATGATTCAATCACTAAAAGAAAAAGATAAGGATAAATTAAACAAAATGAAATTTAGAAATATACATAAATCACGCTGAATCTGTTAAATGTGGCAAAATAAGGAAATTATTAATCACTTTGACTGACGATGTGGTTTTATCAAACCTAAACATAAACATATTGATATTTTGACACAAGCATACATTTAGTCATTAAACAGAGCAGCCATGTGTGTGTGTGTGTGTGTGTGTGTGTGTGTGTGAGGCCGGTTGGGCTCACCTGTACCGGCGGTAGGCAAACACAGCCAGAACAGCAACAGCGAGGGCTGAACAACTTCCGGCAATGGCTGCAGTTACTGTAACATGGCGAATATGCTCAGTTATACGACAAACATTTTAAAACATGCGTTTGTATGTATTATCTTGAAATAATTACCGTACATATTTATATATGGTTCAAGTATTTTACATGTACAAAGTGCATTTTTAAAATGCCTATGTTATTGAATTTTCACAGAGGATAATCTATTTTTTTTTTAGATTTTATCTCAATCGCATTTGCCTATTGTTTCTTTAATGAGCTATAAAACTTAATATGAATAATAACTCTATCCTTTGTAAACTTATGTATATGAATACATGCAAATATTTACTTTAAGCAAGGATTGATATTAATATGAGTTAGCATTTACACATTTTATATGAAAACTTGTGCATGCATCTTAAAGACATTCACTTTATTTCAATTCAACAACATTACATTAAACATTTTTTTGGCACTCGGCAAACATTTGTATGAAACCAGTTAAACACATTATACTTGTATCGTATATATTTTGATTAAAATATTTCCATCATATATTCTTTATGTCCTTTGTCGCGTGACACGTTTTCACACTTGCAATAAGTAAAATGTTTAGGCAACCAGAAATTATTCCGAATTTTCTCTATCCGGAAAGACAGTTCAATAAAAACGAGGTTTTAGTTATCATTTATAACTTACACAATAAGTGACATTTGAATGTGTGTATTATAACTAAGAAAGTAAACGAAGACACAAAACAACAACAACAAAAACATCCCCCTTTTAAACAAAGAAAATGTCAAAGGGCTTAGAGATTGTGTAAGTATGATCAGTAAATAAAACAGTAAAATGTTTAAGAAATCCCATTAGAAATATGAGCAATTGTTACTCTAGTGAGTCATCATAGGTAATATCCTACTGTGTGTACTTGTATACCATTTAATTGAATATCATACTCATAATAGTTTTAACAAATGTCAATATGCTATCTTATTATCTGTTTAATAGTAAATTGAATTGAAACTTAAATTGCATATGATAAAACATATACTAAACTACCAAACTCAAAAGTTAGGAGTCAAAAATAAACTAAAAAAAAGTCAAAAGACTTGTATCATAAAACACAGCAGTCGTTTATCGCAAACAAACGATATTCAGTAAACTCAATATATTACGTATTGAAGTATTTTTTTTTAAAGTTCTGGAACAATATTCTAATTCAATGCAGAATTACTTACAGTCATTAATGTCTTATAGATACTATCAAATTATGTTCTCCTGTCAAATATATTTAAACATAAGTTTAACATTTGAAAACATCTCTTGTTTAAAATTGATACTTAAAGCGTGTGATTTCCTTTTCCTGTTTTCGTATTTTGCATGTTAAGCTTTTATTGAGCACATTTAAAAAAGCTAACCTGAACAGTCCTCAATAGATTTTGACAAAATTCCAGTGGTCGTTTTCCCGTCTGGACAAAGTGAACACCCCATCTGAGCTTCTTTCTCCTGGAACGTCCCCATTGGACATGGTTTGCAGTAGTCCATATAAAGAAAGGAACCGGCTCCGCATGGGACTATCCGGAGACATAGTTTGTACATGCAAGTTATTAACAGAGACTTTAGTAAGGATTTTTAGAGCAAGCAATAAATACAAATTCGTATCACGTGTCTGTTTTGTTGTAGTGCAATCCGTGTGTCCTTGGTTCGATTTAAAGTCACGGATACTGTAACCGCTTATACAGATACATAAATCTGCATTTCAGCTATTTTACACAGAAATAACCAATGGCACGATCGGCTGCGTCATCGAAAGCGGATTGAATTACTTTTTTAATTTACACTTTAAATGCATTCTAAATATGTAACTTAGAATAACTTCATGCAGAAAGTTCTCGAAAATAATAACTAATCTTAAGTATGATTTTCGTGTTTAAATTCAAAATAATGCATCTTTGCTCTATATAGAAATAAGTATCACATTTGACCTTGAGCTTGATATCGCACTTTGACATTTTTGAGAACTCAGTGCCTGTATTTTAGAATAATGAGACCTGTGTTAATATATAGAAAAAAAGAACGTGAGAACACAAGCAGAGCCTAACCGCAGTAAAACTTGACCCTGGTCATTCCTGGTCCACACTTGACCTGTCCAGACACGTCCGTCTGGTTACTGGCCAACATGTACTGGTCATCCAGGACCTCGGCAGTAAACTGTCCGTCGTCAGCCGCTATCTGGATAGACTCGAAGGCGTCTTGGAGGGAGGAAAGGTTAGCCGTTCCATTCTCTCCTTTGAATGATTATGCAATAAATAAAATACATTTTGATGGTAGAAAATCATTGAAAAGACAAGCTCTTTGATTTGTTAATATATGGAGAATAGTAAAGATAATCTTCAAATGATGTGGTTTATAGTCAGATACAAAATATTTTTCTAAAACCATCCACATAAATTAAAAGAAATACAATAATAAAAACATGATCTCCCACCTGAGTCTGGCTGGATAGAGAGAGTCAGTGTGAAGCCCGCTGTGTCAAGCGCTCGTTTTCCCCGCCGTGACTGGCCACAATTGTGTATTCTGACGTCCTCCACCACACAGGTCCGCTCCTGCACACAAGGTACGGTCCTTAGAGTGGACCAGACCCGTCATGTATGCTGCTCTCCGCCTCCTCCTCTACCTCGTTATCGGTACAGTACAGGTCCTGGTATCGCGCCGTGTAGTGTACCGTCATCTTCTCCGGTAACGTTATGGCTATCAAAGAAACATACACCCAAAACTAGAAATATGAAGCAATTATTTTGAAAATTTTAAACGTTAGCAACACGTGGTTTGGATATCCTTCAAGATGTTCAAGGAAAAGGAGGTGTTAAACCCTAAATGTCTCTAAAGTTAGTGTATCTGATGAAAGACTTTTTATATTAAAGATCCGTCCATAGGCTTCCTTTTCTTATATACATTAAACCATTTGTAAATTTAGTTTGAGTTGATGAGTATGAGTTTTTGTTTAATTATTTTAGTTTTTTTTTTTTTTTTACAGAGTCAAATGGCTTTGTGCATGTACAAAAACTTTCAACGATACTATAACGGTCATGCCATAGATATACTGTGACAGTTTACAATATAATTACATACCATTTAAAATTATACCTTCTAAGTAATAAGCAAGCATTACATGCAATGACATCAATATAAAAATATATTTGACATTATCTTCCTTATTTTTTCTTAGGATAACAAAGTCAAGTCTCTTAATTATATCTAAATATTTTCGTTAAACAAAATCAAAACAAGACATATTCATGTACACCTTTTAGTATAGTTTTATTCACCATTAAATAATATTTATATTATATGTATATCTTTAAAACGCATTGCAAACCTCAGAGTGGAAGAAGGCGGAACACATAAGGTTGTGTCTTATTTTGAACTACAATTTGACGTTTGTACAATAATTGTCAATGTTTAAGATAATACAATGTACTACGTACAGATAATTTCAGTCGAATCGGTGCAAATACATGGAAGTTCGTTGTATGGACAATGATACAGGTATTACTGGTTGTTTGGTTCAGAATGACTGATATACATCTACAATTATTCAGTCATATATATATTTTTAGAAAAAATCGGAAGTATTGGAATTAAGCTCAGAGCAACATTTCTTTTGGATGGGATTCTTATGTATCCATATCAAATTTGGCTGGTATACCTAATACAGTTTTAAAAAAAAATATTTAATAACATATTTTCTTTAAAATATGATTGACAATGAGAATATTTTCATCTCAACCCTTCTGTTTTGAAACTTATGGAACGAATTCGCTTTAATTATATTTTTAACAATATCTACGAAACTTCCAAAATTCCTGTTCAGTAGATGAAGACATTTGGTCAACTTTAAGCATATATTTATGATAATTAATTTGTCTATTGGGGAGCTCAAATATTGTTTTAGTTTTGTGATTTAATTGTAATTTTCGTGCATGTGTTCAGCAGAAAAGCAATATTAAGTCCTATGATAAACCCACCTACACAATTCGGGAGTCGTCTCTCGCTGTTTTCATCAGATTGAAAGTTCCATTCATAGAGAGTGTCTATGCCGCAGAAGTACCTTGGTAGTGGTTCTATGTCAAAGTCGAAACCATCGTTGCACGCAATGGTGCAATTGATGACGTCAGTTGTGTTGTCGCACGTAACACTTCCATTTTTTGGGGCTTCAAGCTGTGGACATACTGTTGACAACAATGATACATTTTAAAACTCAATTCTGTGAAAATATTTCAAAATATCGGACTGATTGTGTATGCCTGCATAAACAACGGGATCAACAGACTAAATATTACTTTCTGACAAAAAACAACAACAACAAAAAACTAGAACTATCACTAAATGTGATTAATACCCCCGCAATACTGCTTTAGAAATGATGAAGTTATTAGGATTAAGAAGAAGAGTATGAAAAAGACATTTTTACATAAGTTTTTTTTTCCAGATTTTTGGCCGGGTTACACAGGTTGTGCTTGACCATTGTATGAAATTGTTTTGAAATCCAACCAGTAGTTTACAAGTTATACTCTGGACAAGGAAAAGTAACAAAGGGCAATAACTCTGTAATTACTCTAGATAGAGTTATGGTTCTTGTGCACTGCACTTCCTCATATTGTGGTTGACCATTGTATGAAATTGTTTTGAAATCCAACCAGTAGTTTACAAGTTATACTCTGGACAAGGAAAAGTAACTAAGGGCAATAACTCTGTAATTGCTCTAGATAGAGTTATGGTTCTTGTGCACTGCACTTCCTCATATTGTGGTTGACCATTGTATGAAATTATTTTGAAATCCAACCAGTAGTTTAAAAGTTATACTCTGGACAAAGAAAAGTAACAAAGGGCAATAACTCTGTAATTCCTATAGATAGAGTTATAGTTCTTGTGCACTGCACTTCCTCTCATTGTGGTTGACAATTGTATGAAATTGTTTTGAATCCAACCAGTTTTAAGTTATCTTGGACAAGGAAAAGTAACAAAGGGAATAACTCTGTAATTCTTAGATAGAGTTATGTTCTTGTGCACTGCACTTCCTCTATTGTGTTGACCATTGTATGAAATTGTTTTGAAATCCAATCAGTACTTTACAACTTATACTCCGGACAAGGTTACAAGTTATATACCGGACAAGGAAAAAATACAAAGGGCAATAACTCTGTAATTGCTCAAGATGGAGTTATGGTTCTTGTGCACTGCACTTCCTCTCCATGTGCTTGATCATTGCATGAAGTTGTATTGAATTTCAATAACGCAACGGACCGCTGGACCGACCGACCGACCGACCGACCAACCGACCGACCGACCGACCGACCACCGGGTGACTCCTATATACCCCCTCAAACTTCGTTTCGGGGGTATAAAAATACAATGATAGTTGTCGTGGTAAAGGTTCTTCTTGTTTAAGCCAGCATATATATAATATAGGAATATTGTAAGAATATTTTATCCTTGCTGATCAACAACTTAAGAAACCTCTTTATGTGTTTAGTCGTTTGATTGAAGGATCAAAGTGGCATCTTCTGAAGTTGTCTTTACATAAACTTCTGAAGTTGTCGTCTCACAATCTTCTGAAGTTGTCTTCACAGAAAGTAAATTAAATCGAACGTCAAATATTTCCATATCAAATCTGTTTGGGAGATCTTGTTAAATACTTTGCCAAAAGTATTTTCTTAATTGATTTTGAGAATATCTACTAAATATATTGCAGTTAAACAGCAGTGAAACAGCAAAGCAACAGCTATGAATCGGCAATGTTGATATTAAATACGTGTTAGATTATAATTTGCTACTTACACACGTGTAAATATCAGGTACACGTTGTTATTTCCTCTCGTGTTAGTTTAATGTTAAACAGTCTCGATGGCTATTTGGTCATTATTGTGGGAGGAAACCCGGAGAAAACCCACGTGTATGGACAGACAAACACCATACTCAAGAAATCGAATTACCACTACGCTATTTATCCACCCATATTTTGTTTAAGGTTGACAGCGCTGCAGACATATTCATTACTTCTGACATTCTAAAACTTGCATACAAACTATTACTCACTAGGGCACTCAGTGTTGTTGCAGTCCCTCATCTCCACTGCTGGTCCGATACAGTCTTGGCCCCCGTTCTGAGGGGCGGGGTTGGTACACACATGTAATCTCCGCTGCTCCCCGTCACCGCACGTGCTAGAGCATTCTGACCAGTTACCCCACTCACTCCAGTGACCGTCCACTGGAAATTAAAGGCTGTGTCCTTCATTGGAGGTCAATTTAAGCTAATGATTACACGAGAACGTAACAACCACTAGCCTCAAATAAAACTAAATAAAAACAAACCAGGAGGAAATAAATGATTTAAATCCAGACATATTGCGAGAATCAAACACCTTATGCAACCATTCTAGAATACTTATTTAGGGTTAGGCCTAAACATATGAAAATAACTTAGTACGAGCGTAGATACTCATGATATGAATATGGAATATATTATATAACATTGGAAAACTTGTTCATTTGAATAAATTATGTACGAAAATAGTTTGTTAATACAATATATGTAAAACTGACATCATAGGAAGTTCTCTCAAGAGACACGTCTAGTAACAATTAAAAATTGTATAAAACACAAACAGTTTGCCTTGTCCATGAAATTACAACCATTACAAGTTATAAAAATGTATATTCAAAATAAATAAATGTAAATTTATAATGCATACAGTGTGAAATGTATTTGTAGTAGACATGTACTGTCTACAACGTATTTACCATATCATTTGTTTTATTTGTCAGAATGTAAAAGCATTCTTAAAACTATAATTTAGTGAATATTTAGCCAATATATTCTCACCAACTTGTATTTCACAGTACACGCCAGTCTGTCCGGTGTGACATGCGCATGTGTAGCCCTCCACGCCGTCTACACATGTCGAGTTATCCATACACACATGCGCCTCGCAGTCATCGATGTTTGTTTCACACTGAACACCGGTGAACCCAGCATGGCAATCGCATTTGAACGTGTCAAGGTCATCCTGACATTCACCATGGTAACAAGGTGATGATAAACAATTGTCAAAATCTGGAACAAAGTGCGCATTAATAAAAGTGTTATACTTAGAATTACTTGAATAGTTCCCTATTCCAAGTATTAACGCTTATTGTTGTTCATTTAAAGACGCACTGAGTTCACAAAGACATGACCGTTTCATTATACCAATACAATCTAATTGATACTGACACTGATTTCATGATAATATTAAATGACTAACCGTCACATTGACTTGGAATGGAAACATATCCCCCGGTAATGTTGGCTTCGGCGAAATGTTGCCAGCCGATAATGTCACCAGGATTGGCAGGGAAGCATTTTGAATGCAGTGGGAATGAAGCTGTTGTTCCACACATTCAGCTGGGATATGCTACCATCAAAATTATTATCTGTAACAGTAAACTTGTTAAGACAATATCTAAATACTGTTAATTTGAGTCCATAAATATTCTAATTTTATGCAGTCTTTACTTGCTGTATTCCAATATCTAAACAAAAGCACATTTCAATTTCCTTAAAGGTGGATGAAATTGAAAACTAAGTCAAAGTAATTACAATCATTGGTAAATGTTATGTCATTTTATTAGTGAAACATCAAATGTAATAGAACAAAATGAATTTAGGATTTACTATGTACTATAAGATAATTGCTCATTATGTAGCAATTCAGTGAGTCTAAAATATGTCAATGTTATTTTATTTTTTTATTTTATATGAAAATTGAATTATTATGAAATCTAATGGGCCTTCCGATACTGAATCCATTACGAAATTGAACAATAAAAGCATATTTCTTTCTCAAAATTAACGGTATTGATGATTTATATCAGATCACTACGTATATTGATGTGAAACAGCACAGCATCAACATGTTATACCTATAGTCTCAAAAGGGATTTTCTTGTTTTCAGTGATCATATTATGTGCTGAATATTCGGTCTGGAAATTCCACATGAAAAGAACACAATACTAATGTAAAGATTCGATAATAATATAGAACTTTTGACGGGTAAGAAGGAATGTGAAGATGTTTTTTGTTTGGGTTTACTTAAATCTAGACACTTTTCGTACTGATACTATAAAGCTTTCTGAGAATGAAGCTCAGAATGGTGTATGCAAGACATTTCTGTTTTATTAATCTCAGTTGGAAATGAACGTGAGATCTCATGAAATGTTTAAACAAGAGTAATCAATTTTCAATGCGAAGGAGTATGGAAGAAATGGTTTTATTTAAGGTTATGGAAAGAACTCAATTCTAATGTATTATTCAAGTAAAATGCTACGAGAGCTTTAAGAAACATCTTATATAAATTCGAATACCAAACTTTACCTGCTTCAATGCTGAGTTTTGACACTGATATGGCCTCACACTGCAGTCCATTCCCTGTAATTGCTATGGGCATACCGTCCACGTGCACGGCTGTATCACAGTTGGTGTCTAGAATCAGAACCTGGTGCCACAAACCATCCTCAAAACTAACATGAAACTTGGATGTCCTGCAAGATTCATACTTTGAGAGTATGTTATACATCGACATTAAAAAACATCTAAAACGTATGGTACGACCTCTCTCTCTATATATATTTACTATATGTATATCACAAAAATTCTGAGATGGAAAAGTATAAAAAAATGTATTAAATTGTAATAAAATACATGTAGTTATGGAATAACGAATTTCATGATATGATTTTTCACTTACTACAAATACACTGTAGATCTACCTGCATTAGAATAATTGTTGTATTGGGGTTTACCGTCGCTGCAATAGTATTCCAATCATATAGCGACGTCCAGCTAATTACAGGTGGAGGAAGACCCCAAGTACAGAGAGGTACCCGGGTAGAACCACCGACCTACCGCAAGCCAGCTGGAAGGCTTCCTCACATGAAAAATCCGAAGTCCCTACCGGGATTCGAACCCACAGCGGTGAGGGGCTGAGAGATTTGTAGTCCACGGCTGTAACCGCTCGGCCACGGCGGCCCCACGCTATATCCTTGACTTTTGATGGACAATAACCATAGCCCATTACAACCTGTGCGCCTTTGACATGATAAAGAGATGCGTTTGTGGATACAGAAAGGGAAGGAATTCATTTATGAAAATGTGCAATTCCACTCTAAGGCCATATGACAATTCACAAAACTTTACCTGAGGCCACGTGTCAGAGTATGAAGATGCTCCAGACTCCATAGGAGGGTGTCATTTTCATCATATAATTGTACGCTCGGAGTGTTGTTATTTGGAGCCCGGAACCAGAATGCGATCGAGAAGTCATAGAGAGAAATCGGTTCTGGCAGAGTCAGTGTAGCCATATGCGCTTGTTTGTCAAGGAATTCTATATCAAACTCTGAAACAATTATCGATAACTAAATTCGAGTACCTTTGTCTATATAAGGAAAAACTCTTCGATGATTGCGAATGCGATTATAAAATATTTTTGTGGTAATGTAAAGAACTTTGTTTTAAACTCTCTTAAGGTAGTTCCTAATAAGCAATTTCTGATGGAAATGAAATACCATGACAATCTCTAGCCGACTCGGTCCCCTCGAGCAATGTTGAAGTAGACCCAGGACATGGACGGCACGTAGTCTGACCGTGGGATGGCTGGTAAGATCCCACTGCGCACGGCGAGCACGGCTGTACCCCGTCCCTGGAGAAATATCCCGGAGGGCAGGACTCTGTATGGATATACATTCCAGTTATTATAACGTTGCTGTGATCAAATTAAATCTTTGCTGAAAAGCCCATTATGTTTTCAAAAGCAGTGTATATTCTTTAGACAGAATAAAACGTGTGTACTACAGATTTGTAACGAGATACAATCTGCAGATACTTGTAGACGACAAGATTACTACACAGCAAAAATAAGAAAACACTTTACTCAAGATCATTCAAATGTTTACAAAATAACAAATGCATAATTCCCCATATCTTCGTCAATTTTCCATAGACATCCTGTATATCTCTGTCCGTAAAGGAATCACGAGTACATTAACTGAGGACGTAGCAGATAAATGGTGATTCGACGACGGTTTTTCAAATTCAAATTATTTCCAATTACAGACTGTCTTCGGAATACTCGCCAATGTAAATATAAACAATGAGAGTATTTTGAAATCCATCCAAATACTAAATTGCGTAATTTGATCAACATTTTCAATACGTTTAAGGTGTCGCTGTCAACCCAAAGTGGGTGGGTGTGGTGAAAAACAAAGTTTTTTTTCAGTAAATCATGTTTTTTCCCCGAATATACTCAGTATACAAATTCATGTCATATAAAAGAATACAGTTTGCTAAAGAAATTTCAGATTTGGCCTCATATAAAAAAGTGACTTGTCACATCTTCATCTTGCATGCACTCAAGTCACACATTTTTGCTATTTTGGCTTAAATCAAACACACTGTCCACTTAACAACCTTGGAGGAAATCACTAAAATTCAATGACCTTTTCAATAGAAAAATGTATTTTCCAAATGTCCAAAATAAATCAACAACATGTGTATAAGAAAGTAGGTATGGTGGACAAAAAGTGCCACAATACATGAAAATTGTGAAATATATGGATTAGGCAGCAACATTTATTGTAGTAAATACGCAACTATTTCTGCACTGAATTAAGATAAAAAATATCTCATAAAGAGTAATATAGTAAGACTAGAAAATATAAAAAAGCTGAAAATATTTAGCAGATATTATTATCTCCATTTAAGTGAGATTAATGATATCATCTTAGTTTTTCAAGTACAAGATTTGGCACTGCTGTTATAAGCAACTCTATTTATCAAGATTTCAATTAAATTGGGCCTTGAAGTAAACTGATATGTGTAATAAACCTCACAGCAATATCTGAGGCAAACAAATCATTTGATGTAAAATTCATTCTTTTATCTGACGACACATAGAACACTTAAACAGACGTCAACTATACTAGACGAAACTTATAAGTACTCCGACTAATGTTTTGTCTATAGCATTTGTTGTATTCAAAATATTAGATTTTTTGGTTTTCTATAGCTTTCCACGAAAATTGGTTTCACAGAGTTGATTATGCGTCAAAATTATTCAAGCTGACAACAGATTGAGCCAATGCACATTTTAATATTTACTGGGCATATGTTTTGGAAAATACATCTTCTCTACAATTTGAAATCGGAGTACTTACAAGTTTCGTTATGTATACATTCTACCATATTTATTTCTACAAAATTCAGTACAGGTACAACCTTCACAATCAGTCAGGTATTGTCCACCCTCGCCACTGGTGGTGGTGCCCGAGGGACACCGCTTGCACGTTAGGGAACCAGCAACGTCCTGGTAATATCCTTTAGGACATGATTCACACGTGCCGCTGTAAGCTACATACTGCGTTCCTTCGGGGCAATCAACTGGTGAATAAATAAATGATAGTTTTTTACATATTTAAAAGGCTTTTTGAATATAATTGATGTATATGATTTGTCACATTAATATTAAATAACAACCGTGTGTGTATTATCAACATACCACAGGAAAGGTAGGAGTGTGACTTTGTTGAGCCAGCAGGACAGTGCAGTTCTATTCCTGTATTCTGTACGTCTGTCAGATGCAGGTTGGTGTTCTGAAACACGCCCGTCGTGTTGTCCAGCATGGCTCTCTGCATCACGTCCACATAAGATGTCAGAATTGCTTGGACGGAGCCAAAGTTGCTCTCTGTCAATGTTAATTTTATTGGAAATTGGAATTGAATACGTAGTTCTGATTTAAATATGTTAGTATCGTTCCGTGTAAGGTCATTTGATATGTCGCGTCGATGCCGTGTAGACTCGCCGCAAGTTATCTGAAATTTAAACTGCAGTTTTTGAGATAATGCATGATACTAGATATTTAAGTCATGAATAATGTAGAACGTCTTTCCTGTAAACTATTGGTTGCGGGTGCGCGTTTGTTAACATCAAAATTGTGAATGTGATCTCGAAATAAAACCTGGTAAATTTTTGTGCTAGTGTCAGTTAGAAATATGTTGCAAATGCTGGTTTGTTTTAATTGCGTGTGGTTATACCATTCGGTAACCCGTGTGTGTGTGTGTGTGTGTGTGTGTGTGTGTTTACAAATATTCAATCAAAAGGTTAAAAACTGACATAGAGATGAGGGCAATTTTACATTTTATATATTGATTTAATATTTTAAGCTTTTTAGATCTAAATATCTTTAATAATATAAAAAAGAATCTTAGAATAACAGTATCTTAACACGATGGATTTTTGAAAGAAAAATGTCAGTCTTTCTTTTGTTTGGAGGATGTGTTTCAATTTATAATAATGCACTTTACATCATACTACAAGATAAAAAGAAACGCGCCAAATAAACCCTACAGAAAAACAATCCTAAATTCGAAGAGTTGAACTAGCAAAGTTTGTTTTTAAAACATTGGAGAAAAGCAAACAAAAACTAAATGGCATATTCCCTAAACGTATCTATGAAAAAGTATAAACGGTGCAATGTACCTTTACAGATGTTCCCACAAACCATAGTATATTAACAAAACGATGCCCATTTTATATGTAGTTATATTTGTCTGAAACGACCGAGATAATTCACATTCACCGCAAAATTAGATTTCCATTATTTTGTCTAAACATATTTGACATCGATTCGGAAAAAAAAGCGTTTAAAACTTATATTTATCTCTAAAGATTTGTTGGTTGTATCAGTACTTTTCAGGTTAGATGTTCTTGAAACATAAATCGAATTCCCAACCTTAGGATCCTCAGTCAATAAACACTATGAATCACTCATGACGTCATTCTGTGACCGCGTCTTACAGTTCCGTAATAAAACATGCAATGAGATTTTTATTCTTTTTTTTCCATATAAATTCAATTCAATCCTAACCCATAGACGGAATCTTAATAGAAATCCTATTATCCTATAGTGCACCCTATTTAGTTATTACTCTTCAGTAATATCTACAAGGTGTTCCAAAATACCAGTTTAACAAATTGATTATTTAATATATTATTATATACATAACAGGGAATTAACGATACATTTAACACAATAATTGTTTTAAGTTTATTCAAAAAGGGATCCGAAACAACATTCCTAGGATATGTGTATGAGATTCTTTCAACTGTTTCGACAAATGATTGGAAATGTGAAAGGAATGAAGAATTACTAGGGGAGGCATCTTTATAAGTATTTAGCAATAATCATTTTTTTAAAATGTGCCTGGATAACACTTGACATCCTTTAAATGCAAAATACGAGTGTTGTAGCGATATTCAGCGATGATCATTGCATCCAAGCGAAGCACGATACAAATCGGTGTAATATATTTAATTTATGCATACATATATCTAACTCACTTGAACATTATCAACCCTGCATTCCAGAGTACTTGGACAAGCTTCTTTTGAATATGGACTCGCATTCATAATACCAATGAAATGATGAGCAATCAGATTCTTTGCAGCATTTGTAGTACACTCTCCGTCAAAGTATCCTAGAGCATCGATTCCGAAATGGGCGTGTGGTCTTCGTTCGACTGTAAGGGAAAAACGGACGAGTTAAAATACAGTCAGACCGTAATTTATTCAAACGACTGACAATGGAAAACAGAAAGATTTAGGTACAGATATCAACATGAGCCATTGGATATTTTCGCTTATTATTCAGACGATATGGTACCTGCGTCTGTGGCTCTTACCAGAAAAATGTACAAAGACAATATGTAATCACGGAGACGAGTAAGTCACCATGATTTTTAATCCAAAATTCACACACATTATGTATATACAATATTGCCACTTTAACTGATGTTATCTTTGCATGTAACACGATATACGAACATTAAAAATAAAATTACATATTATTAAATACATGAGATATAGGACATCATGAAATTAAGACAAAAATGAAAAGAAAATACAAATTAACATTTCAAGGTGTGCTGTTAAAATTACCCTTGCAAGGTCTAATCTTCGGCTGTGGTAACCAGTCTCCATGTTGGGAACACGTATAAAGCTGTTTGAGGTCAATGCCCGCCATATTTGTTCCATTGCGACACATGAGCTGACAGAATTCTCCGCCCATCCAGTTGTCACATGCCAGGGCGCCGTTTGTAGGAGGTTTAAGCGAAACACAGTGGTTGGTGCCTGTTGGGAAATTGTTATATGGTCCTAGAGGAATAATCGTTACGGCAGTTTTCTTGAATATATTTCTTACTGTTTAAAAGTTTTAGACACTGCTTCAAGTCCACGTCTACCACCATGGAACATCAACAACACAATCAATGATTCAGCTTTATTTAAGTTACATCAGTGAATTTAAATGCCTATTCTATCTTAATACATGAAATTTAAATTGACGGATTCTGACCAGTCTCATTAAAATCATATCCTAATTTGCGCTCCTCTACTATACGCGATTAGGATCTGAAAACATTGCATTAGGGGTCACGTCAGATTGACCTTTGAAGTTATTTACATACATAAACAAGTGCTCGATTTTAAACCTATTTAATAGCGCGTTTCTATCTGACTTCGATAAAACATTTGTCACATGGTTAGAAAAATGTGCAGTTTGAGCGGGACTCGAACGCAGGGGCTTTTGCTTACAGGACGTATACACTACCGACTGAGCTACGCGGCCGCTAACACATCTTTCTACCCTATTGTGAGTAATCAGTAATGTGACACATTAAAAAATGGATGCCTCAACAACTGCTGTTCCTACTAAATTACGGATACCAGTATAAAATCCTGAACAAAAAGAAGTTGATTTGGAACTATAGGAACTTTGTGGTAGTTTTTCCTACAGGACACCATCTTGTTATTTGTTCATATGCATTTATGCGGTTACTTCGTCTGCTGTTTATAACGATTTGGTAGGCGCCGATTTGATTGCTTACACAATTGTCAATCTGAGACGACCCTCTATACAATGTGGTCAAATCCAGTCAGCCTAGATGTTATTGTGCTTCCATTAACTAATATGCGTTGTTTTTATAATACTCTTTTTCAAAGGGAAAAACAAATTTGTGTGGAATAGGTCACAAATCAACAAAATTCGTGAACAATCAACCGGTGTTCAATATACTAGATATTAGGTATTTTTTATGCGATATTCGTATTATTTGCACGTGTTTTGAAACAATAAGGAAGTGTAACCACCTCCAGCACCAATTTATGAACGTTTTATTCTCGCAAAACCTGGAATTTGCCTACTTTAATAATTTCATAAAATATTGAAAAAGCGAAACATTAATAAATTTGGATTTAGTGTGACATAAACTCACGTGGCAAAAACAATAATTGAGTGTTTCGTTTGGGTAATATGCTTTTCTGATTGGTAAATAAACATAACATGTATATTATTTATGTTGGAATTCCAATACATTTGACGATATTTAATTATTTTAATGCCATTGAGTGAATAACATATGTGTGTATTGTTTTTGTTTTAAACTTAAAAGAAATCGAAAAAAGTGAGTTTTCACGCCGTCCAGATCGTCTGATAAAATGTAGAAATCAGCGACTTAAATAGGACATAACTGTGCTGTTAGGTTTCGTTACAACACATTCAGGAACATGGCTTTATTTCTAGTCATCACCATTAGGGTATATCCTGGACTATCCAGTTCTCGACAGCGTAAGATGTTTTTGCAAAAACTATGAACAAAACGACCCCTCACTTTTATATTAAATATATCATTAAATGCGTCAATATATTCCCTTCAAATGTAATTAAATTTTCAATGGTAATCAAAAGAAAATTAAAAAATAACTGTCAAAATCCAACAACAGTCAAAAAAAAAAATTTCCAAAATGGCGTCTGGAGTTCTCGACAATGAACTGAAAATAAGTCTGCCATGAGTATGGTGCACATATAGAGACAAACTCGATAAACAACAGTTGCATTGAAGTTCTGTGTTCTTAATCACAGAACAGATTGGTTTGTAAAATATAAGATGATCTAAATAAGAACAAGAAACACCATCACACTGAAAATGTTCATGTTATTATAGGGTGCCCTCCGAGTTTTGTAACTGGGGGTACAACAACAATTTTCCTTAACTTTGTATCCTTTCAACCAGACAGTCCTTACAATTTTGGAGTTATATGGCCAATTTTGGGGGTAGAAACCTTTACAAAGGTTAAATGGATGTGCTGTATTACAATTATCAAGTATAAAGTTAACTTTCATATTAATAACAGCTATGGCTCTAAATGACGTCTGTACATAGTATTGTTGAGAAGAGTATTCATAATCAAACCTTCACTATTTTAAGAACAGATATTGGTTTATCGTATGCTTGCTGAATATTATCGGTAGCTTTAACAAGTGGTTTAAAAAACCCATAAAAAGAAGCATTAGTGAAAGTGGTAGAAAATCGGTACTTCTTTATTAAATGATTTTTACCTGTTTCCCAAACATTTTCAATAAAAAGAAGGTTTAGAAACAAAGATCAATCACTGTTGTTTATTGTCGATGGTTTTTCTGTAAAATTACGTCACACTTGACGTCAAATATTGCACTAGTGTAAATAGCCCGAGAATACCAATATGGCGAGAACTCAATACTTGAGGATACATGAGCCTTAATACATGTAATCTCAATTGAGAGATAGTTTTTAAGATTATGATTTTGTCTATTATCAATCTGGATCCTTACTTTCACAGGTGGGCTGTTGGTCGTTGCTCCAGCTCCAGTGGGCGTACAACCCTTTGCTGCTCCTTTGGCACTGGACATCTGGGTTGATCTTGCTTAGCATCTTTCCGGGGTCACAGGCTGCCGTACAGATGGCTCCGGTACGAGTCCCCCGTGGACAATCATACCGCAGATATGGGGTTGGATACAATCGGGGGCACTTAATGTCTGGAACACGATGTTCAGGATATTGTATCTACGAGTATGTGGTTACAAGAATGTAGAAAATAAAACTTGATAAGCGATCTATGTGTAGCTTTACTTTTGACAACGCATATCTCTTGCTAGGAAAATATATGTATCGTACCATTCCATGTAGGAAACAGACAACACACACGTTATTTTATATATTATATATGATCGCATTTATGCCGTTATTTAGTGGTTACGTGCGCACTATGTTATATGAGACACCATCGGAAGTGTAAATCTACGACACTAAACTGATTTTTCCGACCAGTGTATGTACATGTATTTTATATGTATATGTAGAGGTTTAAAATGGTACTTGTAATACTTTGCCATAGAGCTAACATTTCTGGCGACATGGTAAAGTGTCCGATTTGCATACCGAAGGTCACGAGTTTTCCAGCTCGATACTTGGTGACATTTTTGTGTGAAAATTTCGTCATGAAATGGGGAAACACGCCAGAATGGAAACGTAAGCGTGCTTTGCTTATATCAATCATACAAGTAAAAATACCTCTGACAATAACTTTGAACTGACAAGGCTTCGCCTCGTTCCCCTCCCCGTCCTTGACACGGTACACGACGCGGTGGGCGCCTACCGGGTACTTGTTGTCCGGGACACCCCCTGTGATCAGGACCGGCAGCACCTGCACGGGACTGTTGTCGCTGACCTCGGGATCTGGCCAGGATAATGTAGATGTGTTCAGTCCCTTGTCAGTCCCTTGTACCTGAGTACTGGGGCATTTGGTAAACCTTGGCGGTTCTATATCTATATTAAATAGACATGACATAGGCAAAACTTCTGATAAAAGTGTTAAGGCACAAAACATACATGTATATATTAAATAAAAAATAATGAAAACAGAAGATACAACTTCACATATGAATTCATTTTTTCTTACGTTTACGTAATGTTTGGAAATACGTTGACAAGGTTTACATGTTTACATTATTCTGTATATACATGACTGATGTAAAGTGCAACAGAAAAAAAAATCCTAGTGATCTTTTAAACTAGTTCCAACCAACCTTACCCACAAGCATTGCCATGTGGACTGTTTGGACTTGACTTGACTATTTGAGTTTACCGTCGCTTCGACAGCATTTGAGTCATATAGCGACGTCCAGCTAAGTACAGGTGGAGGAAGACCCCGAATGCACGGAGGAATCCGGGTAGAACCACCGACCTACCGCAAGCCAGCTGGAAGGCTTCCTCACATGAAAATCCGAATGACCCTGTTGGGATTCGAACCCACGCGGTGAAGGGCTGAGTGAGTGTTTAAGTCAGCGGCTTTACCCTCTCGGCCACGGAGGCCCCCTATGGATTGTTTAGTATGAAAATATAACTATAACTGTAAACCTTTGTTAATCAGGCTAATTCAAAAGGTCGCTGATCTATCCATTACACGAGCGTGATAAGGATGCTGTAATTGTTACCTAAGCATTTTGGTTCTCCATGTTTTCTCCACGTTTTTTTAGCTGTACATACAATGGCTTTGCTGACTCTTGCGGGCATATCATATCCACGATTGCAGTTGTATGTACAGATACTGCGGAAAAAGTGTTGGTTTGTGCAGGTCGGGGCTCCGGCTCCGTCTATTGGGGGCAAAGCCGGACATGTGATTGCTAGTAAAATTAAATAGAGAAGATTCTTAGCGCATACATATATGTGCATGCTGTAGCTTTAATATAGTTCATGAAAGTCAATAATCATTTTTTATCATATGACATTGTGCTCAAACAGTTGCTTCCGGTTTCATATAACCATCACAAATTTTCTTATATTTAACACGTTACATAAAACTTTTAGGCCGAATTACATCACTCCACGTCACGCGCATGTATTCAATATGTATGTATAATGTGCTGAACTCGACCAGCTGGATTAAATGTGTTTGATTCATTACTCGTATGATGTTGAAAATGTATGAGAAATATACACGTTGAATCGCTATTTTGAATTATTATTTGAAAATATTTTCTTGGTGTTAGATTATAAAACTAATTCGTTCAAAGTTCGTTCATTCATGTTTTTGCTCATTCATGTTTGTTGTTATATTCGCGATTTACTGTCACTATATGTCATATGATAAAAAGAATCTGACATGAATTGTCATTTCATATCAAATATTTCTAAACTCGTCCAGAGGCTCGCTTAATAACATTTTCATGAACTCGTTTAGTAAAATTTGATATGAAATAACACTTCATGTCAGATCCTATATGTATCTTTACATTCTTCGTTAACCTAATTTCTTTACTTAAACACATTTGGATTTGACCTTGTATAATGTCAATTGTTGTTTACAAAGACATTTGATGTAAATCTACAGAACTTATTGTAATAAAATAGATAGTCCAGACGCATTTTCAAATTATAATTAAGACTCATCCACTCCTCGTACAAGAACACCAATGTTGTGAACAGTGTGCCTGTCAAAGACATTGTTGCTGTCCCCAGAATATTATATCGGTATCATTTTGGGGATTTTTTTTTCTAATTTTATTTAACGTTAAATATTCTGATGATCAGACATACTGAAAAGGATTGACTTTGAGATATACATACGTTTACACGAAGGGAAATGTCCTGTCCATTGTTTACTTTTCTGACACGTGATGTAGGAGGGTCCTTCCAGTTCGAACCCTTCATAGCAGCCAAACCGGCACCAGCCGCCCAGAACAAAGTCCGTACTAGGGTGACACACGTAGTAACCGTTCGGGATAACTTTCGGGGGCTTCGGGCAGCGTATAACTGAATTGCATTTTGAACAGATATGAGCTTGGTAGGTAAGTAGACAAACTTAGGCAGATAGGAAGATACAAATGTTGCTTTAGAGAGAGACAGAGAGAGAGACAGAGAGAGAGAGACCTTACCAGTAACATTGATTTGAACGGTGCAGTAGCTCGGATTTCCCGATTTGTCCTTGGCCATATATTGAACTTTGGGTAATCCATCAGGGAATCTTTCAGGAAAATGTCGACCTGGTGCTCGGCCGGAAATCCTTATTGGTCTGAAATCAATTATTTATTAAATAGCAATGTTTTTTCCAGAAAAATATTGAAACTTGCTACAAATATTCTATTATTCGACAAACCACAACTCAAAAATAAATTAAAAGATGATATTTATAGCAAAATTCAGTCAACTTAGCATAGAGTATATTAAATCGGAAAACATTTTTTTTCACTACTCATTTGTTTATAAATTAGGTTTTAAAAATATTTCAATATATCAGATAATCAGAATCACCCCTGCTAAAATTCCCCGACCATTTAACTTAAACCCCCCCCCCCCCCCAAAAAAAAAAACCCACAAGAATGCACTATCACAGATTTAAATTAAAAATAAACGCAGAGGAGTTCCCCCGGATCCCAAGTCCAACCGAAACAACACCCTCCTCGCGGCTCGGGCAAAGAAGCAAGCGGCTTTAATTGTCACTGCCCATATCTTTTAATATAGCCACCTCCCTAGCCTGAAGTCCTGGATCCGGCTATGTGTCTTATAGGTATCAGATATAAAGCCATATGTCAGTATCATTTTTGTTATGAGTCATACAAAGACTTAACTATAAAATCGAATTGATTAGAATTAAAATGGAAAAACAAAACATGCCTATATGTATATATTTTATTTTTCGTACAAGTAATTTCCATTACATATTCCTGAATGAACTTTGCCGTAAATTATGACTTATTCTGTGTTATTACTAACTGATTATGTGTCACTATCTAAGCTGCACCGAAAATAAAATCATGTAAGTACCAACGAGGGAAAGAACCGGGCCGTCTGTAAGCGTCAGTTCACATCTTTAAGTAATTTGCTACTGTCTTGTTAGTTGGCAATATGTCACACACAGGGCCATAAATCTAAGTGACATGGGGATAAATACACCGACAAGGGCCAGTCATGCACATAACTTATGTACCTCTCCTACCCCTTCTTATTAAGATTAAAATATATAATTTTTGGTATATCTCCTGATGTAATATATATGTTTTTATTATGCTGTCGGTATTCGCGTTTTCGCCCTGTGTTATTTATCTATTTTTTTGGCAGTTTTATACAAACTACAAATAATTTTGACATATTTTTGTACAGGAAGTCATACACTAATAAATTGTAACAGACAATAATGAAAATGAAATCTTAGTAGTTAAATCATTTGTAATAATTTGCCTATTTTCAAGTGCACCGTCTGTAAGCGTACGTTATGTTACCATCGACATCGTCCCTTGCCGTAGGTTCTGTCCACGTCACTTTAGCCCACGTCTGGAACGGTTCTGCTTCGCCATTAGCGTAGTACATTGGACATGGACTCTCGAACTGCGGTGGCGTCTGATCTGCAACGATAACCACAACAACTTCATAACAGCAGTGACAACACCACCATTAATGGTAATCGGAAAACAATAATGTGTGTAAACACCATCATGCAATTCGCACATCGCCACGTAATTTTGATCCGAATTATTTTATCATAATACTGGTACTATAAAGTATATCGTGAGACTAAATCGCAATTGTTAGAATTGATTTATAAGTATACTCACTATGATAATTAGGACAAATAGATTCACGATATGATTTTAAAGCAGCTCGTTCACAAATGATCGGTGGAAATTCAAAAATAAGTTTCTACTTTCCCTCGTTAATGTTGTTGAAACCTTTGTATCCTGACAAATAAACTCGGCAAGTGTAGGTCATATTTCACGAAAAACGCTATTTTCGTATACGCATCTTCGGCGAAGCAGCACGTTCCTCAGCATGGCGTAAGTTCAGCCTTTGAAGTTAATGCATGCACAAAGAGTCAATACCGTTTGTGATGGTATTGCCTGTGGTGGGGAAACCACCCATTTTTTTACAATCACGGATGGTTGTATTGGGTGACCATGCGCCTAAGGTGGGTTGCTGACCGTATCACACAAATATAGTTAAAAATCAAAGTCCTGGTCAATGACCATCTATGAACGATCTGCTTTACTGTTATATATATATATATATATATATATATATATATATATATAGAGAGAGAGAGAGAGAGAGAGAGAGAGAGCAATCAATCAAGCGTGAAATAAAGCTCGAATTAAGACATTGTGTCAATGTGTTTCAATAAGTTTCATTGTCTGGTTCTTGACTGGGGTACCTTCCTCTTACATTATACAAGTTTTAGCCTACAAAAGTTCTTTCCCATGCATTTCTTAATTTGGAGGTATAGGGTGAAAGCTGGTTTAGGTTTAACCAAACGGCTCGTGACGTAACCAATATTTCTGACGAAAATCAAGCTGTAAATAAGTTTATATAATCATGGGAAATAAATAATATTTTCATAATTTATATCAATGACAACTTTACATGTCATAGCACATCTATGAATACATCAACATATATACCGAACTTGAAAGATTCAATTTTTAAATTTAGCTCTAGGCCCTCTTTTTGTTGAATTTGGGGCCGATTATGGGCCCCATTCCCCCTCTAAATCATATACTTTTTCCCCCAATAAATTGTTTAAAATTGTATCACTTGTATCAAAAATAAAAAGTTTATTACAAAGTTGGTGACGGTTGCGAAAAATACCAATGTACATGTATTTTAAAAGAAAATTAGATGTTTCAAGCCTGAAGGTAATATTCACACTGAAAAATCCCCCCAACAAAGATACAAAGAGAAAATTCCACTCTGTCAGTGCCCCGGCCCCAGTCCCCCGAAGTGAGAGAGGGCCCTGTTTAACTTCCATATCTAGCAATATCTAGCAGGAATAGATTAGTCCATTTAGTATAAAACGACCCCTATTATCCAGAATAAAACACTAGAGTGAACTAAAGCAATGTAACCTGACACCCTGCCATAAACACATACCTTGTGAAAGGTAATGAGAGAGTCTATTACTCCTGCGCTAACGTATGAAATTAAGGTCACTTCCCCAAGGTTTGTTACGAAACTCATGTAATGAATGAATGAAATTATAAGGCGTCATTTCCTGCAATTTGAAGTGTAAAATTGTCATCGCCACGGATAGGATGTGGGCTTAACAGAAACTTGCACGTCATCAAAAAAACTAAACTGGCCGATAAAATGGCGGATCGAGGTATTACGTAACTTCACGCTGGTCTCCGTCTCATCGAAAGAATTCTGAATGACACATAGTACTGGGCGGGCAACCATACTGTCAGGTGCTAGTCTTATATCCGGCAAGTAGCGAGGAACGACTATAGATGTTCCTTTCCCTCGGGAAGGAACAATTATCTGTAATTTTGATGATGACTGGGAACCAATCTACAAAACACATTGAATTTATTTGTGCGCGCAAGTCATCTCAGCTTTTGTAAGGTTTAGCAATAAGTCTCAATAATGTGGTATTCTCTGTGTTTAGATAATGCCGATAAAGGACGACATACTGTTAAGATAGGTGGATGGACGCAGACAGACAGACAGACAGACAAATAAATTGAAATACAAACCCACCTCTCGGTGGACCCGCACGACCGGCCCACAGACAACTGAATAAAGTCAAGACACAAGACGCTCCCTGAAAAACACCTTTGAAAAAGTTTCCAATGGATCCCCAGAAGCCCCTCTTGTGCCGAAGTGCGGGCCGGACATTGTCATGCTGAACATCTGCAGAACAGAGAGTCTAGAGTAAACCCATAACCCGGTTCATTGGCACAAAGATTTCTGGTTACCGATTTCATTCCTTGCAACGTCGCATATTTATTTTCCTTCCAATCGTTTGTAGAATAGCAATTATACTAGTAAGCTACACGATTTTCTTTCACATACAGGGTGGAGTTCTTGTATTTATTCTAACGATACTTAACTTATGAAATGCATGTATTTTCCTTAGCGTCACAATAGTTTGTGTTATGTTACAAAATGACATAATTATATGCTTGTGATCTTGTTAAGGTATGTTTGTTAATATACGTATAGGAGATATATATATGGTTTGTTCAATACCGGAGTATCTCACACATAAAGCATTTACATAGTATCGATTGAGATTTTTTTCATTGAATTAATTTATTGATCGATAGAGATCATATCACATATCGTCTGTGAGAATAATACATATATAGGCAAAGCAGCAAATATTTAAGACAGATGGTAACGTGTCGAAAATAATTTACCAGTAACAGGATCCCAAATGCCTTTTTGACATCGAATATATTGAGTGTCGCCACCTTTCTGAATCACGCATTCCGTGTCATCTGGAGTAGCAGCACTGTCCTTCCCGTCAATATTTAAAAATGTACCGCCATGGAAACAGCT
>CM037786.1:22104005-22154005 GCA_021229015.1 Solen grandis
AATTCTTCATACACTTTGGCCTGAATAATAGAAACCATATCATAAGAGTAAGACCTATTCATATTATGAAAACATGCTGTATGGCCTATTTGTTGTTGTTGTTTTTCTTAGGACAATCATTTCTCTTAGACCTCACCCCTTGTGTGTGAGTGAGGAAGTTTGTGAGGGGTGTAAGAGGAGAATTGAAACACATATTCAAACAAGTCTTCTTTTTTTTACTTGCTAGCCTTGCTGCTATTCCTTTAACTTTTGATCACCATATATTCCACAAAAGCAAACATCTTAATCTTATATTAATAAGATGCTTGGCATTAATATCTGCCTTGTCTTTATCTTGAATTTCAGAAAGATTAGTTTTTTCACTCTGTAGCCCTAAATTCAAAATATAGACATGAAACTTAAGTTGTTGTTTTTTTCCTGATAATTAATGACTTGACATTTGAGACTACCATGACAGACTGTGTATCAGGTATAGATATTTATGAAAAAAGTTATGATAAAAACAGCTTATGTCAAAATTATGATAAATCTTTTCTGTAATTATGTTTAGAGAGTCTAAAATATTTAATGTTTTATACTGTAGAGAACTTGCCTGTGTCTATATAGTAATACATGTACCTTATAGTTTTATTTTGTTTTAATGTAAACAATGCAAGTAGTACCAGTAGGTGCATCTGATATGTTATACTTTGCTTTGTATCATGTAAAATGATTTTACTGGGAAAATATAATATGGCTGAAATCTAATTTTTTTCCCTTCATGGAGGAAGACTTCTTCCCTACTTGTAAAGGGAGGTCATTGTAAACAAGATAATTGATACATACCGGGTCCCAGTCCATGAGGGTGACACGGGACTGAACAACCAGCTCCTCCCCATCCTCGTTGAACTGAGGCTGGCTCCCTGCCCCAGGAGTAACCCCTGGGGCTGGTGCCCCATTTGTCTTCACAGTCCCGGCTGATGTCTTGGCAGAGCTGGGTGGTACAGGGGCTTCTGAAAATATGGTCAAAATATTGTAAATATACTGTACAAAAGGAAAGGTGAAATTGCTTCAAATACCTCTGATATGAAATAAAATACAGGGGTCTCTGAAAAAAAAATGTCAAGATGAAAACATAAAGTTATTGCTTAATTTCATGAGAATGAAGGAAATTATTTAAAGACACAGTATGCCCATTTATCCCCTATAGAGGGTTTTGTACCCCCAAAATTGGCCATGTACCCTATAAGTTGACTCTCTATATGAAGGTATACAAAGCTAAGTAAAAACTCAGTTTCAAAATTCAGTGGGCACCCTAAAATTAAGACAGTCTCAGATATCAACCAATAATACGTATAAAACACACAAAACATTTGCCATATAAGAAACCATAAAAAGGTACATGTATACAAGTCACATAGAATCCACAAAAAAAGTCATGCATTTTCACACACTTCAATTTTTTTTGTATTTCAAAGCCTATATTTCAAGATTTTGAAACTGGTAAAAGCACAATTAGGGTTAAGGTAACTTTTTTATATGTCAATACGAAGAAACAAAGAGTAATGCCATATGTAAATCTTGTCTTTATATCATTTTTCATTTTCGCCTTCTCTAAAATTCAACATGTTTTCATACAATTATATTTGCAAAAAACAACATAATCAGATTTTCAACTTGAACAGGAAGCTATAATATTGTTTAAAATTTCTCCCCTGATGAGATTTTTAACACATCTCTGGTTTGTGGTGAGGCACAAGCTTCGATTGAACGAAGCAATCAATCTTTACTGCTGTGCTCAACAAAACACCTTTTCATAAAATCAACCGTGAAAATGCAACCTATAATTAAACCCCACTAAACCTGCCATAAACTTAAAATATTTGTGTATCATTCAGACATAATTAGCCATATGCAGCATTAAGTTTGATGTGCAATTCCGATGTGAATGCCAAGCTCTATTAGCTTCTAGGTGCGCAATCCAAATATCGAACAAAGTTGCTCTGTTGTCGCTATGCTGAATCAGTTACAGCGATAAACCCAATCACACTGGATATCTTAATTTCTCACAAAGGTGACTACAAATTTCTAAAATGTCCAAACATTATTCTACCAACATTGAGCTACTATCAATGAATGTGCAGTAATCAACACTTTCTTGAGCTAATGGCCAGTATAAAGTGGTCAAGATGGCATATAAACGCAACAAATAAATATTTGCACAATAAAAATTAATATTAATTACTAAGCCAACTTTTTAGGAGCACTGGTCTTAATAATTAGGTGGTCTGATTATCAGGTTTAAGACCAAATACTTGGAACTGGACTTGGAAATAGGGGTCTGCATGGTTTGTTTGTTTGTTGGGTTTAACGTCCCACCGACAGAATTTTAGTGATTTGGGGACTATGTCTACTTGAAACAGATATAGTGCTGCCACAATGCAGTATCATACTTAGACATGTAGCATGATACCACACCCAGTCACATTATCCTGACATCAGGCCAACTAGACCTGGAACTACCCTTATATGCTGAGCGTCAAGTAAGGAAGCTATACCAGTACCATTTTTACTTCTTTGGTATGTCGCAGCCAGGGATTGAACACAGGCCCTCCTGCTCCCGAAGCGGAGGTCTGAATGGTAAGGTGGTCAATATAATGGTACAAGGTTTTGTTGTTTAATTCAAAATTCTTTAATGAAGTTTTTTATCCTAGCCTCTTTGAAAGAGGACCCAAGGCTAACTGGGGAAAATGGACTTTTTTCCTTTTGCCAAAAGTGAATGATATATTTTATTTGAACAAAACTGGATACTAAATAGTAAAGTACAACCTTAATGTAAGCAAACACCTGTAAAAAACGGGTTTCCAAGTATTTTTTAAAACACTGCAGTTAGCAGCCGTCTATGCTAAGTGGCCACTATAGTTTCTCCTCTATACAGGCTGCTAAAGAGAATAATCTAGTACCATTATTTAAGCTTTCATATACCTTCAGCAAATAAAAAGAGAAATTTAACACTTACACTGTTTATTAAAGTGTGTTTACAAAAAATTATAACAAGAGCTATACTGTTTATACGGAAATCATTTGTATATTTATTTCCTATTGAGATTTCAACATATTCTTGACTTAAGTCTGGAATGTTTATCTCTCCCATTTTTTTGTGCACATTGAAATCAATACCATGAACAAAAACAAATCAAATATTGCATAAAATCATAATATTACGTATTTGCCTCAAAAAAGTCCCATTTATTTACTTTTAAAAGCATAGCTTCTTTCCCATTGGCTGATTTTAATAAATTGCGTAAATGTAATATCTTCATAGCAAGCATATGTTACGGAAGACAGACGTTTATAAAGTTTCCCACCCATGGGCAGATGTTTTTAATGGCATATTACGATTTTTGCTTACTCTTAATTAAAGAAGCAAAGATCAAAATTTGAATTTCTCATGAATGAATAACTTAGAGTAGTTTACAAAATCAAATGTAGGAAGTTCAGTTTGCAGCTACATGGGGGCGAATAAATGGAAAGGAATGGCAAGGTGACATATAAAACCATCCCAAAACCCATCTTAATAGCTAACTTTATACCTAATGATGGTGTGTTTACGTATTTCGAATTGCTAATATATTCATAGATAAATCTAACTTATACACCTCACTGACGACTGAAAATGTCACCCTCATTACAGTATAAATCTATGACACAGTGGATTTATCTCTCACTGCAGGTTTTCAATAAGAGCAGTCTATATTAATAGCTTGAAATCAGTATTCAAAAGTTATGTCCTTATTCTGTAACTTTCTATCCATTTCAAAAACAAGAAAGACAGTCTTTCTGAGAACAGAGTTACCGTAATTTTATAATCTTTGGAAAATAAAAATCCAGAATTAACTATATGTTTTGGGTGGTTTTGTTGTTTTTTATATTTTCATACTTTCTGGGATAAGTTTACTTTAAAAAGAAAAATTGACCTTGACATGCATATTATGCCAATTATGGCCCTTTCCATATCAAGCAATATATTTTAATACAACACCAAGTTAATTGCTTAATATTACTTATAAACTTTTTTCAATACAAGTCAGATTCTGCAAAAACTACCAACCCAACAACTAAATGATCTGCTATTTACCTCCTTTTGGAGATTTACCAAAGAGTTCCCTCCCCTTAAAGTGTCTTCAACATTATGCTGATAAACATGTTCTAAATTCGATGAAACAGATCTTCCCTCCTACACAGAAATACCAACACTAACATGTATATCCCACCCCCATGCCATGTGCCATAACTGTGGGAGAAACAAGCTCAGAGAAAGAAAAAAACAAGCATACCATGCCCTTGTATGAGTTTTCAACTGATAAAGGCCATGTTATCATCTTATTCTTAAGGCGGTACTGTCCTGGTTATGAAATATGCAGTGATAAATAAGCCAATGATTATGAATTGGTTTTTCTTATGAAAGAAACCAGGTCTATCTTCTTTTTCCTTGAAACAAATCAAGGTGTTGTAAGAATTTACAAAAGAAAGGGTTACACAGTATATATGGCAGACACAATACATATTTACTGTACTATAGATGAGAAAATAAGTTGTCAAGAAGAGTTTTTGATAAACAAGAAAAGATATATATTTGGCATTTAGTTCCTTCATAAACAAAAATTAAGGTAATCCATACATTATTAAATTGTAATCATGGTACATCAAGTGATCATGGTAATTTATAGTAAATTCAAGCCTTTATCGACTTTGAGAAAAGGTGCCTATAACTCCAAGTCAATGGATGCTTGAATTTACTCTGTAGTCTTTTTAAGCATTTGAAGGACCATGATTATAATTAAATGATGGATAGGTTACCATAAATCTGAATAAATCTTAATAATCTAACAAAAGACTAGACCATTTCATTGTATAAACAAACATTTCATTCCAGTGTAAGATAATAAACTAACAATAGATACTTATCTATATATGGACAAATAATCTTCAGTTTGGGAGTTATAAAAAGCTCCATGAAAACCACCGGAAAAATTAAAAAGAAACTTCATGCATTCAAATCAGATATAAAACAAAGCAGGGAAGAGTGGTTTTGCTACAGACGCCAGCGGAAACTTTTGTCAACACCGTCTAAAACACATCTTCATCATAATGTAACGAGACACACTCTGATCCATCTAACCATGATTGCCGGAGAGGCTACCTGTACAGTATATGATTCAAAGGATGTCAAAACTTGTCCATGAGCAACTTAAAAACTACTTGGCACATCGTTTACCAGACATCTTGTGTGTTTAACCCTTTCCCTCATATAGACTCATTTTGACCCTTTCCCTCATATAGACTCATTTTGACCCTTTTCCTCATATAGACTCATTTTGACCCTTTCCCTCATATAGACTCATTTTGACCCTTTCGCTCATATAGACTCATTTTGACGCACAGAGTAGGTATCACATAAAGCCTGATCTGCAGAAAACCACAGTTAAATCTTACCAAATTTAATTACAAAATCCTCATTTCCAGACCACTGAGGAGCAGCGAACAGCATAAAACCTGATCAGCCTGCGAGTTACTCGACTTGTTGTAAGGCAATTATGTCAGAAAAGATTGAGGTAAAGTCCCTGTAATGGTTCTGCTACATCTTGGGCCACTTTACCTCTACTAAGATAACCAAGGTACCCTAATGAAACAAAAGGAAACCTTGGTTACCTACGCGAAAGGCCATGAGGTCCAAAATGTAGCGGAACCATTACAGAAGCTTGCCTTCAGTCATAATTGGACAAGACAATAAATGTTGTTAAACTGCCTCCCTTACTTGGAAGAGATTATTGCAATGACAGCATTATATAAAGAAAGACCAGCCAAAAATTGATACAGAGTGAATTTAATTGTTTCATGAAAGCCACATGTAAATCAGCAGCCATTTAAAAATGCTTACTAAAAAAAATTGATTAAATCAATAAAACCAACCATTACAGATACAAGCAGGCCAGAATGCATGTTCATGAAAACTTTGGTACAATTGTATAAATCCTATATTTTCAGAAAAATTAAATAAAAAGGAAACTATACAATTAGAGGAATAATAAGAATGATAAAGCTTTAAAAGGTCTATCAGAAAAAATGATTTTTGATTTCAGTTAAGAAAGAAATAACCTAAAAGAAAAATATTCATAAGTCCAAAATCAGACAGTAAATCTTGTTCAAATTTTGCATGCAGGTTCCCTTTAGGCATTCCACACAACACTATTGTTTATTTTTCAGTTCTTTTTAGTGCCAAATACCTTAAGTTGCTTTATGAATACAGCCTCAAAACCGTTATCTGTTTCAGGCCATTATATTCAAAAGACATTACTTTATACTGGTAGCCATCCAGATTGGTTTTCAACACAAAAGAGGGAATTTCTGCACCAAATGGCCTAGTGTCAGGAAACGTGATGGGGCATGGTAACATACCACTTGTTTACAGTATGGTGGATGAGTGTTTAGAGAGTCTATCTTGAGAACGGGGGGTCATGGGTTCAATCCCTGGCTGCGACATACCAAAGTTGTATAAAATAGAACTGGTGTAACTCCCTTGCCTGGCACTCAGCATATAAGGTTAGTTCCAGGACTGGCTGGACAGTGTAGGATAATATGCTGGGTGTGGTATCATGCCGCATGTCTACGCATGATACTGCAGTGTGGCAGCACTACATCTGTCTCAAGTAGACATAGTCTCCAAATGACTGAAATACTATTAGCAGGGTGTTAAACAAAATAAACAAACAAACAATATGGTAGCACTGTAACTGCCTAAATCTTATTAAGTGTCAAACGAAAACCCAAAGTAATTTGTGAACCTGACACCAGAACACAATGGCAACAAAAACACAAGGTAAAATTTCCTTGAAATATCCAACCCCCTCCCTCAGTATGATCAAGATATCGTATTTCTCAGCCAGACTTCAGGTTACAGACTACAGTGTAACCTTTAAATGGCTCATGGTTTCCAACCCTTCACCTGGCAATGCTTCATCAAACACTGTGCTGAATACTGAATACCTCCTTTATGTAAATTTGCCACAATGCATCTTGGTCACTTGAACAAATTAACAAAACAAGTTTGGTCTGATACTGGATTATCTTTCCTTAATGTCTAACTTCATTATGATTCAGTTTTAATAAGTACAATTATTAGTTTAAACATTTTCATTGTAGCACCAATTGGGAAACAATCCCTCTTGGCAGTTCCTGGGTTGGACCAGTATTTTGTGCCTTGACAGGTCATGGAAAATTCTTGTCCCCCAACAGCGTTAAAAAAACCTATGGATTGGAGGTTGGATATGTTACCACTGGCCCACAACTCTCTTAATACTATGCCTTTCAGTGATTCCAGTACTTGGCATTCAGGAAATAACCCTAAAAAGTCCATTTGCAAACTACATGCTTAACTTCATTTTTTATGATTCTTTGTTTACTTGTGTTTAACATCCCGACAAAAGTATTTTAGTCATTTGAGGACTTTGACAATTTAACTGATAACACGCCATACTAGACAAACAGCATGATACCATACCCAGTCACATTATCCTGACACCAGATGGTTGACCCTGCAAGTGAATAACAAAGCTATTGAAACTGACTATAGAGGAAGTCCATATTTTATTTTATTTGTAACTTGCTCTTATTTAACATACATAGCAAAAAGTGAAGACTGTTTACAAATACCCGGCATAAGGCTATGTTGTGTCTGTCACTGACATATGGTATGCTACAAACACCTGGTCAAGTGGCCATGGTGACTTGGTTGTTAAACCTCAAGATAGGGACCAAGGGTTCAATCCATGTCATAGCATTAAAATCAGTCCTACTGGTATTTCTAGCTCCTTAACTCCAGCATAGGACTAGGTTGTGAAGTGTGGTATCATGCCATTTGTCTAGGGTATAAAGGTATATACTGCATTGTTATTGTTCTACAGAAAGTAGCTTTGTACTGTGTGATATGCAACTTTTCTATAGTGTAAAATTGCAGCTGTGACAGTTGGAAAGAATTTTTTTTTTTTTTTTCTTTTTTTTCATGGTATCATGCCACATGTCTAGGGTGAAATATTGCACAGAAAGTAACTTTGTGTTGCATGACATCATTTATGGAGTGATGTTCTATAGAAAATCTCAGAATGACTAAGACAAATCAAACAAGCATAAATAATATGTTTATCTGTTTGGGTTTAACATCTCACCAACAGTATTTCAGTCATTTGCAGAATGCCTATTTGAGACAGATATAGTGCTGCCAAACTGCAGTTACAGCCATAGACATGTGGTATGATACTACACCCAGTGACATTCTTTTTATGACTTCTGGTATGTTGCAGCTGGAGATCAAACCCTCAACCTCTTGCTCCCCAGGCAGACGCTCTAACCATTTGGCCAATAAATAAAATGTCCGCAAAGAAATATCCTTGAACTGATTTTACAAGTAAAGAAATCTAGTTCTTGATCTTAATTCAATTTTTCATTGTCAGGAATTTAACAGCTACACAATCTCCATCTGAAAGTGATTTTTAAATGTTACTGCTTTTCACTGCTGACAAATAAATGATTAATTGTGTTTTGACAAAACTTCATGACAATGAGAACATGCCCACTATAAATATTTTGAATACATTTGCATAATAAATATTCCAATGGTATGTCTTTCTCACAATTGGCACAACTGCACCATTTGTATGGATGGCTGCTTCAAATCATACTTTGATAGCAATATAATACCCAATGTCATAGTCTGTACCCAAAAATCTCATAAACCTCTAGGCCGCATGTTCTTGAAAATACTGAAGTACAATCTCAGGCTCAAATTTGAATATCATACTCAAATCCCTATTGAGCCTAATGGGCATAGTTTGAGTATGAAAATCATAATTAAGTACCGTTTTTATTTTTGAGAACGTGAGAACTGATATGACAGTGTACATGTCTGCTTGCTTGTTTGCTTGGGTTTAATGTCCCACCAACAGTATTTCAGTCATTTGGGGATATATGTCAATAGTGTTGCCTCATCATAATGTAAGATAGTAGCGTGATATGACCTTATCACATTATCTGGACACTGGAACAACCATTATATTGAGTGCTTTGCAAAGGTGTCATCTTAATGACTTTGGTATATCACAATCCAGGATCAGTCCCGCAACCTGGCAGTTTATATCCAAGGGCATATAACTCATGCAAAATCTTGACAGAATTTAACAAAGGTGACATTGTACACGTCACTACATTTTAACCCTTTCCCTCATAGAGGACACCATGAAAAGACCTATGCAAAAAGCATAAAACCAGATCAGCCTGCGAGTAACTCGCAGGCTGATCAGGTTTTATGCTGTTCCCTGCTCCTAAGTGGTCTAGAAATGAGGATTTTATAATTAAATTTGGTAAGGTTTAACTGTGGTTTTCTGCAGATCAGGCTTTATGTGGTACCTATTGAGTGCGTCAAAATGAGTCTATATGAGGGAAAGGGTTAAAGTCATAATGACTTTATGATGATTTCCTTATGATAATGTTCACCATGTTTTATACCAGTCTCCCTAGAAACTACACAAGTAGTTTTAATCTCATTTCTCTTAAAACAGACCAGACATCGCAGCACTTGCTTATAACTTTCTTCCATCTTACTTCCTCCTCAGAGGGTATGAAAACTTCCAGACTTTCTCTTTCACCTTTTTCTGACTCACAAAAAGAATGGCAAAAAAAAGAGGAAAATATTCAAAGGTTATCTAATAATTCAGCCTCCCTTAACTCCATTTTAGAGAATCTAGGTGCAAAGATTCATTCAACTGTGAGAATTTCATTTATAGTACTCATAAAACATATAAAGGTATTCAATCCACCATTAAACTTGATTTTAAGATATCCCACTGAAAACAATGTAAAATCTGATGTGTAATCACATACAACATTGGTGGAATTTGAAAGTGTTTGAGAAAATGAAAATTAATTCATCGAAAAATAATTTTGTCAAAACCTTTTCCGTTTTTTTTTGTGTTTTTTTTTAATTCTATGTATTGTTTGACCACAGCCACAAAATCGCCTTTTACATGTTTTGCGGGTATTATCATTTTACAGTAACCTCTCTGCTTGTACAATGCTTTAAAACAGTATAAAAATTCTATAGGGTGACTATAATGCATCCCAATGATAAATGGAATGCCTTAGTCCTTCCAATTCTATCAGCACTTGTGACTCATGCCTTAGCAATCAGTGCAGACCAATATCTGCCTGTACATCTGTGCAGTCTGATCATGGTCTGCATTGTTCTGTATTCAGTCAATAAACTTTCAACAAGTACCCCCATAAACATCTAATGGTACAATCAAAAATGAAAAAATGCCAGTTAAGAAATTAAGCATGGTAAGGGTTTACAACTGGAGTAAAGCCTGGTAGCAAAGCCTGTACAACAAAAATATATATTATATAAAACCTTTATTTAAAGGAAGCAACATGTTTAACATATATGTGCAAATATTTATAAAAACCATCTATTTTACAAATTTTAGCTGACACATTTTTATCACAAACATCATAAACAAATAATCTAATATTACGTGGCTATATATGTTACTGCATTGTTTATACAGTGTTGATTCTTTACTTAATATTTCGTCCTGATATGAAAAGGAAAAGAAAATGAATACACTGTTTGCCGGTAATGCTACAATTTAGAGAAAAAGAGAAAGGATATGTCAAGAATGATAGAATTAGAAAAAGGATAAATCAGAAATGATAAATTTAGAGAAGAGATAAATATGCAAATTATGTATCCTGCAACCTAGCTATCAGTATAAAACAAAGGTAGCAAAATGTGCAAATTTAGCAATACATTCAATAAAAACCACTTGCCTAAGGAAAACAGTTATGTGCATATTTATTTTTTTCCTATCTCTATCCTTATGGTCCTTGGGGAAAAAAAATAAAAGATAAATTTCACCTTAATTAAAGGTGCCCAAAATAAAAGATAAATATCACCTTAATTAAAGGTGCCCAAAATAAGTTATCAAAAAAGACATTATGATAAAAGCAAGGAGGGAAAATCTTTTTGATCAATCATCTGCTTAAAAAGAATTGTTCAGTGTAATTTTGGATGACTTACAGCTATGTTTAGGTGATTTTAATGAAGATAAATTGGACAAATTTAGAGAACAATGAAATGTTTAGAAGTCACAGGAGTAATTTTTCAATTGTACAAATTATGTTTTTTATATTGCGAAAAAAAACACACAGAAAAAAACCCACACAAACTAAAAAAGCAAAGAGAAACTGAATTAAATCAGTTAGGTAAAACATATTTTTAAAAATCTAACATGTGCGCAATATATGTATGTTTTTCTTATGTTTTTGATAAAGAGGTTTATAATATATATTTATACTTAAAGTCTTTCCTGACTTGCATGCATCAAATTGCAATATATAATGTTATAATGCAATAAAGTCTGTATGTAGGAAAGGGAATCATATATTTAACACAAAACATACTCTAGGCATAACGTAAGATATTCACATTATGAGAGAATAAAAAATCACAAGAAACATTTTATATATATATATAATATGATCTTATCTTTCAAAGTTATAAGAAAGTTAAACTTTGATCATGAATGAATAAATATCATTTTCCATCTTTTTTATCAATCATGGTATTATTTTTCTTCAGTTAAGAATTGACTTTAACGAAAGGTTGAAGAAAATGTGAACAGAATCAACACACATACGCATGAGAGAACTAAAGATACAGCATAAGGTATCTAAATATGAAAAAAGAATGTAAATAAGTACGAATGTACCGGTACGTTATCAAGATGATGCAATCTTCAATAATCATGGTTCACTTGAAAATGTCATTTTGTCTGACTTGCATATTAGATATAAAAGCAAAATAATGGAATAATAATAGATACATGTATACCGGTAATGTAAATCCCGACATATAACATAAATTTAAATAATTTATGTGAAGGCTGATAAGTACTGACAACCTATTTGACTTATACATACTCATACTTTATACCTCCAATATAGGAGAGTTATCAAAAAATGATATATGCCACAATTAAAAAACTAGATCAGCCTGAAAGTTACAGACTTATATCACTTATAACCACTCATGGTTCCATCGATATAAGGAGGTATTACAGACAACCTAAACAGATCAAGAATTGTTTTCTAATTGATCTGGCTCTACTATGATCCATCATGTTAAAAATGGCATAACTGTATGATAAACATTCTAACTCCTGCCATGCGTTCAGAGAAGGTGATCATTAGCTCATGTTGGCTGATGGTTACTATCTGGTACCCTGCTTACATTATATTCACTGACATATAACAGGGTTGCAACGGCACATGTTTTACTGAACGCAGGATAGGAAAAGACAGAAATTGAACAGGTATGGATTAATTTATACTGCCTCTGGCACCCATTTCTCATCAGACTGACTACCTACAAGTATTGCGCAATCATTGATATTCCATCACCTAATACAAACAGACACACAATGGCAAGAAAAAGAGCGTAGCTGTGAACACTAGAAATCTGTTCTGAAGATTATAACAATGTCTGTGCAGTTGTGTACAGAGAAAAATATACTTAAAAAGCAAAGCTTACTGATTAAAAATGATTAATAAGAATGATTCAATGTTTAATCAATCAAAACACTACAAGAATGTTACAAAAATCAGATCATCATTCAAAAATATTTCTAATCATGTCTTGTATGGCATTTACAGCAACTACTGATAATTATAAGATAGTCATGAAAAAAATATGATCTCATCATGTTAAACATTGGTGAAAGTAAAAAAAAAATTTACAAAAAATCAAAAAAGATAAAAAATAATTCAAAAATATTTGAAAAAAAAAAAGAGTAAAAGGTTTTAGTTGTAAGAATCATAAAAAATTGCTTTGTTTCTTTATTTTTGAATGGCATGAAAACTTACTTTATATTGGGGTCTTCAAGCCCTTATCAATGATATGGAAAAAAAACTAAATATTATTTACAGAAAAAAAGCAGATTAGATAAAAAAAATCCTGCACTTCATAATATCGATAACAGGAAATAATATATAAACAAGTAGCAAACAAATTTGATAGAAATTTGACAAAGTAGAATAGATACAAATACATCCATTCTAAAATCAAAGACTCATAATTGCTTTTTACTCTCTTAATCTTAACAAGCATACACACATGCACATCTACACACAAACATGCACACGCAGGTCCACAAACACACATTCACATCAACACACAAACCATGTACAGTTGGTTCCACCTTACACACAAACCATGTTCAATCTGGTTCCACAAACACACATGCACATCTACACACAAATCATGCACAGTCTGGTTCCACAAACACATATGCACATCTATACACAAACATACACACCCTAGTCCAAAAACACTGACATTCATGTCTACACACAAACATACACACACAGGTCAACAAACACACATGCATGTCTACACACAAACACACATGTTCCTACTTACATTGTGAAACTTAATATCGTAAAAAAACTCACATAAATTCAAACTCAGCTCAAAATGTTTACATTTTCTGTGTAGTAAAAAATATAGAATGATACATAAATATCTTAAACATTTGAAATAACATACAGAAATAAGCATATGAGTAGTAAGTCATATCAAAAACATTCTTATCTTATAAAACATTAAGGTTACTTCCGGAAGAACTTCCCTTTCAGGAAGCCTTTTCCCTTCCTGTCCTTCTTGCTTGGTTGTCTCTGAAACTCTTCTGCCGATCCATTTGAAGTGTTGTCACCTCCTTGATTTTCAATCAGTTTACCTTTACCTTTATTCCCCTTACTGTCTCTATCACTTTCATTGCTCGAGTCTCTCTTAATTGTTTCAAATTCAAGCATGTTAAGCGCTTGTTTAGCAAACTCAAGATGTGCCTTATTCACAGACTCTTCATCATGTTTTTGCTGATTCACAAACTTTTCATTATTGTTATTGGTTTCCTTGACAAAATTATCATAAGCAGCATCAACATCAGTTTCTATTGCTCCAGATGAAGGGTTGCGAGTTGAAGCTGGAGAAGTCAAAAGATTTAAAACAGAACTCTGACTTGTCTGAGAATTTGCAGACAGGGACCTGGACCTTCTAAATGCAGATTCACTATCATTTAAGCTGCTATTGGAGTCATGCAAACTTGATTTAGAACCTTTAAGATTAGAATTTGACCCATGCAAGCTTGAGCTAGAACCTGACCCTGACCATGACAACTGTGTCAAACTTGATTTTTCTCGAGATTCAGTTTTTGACCGTTGTGTAGATGGTGACCTTGATGAACTATCAAGCTCTATAGAAGAATTGGACCTTCTCAGAGAAGAGTCTCTGGATCTATGCTCAGCTTTCTCCCACACAGACTCTTCACAGTCACGCAGACTGTTCCTTCTTTTGACTGCATCATTCCTAATGAAGGGATTATCAACCAGTTTGGTGAACTGTCCCTTGGATTCAACATTGGTTTCATCAGCTTGTGATTTGGGACTGGAAACCTGTTTATTGGCTGGAGAACTAACAGGTGGTTTTGAAAAGTTCTTTGGTGACAGTGGAGTGATGTCAAGTTTCTCTAATGGTGCAGCTTCCTTTTTCTTAGGCTTTGGGCTAATTGGGGGAGGTACCTTTTTCTGAAGTGTTTGTACCCTGGTAGAATGTTCATCCAATCCTGTTACTTGAGTTTTCTCTTGAGGTTTATCATCTGTTTGCTCAGACTTCTTTTCTGGAGTTTTCTCTATAGGTTTATCATCAATTTGCTCAGCCTTTTTGTCTTTATCAGCTTTTACATTTTTCACATCTCAGCTTTTACATTTTTCACATCTTTTCTCTGTGACTTCCTTAAATAATTTCTTTCAAATTTGTTATTTTGGTCATTTTTCTCTGCTTCAACATGATTTCTAATAAGTTGCATTTGCTCCACACTCTTAGCTTTGGACATTTTACCAACAAGAGCAAGATTGTGAGGACTTGTTGGTCTTGAACGAGAAATAGGTTTGTTGGTTCGAGCCGATGGTTTAGCTGCACTTTCTAAAGCCTTAGCCCGTTGCATAACACTTCTAGTCACTACACCACTTTGTTTCTGGCCTTCTTGTTCTTTAGCTGTCTTTAATTTACTACTTGCAGTGCCTTTCATGTAGCTTCTGTTAATATTTGCAGTTTTAGACTTTGCATACTTTCTTTCTTCTGTATGTGTACTGCTGCTCTCATTTGACAGTACAGATTCCCTTGAACTAGAAAAATTAGATTTCATACCATTACTTTTACTGAGAGTGCTGTCAACAGAGTTATTCCTCTCAAGAACTTTCTTAGTGTTATTGAATTTAGAACTTGGAGCATTAGAGCCAGGCGTGGAGGGAGTTCTTGGTCTTTCAATTGGATCTTCACTTGACTTACCACAGTGTTTACAAACATATACTTCAACAGTGTTCTCAAATAAAAGATCTGTTTGTACACTTGTGTCATGCATAACAACATTCTTTGTTATTTCTCCATTTGTTCTACTGATTTGACTTTTCAATGGTGTTGTATTCGGTGTAATTGGTTCTACAGAATTTTCTCGCACAAATTTTTTTATTTCCCTGACATTCTTTACAAGGCCCTTATCTGTTTTTGCAGGTTCACTTTTTGCTTGCTTTTTCTGACTAGCACTTGTACCTGCCATATAGCTTGGTACTGGTTTTTTGGAATCACTCTCACTGATAGATTGTT
Source organism: Solen grandis (assembly GCA_021229015.1). Classification (NCBI taxonomy): domain Eukaryota; kingdom Metazoa; phylum Mollusca; class Bivalvia; order Adapedonta; family Solenidae; genus Solen; species Solen grandis. The sequence goes on from CM037786.1 coordinate 22,119,757, forward strand.
TCCGGCTCTTTTCTTGTGTCATTGATTCCAATTTTGCCAATTTATCACTTAAACTCAAACTCTTGTCTGCACTACTTGAAGTTTTATTTGCAGCTTGTTTATTAACAGGTGTTTTTTTACCTGTCTTTTCCTTTTTGGCAGTTTGTGTTACTTTTGTATCACTTTCACTTTCAGATGCAGTCTTGAAGGAATCATTATCACTATCAGAACTTTTTGCACTTTTAATCTGCTCTACCCTTGATTTGTTTTTCATATTTTTGGCCTTCTTTTTGATACCTTTCCCTTTTTCTTGAAGTGTATTTACCCCAGCGTCTTCTGCATCTTTTTCAGGTGTGCTTCTGGAATCACTAGAAACACTTTTTGAATCACATTGTTCATCAAATGATTTAGTCAAACTTTTAGATAACTCTGATGACCTTCTTGTACTTAAATCTTTATCATGACTGGGTGTATTCTGACTCATTTCAAGAATTGCTCTTTCCATCTCGGCTCTAACCATACTTCCATTCAGTTCTCTATAGATCTCAGGATCATCCCCAGCCTCTTCTCCAGTAAAGAATTCTTGCATTTTGTCAAGTTTATTAGGTGTCATTGAGGTTAAATTCCAGTCTGATGTTTCTGTCGCAAAGGCACTTTCTGGCAATGGTACTCTACCTTCATCTTCAGAACTATTGTATTCAGCCTCAACTATTTCATAACAAACATCATCCTGATTATTATAATCTGTATTACCATTTGTATAAGAATTTGAATTTGTGGAATATTAGTACTCTCTCTGCTCTTTGGTTTGGTACTTTTCCTTTTATTACTGCTTCTTCTTGGTTTATTAGCAGCTGCATTAGAAGATTTGGCAGAAAACACAAAATCTCCATTTGATTGCTCAGATATACATGTTCCATCTGCTTGAAATTCAAAGGTTTCAGTCTTTGAATCAGGAGTCTTTGGGCTCTTAACACCAAATGTTGCACGGATATCTTTTGCAACAGAAAGAATATCAAATGCTGGATCCACTGAGTCTACTTCCTGTTCACCTTTTGATTTTTTATATGGTGGAATTGTTGGCATTGTACTGACCCTGTAATCATGGTTTGCACCTCTTTTACTATGAATTCCAGAGTCATTTGTATTTTGGTTTTTTAGTCTTTCTATGAAATGTCTAGGTTCCTCACCTTCAATATCATCCTCAGACTCATGTTCCTGAACTTCACTTACTTCTTGCTGCTGTTCACCTTGAGAGCCCTCATTGTCAGCACTATATTGCTCATTTCCATAATCATCTTGGTTATCATGATTTCTTGTAAATGTATATTTGCTTGTATCTGTGCTATAATTTGTATCATTTCTGCTGCCATATCTGCTGGTGTATGGCAGTCTTTCATAACATGACCTGGCTTGTATCTTGACACAGATCTTACAATTCCAGAGAACAGATTGGAATCATTGCTGTCCTGGTTTGAATAACTTCTGGTATATCCAGAAAATCCAGTCCTGGTTCTAGTACTTCCTGTACCAGGTCTTGAACCAATCACAGATGCAGTGATATCACTGAATATATCAGTTATAGGTCTTTCATCTTCCTGGTCACTGGCATCAGAGTAGGAGCTGAACTTGGGCCTTGCGCCACCATACCTATCACTTCCATAGGAGTTGTCCTCTGACCCACGCAGGGAGATAGTTCTACGCAATCCAAGATTAGTTCTTGACGGAGGCGGATCGTCCTCTCTGGATCGTAATCTAGATCGATATGAGGTAGATGAAGAAGCTGACTTGTCTTTTAACATTTCTTGCCTCTTGGCTTCTCGCTCTTTTCTCATTCTCTCAAGGTCTTGAAGTTTTTTCAACCTGTCATTGATTTCGCTGCCATCCGGGCCCCACATGCCATCAAGCAAAGCCGAATAACTCGTAGCAGTACTCATGTTTTCGTCAAATGTTAATTAACTATAGGTAAAGTAGTTCTTCTCTTCTATGTTCAAGTTTTTAACTGTTGATTTTAAAACTGCCGTGTAATTAATATTCATAACACATGCCAATCTCTAGGTCATTACTTTAAATGATCATTTGGCTAAAAACAAAGTGTTAATTTGTTCATAATAATCAGCTGCTGTCAAAGTTGTCCCAGTGTTATCATAAATCAAGTATATACCTTTTTATCATTTTTAAAGCATGCCTTCAAAGTTGTTTTTCCACTTTCTATTCTCCAGTCCAATTCTGTGACATGCTCTAGACACAGATGTACACAAAATGTAAGTAATCTCCAGATTTTATCTCTGTGTAGATCCTAACCAGCCAGTATTTAAAGTTATTCCATTAATCTGTCTTAAATAAGTTGTACACTCTAGCCGGCCATGAGATATTCACTATACCACAATCCCTCGCTGCACAGTTTGTCGTCTGCCAATCCCTGTACTTAGATCCGAACAACACTATAAAGGGTTCAACTTTTCATAAGCCATCAAGCATGTCTTGAATGAATATATTAATCATGGTGAAACAGTATGTCCACATACATTTCCCCCTTTACCTACACCTTGCGTCTGCCTTTACAAATCTTTTACTTGTCAAACCGTAAACCACTGTCGACTGGTAGCGAACCAGCTGACTGGTGACGAAATTCAAAATTTCAAAGCAGATAACCAGTCATCAGTGAAGTGAGAAGTCTAACTGTCCAAATGCACTCTCATCTTGTCACATGACTGACAATCATTCAATGCATACCTAGACTGGGGAAATGTCCTACACCTTCATTTGTCTTCCTTTCCTCCACCGGAAGGTATATTGTAAAAATGACTGCCCTTCACACATCCTCATAATTAATGCCCTTTGAACTGTATATGCAGTCACTTTACCAGGCTCAGTTCGTAAGTCATGTACAACTGAGAGGCTATTACTTATTCAACTGACTGTTCAAATTAGATAATGTTTTTTAACCACTCCATAAAATCAAATACCTTAGCTTGGGTTGAGAAACTTTACAACCACACCATTGTTGCTTAACTCCTTGGTCTTCAAGTAACATAAATCCAACCTGAGCCATAAAGTCCACAGTATGTATTTAATTAGGGCCGTTTATGTGCAGATAACCACTCTTGCAGTTTATGACTTTACCATATACAGTAAGCCCTTTCAGGACCCTGAACAAAAATCTTTTAAGAAAACAATACATAGTAAACTCTGATTGCAAAGATAGTAAGTTACATTTTACTTTTGGCAAACATTCAGCCATAACAAATTGACAAATGAACCAAGATGACATTGGCACAAGATCAGAGAAAGTGTGAAAATAACCCACTGACACTATCTGATGGTTACTTTACTGTATACATAAATATGTGTGTATTAAGGTAAATTAGTTTTTGGTCCAATTAAAGATTTCTGGGACATTTGTTATTTCAAACAAAACACCAGCCAGAGGCCATGGTATTTCTTTGAGTTTCAAAGCAAAACAAATATTTGATAATGCAATATATGACCTATTTTTTGTTTACTCAGCTTTTAATAATGTTTCTCATATCAATCAATGATGTATATAAGTTATACCACATAACTATATTTATACACCTTCGGGGAAAGAGCAAATTTCATGGTAACTGCTAAACTGATGTTCAAGTGCATCTTTCTACACGGCCCTGGGGAAATTTATCACCAATAACAATCTTCAAACTTCACTACCCACCGTGAACACCATAAAAGGAAGAGAATGTATACACACTTACTGGGATCAATCAAATGAAATGGGTAGGTACAGAGTGTAGGTGGATGGGTGAAGCTTACCATGGGGGTGTCGCCCGACTCTGGGAAGGGCTGGTGGTTGATGGAGTTTCACACAGTATGTTCTACAACTTGAACCTTTATCAATTCATGGAAGTAGACAGTGTAAAACCTGTGTAAAGCAAGATCAGCTTGCAAGCTAATGTTGTCATTACTCAAACTGATTAAGACTTACATTGTTGTACACTTGTGTTTAAATCATACATGAGTAACAAACAGAATAAACCCTGATCAGCCTGCGCATAACAAGCAAGCTAATCAAAATTAAATATTTTTTGAAAGTGTATTTGATGCATTTCATAATTGCAGATATATACTGTGTATACTTCTGTATGAACTAAGTATTTTCAGTTTAATATACAATCTTTTAAAACAAGAATAACCAGCAATTTCAAGTAAAAGGAAAAAATTGGTTGGGAAAAACTTTTTGCCAATTTCAAGTTCCATCAAATAGATCAATGAAAGAAAAGTAAACAAATAAAAAAAAAAACATTTCCTATATGGGGCACATATACTTTCATCTGGTTTTATTTATGGAGAAAACATTTTATATGACAACAATGGGTAATTTATTTATTTTACATACTCAAGAAATGAACATGTCTCATGTCTAACAACCTATTACAAGATAACGATATTGAGAAGTGAATGTTAGGAAATATTAGCCACAGGAATAGGGATTCTTCTCAAACTAGAAATATCACTGAAGGTAATTAATACCCTGGCATCCTGATTTGTCACAGAAAAAGGGCTATAATTCTAACAAAATCCTTGACACAGTTATCTGCACTTGTCTGCTGATTGGTCTTATCATGATAATTCATTACTTCAGGTGTGAACCCGACCAACCCTATCTTTTTGTACAGACCCTAAACTTTTTTTTGTAGCATTTGAGCTATTACAGTTGCAAAAAGCTTTTTTTGTCAATTCTTCTAAAATGGTAAAAAGTTAAAAAAAAAAAAAAAGTTTAGCCAACCTACTGACCCTATTTTTTTCAGAGATGTTAGTGGAAACAAACAACTCTTTTTTTCACCTTATTCCAAGTGTGAGGGCAATATCAACAACAGTGAAATGTGAGTATAGGAGGTGATGTAAAATGATAGCATGTGACATGCCAGCACATGAAATTGGAAATATTACAAATAACTGTTGTTGCACGCAACACATGAGTCCCCTACTGGTGAGGTGCATAATTTTTCTGTTACCATATCAACCAGAATTTTGGTCCGAGAAAAAAAACAAAGTGATGTGCATAATCTCCATACTGCCATCTATTCTATACTAAGTTTCATAATATTATCTTAAACGGTTTTTAAGTTATCGTGGGATCCAGATTTCTGGACAGATGGACGGACAGAGGGACAGACAGACGTAGGGCAAACCGATAGTTCCTTCCAGTGTAAATACCGGTAGGAGACTAAAAAGGGAAGGCCATGGACCAGACATTGTCAATGCAACAGTTTTCCATGACACACAAGTTTGTCTATAAAAAAAAACACTATCTTTACCTTTAAATTCCCTAATCTTTTAAATTTTGCCTCTTTATAAATATTTCAAGGGGTCACATGCATTGTCAAATATTGACAATACTGAAAATTAAAAAAAATGATAAAAAAACAACCTGCCAAAAAGGAACAATTAGTGAGCTGTGCTCTGGACAATGTGCTTATATAATCTTCTAAAAAGGGGGAAAAAGTTTATTTTCAAACATGAGTCTATAATATATGTACATGCAGTTGATGATATATTTCCCCAGGTGTTAAACATGTCTTTATTTATGACAATGGACCCTGGACAGACCATGCTCTTGAAACCTATAACTGTCATATGAATATTTATGAATGCCTCATTTACATATGCTAATTAACACCATGTTAGACCAATGAAAAACCACTGATGAGATTGAAATCATTAACGTTTAACAATGCAATGATGTAATCTCAGATGTACCAAAAAGAAGCTATTAATATAAAACTTGGGTCTCCATTATAAGGCTGATCTGGTCCCATTTCTCAAAAATACTTGAGCAAGATCTCAGGTTTACTCAAATTTGAGTTTCACAAGCCTGCATGAATATGATATTTGAGCAGTGTTCTCAAACAAACAAATCTCACTTGAAAATCACGATGAGGCTTATTAGTTTGAGTACAGGCCGTTCTCAAACACTGCATAATTAAGTACAAAATTTGACTATGCTTAGAATGTGCTTAAAAGACATTATCAACAGCACTCATTGATCAAACTAAGCTTAGCATGATAATCATACTTTGGTTTTAGTAGGAAAGCGATTTTCAATATCTTAGAGAACCTGCGGTATACTACAGTAAAATCATTAAATTTCAATGACATTAAATTTTTGTGGATATTTCTTTTATTTATGGAGATTAATACTTGTGGATAAAACTTTTTATGAATTTGACAAAAATTACTGTCCCATGAAAATTAATGATTTCCCAAAAGTTAGTTGGGTAATTTTGTTTATATTTCTAATGTGCTAATAAAATGGGCTAAAAGGCTTTAATGTGAGACTTTAAAACATCTTATTCACAGATGGTCATTGACTAAGAACTTTATTTTTAAGTATATGTGTGTATTATATCCATCAATAATCATCTACAGACACAATCATGAAGGGGCCGCCGTGGCCGAGCGGTTACGGTTGTGGACTACAAATCTCTCAGCCCCTCACCGCTGTGGGTTTGAATCCTGGTAGCCAGCTAGAAGGCTTCCTCACATGAAAATCCAAATGACCCTGCCAGGATTCGAACCCACGGGTGAGGGGCTGAGTGAGTATTAAAGTCAATGACTTTACCCTCTCGGCCACGTAGGCCCCCTCTATTTCTATCAATATCTGAACGAGATCCTTTAAAGTGGATTGGAGCTGGAAATTGTCATCAAATCAGTCTTTGGGGAGTTTAAACATATTTCACAGCATACATAATTCATACTGTTTAGCTAGGTGTTGATGTTCGTAGAGAGTGAAAACCTGACTGAGCTTCATTTTAACTTCAAAGGAAGTGGAGTTTATTAAAAACCAGAAAATCTATCAACACAATCTTTGATCAAGCATACATCAAAGACAAGTTCACAGATGGTATCAGCAGACGTAAGTGGACAATTAGACCAGATCGCATCTTGTCACATCACACGGGCAAGGAAAAGCTGTAACCAAGGTGATGTCATCTAATGGCGGGTCATCAGTCCAACATGAAGATGTCATGGCAGATGAGACTGGTGAAGACACATGACAAATGTCTACCCCACCCACTGTGGTGTGCTGGACCCCTGCAGGACAGGTTGGTTCCCAGGCAAGTCATTAATTACCTTCACAATGCCTGCCCAGTCACTCAGGTAGAGACACAGCCCTTGGGACAGCCTCATGGTGTTTTATAGTGCTATTTCATTCTAAATAGCCTTTAATCCTTACAATGCTCAATTTCTTAACTGTTCTTGTCATTTCCACCTTTTTTTTTTACTGTACCATTAGTTGTTTTGGGAGGTACCTGTTGAAAATTTATTTTCTGAATCACGAATAGTCCAGACCATGATCAGAATGCACGGACCTACAGGCTGATCTTTGTCTGCTATGGTTGCAAAGGCAGACACAATTAAGTGTCCACAGCATTGTAAGGGTTATTAATCTTAAGTACAGTTTATTGCTATTCAGTTCAAAATAACCTTTCAATTAATTGTTAAGTATAGTATATTGCCATTTTCAAAATCTTCAGTGAAAATTTAAAGAGATTATGACACAGTGCAGACCTGCTGCTGTTCTCAGGACCAAAAGATTTGTACTCAGCAACCTTTACTAACTCAGCTCTACAGAATGTTTTGTGATAAAGTCCGCTTATGTTAATGTCTAGTTGAACTAAAACAAGAATACACTGTTCAAGCAGGCACCAACAAAACTGACTTCTGAAGTTAAAGGTACTAGCAAAATTAGAAAAAAATTGTGAATGTTCATGTTTGGAGAGCTTGGTGCCAAACCATTGTAACTGCTTTTTGATCCATATGTTGTTGTCCACTACCCACCCCAGATTCCGGGACACTCGCAGCAGTTGAAAAATAAAATCAGCATCATTTGTGCCAAGCTTTTATCAGTGGAAAAATAGGGGTGCCTGGATAGTGTAATGGTAATGTGCTTTGCTTCTCACCAATGTGTCCTTGGTTCAATTCCTGATCACATACCTGATAGGGTACAGTGGTCGCCTGTCCAGACATGAGGGTTTTCTCAAGGTTCTCAAGTTTCCTCCCACAATAATGACTACAAATCACCACTCCAAGCTGCTGTGGGTTTGAATCTCAGTCTCAGTCTGGGCACTTGATTTTTTATTGCGGAAGTCTCCCAACTGTCTTAGATCAATGGATCTACATTGGAACACACACACACCCCTCTCTCCACTGGCAATTAGACGGACTTTGCTATATGACAGTAAAATACTGTTGCAGCAATATCAGCATAAATCAAATATTCCGGTACATGTACATGAACAAAAGATTCATAACAGCTATGCTGCTGTGACCTTGACACCATTTCTTTTTCCACCACATCATAAATGAACATGTAGGAACATGGAGTTGGACTGGATAGCACAGAAAAATAGTTGGTGCTTAAATAAAACCACAAGTACTGAGTGTCTGCACTGAACATAATGTTTAAATGAGTGATCAGGAAATGCTAAATGTCACAGAGTTATGCATGAGGTCAACCTGACATTTCTCTGGAGCTATGTTGCTACAGTACCATTTTCAAATGAAAAAAACTGTTTTCAATTAAAAAAAACTAGATCTTTCACTTCATGTGATAAATATGGCATTATTGGTGTGTAATTTGTATGATTTTCAAGCTGATTTGGGTTTACATTGGTACAGAAAAATATTCCTAGAGTGGTAATTTGAAAGCGCAGCAAATTATGCAAATCAATGCAGCCAATGACAACACCTGACAAGCAACAAAATGCTTCAGATGCCTCTTGTCAAATATTATGTGTGCAAAACTGCTCTGGTTCGTATTTGCATTTATAATTCAAAAGGAAATTAAATGAATTAATCAACATAAGTTCAACACCTTCAACTAAACCAATTTATTCCTATCAGCCAAAATTAGCATGATTTCACCACTCCACTATGATAAAAATCAAAATAAATTACATCAACTTACACTGAAGTATAATATAACATGGCCTTCTCATTTAAAGGCAATGAAATTAGTGTTATTCAATATCAAATGTTAATTATTTTATAATTTACATGCAAGTAACTGCATAATACACATACACAATAAAAACGTGTGTAATCTAGAGAAACTCAGCCATGGAGTCTCGAAGGCATAGCTCTAAGCTGTTTGAATAATCATATCTATGTTCAAAACACTACAACTTGTTTGTTCTATCAAGTTTAATAAGGGTCTACCTTCTAATATAATTGCTTTGTGCACAGACCCCTAAACACTATTGATTTATATGCACAATTGTTGCTTCATTATTTCAAACACTTTCAAATGAAAGCTCAAAGCTGATTTGTTGACTTTATAAACCTATTTCTGATTGGCTGATTTCACTATAGTGAGATACATGTATCTTTCTCCAAGATCCAGCATCATAAACTTTATTTCATCAGTTTTTTTCTGACTGAAGTAAATGCTTGGCAAATTAAAATAACCATTTGAACATAAATAAACTATAAGGTACAATTAAAATAACATGTAGTACTAGAATTGATGATGAGATTTCTTTATTTTTATTTCAATACATAAAAAGGAAATCTAACCCTAGTTTTCAATATTTATTTATACAACTACACTGGAAATGCTAAACACTGAATCTCATGAAAATTCATACACAAATAATATCAATTTACTGAACTTCTAAAAAATTTTGTATGAAACAATTGATTTCTCTTTGGATGAAGACTAGAATTTGAAGTACAATATTGTATGAGCAAACAGAGGAGACCTTGATTAGACAGCTCCTGGTAGGAGCTGTTTGATCTTTGTCTACTCTGTCATGGTGTCAAAACATGACTGTAGGAGGTGAATGATTTAACTGGCTTGAAAATCATGTTTTGGCAAAATCAAAATCAAATTAACTACACCATGTAATGTTTAATTACACAAGTCGTTTGAAATCTAGACAGGTAAAGCAACAGGTGAATTTGTGTGTTTACTTCAAATATACCTGTTGCTCATCCCATCTGTCATACAATGAACAACAGCAGCCATATTTTTGATGTCATGAATATTAATGAACTGACAAATATGAGGAGGGTGGGGCGGGGGCCATATCTAAACCAGACAGGGGGTATGACTGTACTGCCAGTGAAGAGAACAATTGAATAATTTATCTTATTATTTCATTTACATTCTTTACCTCCCCTATCCTTCCAATCATCATTTTTTCAGCATCTGAATTTATGTTTTATTGTTGGGTTTTATCATCACAAAGACATTATATCAGTCAGTCTACTTAAGACAGATAAACATGTAGTGCTGCCACACTGCAATATCATAAATGGCATGATACAACACCCCATCATATTATCCTGACACCAGGCCAACCAGTCCTGGAACTATATTGAGTGCCAAGCAAGACAGCTTTTTACAACTTAGGTATGTTGTGGCCACGGATCGAACCTATCTCTTGTCCTTCCATTGAAGAACAGTTTCACTGAATGAACCAGACATCAGGCCTCTTAAAACAAGAGCTGTCAGAGGACAGTGCACTCAACTATTCCAAATGCCTGTTGGTAAATCAAATGAAATCTATTTCAATTCTTGCCCTTCATATACCCTGTATATAATAATAGTCAAAAATGACATACTTTGATAGTCTGATACCCTTAAATAGGTTTATGTAATCTAAAATCATTTCCATGCCTAGTAACTGAGACATAAGCATAATAACACTGTGCATGCAAAACCAAACCAAGTATCCAAGATAGAAAAGGGCCATAATTTATATAAAATTCAGTCCAAGAGTTATCCTCCTTGGTTTTCTGATGCCCTTGAACACACTTCTAAACTTTCTAGTCAATACCAAAAACAATTTCTGAGATATAAGCTAGGTAAAAGCTTGCATGCAAAACTTTAACCAAAAGTCTAAGTCAAAAAATGGCCCTAATCTGCATTTTATTCAGTCAAAAACTATCTGCCATTATAGTATACCATTGAACATATTAAAGAAATTTCAAATCAAACCCATGTCTGGTTACTGAAATATAAGCATGAAATGCCTTGCATGCAAAACTTTAACCAAAATTTCTAAGTTAAAAAGGGGCCATAATTTGTAGTATATTCCATCAAGTGTTATCTTCCTTGATAGTATAATACCCCTAAACATATTAAAGATGTTGTTTCAAATCAATTCCATGCCTGGACTCTGAGATGTAAGCATGAAAGTACCTTTCATGCAAAACTTCAACCAAAATTAATAAGTTAAAAAGGGGCCCAAACTTGTAACATATTCCATCAAGAGTTATCTACCTTGATAGTATGATACCCCTTAATGTATTAAAGGTGTTGTTTCAAATCAATTACATGCCTGGATACTGAGATATAAGCATGAAAGGACCTTGCATGTTAAACTTTAACCAAAATTTCTAAGTTAACAAGAGCTGTCAGAGGACAGCACGCTCGTCTATTCAAAATGCTTGTTGGTAAATCAAATGAAATCTATTTCAATTTTTGCCCTTCACATACCCTGCACAAAATAATAGTCAAAAATGATATACCTTGATAGTCTGATACCCCTTAATATTTTCATGATGTCTAAAATCAATCCCATGCCTACGGTAGTTTCTGAGACATAATCACAATAACACTGTGCATGCAAAACTTTAACCAAAAATCCAAGTTAGAAAAGGGCCATAATTTGCATCAGTCCAAAAGTTATCCTCCTTAGTTTTCTGATGCCCTTGAAGACACTCCTTAACTTTTTAGTCAATTCCACAAGCAATTTCTGAGATATTCGCTGGATAGTAGCTTGAATGCAAAAATTGAACCAAAATTCTAAGTTAAAAGGGGTCATAATTTTTTATATATTCCATCAAGTGTTATCTTCCTTTATAGTATGATACCCCTAAACATATTAAAGATGTTTCAAATCAATCCCGTGCCTGGACTCTGAGATATAAGCATGAAAGTACCTTGCATGCAAAACTTTAACCAAAATTTCTAAGGTTAAAAAGGGGCCAAAACTTGTACTATATTCCATCAAAAGTTATCTACCATGAGACTATGATACCCCTTAACATATTAAAGATGTTTCAAATCAATCCCATGCCTAGATAACTGAGATATTAGCATGAAAGTACCTTGCATGATAAAACTTTAACTAAAATTTCTAAGTTAAAAAGGGGCCATAATTTGTAAAATAATCTATCAAGAGTTATCTTCCATGAAAGTATTATACCCCTAAACATATTAAAGATGTTTCAAATCAATCCCATGCCCGGATACTGAGATATTAGCAAGAAAGTACCTTGCATGCAAAACTTTAACCAAACTTTCTAAGTTAAAAAGGGGCCATAATTTGTAATATATTCCATCAAGAGTTATCTACCTTGGTTGTCTGATGCCCCTAAACATATTCATAAACTTTCAAGTCAATACCATGAATGGTTATTGAGATACAAACTAGATAGTAGCTTGCACACAAAACTTTAACCAAATTTTCTATAGCATGCAAAACTTTAACCAAAATTTCTAAGTTAAAAAGGGGCCATAATTCATATTAAATTCAGTCAAGAGTTACCTACCTTAGTTGTCTGATGCCCCTGAACATATTTATAAACTTTCAAGCCAATACCATAAATGGTTATTGAGATATAAGGTTGATAGTAACCTGCACGCAAAACTTTAACCAAAAGCTGCAACGCCAACGCCAACGCCGACGCAAGGGCGACTACAATAGCTCTCATATTCTTCGAATAGTCAAGCTAAAAACCAAGGAAATAGATGGTCTTGAACCAAGGACCTTCAAACTGACAACATGACACCTTAACACCAATGCCAACGAGACTGATAAACTGATTCCTTTCGTAAAATATTTTGCAAAAGATCGGGGTAATCTAACCAGAAAACAAGGTTTTAGTGAGACCCAGTATCTTCAAAAGATTAGGCTTAGGGTCGTTACAATGGCCTTGTGGGCAGATCCCTCTTAGCTTGGGTATTTAATCTTTGACAAACAAAACTGGGCTGACTAAGCACTGTATTAATAGCAGAATGATCGGTAACAAATGATCTTTAAATAAAACGGGGCAGACACGTTGGGGGATTTAATTTCAAAACATAACGAATGAATGACACGCTGAGATCTTTTCACTGGGAGAAGACGGAGTGTATATAAGGTGGGTGTCTATATCACATCAAGATCTTATCCTATCCTAGGCATTGATACCATCTACAAGGTATTTAAACAGGCTGAAGAAAACCTATGGTATGCAATTAAAGGTGCTATATAATAAAATAAAAATCAGACAGCAATGAAATTGAACCCACTCAACATGCAATTAATATAAATTCAAGAATGTAGGCAACTACAATAAAGGATATTTTGTACAGCTGAAGATCTGGAAAATCCAGAAAAACAAGGGCAATAATTTTGTCTAAACCAAAGCAGAGTGCATTTTCATTTAAACAACAACATATTTTACCAATTGAGTGGGAATGATGACTAAATGTACAAAAAACAGCTTGAAATCATTTTCAAATCTTAGACAAAGAAAAGCAGGTGAACTTATACAGAAAATATGTGAACTATAAAGAAGAGATCATGCAAAGGAATGAAATATAATTCACATGGCCCTATTTTTCCCACCTGACTACCAATATTTCATCATGCGCAATCTCAGTCGTAATAAATTTTGTTGATAGACGCCATCTCCAAGTTTGATTAAGATTTCCTGATAATATGGATGCTCTAGTGCAAGCAAGGTGAAATTTTGCATTTCTATCAAAATTCAAGGGATGTAACTTTTGACCTAATGGTGTAATATCAGCTTTATCAAACTTGGCCAAAGGTACTATCAGTATTTCTTAATGCTGTTGCTAGAGTGAAAACTAGATGAAATCTGCCATCTCTTTATCATTCAAGGGCCATAACTCTAGACCTATTCATTAGATAATAACTGAACATTACTGAACCTGGCTGAGAGACAATGGTCATAAACACTGTATCTGAGTTTGATCAAGATTACACACAAAATACCATTATTAAAGTATAAAAGAAATAAAAATCTGGTTGCTGCTTTTTTTCTTACAAACAGATGCTGCCAGTCTTTGAACCTACAATCGCGAGGGTCTGAGTGGCCCCAGAGGTCCCTCATGGTCCACCAAGCTTACATCTACACAGTCGATTTCTATCCGACAATATCTCTCTGCAACATTAATAAATGTATACTATCCTTGGTTCTAACTTTTCCTTTCAAATAAACATCAGAGAGTCAACCTAATATTGCACTTTTCTCTACAGTAATGATACTTTAAGAGCTGCATTTATTGATCACGATCCTTGAAGTTGCAGATAAAACCTGAATTACCATAAATCTCACAGCATCTATAAATTCTGTCATAAATTTCTAGTGGAGTCATCTCTATGTAGATACTGAGATATGTCAGAGTGCCCTGGCAGACCTTTGAGTAATAAATAATTTGAATGTCATGGTAAACCATTTACCTCACATGTACATGTATTGATGCCTTAGCAAACAAAGCAGACCCAGATCAGACAGATCCTTCCATGAGCTATCTGATCAGGGTCTCCTCTAGTTGCTTATAGAATTCCACACAGTGTCCATGGCAAAGGACATTCCATTGTTTCATATACCATTTAAAGTTCAGAAAATTAGTATTCATCAAGTTATTAATACATGAGGTGAAAAATTAAGAATAATAAATGAACTGGGTACCATGAGCATGCTTCATTGCCTTGATTCAACGATTTAAACAAGAATCAAGAGGAATAACTCTAGGCTAATGCACATTTAGTAATGAGCAGGAATGCTGAAGAAAGTTTTCTACCATGCACTGGTACTGATCATAAAGCAAAGAATGACGAACACAAAAGAGGCCATAACTCTTGAAACACTTTAGAGTAAAAAATGAGCATTTTACATGATTGGCATTCTGCCAATGAACATGAATGTGCACATAATTGCATTGTTGTCCCTCTTAGGCTTGAACAACTGCACAAGTGACAGAATTCCTACGGGGCCACTACTTCACATTGAAAAGAGGCCATATAAAAAATTAACCATGCGAAGAGAAATACTGAACTTGATCTTGCAAGGTTACTCAGAATTACATCTTTATCATATGATACCTGAGATCATATGATACCTGAGAAACAAACAGTATAAAACATGACCAGCTTACAAATTACCTATAGGCTGAATTAGTTTTATACTGATGATATAGATCATTTTCATAAAAACAGTAAAGGATTACTACAGAAACTAGAAAAAAAGGAATCTGCCAAGTCACCTCATTATTATACAACTTGAATTATCAGTGTAATGATGAGCTTTGGTTAAGTTTCTAGCGGGAATCACAAAATCTAAAACTTCTTATGTATAAATAACAACAAACAACTCCTTAAATATTGGTACTACCATGGTATAGTGGTAGGGTATAATTCAAGACTTCAGGTTTGGAGGCTTTGGGTATAATCATCACAAAGGGCAAATACTCTTCATGACTGAGGAGGATTTTAAGTGCTGAAAAAAAAAAAAAAGTTTCAAAAAACTGCAACAATTTAGAGGTGCGCACCACTTTGCTATAGAAGCTATTGATGAATGGCTTATGCAAGACAGAATAGGGTAAGAGCTTTCTCAGATTCTTCCTTCCTGACTTCAGCTAAAGCTATTACTGACAGTTAACCCTGCCATACTGCCTTGACCTATCAGTAAGGGTGTGAAATGACAGGATAGGACAGGACAGGATGGGACACCTGGGACTGGACACTGTGTATGATTCTAGTACAGCCCAACATCACTTTGTGAGGAGAGGGTGTAGATATAGTGAAAGATGAACATTTACAAGATGAAATCATAATGGCTGCATTCACTGAAATAATTTTTCAAGCATTCCTAGCATTTCTTATGCCTTATCCAAACAAAAGGATATGAAATGTTGTCAATCGAGAAATACTAAAACCATATATGGCTGTCATAAACAACCATCGTCTGTATATCAAACATAAATAAACCTTTAAGAGCATGATATTTTACAAAAATGAACATTTACCGCAGACGTTTTGGATTCACCTTGCAAACACTGAGATGTGTATTTAAGAAATGACAAATATTATTAATTACCCTACCATTTTACCTGTTTATGTAAAAACTCAATTTTAAGAGTCTTGCTGTCCCATCATTTTGATCCTAGCATGCAGTTTAAAGGGTTTTTTATGCAAAGCAAAACTTTCTTATTTATGAATTTATTCATTAAACAATTTTCCATTAAAGTTGTCCATTAATTATCAATAATTATGTCAGCCTGTCATTGACAAAAATGACAAATATGAAAATAAATGGCAGTTTATTTCATTTTGTACCAAAATGAAAGTCAAGTCAATGAGATCTTTTGGTATATTTAAACTCTTGTTAAATTTTAAATTGCTATATATATGCAAGACTTTGGCAAAGCAAGATCAGACTGAAAAAAAGTCCCAGAATTTCACAGTTCATTTTCTCATCACAAATTTAACACTTTACTTAATACAGACTCATTTTGACTCCTTGGCAAACAGAGGTGAGCCAGATCAGACTGCTCCTGGGACTTCTCTTTTTGCTTCTATACAATATTGTAGCTCAGTTTCTACACAGTCTGTGTGGCAAAGAAAAATTAATGATTTCATATACCACTATGAGTTCAGTTCATTAATATTCATAAAGTCATAAATTTGTACATGAATATTCATGAAGTAAAGGGTTAAAGTGCTAATGAGTAGCAAACAGTTTGAAACCTTATCAGCCCATCTGCTATTAATAAATTGGTCTAGACTTCTATTTGTTGTAATTTCCCTTGATAGATCTTATTTACAAGTTAATGATGGTAACAGAAGTTTTGCAAGAGACTTTTTCTAAAAACTGGCTCAATTTCCACCAACAATACTTGACACTAATTCATAAATTCTTAAATAGGTAGAAACAATCCACCATCTTTTTCTCAGGAAATGTTTAAGAACATGACTAAGCTGACGTGAATTATTATCTTAATAAGAACTAACATTGTTGATTAGGACATGAAATATTCTGTTTTTTGATGAACTTTGCGCTTATTACTAATCGCTAAGTATTGCTTAGTAATCCAAGTTAATTTGAAACTTTGTGTATGGTTGTTTTTTTGTTTTCAGCAAAAACTAGAATTTTTCTACATATCAAAGGTGAAAAGAATTGAAGATGAATTTTCTGATTTGTATTCATTTTTAAGCTTTACAGAACAAAAGGTTTCATACAGACTGATGAAGCTGATAAACTCTAAATGAGGTATGAAAAATCAGTATATTCATCACTTAGTATGCATTAAATTTGAATGTAATTCATTCAAACGTGAATGACATTTTTGCATACTGACTCTATATTATCTAAATATGTACCAGTAGTGATCACCTGTATTACAGGTAAGTTAAATACATCAAGTATATTACCCCATCTTAAGTCCTCCATCCCTGAATCTCAACAAATACAAACCCCAGATCTATCTACCAGTGTACATGTATACACAAATTATGAGAAAAATGACTAATCCCAACTAATCTGATATAACAACCTTAGTTAGTCATTTCTTAAAATCAAATTGTAGTGCTACTTATTAACTCTCTATTAAATAATGCTCAATGTCACTTTTATTTATAGAGAAAGTATCTGATTTGTTTATGGAAACAATTTTGTTTGCTTGTTGAGTTAGAAGGCACTTCTAAACATACAAATTGATCATTTTTTCTCACAATAAAAGATAAGTTTTCACCAAAATGCATGAAAGAAATACCAGTCACAGTACTGCTATAGCACCTACTCACATATGACATAACCATGCCCTTTGAACCTGAGATCATACTTAACCCTTTCCCTCATATATACCCATTTTGACACCCTCAATAGGTATCACAAAAAGCCTGATCTGCAGAAAACCACAGTTAAACCTTACCAAATTTAATTACAAAATCCTCATTTCCAGACCACTGAGGAGCAGCGAACAGCATAAAACCTGATCAGCCTGCGAGTTACTCGCAGGCTGATCTGGTTTTATGATGTTCGCATAGGTCTTTTCCTGGTGTCCTCTATGAGGGAAAGGGTTAAGTATATTCCTGAACAAGTACAGGGCCAGGACAACATGCTATTCAGTATGAGAGCTTTAATAGTGTACTACATGGCATTAAAATTATGTTCTCGGGAGAATGTCCAGTAACAAGGTTAATTCAGATAACCTTCATCTGTAATTGTCCTTGGCTTGTCCTATGTGGTTTGCAATATGATATGGAAACTTGTTCTATTCTCCATTTCCACAATGGTAAATAAAGGCATTAAAATACTGTGCTTTATACTGCCAAGAAAGTAAACACAAGAAAAAAGTTATAAGGATTATACAGGGTTTTCATTGTTAACCGATTGCAGATTATTATCATCGGTTAAAATCAAATCAAAATTGGTTGTTTTTGTCAATATTTGAAGATTTGAATGTTCAAAAAAAACCTTGACCCAGAAACAAATCGATTGTTTTTCAAAATAAAAAATGTGGTGTTATATCTATTAATGGAAACCCTAATTATATGTTTTAAGCCATTGCTACAATATAGACATTTAGCTGTCTGTAAGACTATATGAGCTGATGCTATCAAAAAGCAGTACAAGAAAACTTTGTGTCCAATAAATCTTAAGACACCATAACAGAATGTGGGCACCACAGCAGGTTTAACTGGTTTAAGGTAATCAACCTATTATTAAATTATAATCATCCTTTCCCTCATAGAGGACACCATGGAAAGACCTATGCGAACAGCATAAAACCAGATCAGCCTGCGAGTAACTCGCAGGCTGATCAGGTTTTATGCTGTTTGCTGCTCCTCAGTGGTCTGGAAATGAGGACTTTATAATTAAATATGGTAAGGTTTAAGTGTGGCTTTCTGCAGATCAGGCTTTATGTGGTACCTATTGAGTGCGTCAAAATGAGTCTGTATGAGGGAAAGGGTTAAGACTTCAGTGCAGAGGCAAGCATCCACTGACTTGGTGTTTTAGGCACTTCTGTTGAAAGTCTATAAAGGCTTGTGTTTATGATAAAATTCCCATGATCTTGTGATGGACCATGATCAAAATTAAATGATGGATGGATTGCCTTAAAAATCAACACTATAAACAGCAGTTTATCAGTTATAAGAAAAGGAAGGATTAATGCACATGATTTCTATATAGTCACACCTTGTGAAGCTATAACCAGGTATATCAAAATATATCATATACTCATAAGACAAAAAAAGTCATGTAAATGTTTTTTTAATGCTTTATATAATGATTGGTGAAAGAAATAATCATATGCTTATTTTGTTGAGAATCTGTCAATTTCAACCAACAACAGGTTAAATTCATTAAACATTAAAAATGGCAACATGAAAAACAGGTATGAATATATCTGGGGCAGTAGAAATATCTCAAAAATGAAGAAATAAAATATTTAAACTCGTAAGAGATCAATATGCCATATTGGAAAGCTGTAGACAGACTGAAGGACAGCATAATAAGAAAAAAGTGAGAGAGTTGAGGTTAAGATTTTTAGATTGGGATTAGAATATAAAGAGGAAAGAAATACATATTATAACCACAAGGCGTGAGTATCAAACCACTGACAAGCCGTATTATACCACACCTACACTTTTCCCAGACATGCACCCAGCCTGAACTTGAAGTTCCCTCAAATGCTGAGAATCAATTATGACAATGAAGCGACAATTGCAGACTTGAGAACGCAACTGAACTGTTCTTTATGGAGTGTGCACTGCATTAAGGGTAGTAAATTCGTTATTACCACAATGATCTCCATAATTTGGCACCAGTAAATTAATGTGAATTATTTCAGTATTAAGTTACAAAATGCCACTTAAATGTGAGGTCTTAGTATATCATGAATAGGCGTTCTCTTTCTCATGCATTTTCCATTAAATTAAAAAAAAAAAAACATCTAAATTTTCACAAAGGTTGAACATAGAGTATTAATGACTCAAATACCACATTTTATATTGTAATGTCAATTGTAAACTGAGTGTGAAGCAAATAGTAAATGTTGAAGGGAGAGAAAAATATGCAGCTATTCATGAAACAATTTCAGATATTTCTTAGCTACAGTAAAAAAATGACAAATAAAATAAAGTATTTATATTGTATTCTGAAACCAAACAGCTGATGATTAAACATTTGAAATGGCATTATGTTATCTGATCATGAAAGCAACACTACTGAAGACAAAACCTCTGCAAGCAACTGACAACTTTTTCTTGCATCAACGATGATCAATATAAATATGAAATTCACAAATACATTGGCTGGGCTGTGTCTCTCTGGTTAAGACCAGCATTTGGACTGTATAGGAAAAGGAAATTAAATAACTGTTGTAAACTGTATTTGGCTCATCTAGATGTGAAACCAGGTCTTGAAAAAGAATATCATTTTCAAATCTCTCGAGGAAGTAATGTACATTTTGTTAAAGTGAAAAATAAAATTGCCAATTTTTTTTATCTTTTTTTTTTTTGGAGGTGGGAGGGGTTGGTAATTAAGGCTAAATCATGTCATACACAAAAATATTCATTTTGTTGACAGTAAAACAGATAAAAAAGAAAGAAAAATATTGATTTAACAGAAATAAGGAATCCAAAAGATTTATGAAATACCTTACAAACAGTATGTTACATTAAATTATATTGTACATGCACTGTAATATCTCTGTATCTAACTCTCCCTTGTGCTGATGAGCATTTCGATCAATCATCAAATCATTCATTCAATCAATAGACATAAATCGTAATCTCTGAACTTGCTGGATACTGCAATGTTCAATACATTGATACATAGCACAGGGAAGCATGCCTGATGTTTCTCACACACATGGCTGGATCAATAGCACTAGACAAGTACATGTCTGAAAGTCTCTGCATCACACTTGCATCATCGTCCAAGGCTTGCAAACATGACGCCAAATAACTTCAACCATACGAAAATGAGGCGACACAATTTGCTTTGAGAGAGACAGAGAAAAAACAGAGAGAAGGGTAGGATATACAGAAAGAGAGGCAGAGAAAAAACAGAGAGAAGAGTAGGATATACAGAAAGAGAGGCAGAGAAAAACAGAGAGAAGAGTAGGATATACAGAAGCAGAGGCAGAGAAAAAACAGAGAGAAAAGTAAGATATAAAGAAAGAGAAGCAGAGAAAAAACAGAGAAAGGAGTAGGATATACAGAAAGAGAGGCAGAGAAAAAACAGAGAGAAGAATAGGATATACAGAAAGAGAGGCAGAGAAAAAAACAGAGAAAATAGTAGGAAATACAGAAAGAGAGGCAGGAAAAAAACAGAGAGAAGTGTGGGATATATAAAAAGAGAGACAGAGAAAAAAACAGAGAGAAGAGTGGGATATATAAAAAGAGAGACAGAAAAAAAACAGTGAGAAGAGTGGGATATATAAAAAGAGAGACAGAGAAAAAACAGAGAGAAGTGTGGGATATACAGAAAGAGAGGCAGAGAAAAAAACAGAGAGAAGAGTAGGATATATAAAAAGAGAGACAGAGAAAAAACAGAGAGAAGAGTAGGATATACAGAAAGAGAGGCAGAGAAAAAACAGAGAGAAGAGAAAGGTGGATATAAAAAAGAGAGACAGAGAAAAAACAGAGAGAAGAGTGATATATAAAAAGAGAGACAGAGAAAAAACAGAGAGAAGAGTAGGATATACAGAAAGAGAGGCAGAGAAAAAACAGAGAGAAGTGTGGGATATATAAAAAGAGAGACAGAGAAAAAAACAGAGAGAAGAGTGGGATATATAAAAAGAGAGAAAGAGAAAAAACAGAGAGATGTATGGGATATATAAAAAGAGAGACAGAGAAAAAACAGAGAGAAGAGTGGGATATACAGTAAGAGAGGCAGAGGAAAAAAGAGAGAGAAGAGACAGAGACATACAGACAGAGAGATAGAGAGTGAGAGAGAGGGCCATCTGTATTTTCAGATACAATCAATATCTCATTATGCTACTCAGGTATATTCAAATTAACAAGCTCATCAATACTATGATCAATATGTATAGATACATATCACTTTTGTCTTACAAGTCTGATATGCTGCAGACAGATTTAACCTGTATCCTCCTCCCTGGCATATCTCAAATTGTCCATAGGGTTTGACAAGTTTACTCATGATCACGTTGCATAAATTATCATCTGCTTGGCATTCAGAATTTCAGGCATGCATTCAGTATGCCGGGTCATGAAGTTGTGTTAGGGCCATATACCATGCTACTATACAATGGTAATATTTTCATACGTAACATATGATAGAAATCTGCCCTGCTCACTGCAAGCTTGCACAAAATTTACAATTGCGTGGGCTTTATACTGTTTTACCACTTATCTGTGTTCCGACGGGGTGACGGGCAATCCTTACAAGCTTTCATGTTTGACAAATGCTCAACTAAAGCCTTCTATCTATTTAACTATATGCTGAATACCAGGGTTGCCTAAATGAGCACCTGCATTTGTAAATAAAACATAAACCAGTATCTGCAAAATGAATAAAGACAGAGAGCATATTATCATACCATGTCAAAACTAAGACACATGGACTCTTATACATGTACACACGTCAAAATAGCGAGTCTAGTTTTAATGGGATTGCAAAAATTAAGGCAATGTGACACGCCTCAGATCACAAAATGCATAAAACAGTTACATGCATGACAAAACCTAAAGACAGGGCCTTATGCAACAGTGGTCTTTCAATCAGTTTAAAAAGATCAGTAAATGAACAAAAAATGTTTTGAAATTGTCTCCACAAGTGTGGATTTAGATTATTTTTAAATTGTAGTGCTTATGTTTTTCTATTTTGAATGTTTGTCAGTTTTTACATCCAATCATCAGTATTATACTCAATTGAAGGTCATGTCTTTCAGATATGTAAAAGTACTGTCTCAGTGCAGTAAAGTGACACCCACTCACTGTCTTGACAATGGGCCAACCAGTCCCAGAACTACCCAATAATTATGCCAAGAGCATTACACCGGAAGACATACCACTACCACTCTATGTCCCAGCGAGGGATCAAACCTTCCACCTCTTACTGAGGACAGTCACTAGTAACTTGGCTATTGAGATTGACAGGATAGATCCAGACATGAGATATAATTATAATAGAACCTCGCCAAACCGAACATCATTAAACCAAATTCCTCGTCATTTTGAAGTTTATTTTCGGTCCCGATTTCTTCCCTTCTTATTTTAACTAAAAACAAAATGTTTAATCCAAATTTCGCTATTTAGATATTTTGACTATTTCGAAGTCAAATCCCGGTCACGAGGTCACAATTTATGTATATTTTTTAATTTCTATTTTGAAATCAATTTTCATAAATTTTCGTGAACCAATTATTGTCCTTCTCATCATTCGTATCCGGTCAGTAACCTAGTTTATTTTGCGGCTGCACCTGGAGTGATAGCTCAGACAAGTCTTTTTACACCTCTTTTTGAGATTGGCTTGGGTAATGTGTGTCCGACAGGAAATGTTGATTAATGCTAATCATTGCCTGATAGGTCACATAATATGAACGTGTACGTGATCTTGAATACAATCCATATCATCGCGTTCATCACCAGCATGCGATGCTATATGAAGCAGCAGATTGACTGTAAAAATATGTATCACTATGTTGACATGTTTAAACAATTATGTTAATCAGTAACACCGCAGTAGATTATGAAATCTATATACGTAACGATTTGCACTGGTAATGAAAATGCAGACATGCACGCACAGAAACTATAATTTCCATCAGATTTTTAATCCGAATAATCGTTATTTCAAAGTTTTCAGCTTGGTCCCAAGGACTTCTGTTTAACGAGGTTCTACTGTATTATATAAAAAAAAAAACAGATGGTCAAGGATATCTTCATTTACAGAACAAAAGAAAAAGAACAAGAAAAACTGATCTGTATAGTTAGGTCTTGTAAAAATTAATGATATCCTTAGTAACTAACTTATTAGATTCTTCTTACAGAATATGAATCTTTATTTCTTCAAAATTTGTAGTTGCAGAAAATCTCATTTTGAGAAGATTTGTAAAACACAGGCCTGGTTTACTCTATACCATGTGAGAGATATGAGCAAAATGTCCAATCCAATTGGATTAAAACCAGATCAGCCTTCAAGTGATTCACAGGCTCAAGTTTCATACTGGTCACTACTCATTAGTAACCCTCAAAATGAGATGATAATACTGTCAACCTATACGCTTTCAATTTCATTTGCCTTTGATCAGACTTTTCAATAGCCTAATCTGAACAAAACAGGGCATTGAAAAAGTACTTAAGGGTTAAAAGGACAGTAAAACTTGACAGTTATTCCACATGGCCTTCACAGAGGCTTGATATCCCTGTTCAATAAACCTATGGATGGATTATACAGATCAACATAAGACCAGTACATTACAGAATCAAATCTTATAACGGTCTATAAGCTCCTTACAGCAAAACTGTGCCCCAGTTTTAACCACTTCAATAAATAACAGTATGGTCTGTCCCAAGTAATATTCCGTGTCTTCTTATTTACAATGGGCTCTTCTCCAAATATATAACATGTTCTTCCAGCAGATAAAGATCTGTATCATCAATGAAACTGAGGATCTTTCATGGCTTATATTTTATTTCACTGGTGATCGTTATAAATATTTTTGATGAAAATGATGTTTTTTTATTGTTCTAGTGGTAGATTATATTTTATTTCACTAGTATTCATAGAGTATATTTTCAATGAAATTGAGGATTTTATATGGCTCCATTGGAAGATTAAATTTTATCTTATTAGTAGTCATTGACTAAATTTTCAATCAAAGTGAGGATTTTTTATGCCTCCAGTGAAGATATTTTGTCACTAGTGTTCATAGAATATATTTTCATTAGAAGTAGGTGAAAATATCAAATTTCAAATACCACTATGTTACTTTAATACAAACAGATGGATATCATTCTTGTCATATTGGATAATAAAGATAACTTAAAAAAATAATATAAATTTGCAAAATTAACTTGATTACTTTTCTCTAGATTCTGCCAAATTATATACATATTTGATAAAGCCTGGCGCAATTCAAAAAGTAAATGGCATGAGCTAGTTGATAGAATCAATAAGGAAAGAAAATGGTCCTTATGAAATACTGGTACCTGAATAGGATGGTCAATGGCAGCTTCTAGTAATGTGTAATTGTTTAATTATCATGAACATGTGTTGTTGTTTTTTCGGCGTAGCTGTATAATTTCGATTTCAACTCGCATCTTAAACCAATCAAATGTACGCTAACAGCGGTAAATAATTCTAAGCTGAATAAAAGGACTCCTGTTATTGGTTAACGCATCGTTATGGACTATAAAATTACTGTAAATAAGGGGTGCAGCTTGTATATATCATTCAACTTGGTGTTATTACTTTTCTTTTTGATGTAAACATGAAAGTGATTTCAGTAAGTTAAATACAATCCTTTTCCATCAATTGAGGAATGCTACTTTGTGAAAATGATTTAAAACAATAAAAAAGAATCCACCGTGTTATGACATGAAACCCCTTAATTACTATGTATATTGAATTCTTCCAGCCTGCCGAGATGCTCTCATTGAAAATTAATTCGCCAAAACCAAAACAACTAATAACGCTTTTATATAATAATTGTCATATGCAATAATGATATGAACAAATATCAAACAAGCCTATTTACAGATATAATTTTTTGTATTACCGTCTATAAATAAGTATATTTCATAGAAAAAATACTGAACTATTTCTAGAGCGTACTAAATTTGTTGTGCGTCGGTCTTTCGCGCGCTTTTCCTATACAAAACAACAGATAGAATTCGCTTGCACTAGAGAAAGAGAATGACCTACTTAGGTATGCAGCTCTTTATGAATGAAAGGTTCATGACCTTTACTCCGGATTATTACGTTACAAACAGAACTTCTGTAGCAACAGCGGATGGAGTTTTTGTCGTCATGTGACTGCTTCAATAATTTCAGAAACTCTGGGTTTAGGATGTTAATCCCGTCGCCGTCTCTCAGCGCATTGTGCGCTTTGATTCTTTCATCCTACGCCGAATATCTTTTTTAAAGATATTTCTTGTTTCATATCAATATCAGTCCAGGCCAAATTCCCCTGGAGACATAACATAGACAGTTGCATTTTAACCATACATGATATTGATTATAGCTGGAAATCTTTTTCCTAGGTCATCCTCAGAAATAAACATGCAGCCAAAATAAATGGTATCAAATTTGCCACGTATACCATGTAGAAATAAGTTTTACACAAGCGCTAGGATTATTTCAAAACCACGTATTAGAAAAAAAACAAAAAAAAACAGGACTTATTATTGCACTGAAAATGGATTAGGCTAAATACCGCAAAATAACACACATAGGAAGGGTTGTCTGAACACCGCCTGGTGGCTGACGTCAGATATATGCGTAGGTCACCTATCTGCGCAGGGATATCCCTGGTATAAAGGTTTAACTTGGACCGCTCCAGGTGTCATTATCATATGTGTGTCCTTCATTTACATAAATATGAAAGCTTTTTTTATCTTCTTTTTAAGACCCAGCTGAAGAAATAAAACAGATGTAGAATATAACAAGCAGTGTGCCAAACAGCTGCTTCCTACCTCTCCCTTAATTCTTGGTTCTTCTAATGCTCTCTCTCTTTATCTCCCTATGTCAATCATTTCTCTTTTTTTATTTTAAAGCTCTCTATCTCCCTCATTCTAAGACACACTCTCTTCCCTGCTCTTTATTTCATTCTAAAACTCTTTCACTCTAAAATCCTCTCTCTCTCTTTCTCTAATTCTGAAACACACATAACCTCTCTCTCTTTCCCTACTCTCTCTCTGTCTTCCTCTTTATTAATTATCCTCTATCCCTATTCCTATCAGATCAGCAGGTAAAATGCTTGTCAAACGATGATATGAAGACACTATTTTGTCCTGTCATGTTTACTTACGTAAATATTTCATAGGGGTGACCATATGCAAGCAATACAAGAGTAATTTCTGTCAAGTTTAATGTTCATTATAACAACATTGCAAAGTATAACATAACAGATGCACCTACAACTTGTAATATTAATAATAAAACCAATTAAATCTAATAAGGCAACACTATACATGTTTAGGCACAAACAACTTCCCTTCAATATGTAACAGTATACATTTATGGCCCTCTCACACATTACAAATCTTTATAAAATAATCTGGTGAATCATAAGTTTAACATTAACAGGTACTGTTTTTTGTTGGTTATTTTTGTTGTTGTTGCTTTTTTGCTTTTCTTTATTATACAGATATCTATACTGGATATACAATCTTTCGATGTATTATCAAATGTCAAGTCATCAATCATAAAAAGAAAGCTAATTTCCTGTTAGTATTACAAAGAACAATTCTGATAACTTCCTCCAAAGATATTTTAGCACTAATACTCATAAACCCTTTACCTCATCTAAACATGTTTTCAGACCTTAATAAACAGAGAAGACCCAGATCAGACAGGAAGAAGCTGTCTGATCAGGGTCTCCTCTGTTTGCTCATACAACACTGAAGCTCAGATTCTACACAGTTTGTATCGCAAAGACAAATCCATTGTTACATATACCATTTAAAGTTCAATAAATTGATATTCATCAATCCATAAAATTGAACATGAATTTCCATGAGGTGAAGGTTTAACTTATGAGTCAAATGGCATACCTTGAACCTCCACTGTACCTCCAACCCTTGAAAAAAGCTGCTTCCTCAACTGCATCTTACAAGCATGTCATGCACATGCAGACAGGGTTCTCACTGTATTTAAAACTTTAAGTCGTTGACAAAGGTTTGCCAAAAGGTTTGAGTCTCTCCATATATTCATATAGGAGCTGCTCAGGAAAACAGGAGCCCTTTTTCCCAAAATTTTAAGTCCAGGCTTCAAAATAACGAGTAAGACCCCAGATACAAATAATGAACTTCACAGTGAAATTGTGCACCAAATCTGATTACAGTTAAATAACAATGACTTTTTTTAATCCACCCAACAGTAGTTTCAGTGTTGTATTGCAGATATTTTACAAACCATGAAACCATCTGTGTCTCTAACTTTGATATTATACCCTGAACAGTTACAGAGGGGTAATTACGGTCCACAGAACTTTCTCTCTATCCTTTCTCAATAAGAATAGCTTTTTATAAAACATATATAAGTAATTCATAAAGAAAGTAAAAAAAAAAGAAGAAAAATGTTGAATTATGCCTAGTAAACAGCGCAAGTACATAAATACAGTAATTACATAAGTACATAAATACAGTAATTATGTAAGTACAAAAATATAAGTAATTACATAAGCACATAAATATGGTGATTATGTAAAGTACATAAATACTGTAATTATGCAAGTACATAAACACAGTAATTATATAAGTACATAAATATGGTAATTAGATACATATATAAATACGGTAATTACATAAGTACATAAATACAACAATATTATACGTACATAAATACAGTAACTGTGTAAGTACATAAATATGATAATTACGTAAGTACATAAATACAGTAATTACGAATCACAAAACTACAGCAGCACCTTTAAAGTTCTGTTAAAGCCATATATGGAAATACACATGGAAATACATATGACATCATATATCATTTACACCTCATTATTATGCAGATAGTTCTATAATGCAAAGCAAACTATGCAACAAATGTTAACAATCTTTGTCATAATGATTATGATGATTTGGTACATTATGATGCTAACCTAGCTTGTGTTTACTGCATCGTTGAAATGTTCTGGAAAGTTTCAAAGCTTTTGCCTAAAACTGCATAGTAAAAACATTAAAATAATTCAGAATATTTTATTAATTAAAACACACATACCCCTTTGTAATCTATTTAGCCCCTGAGTGTATACAGTAAGGGTGAATAACTCTGGAATGACTTTTGGCAGGTGGGTTACAAAATTTTTCTTGAGGGGCATTTTGTTTGTTTCTATACCATGTAAGAGTTTCAAGCTTAGAGAAAATAGAATGAGAAAAACTGTATGAAAAGTGTGTAGCATAAATCATAATAACAAAAAAAAACAGTGTGAGGATAATTACATGACAAATAGTGTAATTTTTTATACAGACACTTCAAGACATTGTATTTGGCTATCATAAGTATGATTTATTAACTCTATCACAGGTGACAAGTCTCAGCATCTCCTCAGTCTGGTTGAGGCAGCAGATAAGAATCAGTATAAAACCTTCAAACTGACACCACTGACCAAATAAAGTAACTGTTATATCTTCCTCTTACACTTAGTAAAATGGTGTTTTTTTTCTAAATTAGACATAAATTTAGCTTTTAGAGTAAAAGTATAACGGTTCATATTTTATGCTAAAAGAATCCAAGTTGAGGTCTTTGTAAAAATGTAAGCTTGATTTTACTGATGATGATAATGTTAGAACTTAATCAGTGTTAATGAAAAATTAATTTTCTAAACTAGGCCTAAATATAGTTTTTGAAATAATAAGAACAGTTCATATCTTATGTTATCTTTGAAAAGAATTCAAGTAGTGGTCTTTTGTAATAATGTTAGCTTGATTAAATAGGTGATGATTTTACATTTGAAAATATTATATACATTATGAATATTATAGTTAATTAATGTTTCTTACTGAAAAAAAAATCCAGCAAAAAATATACAGAACCTACATGATTAAGCAGTGAGTAAAGAAGCAAATCTGCTCAGACCCTTACAGGTTGTAAATATTTCACAGAAATAATCCTTTTCATTATTATTTGATTATACTTTAAAGATATAAACAAAATAATGTTGCAATATCTTTTATATTAATATTATAACTTGAAAATATTTCTCAGAAATAAACCACTCTAATATAATTAGTGCATCAAAATATCAAAATAAGATATAACACTAATCTAAGGAAAACTCTTCACCAATGTCCAAAAAGAGAATGTATTTATTATAGATTTCTTTTAAAGAGAACTTACATAACCACAGTTAGTAGCTTTTATGAGGTTTGTCAAAGTTGTAAAGTCTTACTGATGATAATACACAGTTTTACATATGAAAATAAGCCATAGAAAATACATGAACACATACATATCACAGCAGTTCATGACAGCCAAAAGCAAAGTACCATCTTATATTTATCTATTAAAAGGAGGAGTAGTTGGCGACATGTTGTTCAAGTATTCTTGGGGAATGGTTGACACAAACTCCTCAAACACTGTTGTGACAGTTTCACTCCCTGCTGGCGAAACAGCCTCTGACCCAGTTCTACTAGAACTTTTACTCTTCACTGAAGGAGACTCAGATGGTTGGTTATTATTGCTACTTTCTACCTCCATCTGATTGTTAGAAACATTCTGATTGGCTGAGCCTGGACTGGCAGCTGAAATATCAATAGAAAGCTCCCTATTGTAATCCGTTTGAGTACCAGTCTGTGATTCATTATTAGCATCATTCAACTGCCTCATACGATCAGTTGTTTTTCTTCTAGTTGGTGAAGTCAGTTCTGCTGTAGCTGATCTATTTCTAGACTCTTCTGATGACTGATATCTTGCGCTTGAAGACTCTGGATAGGTAAAAACATCAGAGTTTTTCTGTGAGTTTTTCTGAAGAGGTGAGAAATCCATTGTTGGCAATGGAAGTCTAGCTTCCCCACTCTCTGATGGCGGTTGTTGGGACCCTGGTGATGTTATTTTTGGAGAAGGGAGTAACACAGCTGAGGAGGTTGTAGATGAGGAAGATGACCTTGCAGCAGTTGCAGTTGTGGTAGCAGTCACAGTGGAGGAAGAAACAGGAGCTACACTGGCACTTTCTGAAGATACTGGTGTTTCTTGCACTCTTGGACTCATGACAACTTCTTCAAAGTTTGTAGGGCTATCAGGTGGACTAGGATTTTCTTCCAGAGCCCTTTGTATCATTCTCATTTCCTCTAAGTCCAAGTGAGTTGCATCTATTGTCCCCTCCTCCCCTCCCCCCATCATACTGATACGCTGGACAACTAAACTGATATCACTTGGAACATCTTCAAGAGTCACTACCTCATCCTGCATTGTTACACTGTCAGGGTAAGAAGACTGGCTCTCTGTGATTCTCCTTCCTTCTGGAGAAACATACTCCTCACTGATTGTCTCCGATACATCCATTCTTGACTCTGGAGCACTGTATGAAAATGTTTCTCCATTCACCATTTCCTCATTATTATTATTATTGTCATCTTCTGCTACTTGGGGAACCTGCTGATCTACGGATTGGGAGGTTTCCATTGTAGCATTTTCTGTTTCTACATTTGACAGGTTTATACCATCATATAATGAAGCCACTGGGCGTGATTTGCAATATTCCTCTATATTCTGCCTTGGCCTTGGAGGTGAATAGAAGCTGATAAATGTGTGGATCTCATCGTAAATGCCAGAAATTTTCTTGTTAAGGTCTTCCTCTGATGAATCAGAGCTATTGTTGTGATCAAATTTCTTCAACCTACGTTGTAGTGTAGTAATCATTTCTTTCAGTTTTACATATCTGGTTTCTGCCTCACCGTCAATGTCTTCAACTACACCATTTCTCTCTACTGAACTAACTTGATTCTTATCTTTTATTACCAATTCAGGGAGTCTGTTTGTGGTTCTTATTATCCTCAACAACCTATGTGTCTTGTCTAGCCATCTTATATGACCTGCTGGGTCTACAAAGCATGTACGTTCACTTGCCAAACTCAACATTGGCATACCATCCTCTGGATACAGTTCTACAATATCGTGAGAGGACTTGTATGAAGAATACGGCTGGAAACCAGTTTCATTCTTAAAAGTGGACCCATTCATAGCATTCTGTATCCTTTCTGATCTGGTTGGTGTGCCTATAGCAACAGGAGACTGCCTCTCCCGTTCCAAGGCTTCCCGAACATTGCTATCAACACCTTGTATGGTCCTCCTTCTAAATCTTGATCTTGACTCTCTCAGTGATGAAGACCTTGCTAAGGCACTAGCACTTGGACTTGAGCTTAGAAACCTTTGTGTAGGACTACTCACATCTCTGGTTTCACGCGTAATTGAGCTACTTCTGATTTCCCTAGAAATACTGCTATTAGATCCAAACAAGGAGTTATTGACTTCATCAAATGCTCCAGCCATTGTTTCAGTAAGATCATATTGACCTCTCAGGGATGAAACAGGAGTGTTTGATCCAGATCCAGTCCCCACTCTGCCTGGAGTATCAGATGTTCTCCTTGTATACAGGGAACCAGATGTTAGGCTTTCATTACTCCCTGTCCCTCGGGAACTAAATATAGGCTGCCTACTTGTTTCCAATGTCTCTCTAAAGTTACTTATCTCATCATGAACTCCAGGTGTATCAAAACTCTGTGACCGAGCCACAGGTGTCCGCTGCAAGTAATTCAAATTACTTCGCCTTTCTGGGGTTCTTTGCTGAGTTGCCTGCCGAATCAACGTGTCCCGCCTGCTATGACGTGAACCAGCATCTGAAAATTGTGCAGCACGAGCAGCCGTTCGTTCAAGTCGGATTCTCTCCATTTCCTGGAGTCGCTCCATGCGAGCATTCTGGACCTGCATGGACTGGCTCAACTGGGCCTCAAACAAGCTGGTCACTGATGTAAGGTCAGCCATCTTGTTGGGGTCAAATAAGTTCAATTACAATTAAATCCTTAGGTGTCTTCACAGATAAACAATACCTGTGTATTAGTTACTACCAGAAAGGTTTTTAAGTAAAAATCACTTCTTATTCACACTTTTAAACCTCAACTAACTGTTACTTGACTGTGCTAGACATTGGCTTATCCGTACTATCAAACTAATATCAATTCTTTTACCTCAGTCTGTATGTTCCCACTAACAAAGCCTTTGTTTCCATACACACATGCAACATCTGGTGGTTTTAATACACATGTGTATAGGCAATTTCATGTCCAATCTTTGATCAATTAATGTCTCTATCCACCAAATACTGATATATGGCTGGACTACAGATTGTGACCAGGCAAAGCTTACCTCCCTAATTACAGAGAACAGTCATGAACCACAATGGTCATCTACTTTACACCTTTGTGTCCTTCAACCAAATGTCACAGATTATCCCATTCACAATCCTCCATGTTGAATGTTTACAAATTTTATGTCTGCTCCCAATGTGTGTGTATAGTTCACCACTGTATTTCAAATGCCTCAAAACCAATAGTCAAGTCATACACAAGAATCACTGTAGGTCCAGTAAGTAAACATGGTACTGCCTGTTATCGAAAAGTTTCCTTTTCCTAGTCCACCTGTCAGAAAGACACTTACAATACAATCCTTCTGCTATTATTAGTACACACTGCCTTGTGGGTATTATTCATCAATATCGCCATGTTGATACTGTTCAAACCATCCCATGATTCAAGTGTAGTCAAATTTCCACTTTCGTCCACATGTAGTTTAAAGGTGTGCTAAACCATGACGATGAATTATTCATAGCTTTCACCAAATCTTGATGTGCATTTAAATTTAAACCCGTCTGCCACTCAATGACTTTATTAATACCTAGAGAGCATTGATCCTTGCAGTTACACAGTCGGCTAGATATCTTTAAAAGGCCGCCGCAAGGTTTAATTTCATTCCACAACATCATCTCATGGCTGGTTCTCTACATACATCGGAAATGTAGGACATTTCCATGATTAGGAGGACAACATTTCGCTTGTCATATTACAAATGCTTGCAAGAAATTAACCATGCATTAAGTAGCCAGTCATTTTAGCTTTATATATACCTTCTAAACCTTGCCAATATAATTCAAACTTGACTGGTGTTTAAAACTAGACTGGTTTGCAGTTATAAGATCTTAAACTATTTTTGAAATCTTCATGTAACAAGAACACAATGACACAGTCTATTTTCATATACTTATTTTTAATAAATTATTCAGAAATCTAAAATTCAGATATATTCAAATGATACTCAATGACATTGGTGGAAAATGAAAAAAAAAAAAAACTGGCGAGATTCATTTTCATACCAATGGCGGCTTATAATGCAAATTAAATTTCTAGCATCTGGAAAATCAATGCATAAATCAAATGCCATATAAATAATTAATTACTAATTTGCTGCATTATATTGTATAAGTGTCATCAAACTCTACATTAATCCAATTTTTTTTGCTTTCTTGCGCAAAATCAAATCATTCCATTTAAAATTTAATAATGGAAGACGG
>CM037786.1:22154105-22204105 GCA_021229015.1 Solen grandis
TGGACTTCATCAGGCTTACACAAGATAAAATTTTCTGTCCTGAAATAATAATGATGTACTTTCTATCACGTGATTAGTAAAAAAACAACAACACAAATCCCAATATACATATAATTTATAGAGATCATATATTTAATGTAAATGCAGTGTAATAAAATGAACAAGGATTATAATAAAGGAAAAACCCCATAAACTTTTAAATCTTGAGATGACCTTGCTGCCTTGGAAATAAGGAAGGTAGTCTGGTGGCCCTGGTAACACAGAATACTACCATGATAATTGCAGAATAATGTTCAGTTTGTTCAGACTTTCTTCAAAGTTATTATACAGACTTGGAGAATCTTGTGTACCTAGAAATCTGAAATTTAAGATGTTTAATGAAACACAAACTGTTTCTCTCTTGTCAGATTTTTTGCTCAGTTATCAAGATTAATAACTGAACTTGTTTGATTGGGAAAGGTAGAATCATTTTGAACAAAAATACAAATAGAAACCAATCTTTTCTGCAGGTTTGGTCCTTATTGATCTAAAGAAATAATTTCTACTGGTGATTGTGTTGTATGAAGAGATAAATGATCACTGACAATGATATTTAAATGAATTGATTTTCGTATCATATTGATATATTTTGATAAACCTAGCAATGCTTGAAGAGTGACGAGTCATAAAGCAGCCTATTGTTGTGTAACAATCATTCTGCCTCATAAACCTGAGCCTTGAGACAAACTAGTCTAGTGGTGTGGATAGATGTCAGCTTCAAGCATGGCAGATTGTGGGCATAAGTCATAACTTTAAGTGTATGGATAGTGTAAAACTAGTTAACTCACAGGCTGTTTTTCACCATTGTCCTTGGGGTAGTATTTTATTTATTATGCTTCCCAAAGAGAGAGCATATTGTTGCCACTTTGTCCTTCCATCCATCCGTCATAATTTTGTCCGGAGTATAATACAAAAACTGTAAGAGGTATCAACATGAAACTTTATAGGTAGATAGATCTCCATTAGGAGAAGTGCAGTGTACAAGAATCAACATGGAGCTTCATAGGTAGATAGATCTCAATAAAGAGAAGTACAGAGTACAAGAACCAAAACTCTGTTTTGAATAATTTAGGAGTTATTGCCCTTTGTTATTTTTCATACTTAAATTTTTTTTGGAGCTCATATAGTAAAATAAAGTACCCATCAGAAGACAAAGTGCGATTCAGGGAGAATCCATCGGTTCTACTGGCACTTGTACTATTTGGTCGCTCTTCAGACTCATGCCATGGTTAGTCGAGTGTCCACTCCAGAATTTGGAGGGTGTGGGTTTCCAGGACTGATTGGCCAGGTGTCAGGATGATATTACAGGGTGTGGTATCATGCCAGATGCCTATGTGTGGTATTGATGAGATGGCACTTTATCAGTCTCATGTGAACTAAGTATCCAAATGACTGAAATATTGTTGATGGGAATGAAATTGAGAGTGGGAGGTTCTGGGTTCGATCCCTGGCCACAGCATACCAAAGTCATGAAAAATGGTACTGGTAAAGCTCCCTTGCTTGGCGCTCAGCATATAAGAGTAGTTCCAGGACTGATTGGCCCAGTGTCAAGATAATGTGACTAGTGTGGCATCATGCCACTTGTCTACATCATGATACTGCAGTGTGGCAGCACTGTATCTGTCTCAAGTAGATGACTGAAAAAATGTCAGCAGGATGTTAAACCCAACAAACAAAAGTTAAAACCCAAACAAGCAAACATTCTTTATACTCATGGACTTCCTCAGGGTATTGGTTCTCTGAGTTGATTCAAGGGTCCATGATTATATGGGCTGCACCATCAGTACCGGCAAGGATTTTATAAACAGTATTGCCTTTGTTCCAGCCATGGTTTCAGTTATATGTTAAGATTATGAAAGGTAGAGCCAGGGAAAAGTTTGGTCTGGAGTCAGGATAATGTGATAGGATGTGGTATCATGCCACATGTCAGTAGCATGACACTACAAAGTGGCACCTCTACATCCATTCTAGATAGACTGAGTATTCAAATAACTAAACACATTGTTAGCCATACATTAAAACTTTAAGCAAACAACTTGCCATTATTAGCCATTAATTAGGCAATTAGACACAGGCCAGTAATTAGTTTCCTAATCAATTTGCATTTAAATGAACTGAAGATTGATTTTTCCACATTTTTTACTTTCAGTTCGTTTAATCATTCTGGTCATGCCAAAGAGAATGTTAAGCACTGCTTCATACATCATTAGCTCTTTCACTTTGTCTCATGAATTTATGGCTTACTGAATATTAGTTTATTGAACTTTAAATGGTATGTGAAACAATGCATTTTTCTTTGCCATTCAGAGTGTGTAGAATCTGAGCTTCTTCCAAGAGCTATCTGATCTTGGTCTGCTCTCTTGTCTAAGGTTTCAGGATGTATCTATAAAAGTAAAGGGTTAACACACTCTTGTTTAGTTTAATAGCATTTTACATGATTTACTCTTTGTAAAATATGAAGTTAATAATCCATACAGCTGAATGTCTGTGGCTGTGTTACACATTCATTTACAGGAAATGCAAAATAGCATAGACAGATGCTTGAGTACATAATTATAATTATGCAGTATGCAAATGAATGTCTTGGTGCACATTAAATGCATGTACTGATAACAGCACTACACGTGCAACATGTTTGATAAAAACGATTACTCACATAATGCATAAAGAGTTTTTTTTATAAGGTTAAGCCAGTTAAGCCAGTGATAATGGCTCCCTTCACGATTGATTAAATATTGACTAGTCACCACCTGTCAATCAACATTAATATACACATTAGCCAATCATTTATTGATATTTGACATATCTAATACAGTGCATGTTTTCTTAGACAGCTTGTTTTGTCCAAGGAAAAGAATTCAATGCATGGTTTTGGTACTTTAAGATTATTAGTTGATGATCGTAACTGCCTTTCTGTATGATCTACATATTGGAACATATTACAAAGATATGATGGATTTAAATTGTTCAATGATTTGTAGATTAATATACATTTTTTGTAATCAGTTCGATCTTGAATTTTCAGCCATTTTAATGCCTTAAATAGATTATTTGAAGGTGCATCAAAGTCTCAAAGTCTCTATCCAAAATTATTCTTGCAGCTCTTTTTTGAAACTTAAGTATTTTATCAAGCTGGGTTTTGTTACAGTTACCCCAGACAGTACAACAGTAATCAATGTGTGGCAGTATGTAAGCATTAAAGAAAAGCTTTCTAGTGTCAAGGTCAAGAAAAATCTTAATTCTTAGAAGTAAATATAAAAGTGAATTACATTTCTTAAGCATTTGCTCCACATGATCCTTCCAGTTTAAACTAAAATCAACATTAATGCCTAGGAGTTTTTCAACAAGAGTAAACTCAATTTTAGAATCATTTAGTGTCAAATTTTGCATGATACAATGAACAAAACCCTTACAATGCTGTGGGCACTTGTGACTGCTGTTGCAAACATTGCAGACCAGGATGAGCCTGTCCATTCCTACAGTCTGATCAGGGTCTGCACTGTTTGCTTTTCTGTCTTAAGAACTTTTTGACTTGAAAGTTATCAATAGCTTTACCTATGCAGTTCTGTCTGTCAGTAACTTGAATGCTAATCTGTGCAAGGGTTCTCAAAAAAATACTGAAGAATGATAAAATATGCTCAAATCCCAATTGATTCTAATTCTGAGCCATATTTTGAATTTGAGCATGAAAATCAATAGGGATTTGAGCATGATATTTTAGTTTGATCAGTTTTTACATCAGAAAATTTGGCACCCAGTTTTTGTGTCACCTGCTGTAAGCAGATGTGAGACATAGGGATCTCTTCTCCTTTGTCCGTATGTCCATCTGTCTGTCTATCACATTTTGTTACACTTTTTCCGTTACACTTTTTTTTCAGCAGGTGACACATTTGTTAAAGGAACACTTCTTGTGGACTGCTTGAAACACTTTCTTCCTCTTCAGAGAGGAAACAACCATTAATCTGATTTGGTTTTATTATGGTCCAAACATAGTGTTCAGTGCGTATCTTGAGTGATAAAAGGTTAAAGGTGTCTCTGGCTAGTGCAAGGCCAATATATCAGCTGCTAATTGATCCTTAATATAGATAGAAATAGCCTGATAGGAACCAATAATCAATCAAGATGTAATTGAATGAGCCACACTCGAATGGATGTGTAAATCAAGTCATGGACAGCTTGTGTGTGTGGCTACTCGAGTATCACATGGAACTGAATTGGAGTAAAGTATTTAGGTGAGAGTTGTTTACAAAGGGTCTGTTTTATTTTTGCTTAAAAAATGACCTCAAATAGTTTAAGGGGATAAAATGGAGATTTAAACTTGATAATTGAGTGAGACTGTGTAAAGTTAGTGCCTGGTGTTTGTTCTCTGGATAATATTCAAGTTCCAGCAAGGTAATTTTAGTTTAACCCTTTCCCTCATAGAGGAAACCATGAAAAGACCTATGCGAACAACATAAAACCATATCAGCCTGCGAGTAACTCGCAGGCTGATCAGGTTTTATGCTGTTCGCTGCTCCTCAGTGGTCTGGAAATGAGGATTTTGTAATTAAATTTGGTAAGGTTTAACTGTGGTTTTTTTGCAGATCAGGCTTTATGTGATACCTATTGAGTGTGTCAAAATGAGTCTATATGAGGGAAAGGGTTAATAAAAGAATAAACTGAAAGTGATGGAATATCATAAAGCTCAAGAATTTGTTGAAATCATCCGGAATAACTAATTTGTGCTATATTCATTAACAAATTTTATTGATTAGTGGTAATAGTTGATGTTATTAATGAAAACATTCTGCAGTATTTGACAGACTTACCACCGTGCGTCATGACTGGACTAAAAATAAATGGCAAAGATTTAAGTTCATTGTGTTTTAGACATTTTTTACAAGTTTAACATAGTTGCTTACATAGGAGACATAATTCCAATGGAAAAATTCCTGAACAACTTTTGATATACTTGAAGAAAGAACTTTAATAAACATTTGCTGGTTTTCAACAGTTTTTCTTTATCTCCTGTGAATGAAGAGTTAAATACTGATCTCCTTATCCTTTACATGGGTTGTCTCAAATGTACTTAATGAACACTACTCCATACATTTATATAAATAGTGTCATTCTCTCCACATCTTTAGTTAAGTATATCTACAAACATGAAAACCTTGTAATTTGCTCCTTTGGAAAGTTAGGAAAATTCCTGGATTCAACAGGATTAAGGCACATATAGTTATGAGCAAGCATGACACCCTTGGTAGGATAACTGAACATTAATGCTGAAATATGCTTAAAATTTGAGGGAAAAAAATACAAACCACACAGCAGTAAAAAAGCAGTCAATCAATTCTTTTCCACCTCACTGAGTATTATGTACTGTAACACTGTTTGAGACTAATTCATCTATTTTGCATGTATTTCAATTATGTGTATGTATGTGTCCAAAAATCATAATGGCCTACAGGCTGTATTGTTTACATTCTTTATGTATTAGCTTGCAAAGAGGTGCCCCACCTGTATAATCCTAACATAATAGACATGCTTCCTTTCAAAGATTTAACTTAACATCAAAAAGAGATTGTTAAAATTCAGTTATAATGTGTTGCTATTCTTGCTGTTATTTTGAAGGTTAACTTAACATCAAAAGGAGATTGTTAGAATTCGATTATAATGTGTTACTTTTTATGCTCACCGAAGGTGACGCATATAGTCGCCGCTTCGTCCGTCCATCCGTCTGTCCATCCGTCCGTCCGTTCGTTCGTCCGTCCCACTTTCCTTGTCCGGACTATTTCTCAGGAACTAACGGCTTGAATTCAACGAAACTTTATGGAACGCTTTATTACCAAGAGGAGATGCGCATATCCTCAGCATGACCTGGTTCCTAAATTTTTCAAAGAGTTATGGCCCCTTGACTTATCGGCCTATAGTACATATTGACGAATCTTGTGGGTTTCTCAGAAAATAATGGCTTGAATTTTTATGGAAAGCTTTATTACCAAGAGAAAATTTGCATATCATGGGGGTAACTTTGTCCCTCAATTTTTCACAGAGTTATGGCCCATTGACTTTTATGCAAACGGTATATCTAGTATGATTCTTGTCCGGGCTATTTCTCAGGAACTAATAGCTTTATTTCAACAAAACTTTATGTGAAGCTTTATTACAAAGAGGAGATGCGCATATCTTCGGCTTGACCCAGTTCCTACATCCTCCCACCCATTGACCAAGGTCTTATTTGTAACAATGACGTTCTTCGGGGAGCATCTGTCAGTTCTACTGACTTTCTTTTTCAGGCTGTCAGAAAGTGGTTTGGTTTAGAGAGGCCCCGTGGTCCAGTGGTAGTGTATATGACTGTGGATTTGAAAGGTTGTGGGTTCAAGCTCATTTGGGAGCTAAAATCTTTCATGTCCTTGATGCAAAGTACTGGTCCAATCCATGAAACATGTGAGACAGTGCCCCAGAGTGGGCTCTGTATAATAATAAAAAGATTTAAGTTAATATAGTTAATATCCATATCTGTATTGAAAATTAAAACTTTTGTTATTGGGGCCCCCATTGCCAGTTGGTCAATATCGATTATTATCTCACTACTTTGAGTCCAGGCCCCATGTTCTCAAAAATACTTAAGTTCAAGTTCAAATTTGAGTATCATACTCAATTTTCTGTTAAAACTAATGGGCATAGGTTGAGTATGAATATTGTACTTGAGTACATTTTTAGTTTTTCAGAACAGGGGGACTGGGTTGGCTGTTGACAAATTCCTCTAGCTGGCTTGCAATAGGTCAGTGGTTTTTTGCTCTATGAATGATAGTATTGAAATTAAAATTCAATTGGAAATTTTTTATTAGACTGTCAGTATATGGGAATCACCATGTCTATTAAAAAGTTGTCATCATCTTGACCCAAGGTGTTTTTTCAAGATCTTACATTCTGTTGTAACCCTTGCCCTAGACTTAAGGTATTATCTGAATTATTTCCACAATGACATGGTCAAAGGTCCTATAAGTTCATGTTGCAAAGAAGGAATGCTTATGACCAGAAGATTAGTTGGGGTCTGACCAAGGTCATTTGCTGGAGTTTAAGGTCACATACATTGGAAGTACCAAATTTTTGTCTTGCCGATTACTTGTACTTTGTTTTTCTTGATATTAGATGTTTAGACAGTAAAATTATCTTACGGTATGAGATTGTATCATAATTTCAACCTTAAGTTACAAGGTCAAGGTCAGGGCTTTGTTAAAGCTAAATGTCATCAAAATTTCTTGATGTTGCTTTTAACAAGGTTTTCTTGATATTGATCAAAGATCAAGATCACAAACATATATAGAGCAGTCATAGTTCTTTGGTCTATTTCCATAGATTGATAAATGATTCAATTTTTTAGAAACATTTTTTGCATCACCAAAATAGTTAAATGAAGTACATGTAATAAGAAAAAAAATAGTTACTTTCATGAAATACAACACCAAAAGGACAAAAGAAATGAATAAAATCTTTGTGAATGGGTCATTTTAGGAGCAGTCAAGAATAAGTAATTTAGTCACACTAATGATACATCAGCAAGAATACCGAATATCTAGACCAAATTAGTCACTTTAACGAAATGCAACACCAAGGAAAATGAATATCTTGCAGTATTCATAGAGATATTTTTTGTATACAAATCTTTGTGAATGGGTCAATTTAGAAGCAGTCCAAATGTTACTTGGGAATTTCAGTGAAATAGTACCTATCAACGTATGGTGATGAAAGGAAGTAACACATCATCAGTTTGTAAGGGTAGGTAATTTGACCCAGTCATGCCATGGATTTGATACTTGAGAACTATAATGGGAACCAGTCTTGTGGGTGGAGCAAAATTGTCAGATCATGGGGAATAATTATATATACTTTAATACATTATTGCATTTTATGAACTGAGCCAAGGTGAAATTGAAGATAAAAATGACTGCAATAAATCAGATAGTTAGTATATTTTCCTTAACTTAAAGTAACAACAACAACTTAATGCATTGTTAGTGACTTGTCTAGATCTACAGGTTAACCATTGAATATTTTTTTTGTGCATTTTTTTTATACACAATGGCAATGTGGATAATGATTTGTGTTGATTTATGAGAAT
Source organism: Solen grandis (assembly GCA_021229015.1). NCBI lineage: Eukaryota > Metazoa > Mollusca > Bivalvia > Adapedonta > Solenidae > Solen > Solen grandis. Next base: position 22,162,252 of record CM037786.1, read on the forward strand.
GCAGGAAAGTTGTGAAGATAAATCAATGTGTTACTTTTTAGCTCACCTGAGCACTTGTGCTCGGGTGAGCTTTTGTGATCGCCTTTTGTCCGTCGTGCGTCGTGCGTCGTGCGTCGTCAGTCGTCCGTCGTCCGTCGTCAACAATTGCTTGTGAACACTCTAGAGGCCACAGTTTTGGCCCAATCTTCATGAAACTTGGTCAGGATGTTTGTCTACATGATATCTCGGATGAGTTCGAAATTGGGTCATGTGGGGTCAAAAACTAGGTCACTAGGTCAAATCTTAGAAAAACCTTGTGAACACTCTAGAGGCCACAAATTTGGCCCAATCTTCATGAAACTTGGTCAGGATGTTTGTCTACATGATATCTCGGATGAGTTCGAAATTGGGTCATGTGGGGTCAAAACTAGGTCACAGGTCAAATCTTGAAAAACCTTGTGAACACTCTACAGGCCACATTTGGCCCAATCTTCATAAATTGGTCAGGATTTTGTCTACATGATATCTCAGATGAGTTCGATATTGGGTCATGTGGGGTCAAAAACTAGGTCACCAGGTCAAATCTTAGAAAAACCTTGTGAACACTCTACAGGCCACAATTTTGGCCCAATCTTCATGAAACTTGGTCAGGATGTTTGTCTACATGATATCTCAGATGAGTTTGAAATTGGGTCATGTGGGGTCAAAAAGTAGGTCACCAGGTCAAATCTTAGAAAAACCTTGTGAACACTCTAGAGGCCGCAAATTTGGCCCAATCTTCATGAAACTTGGTCAGGATGTTTGTCTACATGATATCTCAGATGAGTTCGAAATTTGGTCATGTGGGGTCAAAAACTAGGTCACCAGGTCAAATCTTAGAAAAAGCTTGTGAACACTCTACAGGCCATAGTTTTGGCCCAATCTTCATAAAATTTGGTCAGGATGTTTGTCTACATGATATCTCAGATGAGTTCGAAATTTGGTCACATGGGGTCAAAAACTAGGTCACCATGGAAAATCTTAGAAAAACCTTGTGAACACTCTACAGGCCACAGTTTTGGCCCAATCTTCATAAAATTTGGTCAGGATGTTTGTCTACATGATATCTTGCATGAGTTTGAAATTGGGTCATGTGGGATCAAAAACTAGGTCACCAGGTCAAATCTTAGAAAAACCTTGTGAACACTCTACAGGCCACAGTTTTGGCCTAATCTTCATAAAATTTGGTCAGGATGTTTGTCTACATGATATCTTGCATGAGTTTGAAATTGGGTCATGTGGGATCAAAAACTAGGTCACCAGGTCAAGTCTAAGAAAAACCTTGTGAACTCTCTAGAGGCCACAGTTTTAGCCCAATCTTCAATAGATTTGGTCAGGATGTTTGTCTAATTGATATATTGGATTTTGAAAATGAGTCACATGAGGTTAAAAGCTAGGTCACCAGGTCAAATCTAAGAAAAACCCTAGAGGCCTACATTTTTGTCCCAGTCTTCATTAAACTTAATATGAATGACTGCATGAATTCCCAGTTGAGTGCAAATTCAGGTAGGATCAATATGTAGGTCACTTAGTCAAATGTTAGAAAAACACTTTTAGATGCCAGATTTTTTGTCATTATGCCTAACACAGCCATCTTACTCAGGTGAGCGACACAGGGCCATCTTGGCCCTCTTGTTTCTTTCTTTTAAGCATTTCCAGATATAAAGCAGTTTATAGTTTCCATCTTTTTTAAGAGTCTCTCTTGTCTGTAATCATCTTCAACAATACCTTGCAGATTGCAAAGGTCAGTAGTCTTTCCATCACTTGGTGTTGGCAAGGTAAGGTCCCAGAACTGCGTTTTCCAGAAATTTATAAGTTTCAGATTTTCCTGAGCTCAAACTGGCTGCACACTCTTTTATGCCCATGGCATCCAGTGTTTCTTAGTTTATCAACATTTTTAGGGACTATTGTATTTTACTGTATTTTAGGTTGTGGGTTTAATCTCTGGCTGTGGCATATTAAAGTCAAAGCCTTCCAGTTAGCTTTGTTAATTAATTAACCCTTTACTTCATATAGATTTATTTTGATGCATTGGCTAACAGAGCAGACCCAGACATACGGTATTGTAGGTCAGTTTCTACACAGTCTTTGTGGCAAAGAAAACTGCATGATTTCTAATACCATTTTAAGGTCAGTTAATAATATTCATAAAGTCATAAAGTTGTACATGAATATTCATGAGGTAAAGGGTTAAGTCGGTGGTTCTACCGAGGTGTCTCTGTTCACTTGGTGTCTCCATATAATGGTAATTACATGACTGAAGTACTGTGTTGTGATTCTAACAATATTGCATCACTTTTGAAATACTTTCTGACAGCATACCAAAACATTCCATGAGTTGGCCCATACAAGGTATTAAAATACCTGATTAGGAGCATTATTTACAACCCTCTGTTGATACTAGAGTCAGGATTGTAAAGGGATACCTGGTCATACTGATAATGTCATTGAATGGTGAATTTGCACCATTATGATAGGAAATGAATAGTTGATGATCGGGCCTCTATTCATACGGCCCCTGGTTTTGTCTAATGTTGTACTAATCCTTGTAAACACAAACTTAGTATCCCCCTTTTTATGTTTGCTTTATCTTCTGCTTGTCACTCAATAGTTGTTGATACCATTGTTGATTGATTCTTAGCATACTTTAATTGGTTGTTTGGATGTTGTTTGTTTATTTTAGTATTTTTTACCTGTGTAGGGTTAGATTGTTCTGTGTATGTTTCGGACTATTTATTGACCCTTTCTTCTATTAGAAATAGATATTCAATTAAAATAGCAATATTCAATTAAAAAAAATAGCATATTCAATTAAAAATATAATTATTTGGTAAAAAATAGTATTGTTGTCTGACAAACAAAATAATTAAATGTGAAATAGCATTATTCAGCATATACAGCATTATTCAGACAAAACTAGCATCAATGAATGAAAACCAGAACAAATCATTTAGAAATAGCGCTATTCAGTTAAAAATAGTATTATTAAGTTCTGAAATTGGTTTCCATTCTAATATGTTTTTTTGTTGTTTTTTTCATTTTCCTACCATTCAAGAGCTGTTTATTGTTGTAGCGTTTCTATATACTTATAAACTAAAACTCTCGGCTGGCAGTTGAACTTTGTAAATAAAAATTGTTTTGGCACAAGACCATCCAAGCAAAGTGAGATGAATGATTTACTAGGGGAAAAAATACCAAATACTCTTTTTTTTTAATCTTTTGCATCAATAATTGGAACCTTTAATTTTTTCCTAATATCATGTGTTGGGGAAATTCATTTAACTCTTTACTACATAAAGACTCATTTTGGCGCATAGGCAAACAGAGCAGAGCCAGATCAGACGTATGCATTACTTATGCCGTTACAACTTTTAATAGATAAACAACATGGTGACTTATTGTTGTAAATGTCCTCCTCTAGGAATTTAACCCCACATAATTACAATTTTACTTTTGCTGAGCCTGCCCCTGTATTCGGGAGGTCTTGGGTTCAGTCACCAGCCGCAACATACCAAAATCTTAATAAATGGTACTGATAGAGCTCCCTTGCTTGGTGCTCAGCCTTTAAGGGTATTTCAGGACTGGTTGGCCCAGTGTCAAGATAATGTGACTAGGTGTGGTATCATGCCATGGTTTATTTGCACTATAAGGTCTGTCTTATGTAAAGGAGATCAAAAAAAAAAAGACTGAAATACTGTCAGGAACTGCTGAATCACTGCAAGTAAACATACCTTTGCTGATAACTTTGCTGTGTTCACACCTTGTTAGACAATCAACAGTTGTCCAGACTTCACCCTATACTCTATGAATATTCCTGTACAAATTTCTGAATTAATGAATATTTATTTACTGAATTGAATGGTGAATGAAACACTGGGTTTTTCTTTGCCATTAAGACTGTGTAGAATCTGAGCTACAATATTGTATGAACAAACAGAGGAGACAGCTCCTGAAACTGGGCACAAAGGAGCTGTCTGACCGAGGTCTGCTCTGGTTGCCAATACCTCAAAGCAAGTCTAAATGAGATAAATGGTTAAAGCAGTCTGGTAAAGTTATGTTTCTGCCTTAATTTCTTGCATGCTGATCTGGACACTCTTTTTTGATAGTTTTTAGCTCGACTATTCGTAGAATATGAGAGCTATTGTAGTCACCCTGGCGTCGGCGTTGGCGTTGCAGCTTTTGGTTAAAGTTTTGCGTGCAAGTTACTATCAACCTTATATCTCAATAACCACTTATGGTATTTTACTTGAAAGTTTATAAATATGTTCAGGGGCATCAGACAACCAAGGTAGATAACTCTTGACTGAATTTAATATGAATTATGGCCCCTTTTTAACTTAGAAATTTTGGTTAAAGTTTTGCATGCAATAGAAAATTTGGTTCAAGTTTTGCGTGCAAGCTACTATCTAGTTTGTATCTCAATAACCATTCATGGTATTGACTTGAAAGTTCATGAATATGTTTAGGGGCATCATACAACCAAGGCAGATAACTCTTGATGGAATATATTACAAATTATGGCCCCTTTTTAACTTAGAAATTTTGGTTAAAGTTTTGCATGCAAGATACTCTCATGCTTATATCTCAGTATCAAGCATGCCATTGATTTGAAACATCTTTAATATGTTTAGGGAATCATACTTTCATGGTAGATAACTCTTGATAGAATTTGTTACAAATTATTTCCCCTTTTTAACCTAGAAATTTTGGTTAAAGTTTTGCATGCAAGGTACTTTCATGCTAATATCTCAGTATCCAGGCATGGGATTGATTTGAAACATCTTTAATACGTTTAGGGGTATCATACTTTCATTAAAATTAATTCCTTTTTTAACTTAGAAATTTTAAATTTTGCATGCAAGGTACTTTCATGCTAATATCTCAGTATCCAGGTATGGGATTGATTTGAAATCTTTAATATTTAGGGGTATCATACTTTTAGGTAGAAACTTTTATGGAATTTATTACAAGTTATGGCCCCTTTAAACTTAGAAATTTTGGTTAAAGTTTTGCATGCAAGGTACTTTCATGCTTATATCTCAGAATCCAGGCATGGGATTGATTTGAAATATCTTTAATATGTTTAGGAGTATCATACTATTAAGGTAGATAACTTTTTATGGAATTTATTACAAGTTATGGCCCCTTTAAACTTAGAAATTTTGGTTAAAGTTTTGCATGCAAGGTACTTTCATGCTTATATCTCAGAGTCCAGGCATGGAATTGATTTGAAACATCTTTAATATGTTTAGGGGTATCATACTATAAAGGAAGATAACACTTGATGGAATAAATTAAAAATCATGACCCCCTTTTAACTTAGAATTATGGTCAAATTTTTGCATTCAAGCTACTATCCAGCTTATATCTCAGAAATTGCTTGTGGAATTGACTAGAAAGTTAAGGTGTGTCTTCAAGGGCATCAGAAAACAGGAGGATAACTTTTGGACTGATGCAAATTATGGCCCTTTTCTAACTTGGAATTTTGGTTTAAGTTTTGCATGCACAGTGTTATTGTGCTTATGTCTCAGTAACTAGGCATCGGATTGATTTTAGACATCATAAATATATTAAGGGGTATCAGACTATCAAGGTATATCATTTTTTACTCTTACTATGAAGGGCAAGAATTTAAATAGATTTCATTTGATTTACCAACAAGCATTTTGAATAGTCGAGCGTGCTGTCCTCTGACAGCTCTTGTTATGTTCATAGTTTGATAACCAAAGACATCATAATTATAAAAGAATTGAATCCTAATATGATCATTATTATGAGGGTAGTGGCCTGGTGTCAGGAAAATGTGACTTGGTGTGGTATGGGGGCGATACTGCAGTGTGGCAGCACTATATCTGTCTCAAGTAGATTTGTCACCAAATGACTGAAATACTGTTAGGGGGACATAAAACGCAATAAACAAACAAACTTACAAGATCACTTTTATTTATAATATTAATATCTTGTGAGACATAAAATCTGATAAAGAGTTGTTGTCGATATTTACACCTTAAGTAAAGTTTTTATCAGTAAATCTTATATGGTGGGACAGATTTTGCATCAGAGCTATCAAACATCCCTTTAACAAGCCATGGGTGTGCTGATGAAAGACTTTTGAGTGGGATGAAAGTATTACCTGTCCCCCACCTGAACAGCTTGATATACAGAACCCTTCATTAATTGATCTGTATCTACATGAAATGTAATGTCATGCTTGTATGAAGGTAAGATGGATGAACTGTAAGATGGCAATCCACTAGTTGAATGTGTACAAAAGATCCTCAGAAAAATGATTTTTTTTTCTTCAGATATTGTATTTTCAACATTTATTAACCGTTTACTTCAATATTAGAGACTTATTTTGACACTTTGGTTAACAGAAGACCCAAATCAGACAACTTCAGGTGGAATCTGATCAGGGTTTTTAGCTCGACTATTCGTAGAATATGAGAGCTATTGTAGTCACCCTTGCGTCGGCGTCGGCGTCGGCGTTGCAGCTTTTGGTTAAAGTTTTGCGTGCAAGTTACTATCAACCTTATATCACAATAACCATTTATGGTATTGACTTGAAAGTTTATAAATATGTTCAGGGGCATCAGACAACCAAGGTATATAACTCTTGACTGAATTTAATATAAATTATGGCCCTTTTTTAACTTAGAAATTTTGGTTAAAGTTTTGCATGCAATAGAAAATTTGGTTAAAGTTTTGCGTGCAAGCTACTTCTAGTTTGTATCTCAATAACCATTCATGGGATTGACTTGAAAGTTTATGAATATGTTTAGGGGCATCATACAACCAAGGTAGATAACTCTTGATGGAATATATTACAAATTATGGCCCCTTTTTAACTTAGAAATTTTGGTTAAAGTTTTGCATGCAAGGTACTTTCATGCTAATATCTCAGTATCCAGGCATGGGATTGATTTGAAACATCTTTAATACGTTTAGGGGTATCATACTTTCATGGTAGATAACTTTTGATGGAATATATTACAAGTAATGGCCCCTTTTTTAACTTAGAAATTTTGGTAAAAGTTTTGCATGCAAGGTACTTTCATGCTAATATCTCAGTATCCAGGCATGGGATTAATTTGAAACATCTTTAATACGTTTAGGGGTATCATACTTTCATGGTAGATAACTCTTGATGAATTTTCAAATTATGCCCCTTTTTACTTAGAAATTTTGGTTAAGTTTTGCATGCAAGTACTTCATGCTTATTCTCAGTATCAAGCATGCGATTGATTTGAAACATCTTTAATATGTTTAGGGGTAAATTATTGCCCCTTTTTAACTTAGAAATTTTGGTTTAAGTTTTGCATGCAAGGTACTTTCATGCTTTTATGGAATTGATTTGAAACATCTTTAATATGTTTAGGGGTATCATACTATAAAGGAAGATAACACTTGATGGAATAAATTAAAAATTATGACCCCCTTTTAACTTAGAATTATGGTTAAAAGTTTGCATTCAAGCTACTATCCAGCTTATATCTCAGAAATTGCTTGTGGAATTGACTAGAAAGTTAAGGTGTGTCTTCAAGGGCATCAGAAAACAGGAGGATAACTTTTGGACTGATGCAAATTATGGCCCTTTTCTAACTTGGATTTTTGGTTTAAGTTTTGCATGCACAGTGTTATTGTGCTTATGTCTCAGTAACTAGGCATGGGATTGATTTTAGACATCATAAATATATTAAGGGGTATCAGACTATCAAGGTATATCATTTTTACTATTACTATGAAGGGCAAGAATTGAAATAGATTTCATTTGATTTACCAACAAGCATTTTGAATAGTCGAGCGTGCTGTCCTCTGACAGCTCTTGTTTTGTATGCATTCAGAATAGTTTTGCTGTCACCCTTGACTTGACTATTTGAGTTTACCGTCCCCTCCACAGTATTTCAGTCATATAGCAACGTCCAGCTAATTACAGTTGGAGGAAGAGCCCGAATGCATGGAAGCATCCGGGCAGAACCACCGACCTACCGCAAGCCAGCTGGAAGGCTTCCTCACATGAATTTCCGAATAACCCTGCCGGGATTCAAACCCATGCGGTGAGGGGCTGAGTGAGTGTTAAAGTCAGCGACTTTACCCTCTTGGCCACGCAGGCCCCGCTGTCAGCCTTGAGTTACTGTGATTGTTAGCTTGACTATACAAATATACATGTCAAGCTATTCTAGGTGGTGGCGTTAAGATTTTGCATGGCACTTACTATTATGCATATATTTTAGTGATCAGCTATGCTTATTGATTTAATGCTTCATGAAGGTCTTCAGGGACATTAAGCAAACAAGGTAGATAACTCTTGACCAAATGTTATGCAATTTTATGGCCCTTTTTTTGGACAAAGAAATTTTAGTTTAAGATTTGCGTGCAGCATACTTTCATGCTTAGCTCGGCAATCAGTTCTGGGACAGACTTAAAACTCATTTAGGTGTTCAGGGGCATCAGACTTTCAGCTTAAATAACTGAATTCTTTTTAAATTTTGGAGCCTTTTGAACTGGGAATTTTGATGCGTTTTTGTATGCAACTAAATAAAATCTAAGTTTTGCATGCATTTACTAGGATGCATATATCTTATTAACCAGCTATGCTTTTGAGTTATTACTGTACTAAATAGGTCTTCAGTGGCATTAAACAAACAAGTAAGATAACTCTTGACTAAATTTTATACAAATTACGGCTCTTTTTGGTTAACACAACACTTACAAGCTGGCAATAGTCAAGCACACCGTCTTACGGACAGCTCTTGCTTTGTCTGGTTTTTGCTTAATAAAGTTAAACAATTCGACACACAGTTCTCATAATAATAAAAAAAAGCTTTTCATTTCAATTGCAAACATTAATGTAACCCAGTGGACAATATCAGACATTAATATCTGCATTGGATGTTAGGATTTCATTAGGACTGTCATCCTGGGGGAAGTTGTTTGAATTTGATTAATTAAACATTAGAAAATGGCTATGTGATCACATGGAATATCAGACTGCAGATATTTGCTTCTGCGAAGGTTAAATTGCTCCAAAATATAGAATTTGATATTAACCCTTAACCTCATATAATTATAGACCTGTTTTGACACCTTGGCAAGTCCAGCTGTCTGATCAGGGTCTCCTCTGTTTGCTCATACAATGTCATAGCTTCAGTTTCTATATATTCTCCTTGGCAAAGACAAATCCATTGTTTCTTATACTTTGTTAAGTTCAGTAATTTGATGTTCATCAAAACATATATTTGTACATGAATATTCATTAGGCAAAGGGTTAATGTATTGTTTTGAGCTGTAGGTACTTAGTCATAGCTGCTGTTATGAGCAAACAGTTGCAAGTTGGTCCCCTGCTTCAATGCTTTATGCTACAATAACACGCATTTAAGGTCCCCATAGTCTTGTGGTATCATACCTGCCTGTGGATTCGAAGTTTGTGGGTCTGAATCCTGTCAGGGCCAAGAACCTTTCATGACTTTTTCAGGTGAAAAGTACTGGTCCAACTCAAGAGGGATTAGTATAAGTTGTAAAACAGGTTTCCCAATCATTGTAAAAATAAATAAGTTATAACTAAACTTACACCTACATAAGCAACTGAAGGCAGATTGTGTTGTTTAGCTGTATATAGAACATACGTAAATTCCTGGTGACAGAGTAACTTGTACCTGTCCTATGGGAGTTTCCGTGCCTGATAATGGCCGTATCTTGATATCTATATTGCTGAATGGCTGTAATTAATTTCCCTTTTGATAACAAGATTGCAGGCATTGTGCCATAAATTAAGCAGGAACTGAAGACAATCTATATTGACATATTGCATTGTGGGAACATTGGTATTGCAGAGTTGGACTGGCTAGGTTAGCTAATGGAACATTCCTTCAGAATAAAAGTGCATGTAATGTTCTTGACTTGTGGATATTCAGTTAATCGTGTACACTCAGATCATTGTATAGGAATAAGTCTTGACCCAAAGATTGGATTTTTTTGTGTGTGTCACCTGCTGTAAGCAGAGGTTACACACAAGGATCACATCTCAGTCTGTCTGTTCATCAGTCTGTCTGTCACACTTATATACATATATTCTAACTTTAAGATCTAACAGTCTAGTCTGCAAGGGATTCATGCACTGATGCTGGCCACGCCAATAGGCAGGGCTTATCAGTAGAAGCACCAGTGGTCATTACAGGGCCCGGTCACTGGGGGGGTGGGGCTTATCAGGAGCATCACTACTGGTCACTATAGGTATGAAGGGCACATTAGACAGGAAATGACTCCTTCTAGGTTGGGATTAGATGCATACAGTCATGTGACCATTACCAGAGAAAAAGATTTGCCCACATTATCTATGGGGGAACTTTTATTAGTGAAACTGCAGGAATTGCTGTTAAAGACCCATTCCAGATACTACTTGTATTGGTGGATCCAGGAATGATAACTGTGGGGATGGGTGGACAATTTATTCGTACAGTGCTGTAGGTACTTCTGACTGCCTTTCAGCAAGCACCCCTGTAATGGTACAGTCTAAAGTGAAGAAAGGTTAATTTCATGGTAAGGGTTAATTGCTCTGTCAAGACAATTGCTTCCAAGTAGCTAAATATAAGTTTGATGTTTTATTTTACCAAAATGGTCAATGATCAATCAGTAAAATTGTGCCCAATAATTGGTTTCCATATTTTTTATCAGTAATTGATAGAGCTAACAGAAATAAATTTGGCTGTGATGCAATTAACAGTTTGTTGTAATGTATCCCACCCACCCAGGGTATCAGTGTAGCTGATAAGTTTGAAAGATGGACACTTGTGTACTTACAGGGTGGAGAGTAAACATAGGGATTAGCACTACCTGAACCCTTACACAGGATTTCTCATTCTTCTTTTTCTTGCCATGTTAATTGTTGCTCTTTTTATACATTTTTTATGGTAAGAAATGTTTCTGTAACATTTTTGTCTCCAGTCATGAAGAGCATTTTGAGATTCAGAAGGTTGATTATACCCCCACAAATGAAATTTGGGGGGGTATATAGGAGTCACCCTGTCGGTCGGTCCGGCGGTCGGTCCGGCGGTTGGTCTACAAATATTTGTCCGGAGCATTTCTCCAAAACTACTGTACCTATGTTGATGAAACTTCATAGGTAGATAGACCTTGATGAGAGGAAGTGCAGTGCATAAGAACCATAACTCTGCATGTATTTTGAAAGGAGTTATTGCCCTTTGTCATTTTTAATCTTTTGATTTTGTCTGGACCATAACTCCAATACTAAAGTAGCTAGGTTGATGAAACTTCATATGTAGATTGATCTTGATGAGAGGAAGTGCAGTGCAAAGAACCATAACTCTACATGTTTTTTAAAGGAGTTATTCCCTTTGTATTTTTCTTTTGATTTTGTCCGGAGCATAACTCCAATACTAAAGTAGCTAGGTTGATGAAACTTCATATGTAGATTGATCTTGATGAGAGGAAGTGCAGTGCATAAGAACCATAACTCTACATGTATTTTGAAAGGAGTATTGCCCTTTGTCATTTTTAATCTTTTGATTTTGTCGGACATAACTCCAATACTAAAGTAGCTAGGTTGATGAAACTTCATATGTAGATTGATCTTGATGAGAGGAAGTGCAGTGCATAAGAACCATAACTCTACATGTTTTTTAAAGGAGTTATTCCCCTTTGTTAATTTTTAATCTTTTGATTTTGTCCGGAGCATAACTCCAATACTAAAGTAGCTAGGTTGATGAAACTTCATATGTAGATTGATCTTGATGAGAGGAAGTGCAGTGCATAAGAACCATAACTCTACATGTTTTTTAAAGGAGTTATTCCCCTTTGTTAATTTTTGTCTTTTGATTTTGTCCGGAGCATTTCTCCAAAACTACTGTACTTATGTTGATCATACTTCATATGTAGATAGACCTCATATGTAGATAGACCTTCATGAGAGGAAGTGCAGTGCCTAAGAACCATAACTCTGCATGTATTTTGAAAGGAGTTATTGCCCTTTGTCATTTTTAATCTTTTGATTTTGTCCGGACCATAACTCCAATACTAAAGTAGCTAGGTTGATGAAACTTCATATGTAGATTGATCTTGATGAGAGGAAGTGCAGTGCACAAGAACCATAACTCTGCATGTATTTTGAAAGGAGTTATTGCCCTTTGTCATTTTTAATCTTTTGATTTTGTCCGGAGCATAACTCCAATACTAAAGTAGCTAGGTTGATGAAACTTCATATGTAGATTGATCTTGATGAGAGGAAGTGCAGTGCATAAGAAAACCACAATGTAAATTCTTAAAGACAGGTTTTTGCAAACAATAAATATGGATGTGAACCATAATTAGACTGCATTTTTATTCTCCTCAGCTACAGACTTTGGGGGCAAATTGTTTTCTTCTGTGTGTCTGTATGTGTGTCTCTCTGTCTATCTGTCTGTCTGTCAAAACTTTTTAGCATTGTCCAAAACTTTTGAACCATTGCTCACACTAACTTTAAACCTTACATACATGTAGTCTTTCACTCATGCAAACTTTTGAAACTGTATTCCTACACATGACAGACTTCCGGTGTGGGTATTGATCCCCTTTAGTGATAATATTTTTTTTTGGTATGCTTATAAGCCCAAATCCTATGTGTGAACATTCGTTTTATGTGTCATGTGAATACATCCTGTGTCAAAGATGGGGGTGGGGGTATGAATCACCTTCAGTGATAGTTCTAGTTTAAGATTTCTTATCATTTGTTAATTGTTGTTCTTTTTATAAACTTTTTATAGTAAGAAATGTTACTTCAACATTTTTGTCTCCTGAAATTGAAGAGCACTTTGGGAGCAGGAGGTTGACTTTTATCCAAACAATTACATATTGAGTAATATTAAGTGTTTATATGCAGGCTAATCCAGTTCATATTCGATAACAATCCAATCCCAATGGCTATGTAGTTAGATTGTCTTTAATTAGCTGAGAGGTCAATGATTCAGTTCCTGACTGCAACATATCAATTTGTTTAAAATCTACCTTCTATAAATGTAGTTCCTGGACTGGTTGGCCCAGTGTCAGGATTAAGGGTGTGGTATCATGCCACCTGTCTAAAGCTTGATATTGGACTCTCTGATGTGATAAACCGTCAGGATATTCCATTTATGGCATTTACCACTTAGAGTGCTATTTTTTGATGTTCAGTATGAAAATGAAATTATAAACTGAAAGTGCTGTATCACATCATGTTGAGATATTATTCCATTTGAAGGTATGATTAGTTACACTAGCCTACCATACTTACTTGATTAATAGCCCCTTTCTGAAATTTCTACTTATCATCTGCAAACAAGCTTCTTTTAGACCGATTGTGTTTTAACATATTACTTTAACTGAAAGATGTGAAAGGGGGGCCTTTGACCTCAAGATCTCTTAGCCAATCAGTGACATTGATACCCAAACCCTCCCACCCATTTGCGCCCCCACCCCTTACATGATGATGCACACGGAGACCTGGATCCCCTACTGTAACACAATCATAAACTGGGCATATATGTTAAGTGATAAATTAAAAGGGTGGAGTCTTCTTTGAAGATATGGAAAGCCATATGTTGGCTTTTATTTAAAGAAATTGCAAAGATGCCAGGGACATTTAACTGAGAAAATATGGCATATTTGATAAGTGGCTGTATAACTAGTGTTTACATATAAGTACACAACAAATACATGTTATTAAATGTTGCCTCGGATATGGATATGAAATGATATAAAGTTAATATTTTGTGTTGTTCAAGTACATTATTTGTAAGATATTAAAGGGAGAGAAAGAGCATTTTGAGTGATAGCTTTAAAACTAACTCAGAATTAGATATTGGAAGGATTTTGGTATGAACTCTGCTGGGGTCAGACTTGTTCTGCCCAGCCACTCAGTCATGACTTGAAAGTTTCTAATATGGAAAACTGTTTAAGGTGCAATATTGTAATCAAGTGAATTTTGAACCTTAACTATCACAAAGTAGCACGAAGACTGCATGAAGAATGAATTTGTAGATTGAATTTGGGGTAAATGGGGTCAAGGTTATTGTATCTTAAAATAGAAAATAGGAATTTAAAACATCATGGGAGTATGGTTTGAATATCACATTCAGTGATGGCTTTAGTTATAGTGATCTGAAAGTTGATTTTATTTTTCAGTTTTGATATAGTTTGGCATTTTCTGTATTAAGATAATAAATTTGAAAATATTTAAATTTCAGGGAAAGCTAGAACTTATTTTGTCAGAAAAAAAGTATAGAAAAGGTGAATTTTGCTGACCTGTGACTTAAAGAACATTATAATTGTTAGTTTTTCTCACAAATCTTTGTGTAACAGGGGTATGAGTTTCAATTTTGCAACAATTGTGCAGTGACAACTATGTACATTTTCAAAAAAAGGACTTAAGAGTTAGCTTACACAAAAGCTTACTAGAGATCCTATGATTTTATGAAGGAGGTATCAGATACCCATTATAGTTCCATTATTGACCCTTATAATACCCATGATTCAAATATAGTGAAATCAACCGCCTGGCTGCAGCAGTAATCTGTCATCTCCTCTTTTTAAGGTGAACATTTCTTAGACAATTCAGGTTAATGAGCCAGAGATGTCATTGAAAGTTGAAAATCTTCTTCTATAGTAAACACTAGCAATCATTTACTAATTATTATGATCATATTTAGACCTTGCAGTCAAGGATTACCCATGAGTGGGGTCATGTTTATTTTTTGTTACCTTTTTGCTGAAGAGACAACATGCAGAAGAGACAGTGGTTGGATACAAGGGAATCCTGGTGTGATACCTTTGCTCATATTGCAAATAGATCCCTTGGTTCTTTTACGTACTCGATGTATCGTGACATGATAAGAAATAATTGTAAGAAAGTAAATTTTTATGCAGATATACTTATTGTATATTATAGATTCCATTTTTTGTATGTTACAGGTTCCCAGCAATGGTTTAATGTCTGGTTCCCTGCTGACCTTAGCCTGTACCAGATAACCTTTGTCTGAGACTGGTACCAGCTTTAAAGGGAAGGTATGTATGTTCTCAAGTTCTCTTTGTTATAATAGTTGCATCATTTCCATTTTTAGCTCGACTATTCGAAGAATATGAGAGCTATTGTAGTCACCTTGCATCGGCATTGGCGTTGGCATTGCAGCTTTTAGTTAAAGTTTAGCATGCAAGTTACTATTAACCTTATATCTCAATAACCGTTCATGGTATTGACTTGAAAGTGTATGAATATGTTCAGGGGCATCAGACAACCAAGGTAGATAACTCTTGATTGAATTGAATATAAATTATGGCCCCTTTTAACTTAGAAAATTTGGTTGAAGTTTTGCATGCAATAGACAATTAGGTTAAAGTTTTGTATGCAAGGTACTTTCATGCTTATATCTCTCTCTTGTAATTCCTAGTACCCCACCAAGCAATAATTCATTGTATTAGGGCTATGTAGAAATTCCATCCTGTCCTGATAAAGGGATAATTCTGTTGGGGGGGGGGGGAAATGTGAAAAAAGTCATATATACATGTATGACTGGTTTATTTTTTATGGGATTTTCTTCTCATTTCGTAGATTAGTAGATTTCAGTGAGATTTAAAGCAAAAAAATGGAGCAAATCTCTCAATATCTTGCCACAGAATGATCCCTTGCCATGGTTTCCTAAATCACTATAAATGGGGTGGGGTTATGAAACACTATCAGTTATAGCTGTTTGTTTTTTTTCCCCCGTGTGCCCAACCTTTAAAACAGACTAAAATCATTAAAATCTGTGAATGGGTGACCTTTATAGTACAAGTACTTTAAATTTTTTACTTTTGACCTTAAAAGCAGCTTGTTCACAGATGATCAGTGGATATTTAAAAAAAATAATTTTCTACTCTTCCTGTTGATATTGGTGAAGTCTTTTTATTTTCTGTTAAATAAACTCAAAGAGTGTAGGTCACCTTACACAGGAAAATGCTATTTTCATAAATGCAACTTATCTTGGTTATTTAAATTGGTTAAATATAGGATACGATATCTCAGAAGGACATGTTCCGCAACATGGCGTTTTCACCAGTTCAGGATAGCGGTATCATAAGTTCATTGTATGAAGTAAGCACATACTCAAAAAGTGAATGAATCTAAATATAGGTTTAATCAGCCTAAATATAGTTTCAGTACCTTCTGTGATGGTATTGCCTGTGATGGGAGAAACCTCCCAATCTTTTTACAATGGTTGCATTGGGTGATATTGGGCCTGTAGATAGGTATTCATAGACATAATACACACATATGGTTTAAAATCTGACCATCTGGAAAGAGCTGCTTTAAACTTTCAGTATTGCCTAATTTCAAGGTCAAAGTCAGCAATATGTCACAAAATATACCTTCAAAGGTTTTTCTGTCTTTCAACTTTATTCCAGATGAAAATACTTTTTTTTTAAAATGCTTGATATGTTTACAAGTGTGACCTTGACCAATATCCATTTTTTTTTTTTTTTTTTTGGGTTTTTTTTTTTTTAAATATTTCATTAAGGACTTAAATTATAAAAGGTGCTAGCATACTTGTTTTCATATTTATGACTATTTGTTTGTATTACTAAGATTCTTTATAACATGTAAAGTAGCTTATAAATCATACTGTGTTGAGATTTCCTGTAGAGCTATAAGATTTGGGGTGAAATTTGTTTTGTTGTCAGTAAATGTGTGACTTTAATTTTAGACATGCTGATACAAGACTTCAGACAGCAAGAAAATGTCCCTTATTGTTTGATATGTAATTTATTTAAAAAAAAATAAATAATAATTAATGTCTGAATATGATGAAATGTAAATAAACATTTCCATATATGGTTTTTGTGTCACCTACTGTAAGCAGAGGTGAAAAATAGGGGTCACCTTTCCATCATCTGTCCGTCCATCCATCCCTCTGTCACACTTTTTCCGCCACACTTCAGCAGGTGACACACATGTTCCAGAGAACACTCTTGTCTACATTAAATATCTTATATTAATCTTATATCATGAAATGACTTTATAATAGAAATTATCAATCAATAGGAATATTTTTGAATTTTCAGCCAATCTTTGTTATTGTTGTCAGGTATTTTTGTCAGGGTGATTTTTTGTACATATAAAGTTTATGACTAATATACCATGGTGTCAATGGCTGGCTCCATAACAAAAATAATACCATGTGTACGTTCCATAATGCACCTGTCAATGTGTGCATTAGTTGTGTGTGTGTGGGTGGGGGGGGGGGGGTCACGGATTGATGCAGGGGAATGTGACTTTCTTTGCTTTTTTTGAGTCTTAAACCCCATCCTAGTGCAATGGAAATTCTGGAGTTGCAGACGCTTTGCCGGGATCTAAAATGTGACTAAAGTCTGTTTCCTGGGACCCATTCTGACTGTCAAAGTCCCGTCTATCAGGAAACAGTCGTATGTCAAAAGTATCATGTACATCATAAGCAGAGTGAGGTCTTTTTTTGTACTTTTTGTGCCCTGGGAAATATTATGAGTGAGACAAAATTTTCAAGATGGTATCTTAACACAGACAACATTGCAACAAATATCATTCTGCAAGATCTTGCAGAGGATCCTTGCATTGATCTGGCACACTTAATGTCACACTTCCAAACAGAAGCACTAAACACAAAAAAAACACGCACAAAAGATTTGTTTTTCTGCATTTAATGAAGAAATGTTTGTTCCAAGTTTTTGTTGACCATGTTTATTTACCTTGTTAACTACTGTGACACTGCACATAGCAGCTTTGAAGGGTACCTTATCCTGATTTGAAACACTTTTTACATTACATTTACATCTTACATTAAGATTATGGAGGGAATAGGTAAGTGGAACTCTTAACCAAGCATCTATTAAATAGACAGATTTTTTTAATCAAATAGTTTCAGCCGACATTGGTCTTCATTAGGATAACAAACAAAAAATACAATACGATGTCCCTGAAGTATAACAAGAAAAAATTAAAACAAAATGTTTTAATGGACGGCTTTTAATAAGCATACTGTCCCCCTCTTTTTCTCTTTTCTACTGTTTTGACCTAATAATCTTACCTTTCTATGCACAGGACCTTCATATTAAAAAAAGACCTCTCTTTATATAAGGCCTATTTATATATAGAGAGGCAGTTATTATTTTATAAACTTCCTTGCACAAGTCCCGGGTCTCACTATCCTTAGAAAATATGACTCCCAATTCAGAAGCATTGTCTATATATTTTATGCATCTTGAGGATGCATTGAAATCTAAACTTTGAATCTGACAGCAAAAACATTACATCTAAGATGAAGAATGCATGGGTAAAAAAACCCACTAGAGTGGTCCAAAAAAAAATTTATATTAAGAATTAAATTTTTAAAAAATTGACCTCTCCACATATTATTTATACAAAGAAAGGTTGATTTTTTAAGTTTTTATTTATTTATATTTTTGGTTTATGTTTAAATCCAAAGGAAGCAAATACAAACTATTGGATGTATATAACTAGTACTTAAAATAAAACAAGAATTTAAAAAAAAGAAGGTCCAGCTGGTATTGAACTCATGACCTCATGATTGGGGAAAAAAGTACTGTTCGATGCTCTTACCGATTGAGCTAATCACAAGTAAAAAAAATTTGGAAAAAAGCTCTTATATTGGTTAAAAAGTAATAATTAAACTACTGTGCATGTCCAGATCGATTAGCGAAGCGATAAGTAGGTCATGGCCTATATGTATAAAAACATCATTAAAATACAAACATCTACTGACTAATAACTTATTCAATATGATCATTTACACTGGAAACTATTTAAAACAAACACAAATTACTTATTTGATACTCCCAAATAATCACATAGGAAAATATTGGTCACTTAAAACTATTACACAACTTTGCATTCGACTGCAATACCAATTTGCACATGCCCTAACGGAAGTGTAAACCTATTTTAATAGGACATACTAATATATACAGTACTTAATAACAGTAATGTATATACAGTACTGAATACTGTCCAGAAAAAAAAGAATAGGGTGTCACATGATCAGCATAAGAATAGAATGAAGGAATACCAAAAAAAAAAAAAACGTCTTAAAATAGTAACATGTCATAGAAGCAATCAAGTAAACAATTGCAAATTATTCTGTAATAAAAATGCCATAAATTGAATAAATAAAGATGTCTGTGTCTATATAATTCACTTGTTGTCTTGTAAAATCGTATCACTGCTGTAGTAGGGGGTCATATTAGTTTCTGATTGTACTCTGGTTGGTAAGTTGACTATTATTGCCTTAATTAGAAAAAATAACTTGAAATTTTCAAGAAATAAAGAAAGATGTGTAACCGTGTGTGTATTTCAGATGAGTGCAGGGGGTGTGATGAGCGCAGCCCAGCTGCTGAAGTTGGACGATGGTCAGTTTGAGGCCGATATAAAGGAGATGTCCACCAAGGTGAGTCACAAACACTCGCAGGAACATGTGTTGCTGGGGACACCATGTGTTGCCATCTTCTTTTGTCATGGTGATTGTAAACAATTTGTAAAGGATAGTCAGACATTCTTATGCCTTTATGTGTTTGAATTTTTATTAATATTTACAACGAGTGGGTGTAACTTGAAATTAATAACATTTGCTCATTTCAGTTCCATTAATGTGGAATTCACAAAGTCGTGATAGATAAAGTTGATTGGAAATGAATAACGCTTTAAAATATCTTCCAAAAATCTGTTCTGCATAATAACATAAGCAACAGATTTGAATCATCCCATTTGCAGTGCATGGTGGCAGCATATGCGGTCCTTTCTGGAGGAAACCTATGTGTTTGAATAGGTGACCTCTTCACACTCTCACATACATGACTTGAAATTTAACCGGGGACACATTAACGGGATGTAAGGCATGTTTTCACAACCATAATTTAGCACCTTGTGTTCATGCAGAGCTAGGACATGGTATAGAATTAGGAATCGCTTTTGTATATTTTTTTTTTTTATTAACCAATTATCTGATGGCTGTGGCATCCCTGTGTTTATTACAGAGATTGATGGAGACCATCAGCACCCTGCAGCGAGAAATGAGCCGGGAACAGGAAAACTTCAACTCTCTCACCTCGGAGCTGGGCAGCCTGAAGAAGAACTCCGGCCAGTACAAGTCCGTCTCCAAGGATATCGCAATGTCGCAGGCCCGTCTCACACAGCTCATGAACCGGAGCATGAAGTGTTTCACACAGGTACGTGTCCGTCCTGCTTCCTCAGGTTGTGCTATATCACTGTGATAATGCACCTTCAGTCTATTACTCTAGAGACTTCCATACCATTTAGCCCCTCATTTCAAGTCCATAGAATTTTATATGAGGAAGCCTTTCAGCTGCTGTTGATTGTTGACTCTACCTAGGCTCCTTGGTGCAATCCACCCTGAGTTCTGTAATCATTATCGGTCACACAATTTTTCGGTTGTCAGTCCTTGCATGCGTTCTATACACTTGGACATAACAGGGATGCAAATGCTTATGTTAGTGACTGTTACCTATAACTGGACACAGGACATGCCTTTCTCTATGACTACATTTGATTAGCTAGATGTTGTAATATCATTGAAATACGGACATGACAATAATTATTGTGAACTCCAAAAAAAAAGACAATGATTATTGTGAACTCCAAAATTTTTTTTTTTAAATATTAATCATACAACTAAAATTAGATCTTTTGTCCTATAGTGAACCATAACAGAGTGACAATTACATTATGATAGTGTATCATGATGGATTTATCTTGTAGCCTGGGTAAAATGACCTTATCTGGAACAATACCTACAGTGATATATTGATAACAATTGCCTTAGTCTGATATCATCATTGACATATATTTGTGTAGATGTATTGATGCATATTTAAAACTAATTAAAAACATGATGAAATATGCATTAATTGGGTACTTATTGTTTTAAGATATGGTACAGGTGACTGTCTAGCGTATGTTTAAAAACAAAAACAGTTGAACTAGGGTACTATCATACTAGATGTAAATAAATCGATGACCTTTTGACTGGTACATATGAACATACAATCAGGGAAATGATAACCAGACGAAGGTAATAACTATCAGGATAAACAAAGGGACGGTAGTCCAGTAAGATAACCAGCATGTAGAGTGGACCACAAACATTCTGTGTCAACACCATTGTTTGCCAACTCACTGTATCTGGTAGGGAGGTGCTCTCTATAGACCCTTCTTAATATTATCTCATGCATATTCAGTAAGGTAACCAGAACGAGGTTTAGATGGGTCAGTTCAGACTCAGTTGTAAACAAACTCAGCAGCTTACACTGATAGAGACGTCAGTGGTGTACATATTTACACAGGTTTAAGCTTTGTTGAGGCCTAGAAAATTATTAAATAACTTACATTTTCATCATAGAAGTAGACCTTGAACAAAAAATCCAAGTTTTACAGTGAAGACTATCTGCATTAAGACAGTTTCCATTAATCCACTATATAAATCACAGAATACCTAATAAGCCCAGCCATGTATATTTCAAACACACAACCTGCTGACCAGATGTAAACACATGGTTAAACTAATTCTCAACACCTACAATAAAGCCATTAAGCTTACATTCCATTGTAGATAAGATAACCTTTTAGACAATAACATAAATTACCAGCTTCTTTTGGGGACCTAGCTAACAGTATCCCAAATGTCTGTTTTCAGTTCATGATAATACTGATGTATGCAGCAAATGCCACAAATCTCAAAGAAAGAATAATAAATCACATAGTTAAATGTTTAAGCCATTTTAATATGAATAGAATTAAATCACACATTTCTTTGTAATATAGTATTTAATTTAAATTTTTTCCATTTTCTCGAGACTCGAATAGAAAAATAACAATACATTATGGGTGAAATAAACTTTTATAAGATATATTTTCAGTGGATAGCATACATATTTAGTTCAGTTGTATGAAAGTTTTTTTTCTCTTCAGGCAGCTTGAAGTTTTTAGTAATTTGTATAAATGTAAAATAAATGCTTTATTTCATTTCATATAATACTAGTTGCAAAATGTGACTGTCAAATTAGGCAAATGTGTATGTTGCAAGCATATTACGGGCTTACTCTAACAGATTGCTGGGTTAAAAATAATAGGTCCAGAGAATATTAACACATCTTTACACTAGACATTGCATATTTAAGAGGCAAGGAACCTCAGGACCTTGAAGTTTGTGGTTATTCGAGCCGTAACCCAGCCATAGAATCCAGATCCATTCATTCCAGATTATATACTAGTAACCTGTTCAGTGAGAGACCAGATCCAGTATAAAACATAGTCACAAATGGTACTACCGTACTAACTAGCTCCCACCAAGACTGGACCAGCTTTAAATGACTCCATTTTAAATTTCCAAAAAACGTTGCATAAAAATAGTATTTTAAGCAGAAGGTGTGTGTTTTCCTGGCCTGCCTATAAGAAATTACAGTTCAACCTGTATTAGCAACCACCTGTACTAAGCGGCCAATTTCATTAAGCAGTCAATTTAAATGTATTACCAAACTGTAGCATTTTATCTTATATTTGTACTTAATTTAAAGGTCACCTCTGTTAAGTGGCGACTTTCTCTTATTCCCTTGACTGACTATTTAAGACATGTTTGACTGTACATGATTCACAAATATAAGTCAGTTAATTTCGGACTCAGTCAGATAATATTATCTTAATATATCTGAGAAAGAAATTTGAAGAAATAATAATGAAACAACAACAACAAAAAACTGGTCAGCTCCGGCACAAAGTCAGCAAGCACAGACATACAGCATCTAACATGGATAAGATAGCTAAATGCGGAAAAGATTGTGATTATCTCTACCTGCAACTAAAGAATTAAAGACATGAAAAAAATGATGCCAATTAACGGGGATTAGTTTTTGAATGCAACGCTTTCTTGGCATATGTATCCTTGTGGAATTGTTGGCAGTTCTGGTGTCCCTACATTGCATATAACCATAACAATAAGGTATATATCACCCATCAAGAAATCAGCCATTTGGACTTTTTGAATTCTCAAGGGTCATGGAACTATCTTTGAAGATTTCAAGATAAAGAAACACTAAATTCTACTGCATCAAGTCTTAACGCTGTTGCTGTTATTCTCATTAGAAACGCTTTCTTTCAATACAGTTTTTGTAATTTTATAAAATGCAAGTTGGACATAGTTTTCCATATATTGTTTATTTGACTATAATTCTGGTCTTTTTTCAGTGTGTGAACTGGAAATTTTGTAATACATCTGACATACACTCAGTAAATGTTATATATGTAACTTCAAGCATCTGATATAATGCCTAATGATTGTTTCAGTGTACATACACTTTTGTTATTTAAATATAAATTTAAGAACCTAAGACCAGGGGAGATGGTTGTTGTGTTTTTATTTCTGTACAATCAACCAATACCCTTGTTCTTAAACATAGTGATTTAAACTCAGTTTACAGTGTTTCTGGATAGCCAGATAGGAATGTGATGAGAGGTTAATTATCTGCATCATATTTTCTATAAGAATTACAAACTGGAACACTACAATGATAATGAGAAAATTTATTTCAACAGTTTACTTGTGGATGCGCTTCCGCCAGTGGTCGCCATAACTATACAAGTGATATTATCAGCTGTACTGGTGTGTATACCTGACCCATCTAAACCTCGTTCTGAGAAAAGAATCTCTGGTATGCATAAATATTGAGAAGGGCCTATGGAATCTTGGAAGTTGTGTAGCGAAAGTGACGGATTATGTATGCTATGATTTATTTTGTTTTCTTTTGAAAGTTTTTGAAATATTGTTACAGAGTTTAATTTCAATTGAATAGGATTTATGCTGAGTATATTCATTATATTGGTATATGTGGTGATCAAAACTAGATACAGTATTGTATTGGGTTGTGTTTTAATAGTTAATGCTCAGTTAATAAATCACAGATTTCGGGTCTGTGGCTTGAACTATGTTATATTGGCATTGTGTTATATTGGAGCATGTTGTAATGGACCTTCACTGTAAATTGTGCTGAATGTTTTTATACATGTATACATCAGTTGATTTATACCAATGTCATTAAAATCTGCCGCTTGTTTTAGCTCCTATACTCTACACAATGAAGCTCTGACAACATCCCGTAAAAAGTTGTCTCAAGCCAACCTTTACATCATGAATATTATTTAGAAAATTATCCAATCAGAATGCGCGATTCAAAACAATTTGAATTTGAAAACCAGAATACGCTGGTGATATCTAAAAAATTAAAATTTCCGTTCGCTGCAGTTAACTTGAGAATATACACAAAGTGATACCTAATCATTTGAAGCTGACAATTTGATTGGCTAATCAAAGGTCAATTTGAGTTGACCTTAACCCTTTCCCTCATAGAGGAAACCATGAAAAGACCTATGCGAACAGCATAAAACCAGATCAGCCTGCGAGTAACTCGCAGGCTGATCAGGTTTTATGCTGTTCGCTGCTCCTCAGTGGTCTGGAAATGAGGACTTTATAATTAAATTTGGTAAGGTTTAACTGTGGTTTTCTGCAGATCAGGCTTTATGTGGTACTTATTGAGTGCGTCAAAATGAGTCTATATGAGGGAAAGGGTTAACTTAGATGTCATCAGATCCTGCCTAGTGAGCGTTCTATAGGATATGGTTTTAAACTCTTTTGAAACTATTGAAAAATTGATCAGGTTCTTAGCTCTTATGCCTTTATATATTTTGTAAAAAAAAAAGGAAAAACATAATTGACCTTACTTGCTTGTCCATCCTTTGGGTTTCTCTCAGGTTGATCTGATTTTGTATTGGTTACATTGACCTTTTACTTTAGCTTTACTTCATAGCAAGGACTTATATAAGATTTACTGAATTCCTAGTTTTACCTCAAAACTACTTGGTTGTAAAACTTGTTGCTTGTTATAGTAACTGCTGTAAGTCATATTTCTGAAAATGAAAGAAATGCAAGGTCTTGCCATATCCGTTGAGTTTCTTTATTGGCATGTGCATTGTTTGTATTTATGTACAAAAACTTTGAACTTGCCAGTCACTCCTTTTAATGGGTCCCTTCCATTTTTACTCTCATTCACTCTATTTCACACATGCATGTATTTCACAATTATGTCAAGTCTTGGGACCTTGCATCTGCTGTAAAACAGAGTTTATTGGCATTTTTTTTATTTTTCACCAATATTTGTGACTTGATTTTATTGCAGATTTAAATATTTATAAATTAATTGTATTCAGCTACTTATAAGTGTATACATTGTAATACCTTTACAGGCAAATTAAACACAATGAAATGTGGTATCACAGATTCTTGATGGATGCTTTCAGTGTATCTGGGTAGGATACAATGGTGTTTTATATGATTTGAAAGTGCTAAAAGTATGTCTTGTTTAACATTTTCTTCAAACAGATAAATACATTTTTTGTTCAGATATGTTTATTTTCAATATTTTGTAATTTATTCATCTGACTGAAATATGAACAAATTAAAATCATAAAAGTACAGATCATCATGCACTCAGATGTTCCAAATCGGATTGTTCAATATTTCAGTAAAAAGGTAGATAATTTATTTCCATAAATATTGTAACCACATTATTGTGTGATGTATGAATGGTACATGATTTTAATATGAATAAGAATTTAAGTAATAAAACTGAATCAAAGAAAAATGGAAGACTTTTGGACAATTTTTTGCAGTTTTTCTAGCCATTAATGATTTTCCTTTCAATTGTTTTCAAGTTATTTTACAATTGATATTAAATTTTGTAAATTAAGATTGTGCCTTAATATACTATGTATCTTTACAAATTGTATTTATTTCATTATTTATTTTACAAGTCAAATCACATGAATGATTCCAAACTGTCTTCATTTTAGGAACATATAATTGGGAGTATAAGATGCCAGGTGACAATGTTTATAAGTTATACTGCATGTCATGTATAGATACATCACAACTGTAACATATGCTTGTCTATAGCCTGCCATCAGGATGTTTCTGTTACATGTGTTGGGGACAATATGCTAGTGGATTGGGTCAAAATTTAGGTTGTTTATGTTGTCGCCATGTTTAGATATGCGTATGATATAGAAAATGTTATCCCTAAACCTCGTGTAGCCTATATTAATGTACAAAGTTATGATTTTTTTTAACTTCTAATAACCAGATGAATATTAAAGGAGCTGTTTGATCAAGGTCTGCTCTGATTGCCAATGAAGCAAAGGTTTAAATATGGATTAGTACAGCATCTTTCTATTTGTCAGCATGAATAATGGTGTATGAGCCATTTTCGCAGTAGGAGGAAAAATGGTATAGAATAATTTTATACATACTACAGGCAATTTAGCAGGAATTGCACTCATGTAGACATGTGAAAAGCTAGTGTGCTTATCACTATGCTCAATATTCATGTTTATATAGCGTTACAATTATTCATTATACTCCACAATTGCTGCTAAATTGTAAATGCTTAGCATCTAAAACAGTTAAGAAACATAAAATTTCTAAAAGTATGCTAGTTAATTTTCGCTAAAACTGCTTTTGCATGAAATTGAAATGATGTTTGACTATCTGCTGATACCTTTTTACAACTCATGCTGGTCAAGATGCCACTATTTGTTTAAGGAGCCTCTAGAATTACTGGTACCCGAATTTCATCAGAGTTGACTGAACTATGTACTTGGATTTTTTTTCATGACCTGTACATTAGCTTGTAAGTTCATTCACCTAGGTTTGAGTTTCAATATGACTGCACATTTCTCTCCCCATGCAGCAATATATTTAAGAAGTAGATATAAACAATAGATATCCAAGAGATAGGTTAATCAACCTGCACATTTCCTACCTGTACTGTAACAATCCGTCTGTATGTAATTAGGATTTTAGAATTGAAAGTTATGGTCATCCTTTACAGAGCATGTTGACATTCCCAGACAGTGAGACTGTGTTACAGAGGCAGGTCAGTCCAGTAGTAAACTGGCCAGGGCTGGAATGTTGAACTAGTGTGTGACTTGGTCAGATCGTGTTATGTGTGGTGTTTCATATAATAATTATGAATCTATCTGTACAATCTGACAATGTGTGTTACTTGTCTTAAATCTTGATCTCCAGCTATGGTAATTATACCAAAGTCTTATATACTTACTGGTATAATTATCTCCCTTGATTGGCTCTCAGCATGTAAGGGTAGTTCCAGGACTGGTTGGCCCAGTGTCAGGATAATGTGATTGGATGTTGTTTTATGCCTCTTGTCTATGGTATGATATTGCAGTGAGGCAGCACTCATGTAGGCAGAAGTCCCAAAATTACTAAAATGCAATTGGTGGGAAGTTAAAGCCAAGCATGCATAAACCTTGAAGCATTGAGACAGCTGTGACCTCAGAGTCACAATTGGTCTTGGTTTTCAGCATGACAGTTGTCACAACATTTGCAGTTTTTCCTTAAAATATGCTACCTTATATTATTTGACTGAGAAAGCTGCTAGTTACTTGCTGATGCTTTTTTCTCAATACTTGATAATTTAAAGGCACAATGGCCCAGTGGTAACATACATGACTTCAGATCTGGAGGTTGTGGCTTAGATCCCTGTTGGGGACAAGACTCTTTCCTGACCTTCCCAGGCACAAAGTACTGGTCCAGCCCAGGAACTGTCAAGAGGGAATAGTATAAGATGTAAGAACTTGTTTCCCAAAAGATGTAAAGAGAAATATGTTTGAACTAGATAGTTTGATGTAGCAGTATGATGTTATAAAATTAATACAATATAATGTATGTTGTGGTGTTACCTGAAACTGTGTGGTTTGGTTGTGCATGGAAATACATTTAGCTGTGAGGTGTTTTGAATATGTTAATTGATCTAACTCAACCAGCAAAGTAATTAAGATGTTAGAAAACAAATTACATGGTCTGGCTACTGAATATACAGTGGTGCTTATTCAAATGAAAATCAGGTATTTCTGGTTGTTGTGTTTTTTTTTTGCTTTTGTTTTGTCAATTTTTAACAAAAGCATAGTAATAATAATTTATTAACAAAAATAAGCCAGATTTGTGTTTTTATATGTGTGGAATGATCATGATGCTAATGTTATTCTTCTTTTTTTGTTTGTATTTTTCTTTCTTTTGTTTTTTTGCAAGTATTTTAAAGTTAGATTTTGACAATTTTACTTCCCACCACAATTGATAGAGATGAGACCATAGCAATACTAGGAAGAAATGATGAATTATTATAGCAATATGTGTATACATATTCGATCTCAGTTAACTTCAGTCAAACACATGTATGCTGCATATAAAGTGCATAATATTATGGTTTGAACATTCAATACATGCAAATAATACATTTGTGAAAGCTTACACCAAGTACAAATGAATACAAACTGGTGTGAGGGGTCAAGTGGTTAGAATTTCTGCCTTGTAACAATGAGGTATTGGAATTAATTCTCTGCTGAGACAAATATTAATTTGTTTGAAATTGTACTGGTATATCTTATTTGCTTGGCGTTCAGCATATATAAGGGTAGTTCCAGGACTGGTTGGCCCCTGTGTCAGGATAATGGGTGTTGTGTCATGCCACATGTCTATGGCACAACATTACATTGAGGCCAGGGTATGTCTGTTTTGAAGTTCCCAAATAACATAAATACTATTGGTGGGATGTTAAACCCAAACAAATGACCAGATGAATACACATGGCTGAGGCATTAAGCAGTCTTTTTTGCAGGTGCAGCTGGTGCCTTTCTGTCGCGGCATGAGATAACGTTTATGTTCATGTATTATAGTTGTCACTTTTATATGTACCGGTCCTGGTATATAAAAACCTACTGTGATTGTACTTAAACTGGAGTGCATGCAGTGAATATGTTGGATGTTGTTCCATATAGACAACAAAAGTGTTCTCTGGAACATGTGTCACCTGCTGAAGCGTGGCCGAAAAACTATGACGGACAGACAGATGGATGGATGGACAGATGACGGAAAAGTGATCCCTATGTGTTTCCTCTGCTTACAGCAGGTGACACAAAAATACTTGTGATTGGGTCTGTGTGTTGTTCATCGTATACATGTACATTGTGTTGGACTTGGGTGATGTTTTCATGTTAACTAATGTTGAATAATATTATGGCAGTTAATTTGATTATATTTCTCAACTTTTTCAAGGCAAGCTATTGTATTTCTGTAATAAGTGCCAAGCCAATGCTCTATGAAAATATTTTCCAGCAAAAATGTTCTTATAAGATTTCCTAAAATAGCTGAAAGTTAGATCTTGAACTCATCTTCATCTTCAGAAAATGTATTTTATTTTATTACAATATGACAATATTAGTAGAATTTTACTTTCTCATAGAAACTCAGCAGGTTAAGATCAGCCTGCACATCTGTGCAGTTTGATCATGGTCTGCACTGTTAGGTATTCAGTCAATAAATTTTCTGCAAGAACCCCCATAAATATTTAATGATTCAGTCCAAAATGAAGCAAGGATACGTCCAATAAAGAAATTTAGCATGGTATGGGTTAACTTAGATGGCTGTTAGACAAAGGTTGCATAAACTTCATTTTGAAATATCTTATAATTATGGAATCTGAAAACCTTCTGCGTAGAATATGTTGACTGTTTATAACAAGTGACCACAAAAACAGCATGACTGTCAAACTGTTTTTATGAATTTGCACTTTATGACCTTTTCTTAGTTTCTAAGTCATGTTATTTGAATGATGATTTATTATATAATTATAACCTTATATATTTTTTCTTTACAGCAAGGGAACCAGCAAAGCAAAACTGCAGTAGATAAGAGAAACTTAGCTGATACCCAGCAGTCAGAGGTTCAACTGAGAACATCTGGTGAATTCTCTAAAGTTATAAGTGATAAGAAAGTTAATAAGAGTGACACAAGGTCTTCAAGCAACTTTTCAGTGAAAGTGGCCCCTGCCAATCCTAGTAGACAGGTTAATCCACTTAGAACAAGTGATGCCTTCACTGATGAAATGAACAAAGTTATCTCATCTAAAACACAAAATGGAGGTGAAACAGGTGGTTTAAAATCTGAGTCCAGTTCTCTTTCTGATAAAGACTCTCCACGAAGTGAAGGTAGTAGGCCTAACTCTTCAGACTCTGCAAAGAGATTGAGTAATAATTTTGTGAATACAGCCAGGTCTGTTCAACCCAATTTGAGTTCTCTTAGTGGCAATCAGTCTTCAGATAGTAAAACTTCCCCAAGAGAAATTAAGACTAATTCAGTGAATGGGACAATGTCAGATAAACCTGTCAGCGCAAGCACAAATGGTGCAGCAAAGTCATCTGTAACACTTGGCCCAATAAGTAGCCAGTCTAAATATATTTCCAAAAGTACAGATTCTGTCCTTAAGAAGACAGAACTGGTGGAGACTAAAAAGCCTGATGCTTCGTATAAGTCAACTAAACCTAGAACAGTCATGGTGATGAATGAAGACAAACAAGTGATAGACTTGGATTCTTTTACAGATCGCAAAAATATGCTCAGTGAATTGAAGGGGTTCAGTAAGGAGTTAAAACCAGTTGCCAAGCCCAAACAAGATCAGGTAGTGGCTAATTCTGGAAAGAATAATGACAGTTCATCAAAGAATACAGTAAGTGAAGCTAAAAGCAATGTTCTCGGAGACATTAAACTTGGATTGAAACCATCTCAATTTCGAGAAACAAAAGACAGTGTAGGTCAAGGGAAAGTAATTGACAAAAAGCTTACAAGCACCAGTGCTGATCTACCAGAGAAAAGGGAAGTTGTTAAAGATGGATCTGATGATCAAATTAAAATGTTTGACGCCTTGTTAGAAGATGTTTACGATGCAGACTCTGACAATAACTCCACTAAAGATGAAGTTATAATCATTAGACCTAATATAACTACAGTAAATAAGTATGTTCCTCCATCAGCTGGGCACAAAGTTCCAAAGGATCTCCCAACAGAAACAAATTCATTCATCAAGACAGGTGATATTAAGCAAGAGAGTGATGACACTGCCAGTCAGTCATCTGAGATTTCAGAGGAGGATGACAGATTTGTTACAGAATTCCAGTTCACGAGTGCCAACCTCAAACCTGTCAATGCTGTAAAAGAAACGACTGTGAAAAAGAAAACAGGTGAGTCATTTATATTTCTCTGTTTATCCTTTGCTTCCACTTCCATAATATATCTTGCCTTACCTGACATAAGAATTGTTGTATCCTGAAGAAAGTCCTTTTCTTGCTGAATTATGTTGAAATGACAACCAAATTTATGTTGTGACATATTTACAATTTCCTGCTTTAGCAATTGTATGAGCCCCAAAAATAATTGAGAGCTTGTACAAATTTTAAAAATGTCTATGAGCACCTATAATCATACAATTTGATTATTCTACGGACAGTAAAATCTCAAAAGGTAAAGTAATGAGACTAAGGCAAAAGTGAATTAGTAAGTATATGTGTGAATAAGTACCTCAAGAGACATATCATCACCATACTCACTCACCATCAAGATTGATGGTGAGAGGCGAAGTGCTTTACTATGATGTTGTCTTGAGTAGTCTGGAGTAGTTTTATGCATAATTTGAAATTTGTTATTCAAAAATATTCTGTCCAAGGCGAATGTTGCATTTCATATTGATGAATCTATCGAAATAGTCATAAGTAATGACAGTTTTATATTGTTCACTTTCAAATGATGATTTGTGTGAGCATATATAATGCAGCTCTTTATTTTAAGGCTATGTTTTGGGTCCAAGTCTAGACACTGCATTATACTGGAACAAATTACAACATGACTCCTAAATTAACCACTAAAAAATTCCGATATTGGACCATGTTGCTTGCACTTGGTGTTATAATGGAGCACGTTATAGTAGATCTACACTTTATATGACACATTTGGTTTAAAAATGGCAGATGTGTCCACATAAATTCTCTTATCAAATTCACTGTACTATTGTAATGCATATAGACTTAAATTGATGATACAGCAATATTGGGTGGGTCCACAAAATGTAAGCAAAGTAGTATCTGAGTAATGGCTGACCTTATGGTATGCCCCGACTTTGCTCGGTGAAGCACATACTTTGCTACATCTGTAGATTATGAATAGCTTCATGGTTGTGTTGGCATAGGTAATGAATAATTTTATGGCTACATAGGTAAACATTATCCCATTACTTAGGGTTAAATCATGGAAGAATGACTAGTCATTTTTATTTTTCAAATTAAAAGTTTGGTAACAACATTTTCACCTGAATTGTTTCTTCTTTTAGCTCACCTGAGCACATGTGCTCAGGATGAGCTATTAGGATTGTTAAATGTCCGTTGTCTGTCGGTTGTCCTCAGTTAGTTTGTTTACAGTCTAGCATCTTCATGTCTGAAGCAATCATTTTTAAACTTGATGACACTGTTAATGGCCATAATCTCTTGGTCAAGTTTATTATGACTGATATCGACCAATTTGGTCAGGAGTTATGCCCCTTTTATTATAAAAAATGCCAGATTTCACTTTGTTTACACTTCAGTATCTTCATTTCTTAAGCAACCATCTTCAAACCTTATAACATTGTTTATAGCCATAATCTCTCAGACAAGTTAAATTATGGCTGTTATAAGCCAATTCATTCAGGAGTTATGGACCTTGAATGATATAAAATGTCAGATGTATACTTTGTTTACACTCTAGCATCTGCAATTATTATACCCCCCCGCAACGAAGTTAGGGGGGGGTATACTGGAATCAGGTTGTCCGTCCGTCCGTCCGTCCGTCTGTCCGTCCGTCTGTAGACACAAAATTCTGCGGACTACTCCTCCTAAACTTCTGGAAGGATTTTGATGAAACTTGCTGGCAATGATCCTTAGACATTGTATTAGCGCGTTATCTATATAGCATTGAGTTACCTCCCCTATTTACCAAGTTATGCCCCTTTGATGATTTTTGCATTACAAACTTCTGCGGACTACTCCGCCTAAACTACTGGAAGGATTTTAATGATACTTGCTGTCAATGATCCTTAGACATTGTAGCAGCGCGTTATCTATATACATTGGTTACCTCCCCTATTTACCAATTTATGCCCCTTTGATGATTTTTGCATTACAAACTTCTGCGGACTACTCCGCTAAACCACCTGAAAGGTTTTGATGAAACTTGCTGGCAATGATCCTTAGACATTGTAGCAGCGCGTTATCTATATATCATTTGGTTACCTCCCCTATTTACCAATTTATGCCCCTTTGATGATTTTTGCATTACAAACTTCTGCGGACTACTCCGCCTAAACTACTGGAAGGATTTTAATGATACTTGCTGTCAATGATCCTTAGACATTGTAGCAGCCGTTATCTATATAGCATTGAGTTACCTCCCCTATTCACCAAGTTATGCCCCTTTGATGATTTTTGCATTACAAACTTCTGCGGACTACTCCGCCTAAACTACTGGAAGGATTTTAATGATACTTGCTGTCAATGATCCTTAGACATTGTAGCAGCGCGTTATCTATATAGCATTGAGTTACCTCCCCTATTTACCAAGTTATGCCCCTTTGATGATTTTTGCATTACAAACTTCTGCGGACTACTCCTTCTAAACTACTGGAAGGATTTTGATGAAACTTACTGGCAATGATCCTTAGACATCTATTTAGCATTGAGTTACCTCCCCTATTTACCAAGTTATGCCCCTTTGATGATTTTTGCATTACAAACTTCTGCGGACTACTCCTTCTAAACTACTGGAAGGATTTTGATGAAACTTGCTGGCAGTGATCCTTAGACATTGTATAAGCATGTGTTAGTTATATAACATTGGATTACCTCCCTTTATTATAGTTATGCCCCTTTGATGATTTTTGCTTTACAATTTTCTGCAGACTACTCCTCCCATTGGATTACCTCCCTTTTTTATAGTTATGCCCCTTTGATGATTTTTGCTTTACAATTTTCTGCAGACTACTCCTCCTAAACTACTGGAGGGATTTCAATGAAACTTGCTGTCATTCAACCTTAGACATTGTAGTAGCGCTTTTTCTATATAACATTGGGTTAAAGATATGTCCCTTTGATGGTATTTGTTTTACAATTTTCTTCCATTGATAGATTTCAGTGAATCTTAATGATATTTATCCATAGACATAGGTATATCCATAGGTATGTGTTACAAAGGATCACTAGATTTCATTTCCATGTAGTTGGCACATATGTCCTCTGTATATTAAGATGGAGTGTTGCATACAAGAATTCTGATTTCATGCTCCAAAGCCATGTTTGACAAAAACACTTGCGGGGGGGTATTAGTAAGCCCTTAGGCGACAGTTCTAGTTAATAATTAGTCACATTTAACAATGATACTGCAACAGTATTTCAGTTAATTTCAAGTGCAGGCAATATTTCTCATGTGAGCAACTTCATGGCCATCTTTTCCCTTGTTTAAAGGTTTGAGGTAAATGTTTAGATATTTTCTTTACAAGTATATACTTGGTATAGCAATAAGGTTTTGGTAATGTTGTAAGCAAGTACTTGGAGGTATGTTTTGCATCTGGACGATTATTAACCTTTGACCTGCTGTGGAAATTCATGACTTTATGAATACATAGAGAATACTTGTCTCATTGAGAAGTGATACAGTTAAATATGAAAATTGTATCATTTCGAGATGAAATATATTCAACACAATGAGCTGGGGCATTATCTTGTTAGACGTACCACAAATTTTATGCAACGGAATAACATGGCTTGCTTGGATTGGCCTCCAGACACAGCTCCAATTGAACATGTCTGGGATGAGTTTGGTTGTCGCATGAGAGCTCATACTCCACTGCCTGTCACAGTGCCTCAACTTCACTGTGCCCTCTTAGAAGAATGGCAAAATATCCCACAGCATTGCTTTGCTGAAGTTGTGTCTTCTATGAGGCGTGTCTTGCAGCTTATGGGTCATATGTTATTGACTTTTGTAAACTCACTGTTTTCACCTAGTGACTTTGTAAGTGTCATAAAATACGTAAATTGTTATCTATTAAAATGAAATCCCTACAGATCATGTCTATGATATTGACTATGATTTGGCTCAAATTTCATGAAAATAATTTATCATATTCAGTGTTAAAATCATCAAAATATGACTGTGCGTTTTTAAAGTTTGAGTGTATATCTCACTCAGTTTCAACAGTTAGATAGGAATTATATCTCACTGATATATTTCAGTATCTCATTGAAAATCATAAGATAAAATATTAAGTGACTGACCTTTAAATGGTATATCAAACAAAGAACTTTTTTGTCACACAGACTGGGTAGAATATGAGCTACAATACTGTATGAGCAACACAAGAGATCCTGATCATACTGTTCCTAAGCTGTCTGATCTGTGTCTATTATGTTTGTGTCTGATCTGTGTCTGTTCTGTTTGCATCTGATCTGTGTCTGTTCTGTTTGCATCTGATCTGTGTCTATTCTGTGTCTGTTCTGTTTGTGTCTGATCTGTGTCTGTTCTGTTTGCCTCTGATCTGTGTCTGTTCTGTTTGCATCTGATCTGTGTCTATTCTGTGTCTGTTCTGTTTGTGTCTGATCTGTGTCTGATCTGTTTGCGTCTGATCTGTGTCTGTTCTGTTTGCATCTGATCTGTGTCTGTTCTGTTTGCATCTGATCTGTGTCTGATCTGTGTCTGTTCTGTTTGCATCTGATCTGTGTCTGTTCTGTTTGCGTCTGATCTGTGTCTGTTCTGTTTGCGTCTGATCTGTGTCTGTTCTGTTTGCATCTGATCTGTGTCTGTTCTGTTTGTGTCTGATCTGTGTCTGTTCTGTTTGCATCTGATCTGTGTCTGTTCTGTTTGCGTCTGATCTGTGTCTGTTCTGTTTGTGTCTGATCTGTGTCTGTTCTATTTGCATCCGATCTGTGTCAGTTCTGTTTGCGTCTGTACTGTGTCTGTTCTGTTTGCGTCAAAATGAGTCCATATGAGGTAATGGGTAAATGATTTGTGTGACAGCTTTATTTTGACTATCATTGACCATAATTGATAGAGTATATTTTGTGGACTTAATGCAACTTTTTCTTTATATATAATGACGTAAAGTTTTAACTGATCATTATAATAATGAAATACATGTATCTCAAAACCTTTGGAATTGTAAGAATCAATTTTTATTTCGATATGTGAAAGGTGAACAATATGAGCAAAATTTCATTGAAAGTGGATGCGAATTACAATATTGGCAGTGAGCTATGATGTAAAGCTACCCTCAAAAGTCGAAGTCCCACTATCGACTTTAAGCGACCTATTTGGTGTACCGCCATTTGCATCAATCACAGCTCGGTACCTGCTACGCATTGATGTGAAGTAACTCTGTATTTCTTGCTGATTGATAGCACCAAAATCTCAGATGATATCTTGCTCAAAGGAAAATAAATTTAGCTACTGAGGCAGAGCTCAACTGGCCTTTTCACCAAATCCCAAATATGCACTGTTGGGTTAAGTCCGGACTTCTTGCGGGCATTTGGACAACTCAGACTTGAGGCAGCAATGCCTGTGTAGGTTTTGAAATTCATGGGCAGCAATTTACCTGTCTTAAATTGCCTCCTGCAGTCAAAATTCTAACTTCTCCAGGGTTGCCACATACCTTGAAAAGTCAGGGAAAAATGATTTTTTTTCAAGGTCAGTGAATTGTCAGGGAATTTTGAAAAATGGTCAGTGAAAAAATACATTTTAGAAAAGTCAGGGAAAAGTCAGGGAAAAATGAAAGTCTGAGTTGATGTTTTGAATTTTTCAGTGGCTATGGCAGTCTTCAAACAGTATTTATAAGTATTACTTTCAAACATTGATTATTTAATAATATAAAAACATTCCTAAGCATGAAACCTTAAAAGGTTTGGGATGTTAGACTGATAGGTTAAGTCAACTCACTGAGATTTTATTGTGCACACTGTTTATCAGAGTTATTTTTGTTGAGTTAAATGTTTTAACATTAGAGGTGTATGACATGACTGTATGTACATGTATAATCATGATGATTTTAAATGCTTTTGTGACCATTTATGTTGATATAGTGTCCATAGCTTACATGTAAATGTTGCTTAATGTGTAAGATTGACTGAAGTATTACTACCTTGTAAGAAAATCATTTAATAGTATCTGTACTATTATCACTGACTAATATAACCATGAAAAGGAAGTCTGATTTATTTGAAATTTGTTAAGGTTATTATTCTAAAACAATAAAAATGTAGATGGGAGGATTGGACGCCTGAAGGGGAGGAGGAGGCCGAAAAATTGTGGTTGTATTGGTCAGTGAAAAGTAGGGCTGAGTCAGGGAAAAGTCAGGGAATAGTCAGGGAATTTTATTTCTTCAGCTCTGTGGCAACCCTGTTCTCTTTCATGCTGAAATAGTCATTTCTGCCATGTTTTAAGTTTTTATATATCGGCATTTGATACACAACAAACTACCACAACTTTAATTTGAGGAAATTGTCGCGCTGAAAGTGCAAAAAGTTTAAATCAAGCAAACTGGCCTGTCTGAGCACAATTGTATATGGACTCGAAATTTAATGATATGATTCACTGCCTAATTAACCTAGTAACATATCGCCAGATTTTTACCTCAATATACCCTGTAGATGATGAATTTAGATATTTTAAAAAGTGATCATTTGGAACTTTCTGTTAGTGTATATATATGTATGTAGTTACCGTACTTGTGCCCCAAGCCTTGAATATGAAAAATGAACCAGTATTGCATGTAGATTAATTTAGAAACAAATTTATGAATTCTATCATTCAAAACATAAACTGAAATGAACTGTATAAAAAATATTTACTTTTTAATGAAATCAATTGCATCTTTTCTTAAATGCATTTGAAAATTGCATTGGGTAATTTATGTGTTTTTGATATAGATCTAGCATATTACAAAACCAGTGATGCACAATGAGGCAGTTGAAATAGATATGTAACATTTTAGGCAATTGTTTAATGCTTACCATTAACAGCATTAGTTTTATCTTTGTGTACATAAACATTATACATGTATGACAAGTTATGCAACTTTGAGAGATACATACTGTTTGAATCTTGGAATGAGTGAACTAGTCATTGCTTAGCTTCTTGTATTTCTTGAGTAGCATATTGTTTGAATCATGGAATGAGTGAACTAATTGTGCCTTACCTTCTCACATTTCTAGTGTAAAATATGTAAAAAAGGTTTGATAACAGAATGAAATTTTATTCCGGTATAAATGCGTTTTTCAAACAGCATGACTGTGAGGTATTACTTACCTGGGTATATATTTAAAAGAAATGTAAAGGGAAGTAGTAATATCTTTACAAATGAATATCTTTCTCTGGTATCCAATTTGAAAATAAATTCTACATGAGGTAAAGAGTAAATTGCATCGCAATTAGAAAACATAGAAGGCTAAATTGCATTGATTCAAAACAGTGATATATGTATTTGTGTCTTGTATCTTTTACAGTGTTTAAAATTGAAAAATGAAAAATAAAAAAAAATAAAAAATGTTGATAAATCCTGTTGACTGCTCCTGGTGTGAATGAGATTGAAGCTTTTGCCCCAGAATCAGGAGGTCTTGGTTTTGAGCCCCAGCTGTGACATACCAAAGTTGTAAAAAATGGTACTGATATAGCTTTCTTGCTTGGCGCTCAGCATATATATATAGGGTAGTTCCAGGAATGGTTTGCTTGGTGTTAGGATAATGTTGCTGGGTGGTATGGTATTGTGTCACATGTCTATGGCGTGATACTGCAGTGTGGCAGCACATTATCTTTCTCTAGTAGACATAGCCTCCAAATGACTGAAATACTTTTGGCGGGAAATTAGACCCAACAAATAGAGATATCCGTTGAAAGTGATGACCAGAAAAACCAGACATCTTTAATAATAAAGAGTCGAGAGACTTTTTAGCTCACCTGAGCACGTGTGCTCAGGATGAGCTTTTAGGATCGATGAATGTCCGTCCTCCGTCCGTCCGTCCGTCCGTCCGTCGTCCACAATTTGTTCGTTTGCACTCTAGCATCTTCATTTTTGAGCATTATCTTCAAACTTTAAAACATGTTATGACCATAAAATCTCGGCCAGTTCGATTATGGCTGATATCGGAACATTAGGTCAGGAGTTATGCCCCTTTTAAATTCAAAAGCAGATTCACATTGTTTGCATCTAGATCTTCATTCATGAGCAATTATCTTAAAATTTCAATCAATGTTTATGACCATAAAATCTCGGCCAAGTTCGATTATGGCTGATATCGGAACATTAGGTCAGGAGTTATGCCCCTTTTAAAATTCAAAAAAGCCAGATTTCACATTGTTTGCACTCTAGCATCTTCATTTCATGAGCAATTATCTTCAAACTTTATATCAATGTTTATGACCATAAAATCTCGGCCAAATTCGATTATGGCTGATATCGGAACATTAGGTCAGGAGTTATGCCCCTTTTAAAATTCAAAAAAGCCAGATTTCACATTGTTTGCACTCTAGCATCTTCATTTCATGAGCAATTATCTTCAAACTTTATATCAATGTTTATGACCATAAAATCTCGGCCAAGTTCGATTATGGCTGATATCGGAACATTAGGTCAGGAGTTATGCCCCTTTTAAAATTCAAAAAAGCCATATTTCACATTGTTTGCACTCTAGCATCTTCATTTCATGAGCAATTATCTTCAAACTTTATGACATTGTTAATGACCATAAGACCATAAGGTCTCGATTGAGTTCGATTATGGCTGAGATCCGTCAATTTGGTCAGGAGTTATGCCCCTTTTAATATAAAAAAAAGCCATATTTCACGTTGTTTACACTCTAGCATCTTCCTTTTTTTAGCAATCATCTTCAAACTTTATGACATTGTTAATGACCATAATGTCACAATCGGGTTCAATTATAACTGATATTGACTTGTAAATTTAGAAGTTATGCCCATTTCACCATAAAAAAAGCCAGATTTCACTTTTACACTCAAGCATCTTTATTTCTTAAGCAATCATCTTTCTCAGGTGAGCGACCAAGGGCCATCTTGGCCCTCTTGTTTACTCATTTTACAGAAACCATCAATTCAGAAATGATAATTCTACTATAAATATTCATGAAGCAGAGGTATATCAAAGCAACTGAAAATATAGTTGATATTGTTAACTTTCATTTAAAGAACAAATTACAAAGGGGGACTACTCTGCCAGGCCTGTTTAGTATTTCATGTATAATTTAAGATTACAATTTAGCCTACAGGTATGTTAAGCCATCCATAGAAAATAGTTTCAATTTGGCCTTATCAGCTTCAGAAATGGCGGTACCTGTAGGCCAAGTAAGATGGATATATTTGAATAAATATACATACGATTAAATAAGATACATTCCATCCCTGCTCGAGGTGGTTAATGATTCACTATTCGCAACAAGTGCTTGAAAAATGTCTGAAGTAGTGATAAATAAAGATGAAGTTGTAGGTTGTGTACATTTAAAAATGTGATTTACCAATACATCATAAGTTTTTTGGCTTTTTGGGGGGCTTTTTATTGGGAAACAAGGTATACTTTGACAACATTTTTGATGGTTTTTATGTCCCATCAGAGATTAAAAAGACTTTATTTACATGTGGCAAGTTAGTGTGGTATCATGTCACTAACTTGTTCATGGTAGTTTAAACTTATTTATATTACGTCGAATGGAGAACGAGTTCTTACGACTTATACTAATTCCTCTCAACAGTTCCTGGGTTTGAACTCACAGCCTTTGGATTGCACCATTGACCATGGCGCCCGTTTATGTTGTGATAAGCCGCACTGTATCTGTCCTACACCAATTGACTGAAATACTGTTTGGTGGGACATTAAAACTTGTGGAAAATTCCTGTACCTCCATTTTTTAGGTTTTTTATTTAAACTTGAAATAGGGACAGGGATTAAACCCACATCCATTCCATCCCGTAGTCACTCTTATTACATGTACAGGTGATGGAGGCTGATAAACATGAAATGAATAATTCCATCCCATAGTCACTCTTATTACATGTACAGGTGATGGAGGCTGATAAACATGAAATGAATAATTACTCTCAAATATTCTTACTCACATATTTAAAAATATGGTTTAGTCAAGAAGAAAAAGGCTTTTTTCTGCATAAAAATTAAGTTTAAGCTTTCTGTTTTTGCATTGAATGGGGATAAAGTTCTTTCAGCTTATGTTACTCTTTCTCAGTGGTTTATTCTCGGCCCTATGAAATTTGAACCTGCAGCCTCTAGATCTGCAGTCATATAATTATGCTACCACTAGACACAAAGGGACACAAAGGGATTCAGCATGAATGATAATGCTGTTCTAAATGATGATATATAATGTAAGGGATACTACTCTACTCAGGGCCAGAATTGTACCCATAACAACAAAATGCAATTATCTTTGACATTTCTGAAGGAATCCTCAACTGTTTTAAACTTATCACAAGGTAATACAATGACAATCCTGAAAATCATTGTTTTTTCTTTGGTAAAATGATAGTTATGAAGCAATAAAGCTCAATTTTGCAACATACGGCAATTTTCAGTCCATTAGTACACCCGGGTTACAAGAGTGAGATACTAGGTTGAGTCAAGGCGATAATCATCAGACTGTAGACCATGGAAACCATATGCATTTTCTTGAACATAATTATTAATTTCCTTTATCATTGAAAAAAAGTCTCTTTATCAAACCAGATAGGTTTACCAGTAAAACTTATATCATTAAACAGAAGTAAAAACATAGAAATAAAACTCATGTTTTAGTCACAATACATGGCCAGTGAAGTGTTTTCATAGTTTTAAT
>CM037786.1:22204205-22254205 GCA_021229015.1 Solen grandis
AGTTTACCATCTCCATGCATAATCATATAAACTCAGATTAAAATGAAGATTGGGCCAAAACTGTGGCCCTAGAGTGTTCACAAGGTTTTTCAAGGATTTGACCTAGTGACCAAGTTTTTGACCCCACATGACCCAATTTCGAACTCATCTGAGATATCATGTAGGAAAACTCCTGACCAAGTTTAAAGTTGTGGCCTCTACAGTGTTCACAAAGTTTTTCTAAGATTTGACCTGGTGACCTAGTTTTTGACCCCACATGACCCAATTTCGAACTCATCTGAGATATCATGTAGGAAAACATCCTGACCAAGTTTTATGAAGATTGGGCCAAAACTGTGGCCTCTAGGGTGTTCACAAGGTTTTTCTAAGATTTGACCTGGTGACCTAGTTTTTGACCCCACATGACCCAATTTCGAATTCATCCGAGATATCATGTAGACAAACATCCTGACCAAGTTTCATGAAGATTGGGCCAAAACTGTGGCCTCTAGGGTGTTCACAAGGTTTTTCTAAGATTTGACCTGGTGACCTAGTTTTTGACCCCACATGACCCATTTCGAATTCATCCGAGATATCATGTAGACAAACATCCTGACCAAGTTTCATGAAGATTGGGCCAAAGTTGTGGCCTCTACAGTGTTCACAAAGTTTTTCTAAGATTTGACCTGGTGACCTAGATTTTGACCCCAAATGACCCAATTTCGAACTCATCCAAGATATCATGTAGGAAAACATCCTGACCAAGTTTCATGGAGATTGGGCCAAAACTGTGGCCTCTAGAGTGTTCACAAGCAATTGTTGACGACGGACGACTGACGATGGACGATGCATGAGGGACAAAAGGCGATCACAAAAGCTCACCCAAGCACAAGTGCTCAGGTGAGCTAATTACAGGAACGCTCTGTTAATTTTGCTATGGTGGCAAAAAAGTAACTGAATGGGAAGCCTTTGGATCAGACTACATGTATACACAACATGCATAATTCCAATGTAGTTGCCCCTTCTTAATACAATGGAGGGACATATAAATACTTTTTGCTCTTCTTTGTTAATTGAGTATACAAAAAAGAGTTGCCAGACTAAGTGATTACACAATTTCTATAAGGTGTCACAAACTTGAAGCATGATGCTATAACCCTTTACATTCATATTGACTCTTTTTGATATATTTGCAAACAACACAGATCCAGATCGGACAGATCCTATAGGAGTCTGCACAGCAAAGCAAAATCCATTGTTTCATATACCAAAAAAAAGTTCAGTCAAGTGTAAGGGTACCATGGTCCAATAGTAATGTACCCCACTGTGGATCCGAAGGTTGTGGGTTTGAGCCCCATTGGGGGGCATGAATTTTTCTTGACCTTCCAAGGCCCAAAATACTGGTCCAACCAAGGTACCATTGAGAGGAATTAGTACAAGTTGTAAGAATTTTCTTCCCAACCAAAGCTAAAATAAATAAGTTTAAACTAAAGTTCAGTAAATTAATATTCATCAAGTCATAAATTTGATTATTTATGAAAAAAAAGGGCTAATAATCCTAGCTGATCACCCCTCACCAGTCTTGTCTGGTCTGCATGAGGTCCATGAACTGTTCCTTTGTCCAGTTGAGAGGATGGTGGTCCTTCAGAAGAAACAGGGCATGCCAGCGGTCCAGCTTGAACGTGTTGGAGGCACTGTACGACCACTTCCTCTCGATACGCCCGAATATGTCCTCCGCGGTGAAGTGTTTGAAGTTACAGAAGTCACAGTCTACTTTTGTTTTGGCATTCAACTCTTCTACGCTGGAAACAGAAATAACCAGTTACTACCGGTAGTTATTTCTACCTTACATCTCCATAATAATTGTAAATCAAGGACTGACCGCAAAACCATATGTCTAAGTGCATAAAGAATAAGGAATTTCATGATAAGCCCTTGAAATGTGCGCCATTTTCA
This sequence comes from Solen grandis, assembly GCA_021229015.1. Classification (NCBI taxonomy): domain Eukaryota; kingdom Metazoa; phylum Mollusca; class Bivalvia; order Adapedonta; family Solenidae; genus Solen; species Solen grandis. Next base: position 22,206,141 of record CM037786.1, read on the forward strand.
ATAATGTGTTATGTAAATAAGAACATAATAATAATTCTCTAAGAAGGGATGGTCAAAAAGTACTTGTAGGGAAATATCCAGTGACAGCTTGAGCAGATATACTTTACTATATATTTCACTGAAGTGGTTTTGAAAAACAAAATTATTAAATTCACAATGTGCCATACACCAGCCAATGTACAAAAGAGGTATAACATTTATTAATCAATTCACAGTAATACAACAATCACTTATCCTAAATAAAATTGCATTGGGATGAGCCCTAGTTTTAGACATAGCTTCTGGAAGTATATGACATCATTCCTGTTCAAAGCAGAGATGAGAGATTTAATTTAGGTCAGGGTAATCTCACATGGACTTGCAGCACTTTAGTCCTTGACAAAAGTTTAATACTTGCCAAAGAGTCCTCCCAAAAGAGATGCTAATGATTCCCCAAGATTTGAATCCAGGGGCCTGTTTTATTAATTTTGATTAAACAAACTTGATCTTATCTGTAAAATGTTGTCCCATAGAGTGTCTATTAAATTTTTGTTTGCCTGATAAAACATATAGAAAAGTGACCTGTTACATTGTCTTTTACAAACTCAACAGTTTTTGAAAAGAGGAAAATCACAAGAATAATTTAACATCAGTGAATGTAAGTATTAAACAAAGATTTTTTTCATACAAAGTTTTGCAAAATAGGACCCTGGACTCCAATTTAAGAGCTAGTGAGAACCCTATGCCAGGCACTGCGTAAGATGAAACTAAAAGAAAGGGTTTAACAAACATGTGGAATTCTGACTCACTATTCTCTTTCCGGTTGTTGTGGAACAGACATTGGACGTTTACTCCGGATAGGGTTGTACATGTTCTGCTCCCGAGTATACTCATTGTAAAACCCGATCACTTTCTGTAACAAATTAAAAAAAAACAAAAACGCTCATTAGGTTCACCACAGTTGAGAGTTAAAAGTGTAGGTTCTAAATATTTGTTTCTTAAACAATATTGAAAACAAGCTATGTTCGAATGAACGCCATGCCTTCAGGGAAGGGGGTCTTGGGAGTCAAAGTTATTTGAAGGTCAAGGTCACCTGGCAGGTAGAGCTCATCAAGGTGCATGCACCTGTGCAGTTTGGAGGCTGTAGGTAAAAAGACTTCCGTGTTATGGTCAAAGTTAAAATTTTGTGACAAACAGACAGACCAAAAACAATATGCCCCGATCTATCGATCCAGGAGCATAAAAATAAAATTTAGAATTATTCGTGAGAGTTGTCGTTAACATTGGTGGTAATGAAATCATCTGTAGTAGTAGTAGCAGCAGCTATATAATAGGAGTAGTAACTAGAGCTATCACTGATTCATCTGCAAACCTACTTAATATTGAAATATCAGATAAAGCATTTATTGCCATCTTCACAATAAACACAAACACTGGACCAAGGTGATGATAAAATCTCAAAATAGGTGTATTGTACATTCTGTAATACAAGACAGAACACAACATTCCAGCAATGCTTATGCTATCTTTTGAAATAAAATACTCTGACAAAATCGGAAACTGCACTTGAACTTGATATTGTGTTTAGCATTAAGTGTATTTAATACAGGACGAGTGAGATTATCAAATCAGGAAGTGCATGTGGCTATTTGTGTTTGTTTGTATATTGTGCTTAACATTCCATCAACAGTATTTCAGTCATATGGAGGCTATGTCTACTTGAGACAGATATAGTGCTGCCACACTGCAGTATCACACAATAGACATGTGCCACATACCCAGTCACATTATCCTGACACTGGGCAAAGTAGTTTTGGAACTATATATGTGTATATGCTGAGCGCCAGGCACCAAGCCACCAGAGCAAGTATTTATAACTCTGGTATATTCCCTCTGCCACCAGGGGACAGTCCTATTATTATTGTTTACCCTTGCTGTGACAGTATTTCAGTCATTTGGAGACGATGTCTACTTGAGACAGATATAGTGCTGCCACACTGCAGTATCATGCTGTAGACATGTGGCATGATACCACACCCAGTCACATTATCCTGATACTGGGTCAACGAATCCTGGAACAATCCTTATGTGCTGAGCGACAAGCCAGGGAGCTATACCATAACCATGTTTTACGACTTTGGTATGTTGTGGTCAGGGATCAAACTCCTGACCTCCTACTCCTGAGGCCAACGCTTTAACAACTCACCACAGGGGAGAGTCTCAGTCATCTAGCTAATTAAAGGAAGACACCCAGGTAGGACCACTGACCAAAAGCTTTCTCAAATGAAAAATCCGAATGACCCCGCTGTGATTTGAACACACACCAATAATACAGACTATTGATAAAAAATAGTCACTTTTATTGCACTGAAATGCACATATTTGCTTACCGGAGGTTTTGAGGTGTGGGAATTACGGTTCTGCCGGCGTTCATGGCCTATCCGCCAACCATACTTATCCTATATATCATTTACTAATAGTGATCAGCGAGATTGTATTTTGGTTGCTGATGTTTAATTTTCCATGTAATAATCAATATGTGTTATGAAAATGAATGCCGGTTCAGTATTGTTTAAAATTTGAATAAACTGTTAAATACATAATTTACTTGTTATTGAATTTCAGCCCTCTTGCAATAAAAGGTTAATGGATAGTGGATAAGTTAATTAGAATTAGTATGTGTACTTCAATGTCAAGAAACTACATGTGTGGTAAAATTTTGATGATGGGCAGAGATTCTAATCATCAATATGTCCTCTCACCTGATGGTGGGCCTCTGTAAACAAGTCCTCCTTGTTGCCGAGCCATTTCTTGACCTTCTTGGCAAAAGTATTCGATATCACCACTTCCCCATCTTGCTGTGTCACAGTAAACATACTAGTGAACATGTTATAAAACTTCCTGGAATGAAAATTTGATAGAAAACAATCAGAAATGTATGTGCAAGAAATTTGTAAGACTGTACTGCAAAAAATAAAATATGGAAATTGAGGTTTAAGTGCAGATCTAATATTATGATGGACTCATGAATAAAATAGGGGGCTGGGCCTGAATCGCTCACCTTCATTGCCTATTATAGCAAAGACAGACTGAATACATAATCCATACAGAAGTACAGCAACATTATCTAAATTCCACACAAAAGTGTACCTACCATCCCAAATTTGAAGGTCAAAGCTCTAATAAGTCTATATGAAATCAAGTGACCCCTGGGGTGGGGTCAATTTTGACACTAGTGCCATGTTTTGAACAGATTTGGTTTAAGTCAGCTAGTAAACATCTAATATCCAGCCCTTGTGGTTTTTGACACAAACTTGGTAGAGATCCACTAGGCCATGTTACACACCAAATATCTACACTCTAGACCTTGTGGTTAATGACAAGAAGATTTTTCTAGTGTTTTATTTTTTATTTTTCTTATTTATGTTCTATGCAATATCAAGTCACCTCCAGGGCCTTGATTTGAACAAACTTGGTAGAAGTTCAATCAATAGGCCATGTTCCACACCAAATATCTAAAAACCAGGCCTTGTGGTTTCAGACAAGAGGATTTTTCTAGTTTTTCCTATGTAAGTTTATGTAAAATCAAATGAACCCTTAAGCGAGGCCAATTTTGACCTCAGGGTCATGATTTGAACAAACTTGATAAAGGTCCATAAGACAATACTACTTTTCCCCTAAAAACAGAGAGAGAGAGAGCCCTGCATTTTTTAAAGAATGCTTTCAATTTGTATTTTAATGTTCCTTTTATATTGATTTGGAAATAATTCTTTTAACATTATACTAATCCTTCTCAGGTATTTACCATCTTGAACGCCCTAGAAATACCCTTGCCCCCATTTAACTTGCAACCTTTGAAGCCATGGTCATTGGACACTACCAGTGGATCATGTTTACGATGATTTTCAAGGAGCAATTGTTGAAAAACTATCTACTAGTATTTGAAATACAATGAAAAATACTCTCTAAGGAGGGGAGTAAAATGCCAGCTTCACTTTCTCATGATTGACTGATTTTTGATTGATATGTTAGCATAACACTAACTCATCTTTACTTAATTGTGCACCTGCGACATAATACCCCTGACAGGAAACCATTGACCTTTCTCTTGACTCATATGACAAGTATCACATCCTGAACAGAGCATAACTCCTGTATCCTGGTTGAAAAAAAAGGCCAAATACTTAAAACTTGTATTTGGACTGCAAGTCACAAAAACAAAAAATAAATACCCCCCCCCCCCCGATTTTAATATAGTTATATGAAATCTTAGTTTCACAAAATCAATTTAACCCTTTCCCTCATATATACTCATTTTGACACCCTGAATAGGTATCACATAAAGCCTGATCTGCAGAAAACCACAGTTAAACCTTACCAAATTTAATTACAAAATACTCATTTCCAGACCACTGAGGAGCAACGAACAGCATAAAACCTGATCAGCCTCGCAGGCTGATCTGGTTTTATGCTGTTCGCATAGGTCTTTTTATGGTGTCCTCTATGAGGGAAAGGGTTAACCAAAAATTGTCTAAACATACCTAAATATAACACGTATTGGATGTCCTGAATGTTCTGGGTACCAAGATATAGCAGAAACCATCACAAATCACATGACACCATACTTTGACAGTTACTACTTTGTAATATTAAACTGCCTTGATTTTGAAATATGATAATGAAGCAGAATGGAATGAAATGCATTTCTGACTATAATGTAGACCCATTATAACACCCTCCATTATAACACAGTAACAAATATGACACAGTCCAAACTAAATCTCAAATCTGTATTTTGTGATTGTTTAAGTCGACTTTGGTTCATTTTTGCATGAATACATGGTCCATTGCAATGCAGCAATTAGACTTGAGCTCTAAATATAGCTCTATAATAGATCTCTGTTCTGGACACTTTCTTGCTATCTGATGTTGGTGCCGTGACCAGGATGCTGCTACTATAAGGTGAAGGTCAATGTTAGGTGAAAGTCAACATAAGGTGAAGGTCAATGTACCTGCATTCTGGCTCCTTCGCTTCTTTCCATATCACCAGTATGGCTGGGAGTTCCTCCAGGGCTGTTGGGGGTGTGGTACCCTGCAGACATGTCGCATCGAACCATGCCTAAAAACAAAACATTAAGATGAAGTACAATCTCAGGCTCAAACTTAAGTTTCACACTCAAATCTCTGTTGTACCTTAGATGGGCAAGCCCCGTGTTCTTAAAAATAACGAGAGCTGTCAGAGGACAGCACGCTCGACTATTCAAAATGCTTGTTGGTAAATCAAATGAAATCTATTTCAATTCTTGCCTTTCACATACCCTGTATATAATAATAGTCAAAAATGATATACCATGATAGTCTGATACCCTTTAATATTTTTATGATGTTTAAAATCAATCCCATGCCTAGTTACTAAGACATAAGCACAATAACACTGTGCATGCAAAAATTTAACCAAAAATCCAAGTTAGAAAAGGACCATAATTTGCATAAAATTCAGTCCAAAAGTTATCCTTCTTAGTTTTCTGATGTCCCTGAAGACACTCCTTAACTTTCTAGTCAATTCCACAAGTAATTTCTGAGATATAAGCTGGATAGTAGCTTGATGCAAAAATTTGACCAAAATTCTAAGTTAAAAGGGGGTAATAATTTTTAATATATTCCATCAAGTGTATCTTCCTTTACAATATGATACTCCTTAACATATTAAAGATGTTTCAAATCAATCCCATGTCTGGACTCTTGAGATATAAGCATGAAAGTACCTTGCATGCAAAACGTTAACCAAAATTTCTAAGTTAAAAAAGGGGCCATAATTTGCAATATATTCCATCAAGAGTTATCTACCTTGATAGTATGATACTCCTAAACATATTAAAGATGTTTAAAATCAATCGCATGCCTGGATACTGAGATATTAGCATGAAAGTAACTTGCATGCAAAACTTTAACCAAAATTCTAAGTTAAAAGGGGGTCATAATTTTTAATATATTCTATCAAGTGTTATCTTCCTTTATAGTATGTTACTCCTAAACATATTAAAGATGTTTCAAATCAATCCCATGCCTGGATTCTGAGATATAAGCATGAAAGTACCTTGCATGCAAACTTTATCCAACATTTCTAAGTTGAAAAGGGCAATAATTTGTAACATATTCCATCAAGAGTTATCTACCATAAAAGTATGATACCCCTAAACATATTAAAGATGTTTAAAAATCATTCCAATGCATGGATACTGAGATATTAGCATGACAGTACCTTGCATGCAAAACTTTAACCAAAATTTCTAAGTTAAATAGGGGCCATAATTTGTAACATATTCTATCAAGAGTTATCTACCATGAAAGCATGAGACCCATAAACATATAAAAGATGTTTCAAATCAATCGCATGCCTGGATACTGAGATATAAGCATGAGTTTATCTTGTATGCAAAACTTTAACCAAAATTTCTATGTTAAAAAGGGGCCATAATTTGTAATATATTCCATCAAGAGTTATCTACCCTGGTTGTCTGATGCCCCTTAACATATTCATAATCTTCAAGTCAATACCATGAATAGTTATTGTGATACAAACTGGATAGTAGCTTGCACACAAAACTTTTACCAAATTTTCTATTGCATGCAAAATTTTTACCAAAATTTCTAAGTTAAAAAGGGGCCATTATTCATATTAAATTCGGTCGAAAGTTATCTACCTTGGTTGTCTGATGCCCCTGAACATATTTATAAACTTTCAAGTCAATACCATAAACAGTTATTGAGATATAAGGTTGATAGTAACTTGCATGCAAAACTTTAACCAAAAGCTGCAATGCCACCACCGACGCTGACGCCAGGGTGACTACAATAGCTTTCATGTTCTTCGAACAGTCAAGCTAAAAATGGTACTTAAGTATGATTTTCATACTCCAATTCAAACTATGCCCATTAGTTCAATAGGGATTTGAGTATGGTACTCAAAATTGAGCCTGAGATTATACTAAATTTTTATTTCTTTATTTTTTTTAAAATTTTCGAGAACATGAGCCTGATCTGGTGTAAAACTGAGCTACAATACTGAATGACCCTGATCAGACAGCTCCTGATCTGGGTCTCCTCTGTTTGCTAATGCGTCAAATGCATCTATATGAGGATAAGGGTTAGGGTGAATCTTGACAAACAATTTTTCAGTTTTTTCTTAAATTTATGACAATATAAACAAGAAGGCCATGATGGCACTATATTGCTCACCTGAGTACCACTGCTCTTAAGGCAACCTAAAGTTTTATGGAACATAACTCCCATACAAAGCTTAATAATCCTTGGTTATACATCTGATCAAGATTGCTTTATAAGTGTGGATGCTAGAATTAAACAAAGATAAATATGACATTTTTCATACTTCAAAGGCCATTATTGGAGAAAGTAGTCAAATTCGAAATCAGCCTTGGCAAGATAATAGTCATTAATATTACCATCAGATTTGCGCAAGTTTACTTTCTAGATAATACCTTGGGAGCTGAATTTTCAAGGGATCAGCTTTGTTTGAGCAGTTTTGGTAGAAGATAATGATGTGATCATTTTGGTTAAATGAAATTAAATTCTTATCAACATATTTAGAGAAGAAGACATATAATAAAAAAAAAAATATAAAAAAACTGGTAATATTTATTTGGTTGCCATGGATCAATTTTATTTTGGCAAATTTTGTAGAGAATTACCCAAAGAATACCTGTGCAGGTCTCTATAGTTTTCACTGTATACATATAAGGCAAGTTAGCTCAGCCCCTTGATGCTATGTTTTTTTACGGATCAGAATAATTTTAGCAATCTTGGTAGAGGGTTACCCAAGAAACATCTGTACTAAAACATTTTGAAATCTTGCTAGTAGTTTTAAAGGAGATGATTTCATAATTCATAATGTTTTTCTTTCTCCAAGCAACAATTTCATAAACCTTTTTACTGAACTTTGACCCTGTCAGTGATAATTGTACTGGACATATAATTAAATCAGTTAATGCTAGTGACTGTTTTCATGAGCCTCTACTTTTAAAACTATACTTTTTATGCCCCCACATCAATAGGGGGGCATACTGTTTTTGATCAGTCTGTTTGTCTGTCTGTCACAAAACTTTAACCTTGACCATAACATGGAAGTCCTTCCACCTACAGTCATAAACTTCACAGGTGCATGCACCTTGATGAACTCTACCACCAAGGTGACCTTGACCTTCAAATGACCTTGACCTCCTAAGGTCTACGTTTGAATGAACACACAAAAAAACAGTATAATCTTAAACTAATGCAGTTTGCAGGCTTGTAATACTGGTATGTAACTCTTAATACTTGTATGTAACTTGATTTCAGTACATTCACTGGATGCATAAAATATATGCTATTGAAATTAAAGTAGAATACATATTTCGATTTTGGGACTCATGATTTTTTAGCCTGGTGAGTACTTGGACTTGGCCAGCAGAAATTGTAGAAAAATCACTGCTTGTTTAAAGCATAAAACTGTTGCACAGGAAAAAAGACCAAGACCTAAATCCAATTGGTTAATCCACTTTTAAGAGAAAGAAGACACACATACGTTTACCTTTGCCATACTAACTGAAACAGTCATAAATATTTAACAGCTGCAACTGCTGCAGTGTAACTTGAGTGCTGCCACAAAACTATTCATCTCACTCTACATGTGTATCTTTATGCACCTTTGAACGGTCAACTCTCAGTTTGTAACAGACATTTGCTATTTACAATCTATTGATTAAGGCCTTGTGTTGCTCAGTTTTGCTTGATATCAAGTTTAACCCTTTCTTCTGAGGTCTGCCAATCTCCACTGCTGGCCACTTTTTACTTTGTATTTACCACTGAAAGGATGCTGAGGTCCAGTTTTAACGTAACTGGCTGAGATGTGAAGAATGTGGTTTCAAACAACCTTCACAAGATTTTTCACAACCTTCCCAGAAACAAAGTACTGGTCCAACCAAGGAATTGTCATGACAGATTAGTATAAGAACCTTTTCCATAATGATGAAAAATAAAAACTTTATCTAGATAATTATGTCCCTTTCAATTGCCATTATTAACCAGTTTTGGTGGGTGAGTGATTAGGACATTACCTTAAAGTTTGAGGTTTTACTAGCTGTAAAGTTTATACTGATCAAGTCACAATGTATTTCATTTTTATGTACTTCAGGGAAAAAATTAATGTGATATCTTATTATCCTGATGAAGACCAATGATGGACGAAACTAGTTGGTAAATAAAACCTGTCCACTTAACCGATGTTTGGTCGTATTCCACTTACTCTTTCTATCTATAGCTAATAAAGTTATCAGAACTTCAGCAAGAATTCCTTATATTCTATAGAACCTAATTCATTCACTGGCTTGCAATAGCCATCAAAATTACCCAAGGTCTTATCTACAGCTATCACTGAAGGTGATGAATACCTTAAATTACACCATCTTAATTTTTTTCGGCGTAGCTGTATAATTTCGATTTCAACTCGCATCTTAAACCAATCAAATGTATGCTAACAGCGGTAAATAATTCTAAGCTGAATAAAAGGACTCCTGTTATTGGTTAACGCATCGTTATGGACTATAAAATTACTGTAAATAAGGGGTGCAGCTTGTATATATCATTCAGCTTGGTGTTATTACTTTTCTTTTTGATGTAAACATGAAAGTGATTTCAGTAAGTTAAATACAATCCTTTTCCATCAATTGAGGAATACTACTTTGTGAAAATGATTTAAAACAACAAAAAAGAATCCACCGTGTTATGACATGAAACCCCTTAATTACTATGTATATTGAATTCTTCCAGCCTGCCGAGATGCTCTCATTGAAAATTAATTCGCCAAAACCAAAACAACTAATAACGCTTTTATATCATAATTGTCATATGCAATAATGATATGAACAAATATCAAACAAGCCTATTTTTACAGATATAATTTTTTGTATTACCGTCTATAAATAAGTATATTTCATAGCAAAAATACTGAACTATTTCTAGAGCGTACTAAATTTGTTGTGCGTCGGTCTTTCGCGCGCTTTTCCTCGGAATGTTCTAGAAGACTGGAAATCTCGTTTTTCTTTCATCCTACGCCGAATATCTTTTTTAAAGATATTTCTTGTTTAATATGAAAAGGCATTGAGTCTTTTGTAAAACAGGATACAATGTGATAGAATGGGGAATGGGTTATGAATTCCAGCTAATGGCTGGCCTTTCTCTTTTTTGTGGTTTACCATTGCTGTGACAGTATTTCAGTCAGATAGCAACTTCAAGATGATGACCAAGAGTGCAGAGACCTACCACAAGCCAGTTGGAATGCTTCCTCACATCTAAAAACTCTAAATTTCTGTCACTGAATGCTGGAATTATCAGAAGCCCAGATGCATATTTCCTACATATAGCAGTAAAAATGCACCCCGCCCCCTTTGCCATTCACGGCTAGGTAAACAAACAATAAAAAAAAAAAAACCCAAAAAAACATGTATTCTTGTAAATCGAGTCAATCACTAATAACCAATTATCCCAACATAAGTAACTGATAACCTATAAGTTAATTTGCACAAATAAGATGTCCATTGTAGATTTGTCATAAAAGCTTAACAAATTGTTTACAGTAAATTAGTATTCATCAAGTCATTTTTGTACAATCTTGGGTATTCATGAGGCAAAGGGTTAAGATGCATGCCTGAGGTCCAATTTCACTTAACTTTGTATTTTCACAAATTTGATCTTTGTCATAAGGACTTTGGCATACATAATGTCTAGCAACTTCATCTTTACAAGAAATAAAAAAACACACAGACAGAAGAACTTTTCCATTGCATTATAAAAACTTATTACTTTTTTGTGAAGAAAAAGTCATAAGAATAAAAACTAACTAAAATCAGTTTCTGTGATTTACATAATAATACATATTTTTTGCACAAAATTTAGTGAAACTAGCCCCTAGACTCAGCCCTTCAACTGTGACCACCAGAAACCTCACCTTATCCCTGAGCTGGCGATGACGGTAGGGCTCCCACTTGTTTGAGGCCTTCAGCTGGACATGTGGTGGCAGGCTGATGTTAGAGAAGAGGATGTACATGCTGACACACATAGTAAACAGCACCACAAACAGAATCAGGTTCTTCACCGTGATACTCCCGCCATTTGAACCTGTCATCTTTGTGAAGCAGCTCCACACAACCCTGTAGAACAGACACAGGCTTATATAAATACTGGAAGTTTTAGCCTTCCAAATTCTCCCTCCAATTTTTTTAAACTTGGAAATAGAATTTCAAATTCCTGCATGTCATCAGCAACAGACAGTCCAACCTACCTCATCTTCACAACCATTTTGCAAATGGCTCCCAACTCTTATTGCATTCCCACCCAATCTACGTCATCTCTTTGATCGTGTAGATGTGACATAAGGTGGTTAAAACTACAATCAATTTAAAGTACTGTTAGGTTGTGTGTTAATCAAAGTGCACAATGCACTAAGAAACTATCAGCATGATTTACACGATATCACTGTTATTTTAATTCCAGTATTTCAGCAGGGTTGAACAGTTATTTGAAGCAAAAAAATTCATACGCTTTACTGTGGCTGTAAGTCAGCTGAACTCACTCTTTGTTTCATAACCCCGCCAGCAGTCTTTCAGTTCCTTGAGCGTGTTGATTTGTTTTATAATGTTCCATTCATAAACTGCATACCTTATAACTGCATAGAAATTATAGGCTACTGAGTGCAGAGTGATATAGTGCAGTGAAAATGGCTGTGGTAATTATGCAAATCAGTGATGCCTATTTTTATTTATCAATATGTAAGACTGGAAAAAGATGGACAAGTATCCAATAATTTTCAAAGTGACGGGTAACAAAACAATATTCAAATCTGGCAGACTCAATGAATTCAGTAAGCTTTGCAGAACATTAATTATTTATGTCCTGCCAGATACCCAGTATAACTTTTTGACATGACCTATTCACATTGCAGGATTTTCCAACTTACTGTCTATCTAAGGCACTGTAGCATAATACTGCTACTGAAATGAATTTAAAATGAAAGTGTAACATTTGCTATAATTTAAAGGTGAACCACAAAGAAAATTTTACTTTTTCTAAAACCTTTCCTATTTTGTCCATTTACATAATGGAATTTTAATTACAAACATACATTTTTTTGCAAAAAAAAATCTCTTAAAGTATGTTAAATGTGGATTTTGTTATCTGCTGGACAGTATTTTCATTTTAGGATCACATGACTCCTATGACGTCATTGATAGACCAAGTGCCATTTGACTTCTTTATTTCATATAAATGTATGTAATCATTAATCATATTTAAAACATTTTAATCAAACAAGTCATATTTGTTTTGGTCTAGAATAAAGTTAAAGATTTATCAAGTAGTTTATGCAAAATTAATCGCAAATTTGATGAAAATAAATGATATATTTGTGATTATGCAATCAGATTGACTGTAAAATAAAATGTTAAATTCAAAGATAAACAGAAGTTTTCAAGTGAATAGAAGTTAAAGTTTCATAATTTGAATATGTTTTCACCACTATGCCTTGACATATTCCTATACTTTGGTGTTAGTATTGCAACCAGGGTTATTTCAATTTCCACAGGAAGAAATAAAGATATGGAATTAGTAGTACTTACCTTTCTTTCCTGCATTCATTCTGGTCTTCCTTTATATCTTAATTCCATTAAAAAAAATAACCCATAACTATTCATTTGTCAATCAATAAATCCTGTTTTAAGTAAGATATTTTCTCATGCCATGATTTTCAGATAATCAGAATCACATTTACATTTTTTTTTCTATTTCCTACAAAGACATAACTTATAAAATCAATTTGATTTGAATAATAATGGAACAACAGAACCTTCCTATATCTTATATATTTGCACTAATAATTCCCTTTACATTATCTTGAATGAAACTTGCCGACCTTAACCCTTTCCCTTATAGAGGATACCATGAAAAGACCTATGCGAACAGCATAAAACCTGATCAGCCTGCGAGTTACTCGCAGGCTGATCAGGTTTTATGCTGTTCACTGCTCCTCAGTGGTCTGGTAATAAGGATTTTACAATTAAATTTGGTAAAGTTTGAGTTTGGTTTTCTGCAGATCAGGCTTTATGTGGTACCTATTGAGTGCGTCAAAATGAGTCTATATGAGGGAAAGGGTTAAACATGTAAATTATGACTTAATCTGTGTCATTGTTGACTAACTGACAATGTTTCACCATCTAAGAACCCCGATTGTCTGTAAGTGTCTGCTCACATCTTAAAGTGATTGGCTTGACAATATGTCACACCCAGGGCCATAAATCATACCCACCAATTAGTCACCACCAATAAGGCATCTCTCCAACACAATCAATTAACCCAAGTAACTCATTTATTACTCCTGATTGTCCCCAATCATACCAAATCAAAAAGTTAATTCTTATCAGCAGATATGTTAGTTAACTCATTTACAAACATGGTCTTTGTGGAAACCCAACGCAGATACAGGATTTTAATGGGGAATAAGAGGTATTTTGATATAACTTTTATTAACGCTACTCATATTTTTGATATGACTAGGACCTTTATGTCAAATTGTCAATATTATCAAATATTGTTTTTAGAATACATCCTGATATGACTTTTTTTTTCCTTATGCACCCCTCCCCCGCCCCCCATCACTATTCAGTACATAATAAAGCGACCAGATTTATAAAGTCCGAATGAAGAACATATCTTAATATTTTTGATACGAATGTAAATTGATAAATTGAGCTACACATTTACACCGTTATACGTTCCATATCATCTTTGATTTATCTTGAAATAAGTTACAGTAACTGTAAATTGTTCAATAAAACATATAGTGCTCGCAGAGTTTTGTCTATTGATGACATCATAGCAAAGAGAGAGAAGTCAGTCAATCTTTAGTCACCAGGGTCATTTTTGCAACTTTCAATAGCCGATTTCATACAAACTACAAATAATTTTATCATATTTTTTTGTACAGAAGGTCTTACACTAATGTATTCTAACAGATCATAATGAAAATGAAATCTTTGTGGTTGACCTTTAAAGGTACTAAAAGCTTATCTGTACCTCTGTCAATTTCTGCTAATTTTTAGCCTGACAGACTGTTCATAATATTTATGAGATTGTCCATTACTACTGGTATATGATATCATGGACCATCACTTTTTCTACATGAGGAAATCCTGTTAAAAGTTACATAAAACATCAGACTTATACCTTTACCTCATGAACATAGCAAACTCGGTAAAGCCTGATCAACCTGTTAGTTATTGACTTGCAGCCATGGCCGCAAGCCTATTAATTTACTCAGATTTGTGATTCCCATCATTGTTCTCATAACATTTCGAACATGTTGCATTTCGCAGATAGCCAAAAGTATCCGTTTGTTTACATGTCATATGCGGGTTTCCCAAATTTTTAATGAATTATATAAAGGAACAACCAATCAGAACCACAGGGGCTCGAAGTTCTATATGACTTTGAGCCCCTGTGATCATCAGCTGGCTGCTTGTTCTGGTACTCTGCTTTGATTTTTAACAAAATACATGCCTAGACTTGACTATTTGAGCTAATTACGGGTGGAGGAAGACCCCGAATGCACGGAAACATCCAGGTAGCACCACCGACCTACCGCAAGCCAGCATGAAAATCCGAATGACCTTACTGGGATTCGAACCCACGCGATGAGGGGCTGAGTGAGTGTTAAAGTCAGCGACTCTACCCTCTTGGCCACGGAGGCCCCAAACCATTTATGATCATTAGCCTGATTATTATATTGGCCTTCACAGTTTGGTTTGTAATTTAGTAGATAATTAAGCAACCAACATATAACTCTTTGAAAAAAAATCTAAAAAAAAACTTTTGATGCAATCTGTTAATATATATACTCACAGTATTAAACAATACTTGCAAACATGTGCCAACAATTGTTGAAATCTATATTCCAACTTTACGACACAAGGGCGAGTCAATAGATAACCAGCCTAACCTATTTCGGGTTGAGATCTACCTTTTCTTTTTCAACATAATTTCCCTCCAGGGTTATGCACTTGGACCAACGGTGTTCAAGTGCCATCAGCCCAGAAGTGAAGAAGTCTGGGTCCTTTCCATGGAACCACTCCTCAACTGCCGCCATGACTTCTTCGTCAGACCGGAAATGACGTCCACGTATATCCTTTTTCAAATTTGGAAAAAGGAAGAAGTTGCTAGGAGCCAGGTCTGGTGGGTAGGCAGGGTGCGGTATTAATTCATACCCATTTCGCTCCACAGCATCCATTGCAACTTTACAAGTGTGGACTCTTGCATTGTCCTGTTGCAGCAAAACACCTTTGGAGAGTTTACCACAGCGTTTCTTGTGGATGACTTTCCTCAGCTGGTCTAGCAAGTTTGCATAGTATGCTCCAGTTATTGTACTTCTCTTGGGTAAAATGTCCAACAAAATAATGCCCTTTGTGTCCCAAAATACTGTGGCCATCACTTTGCCAGCAGATGGTTGAGTCTTGAACTTCTTTGGCCTTGGGGATCCCGGCCCTACCCACTGATGACTTTGGGCTTTATTTTCTGGTTCATAATAATGCACCCAAGTCTAATCCACAGTAACTAGATGCAAAAGGAATTCATCTTTTGACCTCAAATGCTTCAACAACGCACTGCATACTGATGCTCTCGTTACCATTTGCTCATTGCTAAGGGATTTTGGGACCCGACGGGCTGTAAGCTTGGGCATCCCTAAACGATCATGCAAGATTGTTGAAACTGTACCATGTGAAATGCCTAATGCCTGTGCTATTTCTTCAACCTGACTTCGCCTATCTGAGTATACCAGATCTCTGACTTTATTAACATTTCTTAGTCGGTGGCATCAACTGGGCATTCAGACCTGGCTTCATCTTCTAGAGATGTTCTACCACGTTTGAACTCCCCAACCCAGAATTTAACTTGAGAATAAGATGGTGCAGAAGACCCATACACATCAACTAACTCAGCATGTATGTCCTTACCAGTTTTACCTTTTAAATGCAAGTACTGAATTATAGCACAGTATTCCACTTTTGATGAAAAGCTTGCTTTTACATCACTAGCCAGGTTTGACATTCAATATCTGACAAACAAATGACCGTATACATGTGTAGCTTTGTACAGAGGTATAGTACAGGTATTGAAACAATGCGTGAAAATCGTGGATGTCTCGGTTGATCGGAGATGTCATAGGCTGGTTATTTATTGACTCGCCCTCATAAGTTTATTTGACAGTACATGACTATTATACTGGGGTCAAGACTCAAACAAAAACAGCTGGTGGTTAAGCAACAAGCGGTTAAAAATAAGCCTTTCTTTTAAAAGGAAATTTTATCAGATAGTGTTCTGCATCCTGTATCTTATACTCCATGCAAGTTTAATACAGATTCAGGCTGAAATAGTGTGGTGTTTGTCAGGTTAATTTGATTTTCAAAATTGCTAAGGCCAAAAGCAAAATATTGTTGTGTTTTTGTGAAAACAAGTGCAATTACTAAATCAACCTGAATGTGTTTTGCGGAAAGCAATCATGTCCACAAAATTAAAGTAAATGCAAAGTTCATAAGTAGAAAATACCAAATATTTTGTGCATATCCAAGTTCATGTGCATAATCTAGTCCTATAACATGCCTTTGTGGGTTCCAGTCTCAGATTTTTCATGTGAAAAAGCTTTCCAGCTGGCTTCTGATAAGTCAGGGATTATACCAGGTGTAAAACTTGCTGTAAACACAGAGGTACCACTCCCTGGAGCAAGCATTTCTTTGTAATTCTTGTGATTTTACTATCTCAAATTTTGGAAGGGCTAGGCAGAGAGACTGGTAGTTTTAGAAACTAAATTTACACCCCTGAAACACATGTGTTTGTGGACATACATGTATGTGTAAGTAGGTAATGATACTAACATATACATGTATAAGCATATACCTCAGAAATAAAGATGTCTTCCGTCTCCACCATGCTCCCCTCATAATAATGTCTCATCCAGTCTGGTTTTATCATGACATGCACCAAATTCACAATATTCTCTCCAAACACATGAAAGAACAATTGACCCAAGATATCCTCAATAGCCAAATAACTTCTTTTTAGATTAAAAAAAAAAATTTAATTATCTTACACATACGCAACTTAACACAGCTGTTGCTACATGTTTATAGAATCAAAAAGTAATCAATAAAACTTTATATGGCTATGTCACAGCTGTAGTCCAACACACGACTAAGTAGATGATTTCAAGCATAGCACCTATTTGCACATTATGGACGTTGTGTGTACTGTATAGCTACACGTAAATAAAACAGTTAATTTAAGAGTGAGCTAGGTATCCACACCTCATGACAATACACCTCCACATGACAGGAGAATTTGAATGAAGCAACTACATCTTTACACAAGCATGGCAATGTAGTAAGTGTAACTGATTATATCTCTACATGCCTGCTACTTTATCGCGATTCTGGGTTTTATCGGCTGATTGATGATTCAGTCTCCTTTAATCAATAGTTAAATGGATCACTCCAGGATCAGAGCTCTGAATAACTGACCACACTCAATTGGCAGACTCACAAAGTAAAAAAGATCCATTGCACATTAGTTTCTTGTTACTGATGTCTGACATTGTTCAGAAACACAAGAATTAAATTGTGGCTATCCAAATGATATGGCTCTGAATAAAGCCACTACATGAAACTAATCATCTCCTATTGCTACATAAACATCAACAAAATCAAGTCATCTTTTCTGTACCTGTAAACTGATAAACATTTGGCTAACTCAGTGTCTTGTGCAGAGTACACAAGTCATAACCCTGAAAAATGCATGCAGATTTACAAAGTAAACTGCCTTTACACAAGTTCAATTGAAACACACAGAAAAATGAATATATTAAAACAATCAAGGAAGCTTATTGTTGAACTCATATACTCTATTCATTGACTTTAACCGTTTCCCTCATAAAGCACACCATGAAAAGACCTATGCGAACAGCATAAAACCAGATCAGCCTGCGAGTAACTCGCAGGCTGATCAGGTTTTATGCTGTTAGCTGCTCCTCAGTGGTCTGGTAATGAGGATTTTACAATTAAATTTGGTAAGGTTTGAGTGTGGTTTTCTGCAGATCAGGCTTTATGAGGTACCTTTTGAGTGCGTCAAAATGAGTCTATATGAGGGAAAGGGTCAAAATAAGTCTATATGAGGGAAAGGGTCAAAATGAGTCTATATGAGGGAAAGGGTCAAAATGAGTCTATATGAGGGAAAGGGTCAAAATGAGTCTATATGAGGGAAAGGGTCAAAATGAGTCTATATGAGGGAAAGGGTCAAAATGAGTCTTTATGAGGGAAAGGGTTAAAGGTGGATGTATATATATCTGACAATTTTGTTTCATAACCTCAAACAAAGTTGAATTTATAACACTCTCATCGAATAAACAAAATGAATTTTTCTGAGTTTGCTGGACATATCATTACAAAGAAAAGACATTTTTAGGGTTGTTGTACACAATTGCTTTAGAACACTCAATATTTCTGATCTGAAATGAAGTTTTACAATTTTTTCATTTCTTTTTGTAAAATCATAAAATACCCCCCCCCCCCTTGATTCTTAATCAACTCTGTTTTCCCTTGCACTGCAAAGCCTGTGGACCAAATAGCTGGGCTGCTGTGATAATTAAATTTGCATGTTAGCTTAGCCTATTTACATACATTTACATGAGTTGAGGTATTCCCCTAATATTCTATGTTAAGGGCAACAGTCTCAAAAAATTTATGAAGGGTCAGAATTGATTTTTTTTTAAGTCCAGTTATAATAATAATTGAATCACGGAAAGCAGTGAAAATGGATGCTAAAAACTTTAAGGTCAGCGGGTTTTCACTAGTTAGGGTTGGGTTGCCCAAAACACAGAATTTTATTTTTTAGGCCTAAACTGTAGCCAGTTGATCAGCAACATTTGTTTGCTTGTCATTTTATAAGCAATCACATTATGGTTATTTAAAATCTGGGGACCAAATTTTATTTCGAATAAGGCATGGATTCAAATAACCAAAATAAAGCCAATCATTCATAGAAGAGCCCACCCCACTCACTTTTTTATGCAGTGTTAGAAATACATCATTTATGTATCATTTATATGCTATCATGATATATGAAAACGACAATTGATATTTTTTTTTTTTACAACTTTTATCTTTTTATGCATAAATGGACAACATAATTATAACGTTTATGATCAATAAACAATACATTGTTTCTTTTGACCGTAGTAAAAAATATATATCAAAGTAACACTTTGAAAATTTTATTCTAATAACCATGTTAATAAATGTTAACTTTTCGAACACTCCTCGTAATTACGTTATTCAATAATATTATATGATTAATAAGAAAATAATTAGGATAAAATTCTATTATCCCTCAGTTGTATATTGAAACGATTGTATTGGAAAAACAAAAATTCAAATTATCATAAACTACATACAATAAGATTGTTTTATGAGAAAATGGAGATATAAAATACTCCAAAAATCACCAGACACGGAAAACCGAGAGAAAATCAGAGCAGTTTTAGTTTCAAAGTAATCTAGCCAATCGGAACACTTATTGGGATAAACTAAAGCAACAAGAAATATTGTATATACCATCGTCTAACAGAATACACAAACACAGTCATTTATTGAATAGCGTAATTATTCATACACATTTTGAAGTTATTTACTCAATCTATGTTACTTTTATTACGACCAGTTTTGATTTACATACTGTAATACAAGCAAATTATAATATGATATTTCAGTCAGTATCAAGGTCATTTGGTTGTACAATGTACATAGATAAATAATAAAATGTTTATGGACTACAGCTGCCAAAGATAATGAGCATTAATTAATTGAAATCATGTACTGGTTTGATGCCATTTCTGATCAGCCTTCCTTTAATCAAAATTAGATGTTACATACCTACTAATATAGCCATTAAGTATCAACTAAAAAATGAAATTGACAAAACTTTTAACCAATCAACAACTTACACAAACTGTTAGCGACAGTCCCCAGTCCAATAAAAAAACATTCTGGTAATAAATGAGCAATCGCGCTGTTTCCACTGTTTTCAAATTGGCATAAGTAATTAATGTTTTGTAGGCAACTTTGAATAGTAGGTGTGAAAATCAAAGGAACCTATCGGCACGGGCCTAAAACAAAGCATTTTGAATGAGGCCATTTTTCGGACTACAAATATGAAGAACACAGGGAGTGTTTTTATACAGAAACAAGTTTATATAGAAACAAAGAAGGACAGAATCGGGACCACAGAAATATATCGAATACGGCCAAGTATTTGAACAAGGGGTTGTTGTGGAACTGGGGTTTGACTGAATTGTTGTTTTGTTGTATTCCATGTTGTAAATATATTTTCACTTATGTGGACCATTTGGAAGATTGATTCAAGCCATATATGTTATCCACTTAAAATAGACTTAACTTTCTTCATTTAATGCAAAAATAAAGTGTCAACATTTTGCTATATAAAAGGCTCTTTCCTGAAGCTAATACTAAAAAAAAATCACTTTTGATGTATGACCTCCCCTCCCCTACAATGTTCAAAATTACATTGAACTGTTCGACTAGATCAAGCCTTATTATGATCCCCCCTCATCAATACCTCAAATGCCTAGCTGATTAGAAGATACACTAAGTCTGTCTTTGATTACTGAAACTGATTAAGTAGTGTTGATATTAGAACATCCTAGCATGCAAAAAAATGTGTTTGATTGCTTCCTACATTAACAGTGTTAAACCCATGTAAGCAATCTAAGGCTGGCCTAGTACCCAAGTTAGAATTTCTAAGTGTCCCTAGCTTAATGCTGTTAACAAGAGTGTTCTCTGGAACACATGTATCACCTGTTGAGGCATGACGGAAAAAGCGTGACGGACGGAGAGACAACAGAAAAGTGGTCCCTATGTGTCACCTCTGCTTACAGCAGGCGACACAAAATCGACACATGTACTGACAAAAGCATTTTTCAAACAATTTGTGCGACAAAATAACGCCCAGCTCTCCATTATCAAACCTATTTTTATTCGCTTAATCATCAAAGTTACCCCCAACCCTAATTCTTGAATTTATGATTTAGCTTACATACATACAAATGTTGTTAAAAATGGTATTGTATATCTCCCTTGGGCTTGGCAATCAACATATAAGGGTAGTTTCAGGACTGGTTGGCTCTAGTCAGGATAATGTGAGTGGGTGTAGAACAATGTTACTTGTCCATGGCATGATATTCCCAAATATAATTTATTTAATTACCAGTACTGTCCAAAACAGAAAATCTGTGATATGACTTTCCAATAAGGCTGAGTTATGATGCAGATATTGTTAAGGTCTCTCTCTCTCTCTCTCCATATTAGTAGAAGTCATAAAAATTAAAGGCCAGAGAGAGAGAGAGAGAGACTTGAAAAACATTATAATGATCACATCAATGTATATCATTCAACATCAGCGTAGCAGAGGAACAAAGGAAACCACTGTATTTTGCTTAGCAAGAGAGACACACAAAGAGAAACAAACAGGAAGAAGGAGCATCCCTTGTGCATTCTAATACACATACCAGATAACTCTTTTCCCTAGATATTTCCTCTTATTCAAATTATCTCCCCTTCTACTCAAGTGAGTCTAGAAAAAAATCAATTGTTATTATAAATATTACTCAACTGATATAATGTTGAATTGAAAACAAAATCTTAATAATGATCTAAGGCGAAATCGAACATAAATGGTGTGTTTACTGTTAATTTGACATGTTTAAACAAAATGTAAATATTAAAGAAGCACCTCTATGACAAATCCATTGCTTTTCAGAGAGAAAGAAGACATTGATTGCTCTATGTGTGAAATATAAATGAGCTAACATATTTCTTGACTGGATCAGCATTTGATATTATCGTTGTTACATATTCAAAGGAAGGGAACTATACACGATTCTCATCAATGTTCGCATGTAATGCACTCACACAAAGGCACCAAAATTTCCATCAGATTTTTTAATCTAAATATTTATTATTTTAAAGTTTTGAGCCCAGTCTCAACTCTTAAGTTTAAAGAGGTACAAATGTACTTAAACATATTTTATTTTCCTCTATCTCATCATCTTATTTATCAATGGATCAATGTTAACTTAAATTTTTGGTAGACTCCTGAGATTTATTTTCAAAATAATGTAAAAAAATATATATATATATATTTGTTTTCGTCGGAAAATATAATTTTTTGAGAGTAGTATCTGTAAAGATGAAGTGAAAAAATAATGGCTTACGTTAATATTTCACTGCTATTTTTCTATCCTAATTTTTTCTATTTTTCTTAAAAGAGACTCTAGACCTGCAAAAGCAGTTTGAAAAAACCTATTTTGACCAAAGTGTCAGGAATTAGTGACCAACAGTTATTGTATGAAAGCCTTCCTGGCTTATGTGAAATTCATGCCAACTGAAGGTGCAGAGAATTTACTTGCGTTGGATTCATAATTATGTATACAGTATTTCATAATGCATCTGAATGTTTCAGTGTGCTGCTTCCCCTAAGAAATCAATTTTAATGATTTTAAAAGATCTTGCAAGCTTAAGGAAATCTCAACAAAGATTTATTGGTTGTATAGCCACTGTCTTGTTCAATATTACCCCCAACGCCAAAAAAAGACACTACTTGCAAATAGTCTTACTACAGAATTAAGAATATTTGGGAATTTCCCAGCTAATGTGGGGGTACAAACAAACTTTTACGGTTACAACTTCATGGTGTTTCAGTAACAGTGAACGGTAGTGCACCGTAAAGCTACGGTATAGCGATTAAAGTTTGTTTTTGTGTGTGTATGGTGATTACCGTAAAACAGCCCCCACCCCACCCCCAATCCCAATGTAAGATCTAATATGTAATATCCTTACTTAGTTCCCTTTTTAAAGGCCTGTTGTGTTCAATGTGACAGCACTTTGCTTACCAATTTACAATACAGTGCAATTTATCTCCATTACAATGCTAATATATCCAGGATCCAAATCAAGATGCTATGTTATACTGGACCACGTCATTAATCTGTTGACTATGTAAGCCAACTGAGCAAATCATGAAATAATGTTCCGAGATCCAATATTCAACTACGTTTTTGCACTATAAGGGATCTATAATGTATAAAGTGTCTTAATTAGACAACCTGCTGTCTCAAGACATGCAACCAGGTGAGTCAGCCTATAACACGCGACTTCTCCTTTGAAATTTTAGTACGGCTGCTTCTTTCATACTTTCTTTGCCTCTTTTGTGTCTATCAAATTACTTGACATGACGACAGATGCTGTGATCCAACAAAATCCATCAGCAGTTTGTTTGTTTGTTGGATTTAATGTCCCACTAACAGTAGTTCAGTCATTTGGAGGCTATGTCTACTTGAGAGAGATATACATGTAGTGCTGCCACACTGCAGTATCACGCCACAGACCACACCCAGTGGCTCTAACCACACAGCAACTGGGACCAGTTGTTTTGTTGTTTTACGAGAGATTTCATACAACACCAAGTTTAAGTACCATTATAATAAATTGGATTCATACATTGACAATGACTTCCATTGAATATTGTTAAAATGGACATAATTTACTTGCATTCATCTATTTGTCTCTTAGTAGACATGTTTAACGGAGTTTGGAGTGTGGAGTTTGGAAGCCGACATCAGATTTTAGATGAGGGCTGTTAAAAATACTTACATTACAATATTGAATTTTGCATGTCCTACATATAATTGTATGGTTTTACCTTTGACTGGGTAAAATTGCGTCAGGATTTATATTGTTACACGCGATTTTTTGTTTGACTGTTTGTTGATTTAGTGCACTTTCTTTTTTTCTCTCTCTCCCTTTCCTCTTTCTAATGATTCAAATATACTTTCACATATCATTTTAATTTTTTTTTTTTTCAGTTGCTGCAGTTTCATTGCTACCCCTCCCTCTCTGTATTTTGTTTACTTTGAGTGTGTGTGATTATTAAGATATGCTTTTACAAAGAATTTTCAAACCACTTTCAATTTCTGATTTTTTCATTGTTACCCCTACCTCTTCTCTCTCTCTCTCTCTCTCTCTTGTCTGGTTGTGTTTTACGTTCCATTAATAGTTTTTCAGTCATTTGCAGACTTGTGTCTATTTGAGACAGATATATAGTGATGCCACACTATGATATCAAGCCGTAGACAAGAAACATAATATCATACTCAGTCACATTATCCTGGCACCAGGCCAACCAGTCCTGGAAGTATGCTTGAAAAGATCTGTTTTACAATCGAAGTTTGCTAGGCAAGCTCGAAAGCAAGAATGAAATTTGGTCAAAATGATTCTGCTTATAAAGCGAATCGTAGCTGAATGTGTCATCTCAATACATTCTCAAATATGTCAGGTAAGTGCCAGGTTAGTATTGATTAACCTGTGGTACACAGTGTCAAAGTGACACCCCATCCCACCCGACGCCATCCCTGTTCGACCTCCCTCATTGAATATCGGCCTGTGATTGGCTGGATTTTTTCACACATTTTACCTAAAAATACTACACTAAAAAATCAAGAAAAACAACACAAAAACACCAAATTTCAAATAAAAAAAAAATTATTATTATTTCATATAAATCGTTTAATTATAAAAGTAAAATATGTCATTAAATTGTTCCTTATTTTACGTGATGCGCCGTAACCTTTAATTAATACGAATCCGCAGAATAGTACACAAAATGGCGGCGCTTGTAAAAGACTGATTCTCGGTAGATTTATGTTCGGAAAAAAGTAAACTATGTTGTAATACCATATATAAGCCGCATGCACAGTTTAAATTGATGAAATTTAGCATGAAACTGCGGCTAATATTCAAATGATTACGGTATATACTTTGTGTCAAGCAAAGAAATTATGGCAATACTATTTTAACGACTTGGTATGTGGCAGCTGCAGAATATGAAATACAGGTTCACACATGCACACACTAGTGCGTACACATGCAGAGACAAACATCTCGGATAAACATTCTTTGGAAGTACATGCATTGAATTAAATTCTGATGACTGCGATTATGTTTTAGAAATATATCGTTTGCAGAGAGTAACTTTTTCCCGCCCAAAGTATCTGCTCTTCTTGTAGTGTTCCTTAAAACTAGTCTACCACATTCATTTAACAGCGTAAAACCATATATTAAATTGAATTCTTCTGGTAAAGAACGCCTGACAATTGTTAATTGGGTTTAAGCAATTTCATTTATTCCAATTATTTTATATAAAATATTTTTTTTTAACATATTCAAGGACAGATAACTCAAAATTAATCTTAAAGATACCTTATATTATTTCATATTAATGTTTATGATTTCATTTCATCATTATGCAAATTTTGAAACCAAATGATCTTATAGAAGTTCTGTCAAGCTTTAAACTGTAAATATATTGCTTTTTTTTTTTTTTTTGGAAAACGGGGAGCAAAACTGATATATTTGCATGAGTGATGATAGAGTAAAATCTGACGCATAGAACTTCGACAAATTTTGTACAGAGACAGGGAATAAAGTACTGAACATTAATTTTTAAACTTTATGAGGTGTTGTTTGCCATTATTTGAGTTATCTGCCCTTGAATATGGCCTAAAAGTGTTAAAATATCACATCAGGGGCAGATAACACAAAAAGTAGGACGGTGACCTCCAATTTTTTTTCCCCATAGAAATGTTTCCTTTATGATTCTTTATAATCATGCAGGGTTAAAAAAAATTCTATTGACCAATTTAAGTTGTCTTCCTTTGCCTATATAGAAAATGTATCATACTGTCACATATGCCTTTAAGACTTTGAAAGACCACCTGCCATATGATCTTTATTATCAGTTTCTTCAAAGACCATCCTAGATTCCGGCATACTGTTTAAAGCAGCAGCATTCTATTATTTTGTTTGTTTTCTTGTTTTATTAAATGCATTGGTAAACAAGGCAGACCTTAAATCTTTACTTCATATAGACTCAATTTGACATTACCTAACAAAGACTCAATTTGACATTACTTTATAAAGACTCAATTTGACATAACTTTATACATTACCTCATATAGACTCAATTTGATATTACCTCATATAGACTCAATTTGTTGTTGTTATTGTATTGGGGTTTACCGTCGCTGGGATAGTATTTCAATCATATAGCAACGTCTAGCTAATTACAGGTGGAGGGAGACCCCGAATACACAGAGGTACCCGGGTAGAACCACCTACCTACCACAAGCCAGCTGAAAGGCTTCCTCAAGACTCAATTTGACATTACCTCATATAGACTCAAACTGACATTACCACATATAGACTCAATTTGATATTACCAAATAGACTCAATTTGACATTACCTCATATAGACTCAAATTGACATTACTCATATAGACTCAAACTGACATTACCACATAAAGACTCAAACTGACATTATCACATATAGACTCAATTTGACATTATCTCATATAGACTCAATTTGACATTATCTCATATAGACTCAAATTTACATTACTCATATAGACTCAAACTGACATTATCACATATAGACTCAATTTGACATTACCTCATATAGACTCAATTTGACATTATCTCATATAGACTCAAATTGACATTATCTCATATAGACTCAAATTGACATTACCTCATATAGACTCAATTTGACATTACCTCATATAGACTCAATTTGACATTACCACATATAGACTCAACTGATATTACCTCATATAGACTCAATTTGACATTACCACATATAGACTCAATTTGACATTACCCATATAGACTCAATGACATTACCTCATATAGACTCAATTGACATTACCACTCAATTTGACATTACCTCATCTAGACTCAATATGACACATTGGCATACAGAGCACACCAAGATCATACAGCTTTTTCCAGGAGCTGTCTGATCAGGGTCTCCTCTGTTTGCTCACACCATATTGTAGCTAAGATTCTTTACAGCCTGCACAGCAAAGAAAAATGCATATTCATAAAATCATACCCTTTTTAATTCCAATTAATATTTGTCAAGTCATACATCTGAGCAGTAATATTTATGAAGCAAAGGGTTAACATGATAATCCAGTCAATTGGGGACCTCTTCATGACAGCACACGCAGTCACATTATACTGACACTGGACAAACTAGTCATGGAACTACCCTAATGCCCTGAGCACCAAGCGCAACCTTCCAGTTATGGGGTGGATGTTCTAACCACTTGGCCATCTTGATCAGTCATCTTACTGTACCATACATCTTAATCAAAACTTTTTTCTTTCTTTCTTTACAGTTGATAAGGAAACTTTTACTAACTTTGTAACTCCTTTTTCTTAACATTTCTTTGGCTGAGCAGAACAATGCACCTAGTCTCAGTCTCAGATTTCAATCATTTCTTTTATATTGAAGACATTTTAACTGATGAGATATTACACTCAGTGTAGCCATACCACATGGTATGACTTGAATCAAAACTATGGACAGGTAAACACAAAAATAAAAACAAACTACCACTGTGCAGCATGTTTGTACCTGCAATAATCCTTACAGCTGGCAAATAATACCACTCCTGCTTGATCAAAATATTTTATCCAAGTCTCTCTCTCTCTCTCTCTCTCTCTGAATAATAACTGACAATAGTTGATATATGCTTTAATATCCATATGTCAAGAAAATATATTTCCCCCAAAATACTAAAATAAAATAAGTTAAAAATAGGGGTCATTTGTCATAAATAAATTCAAATATCTAATTTGATTGTATGATATACCTCTTGAAGTAGCTTGTTCACTGATGGTCATGACTAAGAATTTAATCTTCAACTATCTTTGTGTATGTATTATTTCTACCAATACCCATCTATAGATACTTGGTAACCCATTTCAACATTCCATGATTGTAAAAAAATCAATGGTTTCTCAATCACAGGCAAAAGCTTTACCAACTGTATTGAATCTTTATTTAGAAATATATAAAGCCTATATTTAGAAATTCTATTTTCATGTGCCATGAGTGATAACATTCATGCTTAATACATTTTCAAAATGCTTAATCTAAAAATAACTTGAAAATTTTAATGATTAAGTTTCTATTTGCCATATTTACATTTATGTTCATATATTACAAATTCTTAAATGTAAATCCTAAATTGTAGTTTTTGACTTTTGATTTATATTTAAGAATGAAAACCTTCAATGTAATCAGAAAGTATTGACTAATATCATTTTTGAAAAAAGAGCAAAGACAAGTAAAAATTCAACTTAGAAAAGAATTCTTCAAATACAGCAACAAAAGATAGAATTGTCATAATGCAAACAAGACAAGAATATTACTTGCAGATACTCTGCAAATCATATTTTACAGATACTAAAGGACAGGCCCTGAGGTTATAAACATTTTTCGTGCTCAACTCGAGTTTATGCTCAAATTTAAATTGTACTAGTCAGTTAAGTTTTTCAAATTTTGCTACACTTTCTCTGTTCCACAGTTAGCCCCTACTACAATTTACGTAAATTCAGTATCAAAGTTACTTAATTCAAAATATACATAAAATAAGCAAACCAAGTTTCAGTTTCAAACTGAGTTGAGCACCAAAAATGTTTATAACCTCGGGGCCCAGACTGGTGTTAGAGCTATTATTTTCCATAAAGCCTCCGGCTTTTGCATGTATACACTAGCATTCTATCCTGGACGTAAAACCCGATACCGCACTTTAAACGAAGCTAAAAAGCCCGCGTAATACATCCCGCGCAAGCGTAGTTGTCAACCGGAAGCACATGGAAATATCTCTCATATTACATTTTGGCATCGAACCGACCGCACGTTTTCGTTTTTGGACAAGATGTCGCATGCTGAGGATGTTCTTTCATTATTCGGGGGATTCTTCGGACTCTTCCGACTCGTCGTTTAGTGGTTTTTCGGAACCAGAGGGCAAAAAGAATGCAAAAAAATCAGGTAAGCAGCCCGTGAAACCGATAGTAAAATCTTCCGTTCACGTAGTGCAGAAAAAGTCTTCGGACAAGCCTGTTTCTTCGGAAAAACAGTTCGATATTTCGAAATTATCAGAGAATGACATTGTAACTCTTAGGAGTTTGCTAGGGATTATTCCCGAACCTTCGCATTCAGGAGATACGAATGACGAACCAGAAAGAGTCGACTTAGGTCAAAATTTGGTAGTCGAGTTCGATCCGATCGACCTCTCGGACGATGAAGTGGTCCATACTGGCATGAATACGAATATTAAAGATGCTTTATTTGGCAATGATGAGAATAATGATAAGTGTGAGTCCTCGGACATTGAGTGGGTTTTACCAAGGCTTAAGCAGCCAGAGAAGGGAAAGCCTGTGTCAGACTCCCTTGCCAATTTGATTAACACTGCTTGTACTTCAGCTTGCGAGACTGATTCTTTGATATCTCAGTATAAAATCCCAGAAAACTGTGACCGTGCTACTCCTCCACTGGTAAATCAGGAGATATGGAAAACACTGGACAAGAAGTCCCACTTGAATGACAAAATAATGGTGGACATTCAAAACCTGGTTGCAACAGGATTTTCTCCTGTGATAAAATTGGCAGACTCATTGAAGGGGAATATATCAACAGAGTCAAAGACGTATTTGTCGGATATTTTGACAATTATGGGACAAATCCAATATAATTTGTCCATAAGAAGGCGTTACATGATTAGGCCTTGTTTAAAGTGAAAGTATGCAAGTTTGTGCCAAACTACAATGCCTATAACATCTAAATTGTTTGGTGACGATATTTCTAAGGAAATAAAGAATTGTGAAACACTGTCTTCCTTAGGGAAGGACCCTGGATTTGTTGGTTATCCATACAGTCAGCGTGGACATTATGGTCCATCATACAGGGGTCGTGGCAGATTTCCTCGAAGAGGCTCTCAGGCAAGATATCAGCCATACTATCAGAGAGGTCAGCAAGCCAGATATGGTTTGGGCAAACCTAGGATTGCCAAGAGAAGTTCAACCGTGGCGCCCCCAAACGAACAGGAATAAAACACGTAAGTTCTGTTGGGAAATTAAAATTTCATTTACAGAAATGGAAATTTTTTACCAAAGATCCTTGGATATTGGATGCAGTATCTGGGTATAAAATTGATTTTGTTGAACAACCCTACCAAGATAAGGTACCTAGTCAAATTCCCTTTGAGGGTGAATTGTGGGAAATAGTCAATAATGAGGTTGACAAGTTGTTTGAAAAAGGTGCCATTGTCAAAACAGCCCATGAACCTGGTGAATTTATTTCTACAATATTCATAGTCACTAAAGCCAATGGGGGCTTCAGATCGGTGATAAACCTTAGATATTTAAACAATTTTGTGCAATATCACCATTTTAAACAAGAGACCTTTAGGATGGTGTTAGATTTGGTTCAAAAGAATGATTATTTTACCAAGATAGACTTGTCAGAGGCCTATTTTTCAGTGCCTATTCATGAAGACTCTACTAAATATTTGAAATTTTCTTGGGATGGAATTTTGTACAAGTTTGTTTGTTTGCTTTTGGCTTGTCTATTGCTCCATTTCTCTTTACAAAGATTTTGAAACCAGTTTATGCCTGGTTAAGAAAGCAGAACATTCGGTGTACATATTATATAGACGATTCCTTGAATATGAATCAGGATAGAATTATTTGGGCTGAAAATACCCAGATACTGACCAATACGATAGAATCGTTGGGTTATGATGTAAATCAGAAAAAATCAGTGTTAGTTCCATGTCAGAGAATAATTTTCTTTGGTTTTATTATAGACTCTATGGAATTCAAGGTGTATCTTACTGAAGAAAAAGTTGAAAAGATTGTGACCAAGGCAAGGTATTTGATTAGTAAGGGTGTTGTTCTGGTTCGTGAACTGGCATCATTCATAGGTCTTATTATTAATGCCTTTTTTGCTGTGTTTGAAGCTAAGTTGCACTATCGTGTGTTAGAGCGCAATAAGATTCTTGGCCTGAATGGAACAATGGATTTTGAGAGGCCCGTCACTCTGGGTGAGAATAGTGTAACAGAGTTACATTGGTGGTGTGAGAACCTCACGGTTAAAAATGGGAAGTTGATTAGGCCCATGTCAGTCAAAATAAGGTGTCGTACTGATGCATCTTTGGATGGCTATAGTGGAATTGATCTGGTTACACAGAAGCATGTCAGTGGTAGGTGGAGCATTTGTGAGATGAATAATCATATTAACTATTTGGAATTGTTGGCAGTTTTTTATTGCTTACAAGCTTTGTATCATTATAGTACAGACACTCACATAGAAATTCAGTCAGACAACACTGTTATTGTTTCATATATCAATGATTTTGGAGGTATGCAGTTGATAAAAATGGACTGTTTGTCAAGAGAAATTTGGAATTGGTGTATAGCACGTAACATTCATTTGTCAGCTGTGCATATTCCTGGCAAACAAAATACTGCAGACTATTATTCTAGGAAGTTTTCGGATTCCACAGAATGGATGCTGAAAGAAGAGATCTTCCTTAAGATGTGTCAGCAGTTATTATGGCCTGATATTGATATGTTTGCTTCTAGGTTGAATAAGAGATTGGACAGGTTTGTAACATGGTTTCCTGAACCTGGAGCATTGTTTGTTGATGCGTTTCATATGTCGTGGTCTGAAATGTGTCCATACTTGTTTCCTCCATTTAATCTAATTGGTAAAGTGATTACCAAACTATCGCAAGATAATGTAGACAGATCTTTGCTAGTTTTCCCATTCTGGGCTTCTCAGCCATGGTTCCCTGCTGTATTAGAGTGTATTTGTGATTTACCTATTAGGTTGCCGAGGCATGTGGACTTGTTGACGCTTCCCCACAACCGAAAGACTCATCCTATGGGGAAGCGGCTGACAATGATCGCAGCTGTTGTATCCGGGAATCCCTGCAGGGTCGTGGACTTTCAAAGGAGCTTGCAGACTTCATTTCCCCTCTCGTGGGCACCAGGAACCAGAAAACAATATCAGTATGCTTGGAAGAACTGGCGTTCTTGGAACCATATCAGGTTTAGTGATCCCTGTGAAGCGTCTGAAGCAGCTGTATTAAAGTATTTATTTTACCTTTTTAAAATTGGGAGATCATATTCTGCTATTAATACCTACAAGGCGATGCTGCTTCAGACACTTCCACTATTTGGTATTGCCTGGTGTAAAAACTGTGACCTTATTCCTCGTTTCATGAAAAGTGTGTTCCACAGTCAGCCTCCAAAACCAAAGTATTTAGCTGTATGGGATGTAAGTATTGTGCTAAAATTTTTGAAGACTTTGATGCCTCTTTCCAAGTTGGATTTGAAAATGTTGACATTTAAAGTGGTTGCGCTCATAGCCTTAGCTACAGCGCCCAAGGCGCAGACTTTGTTAGCTATGGATCTGGACCATATGGTGGAAGAGCGTGAGGCTATTATTTTCTTGTTTCCTAATGTGCTTAAGACTTCTAGAGTAGGTCACTCTTATTCACTGAAAATTGTTCATTACAATGATGAGTCATTATGTGCTATGCATTCATTGATGGCCTATATTAAGGCTACCAAGAAGGTAAGATTGTCTAGGTCGCTGTTTGTGTCTTTTAAAACTTTCAAGAAGGTGACTAGTAGTACGATTGCAAGATGGTTCAAGTTAGTGCTGGAGTTGTCAGGTATTGACTCTAATATTTTCAAGGCACACTCCTATAGGAGTGCTGCTATGTCGACAGCCTTTGCTAATGGTTGTTCTTTGAAGGCCATTTTGGATACTGCGGACTGGAAGTCTGACAATAACTTGCAAATTTTATTTCAGACAACCTTTAAGTAAGAAAAGTGTGTCTTTTTCAGAGTCAGTGGGTTACTGTAACTGTGTACAAGTGTATGATCTAGTCTATACTTCTATGGTAATATAGATGTATTCTTGTTACTTTAGTCTTTTGTATTTATTTATAGTCTTTTGCTGCCTTTAAAGATGCTAGTGTATACATGCAAAAGCCGGAGGCTTTATGGAAAATAATGGCCCCTCATCCAAGCTTTAGTGCAGGATGAAGGGCATTATTGGAATAAAGCCGGAGGCTGAGCATGTATACACCCTCCCCAGTTTGTTGGTTTCAAAGATTATATATCTTAGAGTTAATGTTACCCTCCCTGTAGGGGTATTGCAGCAAAATACTATGTGTTAAATTATGAGAGATATTTCCATGTACTTCCGGTTGACAACTACGCATGCGCGGGATGTATTACACGCGGGCTTTTTAGCTTCGTTTAAAGTGCGGTATCGGGTTTTACATCCAGGATGGAATGCTAGTGTATACATGCTCAGCCTCCGGCTTTATTCCAATAATGCCCTTCATCTTGCACTAAAGCTTGGATGAGGGGCCATTTTTAAACAGCTATGCTGAGGTTCTAAAAAGACGGTATATATGAGGTCAATATTTATTTCAGTATAATAATTAAATGAGTGATATTATTTGTATCCTCAAGGTGGAGATGTTTCCATCGGGCCAGTCTTTCCATCTTAACCATATGGCCCATATATACATGTGATATTACTAATATGTCTAAGCCTGGGTGGAGATCTCAGCCCACTTGCTGACAATCCATCTTTCCATCTGTACCATACATTTAGTACTTCGGTTATTACTCGTACACTTTGGTTGAAAATCTGAGTTTAGCCCACTCATAAACAGGCTGATGGTCTTTCCATCTCTTCTATGTATACCCAAGATACTCCTTGTATACTTCAGGTCGGAAATCTCAGCCCACTTGCTGACAATCCATCTTTCCATCTGTACCATACAGTGTATACCCAAGATACTCCTTGTATACTTAGGGAAATCTGAGCCTGGGTCGAAACATTAGCCCACTAGACAGACTTAGTTTCCATCAACAATGTTTGTTTGTTGAGTTAAACGCCCCGCCAATGATATTTCAGTCATTTGGAGACTTTGTGTACTTGATACAGATATAGCGCTGCAGCACTGCAGTATCATGCCGTAGTCATGTGACATGATAACACACTCACATTATTCTGACATTATTCACATTATTCTGACACCAAGCCAGTCAGTCCTGGAACTGCTCTTATATACTATTACATTATACTGAAAGCAAAACAAGAGAGCTATACCAGTATCATTTTTTTTTTTTACAATTTTGGTATGTTGTGTCTAACCACTAGGCCGCCAGGACTTGTCTCTACCATTATATACATATGATATTATTAGAAATCTGAGCTCAAACTGCACTGATGTTTTCTTCCAAATATTGCCCATACGCAATACGACTCTTGGGGACTTCAGCACATTGTGAAACCAGTTCTATAGAACCTCAGCCAAGTTGCTTAAAAATAGCTCTGACACCTGTTCTGTAGGAGAAACTTCCAATTAAATGCGCATTTTCAATCTTAAATGTAAATCAGAAGTCAAAAATAATCATGTAAAAACAATATAGAATCTACATTTAAAAATTTGTAACATATGAACCTTAATATAAAATTTAAAACTTTAAATGTAAATTAATACATGTATATCAAATAGAAACTAGATCATTAAGAATGTAATTTCCAACTAACAATATCAAGATTGTAATAAGCATTTTGAAAATATGTAAATAGGCATTATGTAAAAATGATAAGCATCAGGCCAAGATACAGAATTTTTCTACTGGGGGTGCTCAAAACTGA
Organism: Solen grandis; assembly: GCA_021229015.1. Lineage (NCBI taxonomy): Eukaryota > Metazoa > Mollusca > Bivalvia > Adapedonta > Solenidae > Solen > Solen grandis. Next base: position 22,240,884 of record CM037786.1, read on the forward strand.
TTCTGATGTCAGTGCTAGGGGGGTCTAGGAAAAAAATGTTTCTAGGATGATTGAGAAGATGCAATCTGAGGTATTGGGAGAAATATTTTTTTGTTTTTTGGGGTTCCAAAAACTTTTTAATAGCGAAAACCTTTGGAAATATCAGCCTAAAAGTTTGATATGTTATTTTGGAACATATAATCAAATGATGAATACATGCTTTTACAATAAAACATCATTGCATTCCTGGCGCAGTCTATAAATACATGTACCATGTCAATGTCAACTTTTTTTGTCAAAATAAGAAACGTCAAATATAACAATGAGATGCCCTCGCGTTATTTACTATTTCTCAAAATAATCAGTACTAGCTTCCATTCATCGCTTGTGATGGTGAACCAAATGCTTGTACACATTAGCAAACCACGTCCCACCAAGGTCCAAAAGAATCTGTTGTGTACTGATGAGCAATTCAGCCATTGACTCAAACAGTTTACCCCACAACTTGCCTTTCAACTTTGATTCAAAATTATATTACATGTATTATTAATTATTATGATTACTATTATTGATATTACAATAATTATTATTATTATTATTGTAGTTGTTTATTTTTCATAGCAAGAGGGCCATGAAATATTGTTTTCTTTGCCTTTTATATAACAATCATACTGAATACAGAATCCATGAAGAAGTACAGCAAAATAATTGTAATTCCACACAAAAACTGTACCTGCGGTCCAAATTTTAATGGTCATAGCTATACAATCAAGTGACCCCTAGTGCAGGACCAACTTATACCCAAAAGCCATGATTTGAAAACTTGGTTAAGGTCCACAAGGCCATGTTAATCAATATCTAAACCCATGATCTTGTGGTTTCAGACAAGCTCTTTGAAAGGCTCTCATATATGTAAAATCAAGTAACACCTTGGGTGGGCTAATTTTGACCCCAGGGCCATGATCTGAGCAAACATGGTACATGAAACATACCAAATGTCTAAACTCCAGGCTTTGTGGCTTCTGACAAAACAATTTTTCTAGTTTTTTTTCCAATATAAACCTATATGTAAAATCAAGTAACCCCTGGGTTGGGGCAAATTTTGACCTCAGGACAAAGTTGAAAGATGTTCACTAGTCCATATTACATACCAAATATTTAAACATCAGGCCTTTTAAGTGACCCATGGGGCGGGGTCAATTTTGACCCCAGGGCCATGATGTAAGAAAGTTGGTAGATGTCTACTAGTCCATACTGTATACCAAATACATAAACTCCAGGCCTTTTAGTTCCTGACAATAAGGTTTTTGCTAGTTTTCCTATTTAAGTCTATGTAAAATCAAGAGACACCTGGGGCAGGCCAATTTTGACCCTAGGGCCATGATTTGAACAAACTTGATACATGTCTATAAGGTGACCATGTTACACACCTAATATCTAAACTCCAGGCCTTGTCGTTTCTGACAATAAGATTTTTTTAGATTTTCCCATATATATGCCTATATGTAAAATAAAGTGACCCATGGGGGAGGGCCAATTTTGACCCCAGGGCCATGATTTGAACAAACTTTGTAAATTTCTCTAAGGCCATGTTACACACCAAATATCTTAACTCCAGGCCTTGTGGTTTCTGACCAGTACAAGACTCACATCCTCTGTTAAGATTTCTCACATACAAAAACATGGCTGGTGCTCAAACTCACCGCCCCCTAAACCAATACAGTGAAACCTCATTAGTCCGGACACTTTGGTCCTTGTTTAAATTTCCGGATTAATGAATTTTCCGTATTAATGAATCAATCCATATCTCTCTTCTTCTTTTTTCTTTCTTTCTTTCATACTTTCTCATTGTACACTGTGTGTGTGTGTGTGTTTATGTTTGTTTTCCATTAATAATAATTATATTTAAAATTATATGCTTAGAACTATATATGATTATGTATTTAAATTGATGTTTACAAATGATGGTTTAATTTTATTTAAATCAATCCTTGACATCAGCATTCTTTAAGAGAAGAAAAAGACACCTTAAGTAGGTGACAGCATAATTGTGACCCATTTCTTGTTCTGCATTCGTGAGCAAAATGAATTGGATTTATTTATTTTAGCCAAAACAGTCACAAACAAATGAATATTAAATGTACGCACTGAAAACAAAACATATGAACAAAAGACGATCTAAAGGATGGTTGGCTTTTCTGTCTCTTTTTACAGCATACATCTGCAGCTGTGAATAAATTTTACCTTCTTCACTCGCTAGTTATATATGTAGCTTACGGCTATACCAGCCCTTAATTGCCCCCTGTTCTCTGGACTGATTAGTGTGAAGCGCTCGCAGCTATGTGTAAACAATCTGCAGGTGACACTTCTAAGACAGTCACGCGCAAAGAGTAGTCCGAATGATGTCTAAAAATAGTAGGTGGGAAATCCAGTCTGAACTGGTACCCGGATTATCGAGTCATTTTAAATAGCAAATGGAAGATTGGTTCCCAAAATGGATGTCCGGATCCGGAACGCGAATTTCCGTATTATCGAATCATTTTTACGTTGTGGAAATCCGTTCCAAGAGAAAAGTGTCCGGATGGCGAGGTTTCCGGAATAATGGAGCCCGGACTAACGAGGTTTCACTGTATATCTATATCTGTGAAATTGTTTTTACTTTATGATAAATAGTGCCATCAATATGAATTTTATGGCACTGGCTGCAAAGATAGGTTGCGAATTTTGATCCAGCTTGGGGACTTTTTGGCTATATTAAATCTCATCAAAAATAAAAAGATAAATTGAAAGAAAAAGTTTAAATATTAAAATACAAGTGATTGAGAAGGTTATTATTTTCTTTCCACAAAACAGTAATAAAGTATTACATTATATCTTTAGGCTTTATTAAAAATAGCAGCATTAAATTTATTTTAATATGTATAATTGTAACAAACTCGACCCGGCCAAGGATTGAACCTGGACCGCCGGCGTGCAATTCCAAAGCTCTAACCACTGAGCCAAAGAGTCGACTCCCTGATGCAATTATTAGAGATTGTTTTTATACCTATGACGACGCATCGTCACACAATAAATGTGACTTTAATTTATACTAATCGCTATTAGTGCATTAATTGACGACTGTAACATGTACACTCAGCATGACTGATTCAGATTAAAGCAGACACAGTGCCTTTGCCAATGTGACAGCAGAGGTAAGTGTGACAGCAGATGCTCTCACAGCAGGGGTCAGCCTAGGTGACTGTTCATTTGGCTAACTTTTATTTGAGTAAGGGGCTCACAATGGGGATTTCCACTACTGACCACAAACATTTACCCAATCAAGGCAATTTCAGTCACCTAGAAAATTGTATGATCAGGCCGTCTACCCCCCTTCGGTGAATTCAGGCCTGAGCATGGTAAAATTGTTATGAACTTTGTGAAACCTCAATTAGGTAGTAAAAGGCAAAGTTTTCTCCAACAAACTGAGAAATCATGATACTACTAGTAACCTGTGGAGAGTGGGTGAATTTGGTAGACACTTAGCTAGAATGTCAAAGGTCAGTGAGTATGTCTCTAGCTGTCTAACTGACATGTTCTCAGACTCTCTGGCATGTTATAGCTCTTTAATCACCCTTCGTGAAAAATTATTTTAAGGAATTAACCAATGTTGCTCTTGACTCGGTCATATCAAGCCTCTCTCGATACTAGATCTATCACATCTTTTTCTTTGAAGTTTATTATTAGCACCGTCACTTTCAGGAACTACGGAAACAACCAATCTTGTTCTTGGAGGTATGGATATTACCACAACTATTTAACATGATAATAATTGTATATGACTTACCGGTTTAAAGTAGGTAAATCAATCCGGTGATTCATATAATCATTAAATTGAAAATGCGTTTATTTTTTATTTTTAGACGATCAGATAACGGGCTCAGATAACACCACACATTTAAAGCGTCTATATATTGGTTTGGACTTTTGTCAGCGATTCATGTCCGAGAAATTGGGTGTACCTTTATGTACTCTACTGTGCTTTACAAGTTTGAGAGCTTAAAATTACGTAAGCCAGAGATGTGAATACCTAGATGTAATGTAGCTTCGTGCGTATGCTGATGGAAGTTCGAAGTTATTTATTCTGATATTTGAGAATTACACTGGGCGGTCAGAAAGAACCAATTGTTAATTAAGGGCGTAGGCGTATGTTATAGTTTGCTACATATTCTATATAGAATGTTTCATAGATTTTTTTCTTCAAAACTTTGCATGATTTATATAGAGAATCATTTTTATGAGGTATTGTTTGCCATTATTTGAGTTATCTGCCCTTGAATATGGCTTAAAAGAGCTAAAATATCACATTTAGGGGCAGATAACTAAAAAAATAGGGCAAATGCCCCTGATTTTTTTTCTTAAAATAATAACGTTTCTTTTATGATTCTCTATAATCATGCAAAGTTAAAATAATCTATGGAACAATTTAAATTTTCCTTCTTTGTCTATGTAGAAATTGAAGCAAACTGTAACATACGCCCTTAATGTGTACAAAGAAAGATTAAAACAAAATGTTTTAATGGACAGCTTACAATAAGCATGATATTGCTTGTTTCCCCCCCCCCCCCCCACCTCTTTCTCTCTCTCTCTGTCCTTCAGTTTTTTAAGATTTACATGAATATATATATTAAAATCAAAAGGAAGCTAATATAAATTAGGAAATGCAAAATGATTGATATATCAATGCATATAAAAGATACGTAGCATTTTAATTTAACATACCCAATATTGTTATTTTTCAATAGAGCACAAATACATGGTTTACTGCAAGATCCTTTATCACTGCATTGTGTGTCAGTGTGAAAATAACATTATCATTTTTGTTGTTGCTGTTGTTGTTGTTATTATTATTATTACTTTTTTTATTCAGTGCCATTTCTTGTGATAAGAAAGGCCCAGATTCATTGTTGGTTGTTTTGTTTGTTTCTTATTCTTATTAATCATTATTCTCATTAATTCTCTCTCCCTGTCTCTCTCTCTTCAGGGTCTCTTCATACTATATGTATATACAGAGACCCTTCCTTTTTTCTTTTTTTAAATTTCATTTCATTTCATGAAAAGGGTTATCTATAACCCTGTATTATCATATTATGACATTTGGAAACCGCTGCCCCACGGTGGAAAAATGCGGTCCCAACATTGTACATGTAATGAAACTATTAGCCTAAAATATGTCATAAACATGTAATTTATTTTCAAAATGTCATTTCATTATGGTATGTTTTTGAGTCTGATATTTGAAATTAAAACAAAATGAAAAAAGCAATAAATTCGTCCAATCATGTACAAATCGAAACCTAATGAACCTTAATGATGTACATTTTCCTATGTTTAAAGAGTGCATAATATGTAAAAATTATATTTTGTATAAAAAAGTATATATAGATCTAAATTTGTAAAAGTTTTATGACTTCATATCACATATTAAACTGCGGTCACAATCATGTTCAGATAACTAGCAATTAAAAAGATTGCAATTTTCAACCTACCAATGCTATTGTATTTGATACAACAAAGAGAGAGAGAGAGAGAGAGAAAATTGAAAATTAGTATTAATTAATATCAAAATTAAAAAGTTAACGTAATGATAATAATGCACATTTTCTGTAACCGTAGGTGGGACCATATATTTCCCCCTATTTTTATCTCAAGGTTTGACTAATGTTGCATCAATTAACATACGTAATATTAAAATACTTCGAAAGAGATGGACCCGCGATATTTCTGCGATTTTTTTATGTAGCAATCATTTAGATAATTGGAGAAATATAATATTAAAATGAAAATAAAATGAGTTCTATGCAGGACGGGTTTCCTCACCTGGTTGTATATCACCTTAAAAACACCGATGTTTAATTTGATTTGAAAGACATGCAACAGCATTAGACTGCATATATAATTACAAAGTCTTAAAAAAAATATCGTCACATCTATATAAACACATATAAAGCATTTCTAGACACTGATATTTAAATGTGTCTTTTCTGTGTGTCCGCCAGCAATACATTCCCCATTTTTAGTTTTGAACAAGGTTGCTTGCAACTCAGCTCTATGGAAGCATACATTTTTGCATCGGACATTTTGGGCTTTATCTTAGAAACTAAATTTCCCTCCTGTTTAGCTACGCGGAGATATAGTTCCAAAGTTTGTTTCCTGTTTTATCGCTTAGTGATGTTGTTTATTTTAATACGATTGCTTTATGATTCGACACTGAATTGAAATGTGATAAATAAATGATGCTTGAGTTAGTGTGTTAAATAAACTGTATTAAAAACGGGCATTAAAAACAAAATTCGCAAGCGAGTCAATCGCAATTTATTTGGAGATATTTAGAATTTCATCAGTAGAAATTATCCATAATTTACCGAACCCACTGAAGCAACAGCCTCGATAGTTAAGTTGGTAGGTTTCACTACGCAGCGCCTTTATAAAGGAAGATCACGGGTTCGAATCCAGCTGAGTGATTTTTTTCTTTATTCAATTTATCTATATAAGATAAACCAGGAGATATCCTATAAATCTAATATAAAGGTCCTAGATAAACAAAGACTTCATAATGTTAAGTATAAATTGGAACAGAAAAGGAGAAAGTCAAGTGGGTAGTAATTTGGAACTATGTTATTGATTTTCCACTTCAATATTAACCGTTTGTCCCATTTTTTCAGCCATTGGAATAGCTCTTTTCCAGTCCCAAATTAAAGAAAAAAAATAACATGTATTTTCATATTTTGCTTCGCCTTGCTTGGGTTATATCCATATTAAAAAAAAAAAAAAAATACATTTATTGTATTTAGCTTAATCAATGACATATTACATGCCAGAACGTGAAATACTGTACTTCATGTAGACTGCGCCACTGGCTTACGTCATACAATTTCATTAATAGTAATTCCCGCTTTCTCATCGTTGCAGCGATATTGTTCGTTGTGTGACGTGACAACTAGTATAATGAAATGATAAGTACATCATATAAACAGTGTTCCCAAATACACCCATATGGGAGTATTTTACCCCTAAGTTGGTCTTCAGTACCCCCTAGTTTTGAGAGTAAAGTAGAAAATCTCTTATAGAGAGGGTACAAAATTTCAAGATAAAGCCCAAATTTTACACCATTTTTCAAATCTTAGTGGGAACATTGATAAAGATTACTATTGCACATGGTTTCGAAATTCCCCATGAAAGTTATTTTCAAAAAAAAAAAAAAAATGTTACACAGGTGGTCGTCGTGCAAGCATATTTATCTATTGTATAACGATGGTAAAAGCAAACAGGTGCACGACAGAGGGCATTGAATTTGGATTTCTGGTATTGAAAATCCCACGATCAGTTATAATAGGTGTAAACAAAGCAATATATATATCGATGGCTCAACGCAACACTAGCCCAAGTCACTTTTATAAAAATTTGCAGGAGAATAAAAAAAACGTTCCATTTTTTCTGAAATTGGTATTTCAAAAACTATGAGACATAACTTATAGCTAATTTACATATTAACTACCATGGTAACTTTCATTTTCAAAATAGATTTGTTACTTTCCTGTTAAAGCAACAAATGTGAGTTGGGTATAGTGTTGCATTCAAAATTAATGCATTTGTAAAGAAATATTAACGCAACACTATGCCTAATATGAGTTGGGAATAGTTTTGCATTCAATTTCTTTGATATCTTAGTGAAATGTGAATGCAATACTATGTTTTAATGCACTTAGCTTATTGTTGCACTCAAGTTTATGTGTATGGCTGTGATATAAGGGTACAAAATAGTATCAGAATGGCATATTATGCCTTATTTAATCTTCCTTTGACTAGTTTTCATTTAAAACTGTTTTAACTTCACAAATTCATGATTCCTGGTTGTACAAAAGTACAAAATTTTCCTTTTATTATTATGTGGATATTCTACATTATTCCACAAAATATCATGGAGGAAAACCATTTCAACCATTATCATTTGGTCTCTGTTATAACCTGAAGTCAGTGACATAATTTATACCATTATATTTTGAAACAAAAATATAAGACCAGTGAAGTAACTTGAAACTTTTATTTCAGTTCTCAGGCATATAAAAGTACATCATGATGTTTATGGGGTTTGTAAAGCAGACAATAATAACTTATTAATAATATTAATATTATTAATAATTACTTAATTAAGGTACCTTGGTTAAGCAAAACATTATTGTAGTTTTTACATTATTTCAGAACTTTTAAATGCATGTATATTACAGTAAAATAATTTGAAATTTTAAACTCAAGGTATAAAGGATGAACAGGAAAGTATTCCCTGCAAAAATCATAAACATAGAGAATAAACTAGAGCTATCACTATCGGTGATCAATACCGAACCCCCAACAACACCACTTTCTTTGAGTACATACCATGATCCAAAAGTTTATGTATGTGAGTATACATTGTGACTTGACATGACATGACGAGTGACATGACATCCGCCACTACACTTTGTGTGGGGGTATATGTAGGGTTTGGGGTGCAGCAATTTTTGACAGTAAAACCAACAAATGCTTCCCTAACTAGACATTTTCTCAGTTTCATGTTTATACCTCCTTTAGTTTTTGCCTTATACACCTGACAAGATTTAAGGGCAGTAGATCCTTTATTGCAAGTTAATGGTTATTGTACACTGTCTTTCCTCAATGAGACCTATCATCCTATTAAGAGTCATATACCGGTAAATACCACTTAAAGTTTTTTTTAAGCTGCTATTCTCTAGGCAAAACTTTAGTCAAAAAGACAGAGATGGACTAAGCAATGAGACAAACATAAAAATACCAACTGTCAACCTAGAACATTAATTTGTTTGCTGTATCTGGCAACTTAGTGATGAAACTCAAGTTAAATGTACAAAATGCATGGATAATATTATTAGACTGCCAGTTTGTCTTTTTAAAGCCATTTTTAGAATAATTTTTGGAATGTGGTTATGCAGTGTAAGACATTTTATGACTTAAAATTGATACTTTGTAACTTATTTGTTAGAAATTTAATGCCTCTTTTAATGTTTTAAGTCACAAAAAATATGATGATCAAAGCCAGTTGAGAAAAGAAGCTAATAAAAATCAAACCCTTAAATTAACAAACTATTCACTTTGCCAGCTTGGTCATTAGTCCTGTAGGCTATTTCATCAACAGCAATGAATGATATTGGGGTATAATGACACATAACAGTGCATTGTGTTCCATAAAACTAGATGAACTCTACTCTTGAGTTTCATGTGGTAATAAGGCATAAAAAATGTGATGACATTGTGGAATAATTCCAGACTTGCAAAGCCACAACAGATCTCTGTACTTTTCTAATGCAATTCTTGGACTTTCATTCCTTAACCTGTTTAAAACAACATCCTCAACATTTTGGACTGTATTTGACCTTCTGATCCTGTGAGCAAGGTCCAGATAGTGAACTGGGCCATCATAACTGTATCTGATCTCTACTACATTTGGGTTCTTTGATTCAATTTTGAAGGTTCTTATACCTGTCCAGTGTACTTTATTTCTATCTAAATCTAAATCAAAATTTCTTAGGTGTTTTGAAACAGACTTAGTCAAAAAAATTTGTAAGACCCATTTCCTTTACATTAAAAGGATTTTTACATCTGGCACTTCTTGCAACGGCTGCCCACTGCCCTGTTGTGTAGATACTGATTGGGCGACTTGCTCTTTCAATGCATGCATGCACTGAGTCGTTTTCATTAAATGTGTGACCCTTTTCCAGATATTTTTGTTCAACATATTCTAAATCAAGTTTTTGAACTGCATACCACAGCATAGACAGGTAATACTTGTTTTTATTTTGCACAGCACAATTGTCTGAGTACAGAACAAACTTCTTATTTCCGTTTTTTGACATTTCTGACAAAAAATCATAGACACAACTGGCCACTTCACATGCTCCACGCCCTGAAATAGATTCATCCCATATGTAACAATATGCATCTGAGGTGTTATGAGTCAAGGGAGACAACAATGTCGTGCTTACTGCTTACACTAACATGAGTTACTGTTATTGTATTATGTGTAAGATATATACATGTGTATATATATATACCATTGTTGTAGACTAGTTAGTCTCTGTTTAGCCATGCTACCATATAGATGTGCTATGTAAATAAAGTGTTGTAATCACGAAGGTCTTCGGTCGTCTTGATATAACATGAGGTACCTAAATTGTAAATGCTGAAATTGTAAGTATTTAATCGCCTTTTGTAATACAGACTGGATTCAAAAGCCTTAGGGGTCATCAGCACCTGTTCTAAATCAAAGTATGCTGTTATTATTAAACCTGATTGTGCCATTTGTTTATCTACTGTTTTTTGTTCCCTAGACAATGTCTTGTTTTTAATATGATTATCATAGTTATCCTTCATAATTTGTTTGTCACTGTCAGATGCATTTCTATAGGCATTACATAGGTCACATTGATCTTTTAGGGGTTTGTGAAATGAAATGTTAAACTTGGTGTTAAGAATATTCCTGTACATCACCAGTGAAACTGGAGAAATTGATTTTTTCTCATACTCTTGTAAATAAAGAGAATACATTTTCGAGACATTCAAATCTGCACTGAGATATTTCTTGTTTGAACTTTTTCTGCAATAGTGGCTTTCTACATAGGGAAAAGACTTTATATGTTCCAAAACAAAATTCATTTCTTCATCTGGTGTCCTATTTGGCCTATTCTGATGGATTCCTCTTTGGTCTCGTTCAACTGTCCCAGTTACATTTTTGGATTTTTTTATTGTTGTTTTTACTTTCTGTGCAGAAATATTGAGTGTGTCTAAGAAAATTGTTTTACACAATCTAATTTTGATTTCATTCATTGGTAATAACCACATGTATGATAATTCTCTTTTTTCAGATTTTGCAAAAAGCTTTTTAGTTTTCTTTTTATGGGGGTTACTATACATCAACAGAAACTCTCTTTGTCGGTTTATGTCACCAAGCTGCCAGTAGCAATGAAATATTCTCTCTCTCTCTGTTTGAGTAAAGTGGTTGTGACACTTGTAACGGCAGTTCATATTGCAACCTTTCTTCAGTTCTTTTGCTGGTGTTATATTTCCACGTGAATTTCGGTATCTCTCGCCCATGTTGCAGGATCTCTTCATTTTATTGCGCCTCCATTCAGATGGGTTTCTTTGCCTTTTTCTGCCAACCCTAACTGGCATTTTAATTTGGTTTCTTTCATCATCATCAATTGTTTCAGACCTTTCTGTGTCTCTTTTTTTTGTTCTTATTTACATCTCCTAATTCATCTTTATTTAAGACCTTTTCAGTTATTAAATCAGTTTCAATCCTTATTTCCTTTGGTTTAAATTTTAAAATTATCTGATGTACCATTCTCCAGCTGTATATTTGTTTCCTTGCTTAGATTTTCTGAAGCTTTAAATGTGATATCTTCTTCATTTGCTAGAATACAAGTCTCTGGAAAACCATTATAGGTAGGATCTGGTTCTATCTCCCTAGGGCTGTCATTGTCTGTGGTATTCTTTTTAAATCTCTTCCGGTGATTGTATCTTCCTTTTTTCTTTTGATTTGGATTGTTCTGTTTGAAGAACTTATTTCTGATTCAGAGTAACTTTCATTAATTTTTTAAAATGTCTGAGCTCATTTTCACTAAGAGGTAGATCATTACATTCTCTTAAATTTTTGGACAGCATGGCTAGTGGTATATCATCATCATCTGTTGAATCATCAACTGAGCTTATAGCAAAAGAGACATCAGAGTCTGAAGATGTGTTTTCTCTGTTTTCATGTAAACTGTCAACATCACTAGTGTCCATGTTTTGTATTGCTCTTTCCTCTTTCTTTTTGATTATCTGTAAAATACAGCTGTACTCCCCTTCGCTAATTTCTGAGAAACCATCAAATTCTTCAGAATCACTTGTATTTTTCATTTCAGTCAGATTAACTGAAGTTCCTTCAAATGGAATACATTCAGAAATGCCCAGACCTAGAGCAAAATCCTCTAAAAACTTAATGACACATCCAATATTTTGATGTAACTTTACAACTGCCGCACCATCTGCTGAAACCTTTCCATTGATATTTCTTGAATGTGGGTCAAATATGTAGTAAGATTGATCTTCCTTTATGATTGCCATGGTGTTACATTTTATTGTTAAGAACAGGAAAGTTTTCATTTTAGATATTGCATCATAGACAGAATCAAATGGGCCACTCTGTCTTGTATTTATGGCACCTGCATAACAATCAGCCAATTCCAGTATGCTGTTATTCCATTTGCAAGGAAGTTCTGACACTAAAAGGTAGTCTTCCTTCTGTCCATTTAGTTTCATATGACGATAGATATCATCACCTTGTAGTATACTGTCCAAGTCAGCTTGTGTCCATGATGGTACTGTCTTTCTCTGATTATGGTAAATCATTGCTGCATAGCAGTTGGCAACACACTGTCTGCCTTGTCCGAAATATTTCGGATGGCCCTGATGGTTTGATGCCTGAACTGCCCACATTCTGAAAAAACAACAACACAAAATTCAATATGCTAGTAATGTCAATCATAATCATGTCAGCTAATTGTTGTTTAGGCCATTATACACTATTTCAAATATCCAGTCATATGTCAAGAGTGTTGGTTAGCCTCTTTGATATGAGCACACATTGAAACGTATGACTTAATTTTCAGTAGTATTAAAACTTAAAAAAAATCCATGAAAGATCTGATGAGTAACACATATTATCATATTAAATAGTAAACTGTTACTAAGTGTCCAAATTAGAGTTGGTAAAACATCTCATCTGATGAGGAGAATAGATATGATTTAGGGATGGGGATTTGAACAGCTTTGAGCTGAAAGGTCCTAAGTAAAATTTTGGGGGTGGGGCCTGACCCCTGTGTGATCTTGGGGGACACCAAAGTATTTACCATTTTATCTTCTGTCTCATCAAAAGGAACAAGAATATATATGGTTTACCGTTTAGAGAGTTAAGAGCTTTTTTTTTTCTTTTCTTTTTTTTTTTAAATAGAGGGTCAGAAGTAAAATAGAAAGAGTGGGGCCTGACCCAAGGTGACACCAAAGTAGTAACATTCAAGGAACAAAAATGTTTAATTATGACTCAGAAGTAAAATAGAAAGAGTGAGGCCTGACCCAAGGTGACACCAAAGTAGTAACATTCAAGGAACAAAAATGTTTAATTATGACTCAGAAGTAAAATAGAAAGAGTGAGGCCTGACCCGAGGTGACACCAAATCAGAAGTAAAATAGAAAGAGTGGGCCTGACCCGAGGTGACACCAAAGTAGTAACATTCAAGGAACAAAAATGT
>CM037786.1:22254305-22304305 GCA_021229015.1 Solen grandis
CCTGTGCATAAACAGGTTAGGTTATAAGGTCAAAATAGTAGAAAAGAGAAATAGAGGGGGACAGTATGCTTATTATAAGCCGTCCATTAAAACATTTTGTTTTAATCTTTTCTTGTTACCTTTTCATTGGGGGGTTGTTGTTTTTTTTGTTTTTTTTTTTATTTTAGGTGCGAAAACTAATAGTTTTCTAAAGGTTTTTTTTGCTTTTTTTTCTTCATTTTTTCACTTTTTTAAAGTTTTTTCATCTCCCAGTGCAAAGAAAAAATACATACATTGTCCGCAAATAAGTTGTTATTTAGTGCGCCAAGCTTTTGTAAATAATTTATAAAGTCAACATGAAATGAAGGGAAAAAGAGATGTAATTTCCGCTTGAACCAAACCAAATTGACTATCAACGATATGATATATAGTTAAATGATATATGTTGGATACATACACGTACATATTAATCATACCTTTTCGTACAATGTACAGGTCTGAAAATATAAAGGCATAGAAAAATCCTCTATACTTTGAATCAGTCCCTGTGGTAAAGCGGTTACAGTGTTCGTCCTATAACCAGGGGGTATAGGGTTCGATCCCCACCGCTACATAACACATTGTCGTGACCAAAGTACTTGACTGTATATTTCTCCGTCATGGTGGTAGCTCCCTACTTAGTTCTCAGTATATATTCAGTGTAGTTCCAAGACTGTATGATCCGGTATCAGGATAGTGCGACGGGGCGTGGTATCATGCCGCATGTCAACGGCGTGATACTACAGTTTGGCAGCACTATATCTGTCTCAAGTAGACATCGTCTCCAAATGATTGAAATAATGTCGGTGGTACGTAAAAAGCAATTCATGATACCGCAAACTGCCATGTATCTCTAGGTTAAACCAACCCTGCAGTCACCACATTTTTAAACAATTTGGTATAGCCAAGGATCGAACCTACGACTTCCAGCTCGCGATGCTCAAACGACCTCAGCGATTTCTGATATAAGGGGTGTGAAAAAACTCGGTGAGAAACGTGTGGATTTATCAAAAAGAACATTATCAGTCCCATAAACCATTATTTTCAAACGTCTATAAACATATTTTATAATCCTTCGGGAATCTGGAAATTTGCCCAATGACTCACTGATGTAAGCTTTGTTTTGTACTATACACGTGCTTTACCTGTAAGAACTTTTATCTTCTTCACGTACTCTTACAAAATACAGGTTTTGCCTGAAGCTCGTCGTGACGGAGAAAACCTGTCATCCGATTTATTCTGCGGGCGACAAACAACCTTGAACAAACTTTCGTTTTACGCGCTGTATGTATCATACGTATATGTACGTATATGGTTCGGTTATGTACTTGGTGAGTATTTGTATACCATATAATGGTGAGTGACTGCTGTTAAGTTCAATGACATTACTTTTCGTGTATCGATATAAAAGCAAATTCTGTGGGTATATATATTCATAGATTTTTATTCTAGGAAATTCTAAGTCCTGCTAAACGATTTTTTTCGATGATGATAATATTAGTGGATAACATACCATCTAAGAAATCAACAAAGATACCTAAGGCTCCGCGCTACAATAAGACACCGCAAAAATTAAAAACAAGAAAAGATTAAAACAAAATGTTTTAATGGACGCCTTCAAATAAGGATGATGAGCATACTGTTCCCCTCTCTTTCTCTTTTCTACCGTTTTGACCTTATAACCTAACCTGTTCAATTGGTCTATGATTTCAATCAAACGGAAGCAAATACAAATAAACGTAAAATAATGGATGTATAAAATATTATTAAAAACACACTTTACATATAAAGCCCAAACATTTCCAAAATATATTTTAAAATAATGTATTTAATAACTGCCTGTCACGTTTAAAACAATATTTTATACATGTATGTTAATTCTTATTAAGTCTATTATTATTTTGCTATTTCTTATGATAAAGAAATTAAAACAATATTTGATAATAAAAATAAGAATTAAAAAATATAAATAAAAAAATCAAAATAACCTAAATATTTTTAGCTGCTGTTTTCCTGATTGAGCTAATTCCATAACCTATACTCTGATGTGCGAATGAAGCTATTTACAGGTAGTTAACATTATCACGACAGTATTCTGGTTCCCGACTTCCTATCGGGAACCAGATTAGTACAACAGCAACAATACACATTTCGACTGTACGCATTTCACTAATTTACTGCATTAACTACAACAAACGTTCATATTACGGTTACATATTGTAAAATATTAACATTACGCATTACTTATCTCACATATCATGAAGTAGAAAGTTTATTTCATAAGTCAATAGGCCTTGGGCCCAGGAGACACTATACATCATACATAAACAGTACATGACGTAACATGGCAGCATTACACAATACATATAAATAAAACTGCTGCTTTAGATTTGACAATTCGTACACAAATACTTTGATTAATTGACAAGTTATAAAATAAATTAAGTAGCTAATAATATTAATGCTCGTGTTTATGTAATATTACGAGACCTATTTTAATTAGGACATTATTATGATACAATTTTGTGGAGAAGGCGCTGATTTTGAATGGTATACATATAGACCATAAATGAAATTCACATCCACACTCACATTTACATAAAACTGACATACACACATCATATACAATATCAAATGCATATCATATACAATATCAAATAATGGAATTTCTTATCTCGAAAGCTTTATATATATAAATACTCAATTTCTTAATGGTATTTTCATTTTTTGATTCAAATAATTGAACTAATTTATGCATGTTGGGGCGAAACCAATAGAATCGGGATATAAATTGTTTGCGTAAATTAATATATAGCTTACATTCTAACACAAAGTGATACTCATCTCCCACAATATAACATGTAATGCATTTTCTATCATTATAGAGAATACTTGCTGGCCGATGCCATCTACCAGTTTCCACAGCCAAGTTATGAGATGATAATAATAATTTTGACATAGCATTCCTAAATTAAGGTATAGACACATTTGATAAATAAAACTGGAACTCGTGTTTGATAATTTCTTTGTAAAAAATTGCTCTTGAAGAATTTTGTAATCTATCATTCCATGATTGAATATTTATGTCTTTTAAACGTTGTTTGAAAATAGTCAGAAAAAGTTCAATATTTCCAACACCTTGAGCTAGCCAAACATCAAGAAACCCCATTCTAGATAACATATCCTTGACAAGTGTAACCCATGATACTTTATTAGGAAAAGTTCAGCATCCTTCATTAATACATTATAAACAATAGCACAATATTTAATTTCATTTGAACAAGTTATTTTCAACCAGTATTTTATTATTTTAAAATATCTATCATAAATTAACTCTGATCTACCTAAAACTTCATACACAAAATCATTTTGCGTACATCTTTTAACATTTAAGACTCGCTTACAATATATAGTATGTATACGCTCTATGTTTCCTGCTGAATGAAAACCCCAGATCTCACATGCATAATTTAATATCGGGAGTATTAACTTATCGAATAATTCAAGTGTGTGATTTACATTAACATCTGTAAAGTTAAATAAATATTTATTTAATGTAAAAATAACTTTCTGTGCTTTTTCTGATAATGCAATTTGTGCCTGACTCCATGAACCAGTCTGAGAAAATAAAATTCCCAAATATGAAAATTGTTTGACTATTTCCACAATATCTCCATTAAAATTAAACCGTACATTTCCAGGTAAACCCCACCCTTAAGGTCTTAACTTATATGTATATACATCATTAAAATACAAACATTTATTGACTTAAAACTTATTAAACATTATCAGTCAAACGCGCAACTATTTACAACAAACACAAATCAAGTATTTGATACCCCCAAACAATCACATATAAAATATCGGTTATTGAAAAGTATTACAATTCGACTGCTATACCTATTTGCACATGCGCAACGAAAGTGAAAACCCATTTTGATTGGACATACTAATATATATGCATGACTCAATAACAGTAATATTTTAAAGTACTGAATACCGTCCAGAAAAAAAAATGAATGAAATGATGGCGGTATACTTATTCCTACACTGATGTAAAGTTTTCACGTATCAATAGTTACACGATGGCTATGTTGAAAGTATTTGATGATATTTTTTTTCGTGAAGGTTAATTTACATTTTAATTAAAAATAAGCGTGAGATTTTTTAAAAAAAAATGTCAAAAATATAATATATATTTAAACCATGTTCACAATTTATGTATATTGTATCCACCGAAACGGTATAATATTTCGACCGAAATTCGATATTGATTTTATTGTCTTTATTTTGATCATAATTATTATTCGATTTTTCAACTGCCTTCGTTAGATGATGTTCTTGAGATAGTTATACACATGTGACATGATAATGTAGATGGTATTTGAAAAATAGCAAATAAATAACAGACTACATCGTTTCAAAATCAATATCGATTAAGAAAAGTACACAGAAAGTTCATAGTTAAATTGAAGCATTTGTTTACAAAGTTTCATAAACTCGATTTTTTGTCCATCTACTCAGCGTTACATTTAAACTTTTTTGGGAAAAAAAACTGCGACTTGGCCTGTGTCGTTTCTGTTTACTTATACTGTATCGAACCAAGCGTGGATTCATCTTGAGAAACCGATGTCACGTTAGTTAGACGTGTAGACTAAAGTGATCAAACTGTTCCAGTCTTCAAAACAGTTCGTAACACGTCAAAATCGAGAACGTTCGAAATGACATATCTCTAAATAGGTTAACTGATTTGTGCTGGAAAACATACTTGTTTTCATCATGGTAAGAATACATATCATAAATTCTAGAGATTAAGGACCTCGTAAATATAGAGCGGTATGACTTGACTTTACCAAACAAATGAGCTCTTGAAGATTTGTGATTGCGCTTTGTGAGTTTCTTACAGTTCAAAAACCTATCTAGGAAACATAGGTTAGTGTCGTACCATCTGTCCGTCGTTCCGTCTCTCACTTCCGTCACTTCGTCACAGATCCGAGGTTCACCAGCTTGTCAGTCTCTCAATATATACGCCCATCATACAAATTCCAGGCCCGAGTTCTTTTAAAAATGATATCACTTAAAATTATAGTTATTTTTTCCCATACAAGGCGAAATATCATGCGTTTCTTTCATGTCCAAAGCTTCAAGAATTCTGACTGTCGAGCTAATATCTTTATTTCAGACCGGCAGGAGCCAGCACGGTTCTTCGTACGATTTATAATCGCTGAACAGTGTTGTGCGTCTCTCCGTGCCTAACTTTACATGATGTAATTGTGTAAAGGGAAAAAATGTTAATATACAAATATGTCTCTCTTCTTTTCTTGAAATTGTCAATGTTAATGAGTATAATAGATGTCATTATTTTCCCGATATATAAAATTTAGTTTAATGTTTAAGGTTATCTGCGGAGTGACAGATTGTACCTACACAAAATTAAGTATACACGCACTTGTCGTTTTCGTCCTCCAACTTTTCTTGCTAGCAATAATAACAACATTTGAGTATGGGAAACAGGTTGTAAAACAGATAACACCACATTATTGTTTAAACTTTTTGTATTGCAAGTTGCCTACTAGAAATGTAGATCTTCGATTTAGTCCTGCTGTAATTATGCTGAAATCACCTTCACCGGGCAGTACGAAAACCATTAGGTACGAACATCAATTATAGGGACTATCTCAAAATGCAGTATTTTAGTGCTGGTTCCCAATGTATTACTGCATTAAATGAAGTAGAATTTTTCCCCACACGCCAACAACAATATTCCTTCGGCCCGATTCTTTGACGCTTGAGTCAAAAGTTTTCTTGTCAACTATTGATATTATTTCGACTACCTGTACATGGCGAATGAAAAGAAGAAAAATACGTGTACATAACTATATACCTACTGAAAGCAGTATGGTATATACAATGTTTAAACCTTTCTTCTTAAGGTCAAGGTCATCAAAAACTTACCAAAACAAATGTTTCTTGATCAGTTGTTCATGTCCGGTCTGTATCTTCCCAATGCATTTGCTGAGTTGTAATGTATGTCATGTAACGTAGACTGTGTGAGTGATGTGACAAGATCTGTTTTGATGCAAAGCATCAAAGACGCCGCGCATGTTTTTCAAGCACGACTTAAATAAAGCAAAGCCATACAGAAAAGGTTCAAAAACAGCAAAAAACTTATATTATCAAATTATTCAGAAATATATGACAAAAAAGTACAGTACATACTTAATCATAGTAGACACATTCTTTGATGATGATTTGAGATGCCATAAATTAACTACTGAAAAGTCATTTATTTTCGTTGTCATGAAATTTCGTCGAATATGGGATTTGATCAAGTTCGTTGGTACATACGTAGAACCATGTTCTAGAAAACATGAGGTCCATGAAATAAACTGTTTTCGTGGGGATAAATATTCGTGGATAAAGTCATCCACGAAATCAATGAAAATTATTCCCCACGAAAATTAATGTTCTACAGTAACTTAAGATCAATGAAAATACATTTTACAACAGGTAATTCCTTTCTTATATAATTATTATTATATAATTATTGGAATAGTTAGGGTCTGCAAGGTGCATGAAATTTCCAGACAGTAAGCTACTAAGGCGATATTAATGTCAATGTAAAAAAACAAAAACAAAAACAAAAAAAACATCATCATTATCAGCAACAGCAGCAACAACAACAAGGACAATGATGAAGAAACAATTCAGCATAGATAAGTTTTTATTTGGTAAGGGATTTAGGTACATGTCCCGGTATTAATTAACAATCTTCCCAATAGTTATTACTTCCCTTGATAACGTAGCTTGACGTAGGAGTATAGCATTCTTTTTGTGTTGACGATATGTGTAAAATTAAATGTAATATGATTACAAGGCTTTGCAACATAAGCTATGTAATGTTCAGTTAAATGTACCAATATACTGAGACCGCATATTGGGCCTGTGACCGTAAATTAGACATGTCCGCTGCGGCCATATGTATAGTGTTTGTGTGTTTTTAAACTTTTTACATTGCTGTAATACTTATTTTTAAAATGTTGATTCATTAATTTTTCAAGTTGACGGTTTGTATCTATAATCTAAATATCTTAAGACCTCAAAACATCTTCCAAATGTTTTTTTTCCTGAGCTTTAATGAATCAGATTGCCTTGCAAGGTCCTATAACCAATTTTTTAAAACCAATTGCCTACGAGTTTAAGGAGAAGTCAACAGATACACGTTAAATGTGCCCAGTTTCTTTATGATAACGATAGAAGACTTGTATATTTTGAATCGTTTTTTGTATTGATTCACAAAGTGTTGTTTTGGGTTGTTGTTTTTTTTTACATATTGCATGTTTTTATTTTACGATAATAACAGTGGTTGTTCCCTGTTTTGATTATGTGGCTCCATTGGCAAAAAAAAAAAAAAAAAAAAAAAAAAAAAAACTATTCCATTCTGACGCCACGTTTTGACGCGGCGTCATTTTTTTTTTCTTGGAGGAGATTCACTCCAAACGCCTATGAGTCAATGGAATTCCTTCGAAACGCAATGGATTTGAAAACATCAGTAGACTGATTTTGTCAAGGACAACAACAATGCAATGATATAGGCACCTGCACTGCATTCGGATCACATCTATAGATGCCATCAAAATCTTATAATTGAGCTTTTGCGTTACTTCAACTAACTCTGCAAATGTCTAGCCTTCTGACACCAACAATCTATTCTCTCTCCCTCTCTCTCTTACACTCAAAGAGAGAGAGAGGGGGGGGGGGAGAGAGGGAGAGAAAGAGAATAACCAATTCACCCACTTAATCTATAGCTGTACAGTTGTAAATATCAAAAACTTTAACCGAATATTTATCGCGCTTTTCAAACATAAGAACTTAACTTTATCACAAGAATAGATACGGGAGAATTTATAACACCATAGAAATACTAAAACTTTGAGTTGACAACAAGTGATATCATGTTTTGCCGATCAAAATTTCCAAAAATAGTTTTTGTCAATGATGACGACGCGATATTTTATTTAACGTGACATAAATTTGAGCGATAGAGAGATAAAAGGGCAGGGGATTTGCTCTAGGGATGAGTATATAAAAACCCCCCGATACCCCCGTGGCACCATTCTGATCAGTTTCGCAGACCTTGGCAGTTCGCAAACAGTTGGCAAAATAATGGTGCTCCACGTAGCTATTTTTGCCGCAATGGCGTATTTGGTCGGTAAGTCCAACTTTAATTTGGCTTGTTTGATTTAAAATATTGAATTTCTGTTTCTCACTGTTTATCTGAATGAAACAGAAACCATCACAATGTTACGCAATTTCGGAGATTGATTGAAACTATTTTTTTAAAGCATTCTTACTTATTTGTGATTGTGTTTATAGAAAATCAATTTCAAACAGGGAAAATATTACTGATTCAAAGTAGTACTGCGAAAACGACAAGTACGTGTATACTTGATTTTGTGTAAGTACAATTCAGGAATGATCTTCACCAAACTATTAAAAGTTCTAATGCAACTTAGTATAAATTATTATCTCCGACTGCAATAACGTGACATTAGAGTCATTGTGAATTCTTTGACACCTAGAACTCATCAATAACCGAAAGTTGCAATAAAAAAATTCTCACCATAGAACCAGTCATGTTGACTGGAAAGCATCAAATACTGTATACCATCGTCGGAAAACCAACGTTCGCTCAATATGCTTTGCTTTTTAATCGACCGTGGGATATTTGGTTAGCAAAACTTCGTACTCATGAATTATTAATTAGGCATTTCATTTGATCTGTGGCAGAGACAGCACGGCGGCAGCAGGGATCATTTGACCAATGGAATGATGCAGGATTTTAAAATTTAGCTTCGTTCTACCATATAGAGCTGACGTCCCTCTCCTATCCTAAGCGTAGAGATTTATCTATCGGGAATAAATCAGCTTTTGCATTTGTAAATTCAACGAAGAGTATCAAAATAAAAATGAATGATTTCAATGGTCAGCAAGTAGCTGATTAATATTCATGAAAGCGAAGTTTTGCCAGCTAAAAATCCCACAGTGTATACAGAAGTGATAACGGAATATATACCGTGGTCTTTCGACGATGACTATAAACACGTGTATTGTATATCTTCGGTCTTATTGGTACTAGAAATTCTAAATTTGTGCCCCCCTGTTACGGACAGCTTACATTATATCCAAGCCTACCTACTTTACATACTTAAAAAGATTTTCAATTTAGAAAAAATTAGATTGTCCCCGGAAGCCGAGATATTAAGGCGTCTGCCTCGGGAGCTGGGTGTCATGCTTTCGATCGCCGACCGCGACATACCAAAGTCGTGAAAATTGGTACTGATAGCTCCCTGTTTGTCGCCCATCATGCATAAATACATGATACTATTCCATATGTCTTCGTAATACTGCAGTGTCGCAGCACTATATCTGTCTTAAGTAGGCACAGTCTCCAAAAGGCTGAAATACTGGTACGGGGCGTTTAACGCAACACACATTGCAAGAAAATGGAAAACTCGACAGATGCACATTCTTCCAACAAACAGGTGATTTCGGCCCATACAGGTATTTTCAATGAACATTCATTTTCTTCCCAATCAACGTCATAAAAGAAGTGTCATAATTGTGTACAACAACAGCTAGACAGTGCATTTTAGTTTACTTACTGAACAGTTTCTTATCATATAAGTATATACATATAAATAGCTTATCGCATGATCAAATGTAATCAAATCAAAATATATCATGCAATGATTATTAAAATGTGTCATGAATCTCCATAATGACGTCATGGAGATGGACCATACCTGAGAAATGAGTATCTTAAAGTAAATATATATACATATGTAAATACACATGATTATGAATAATTGAATTCCTATGTTGCAAAGCTTCATAGACATATTTACTTAGTTTAAATATAACATTTCTATTGGAAGAATACATTACCTGAATGAACTTAAACATACTGGGATATCTTATGTAATAACTTTAATATACTTTTTCCGGGTATGTACGTACTATTATAAAGTGATACTTGTCCGGTATATACCTAGCATTACAGACTGTACAGTATCCATATTGTTTTCTATTCTATTTTGACTGAAACGCCCTGTTTCAATTCTTAATTTATGTCAAGTCAATTTTAAAAGAAAATGACTTAAATATACTTGATAAAATACCTGAGTATTGTTCTTCTCCAAAGTCTAATAATAGTATTACAGTTACTCATACTGTTAAAGCAATCGTGTTTAAACATGTGTCTGTCTTTTAATTGTCACCCTGGATTTAAATAAAACATTGAAATTTTTAAGACCAATACAATATGGATGTCTCCAATCATAATTTCCTAACGAAAGTTTCACACTAAATGCCCAATTCTTTCTACTGTTACTAATTGTATCAGAAAGATTCCTATACACGGTAGTAATAAGTATAATGCTTACACCAAAATTTTGTTATGCGTGTTTATCAAAGGATATATGCCTGATTCGCCATTAACTCCCATATTGCTTAAATCTTTACATTTAAAATCGTTTAACAAAGTTTAGATGCATATGTTCAATTACTTCAGCTTTACCAAAACCCCATATTTCATTGCTGAAGTTAAGAGCAGCAATAAAAGCATCGAAAAGTTGGCATTTCACATTTTATTTTAACTGATGTACACAAACAGTTTGCGTGATGAGAGAATATGCGGCGGTAAAGATAAGAAGGCCCGGATATTATGTTTGGAAGGATATAAAGTGGATACGACAAACCGTAAATATATACGGTAAATGAATAAATCAATTAAATTTGTTATATAACATATATGTTATAGCGGCTGGACCGATTGATAAGGACGCAAAGATCGTGGGTGGAGAAAACACTGAAATAACCACGTACCCATGGCAACTATCCCTGAGACAGACAGGAGGCTCGCACATCTGCGGAGCTGTTCTGATCAGCAATGACTGGGCCCTCACCGCCGCCCATTGTCTCACGTAGGTCTTAGTTCTGCAGGAATACTCTCACATAAATCAGCAAATTATTGGCATCAACAGTTTAGGATATTTTTATCAGAGTAATTATGATGTAAACCAAATTATATTAGTTTATAACATTATGTCCATTAACTTTAATTATCACATTGAAAAGCTTTAAACATGAAATAATTTACTTATTTTGACTAACGCTGTTGTCTCTCTTTCTCTGATGTTTGTGACTTTTTTTTTCAAACACTCTTGTTTTGTTTCGTTTTCGGAAAATATCAGTAATTATTTAATTTATTTTCATTATATATCAAAAATAAAAACAAAAGAAGCGAATTATTATTTTGTTCCGATAAATAATATAATACATATAAGACAAAAAGTTCAAAGAACACAGATGTGTGAGGATGTCATTTTTCACGTCACAGACCCGGGAATACTTACCAGATAGGATATGGCGCCACAGACAAGAGAATTTCAGCTTTGGTGGGCGTGTCTGAGTTCATCAGAGTAAGATTTTCTTTGTATAGAGGTTCATATTTTTTATTTATTTGTTTTCTTCTATATTGTAACTTAAGAACCTGCTTCAAACCAGCATAACAAGCCCGAGTCGTCAGATCGGCACTCGAAGGTAAAGTCCGTGTAGTGATTCCGCTACATTACAGGGACTTACCTTAAGGTATAGCCCCTGTAATGGATACATTTCAGACCTCATGGCCTTTCACGGAGATAACCAAGGTTTCTAAATGGTTCATTAGGATATCTTGGTTATCTTGGTAGAGATCAAGTGGTCCATAACGTAGCGGCGTTTGTAACATTTTCATAAATCATTTACCATTTGAAAAAGTAACAGGATTGAAAATACACAATGTGTACCATGAAGATTGTGAACATATGTAGCTACAGTAGCTACTTGAAAATAAATACGCATCAGTCATTTTTTTTAACCTTTATCCTGTCGGATAAAGAATATATATTAATTTACACATACGAGTTTTTCTTTCTACGTCGATCTGGAAACGAGTACTCATCCCTCTAGATAGTTTCTGTGTTAGACAGGTACATTAAGCTGGGAAAGTTATGAATGGTTCTTGTCCCTACGTGGTTCAAACCCCAGTCATGCATGCTACCACCTGACTACTGAGCCCATAATCAATGTTATATATTGCACGTCCAGCACGAGGGCTACCAGGAGGCCGCGCCCTATCCTAATGACATCGCAGTCCTGCGTCTGGCCCAGAGCCTCACTCTTGATGTAACGGTCAACAAGATAGATATGGCCGACAATTCTTCGCTGACAAATTGCGCCATTTCCGGTTGGGGCCTTACTGGTATGCCGATTACACAACTTCGTATAAAAAAAAACTTCATATCTCGATTAATAGTCTTTAACAAATGATAAACTTGTTCTTATCTTTCTTTTCCGTACAATATATTTTTTGTCCCGACGATGTTAACTAGATACTTTGTAAGTTCGTATGGCGTTGAATGTAGAAAACAATGAAGCTGCCGGACATCTGCAAGAAACTACACATTTATGTCTAAAATAATGTGCCATCCACTTTGTCTTATACTGAGCAATCCTCACTTGTTTAATTTTGTCACATCAGGGTTTATTCTGGGCATCATCCCCATACAGACAGATATCCTGCAGCATGTCTCTATAAACACCATCACCAACCCCGACTGCAACAGCAGATGGACTTCTGCCGGTGGACCAAATGTTCCTGACACGAACATATGTCTTTACGAGGCCAGTAAGTCCGCATGCAGCGTAAGTTGTTGTTGATGTTTTCATTTGTTAACACTATTTAGCTCCAACTTCCACTGAACTTAGCTATCTTAAATGAAACGGTTATGACGGTTGGTAGACATCATTGCTTATGCCCAGTCACATATTGCCGTATAGCGTTAACGACCGTACAACGGATAAAATAAAATGCGACTAAAGGTTATCCGGTGACGAAAATTATCCCGCGGTGTTCAGAGGCTCCCGCTATCGATCGCACTAATACTGTATATAAAACGCATTCAACGCACAATGGCCGCACAATTACTGGGAGTTGACGTGTTATCATCGGACATCACCGTATTAGTAAAGGACATCACCGTATGAGTAAAAATTCCGGGTAAAACGATGCTAACCTGATATAACGTGTTGGACATTAGTTCCATCCGTTCCATGTTAGATAATAGTCCGGCTGCGAATTAGTTTCGCCGGATATGAACGAACATAAACGGATGCGAACCGGACAAGTTCATGAATTCCGAATAAAACGCATACCAATGCATTACTACCGTACCTCCAACGGGTGCTTTTGTCCGGTGGTGTACGTGCGGTGGCGTTTTGAAAATGCCCAATAGAATGGACATCATGGATGGTTCCTAAATTGTCAATCAAGTATGTTAAAATTACCTGGCTTATCCAACCAGTGTTAGTGTGAAGCACGTGGTGAATGGTTGACATACTTGACTCAAAAGACATGTGCTTTTTGTTTGTGATACTTTGACTTTGGTTAAAATAGGGACTTTCAAAATGTCAATAGTGGAGTTAGGGGGTGGAGTTACACACAATTTGCGGAACCGTCCATTGTGTCGTATAATGGCCGCAAAAAAACACACTGGGGCCTTCACGGTCTTTATACAGTTTATTTATGTACATTGTCGACATCATTGGGAGGACCACTCCGAAATGAGAAGCCTAATAGCTTCGCTCCCAAAGACAAGTCCCCTAGATATCTCCCTATGTCTCTCTCTCTCTAGGTATCTCTCAGAACTCTCCCCTCTGACCTTTAGCAGGACAGCTTTTATACGGAATCGTACTCAACCAATGGCAACCGTGAACTACAAAGATGCACAAAACATGCAACTAGCTTAACTATAGAGACAACAGAACTTATTACATACAGTGATATGATCGGACCTGACTAGCTACAAATTTATTCAATGATCAGACATGTTACCAAATATTTGTGTACTCCGGACATAATGCAATAAACAACAACCGTACCTCACCTGACAAGGGGCGCTAGCGCCGATTGACAAACGGACAAGAAACGCATCCCGACGGATACGCACCGACTGAAAATGTTGTTTTCCGTTGGACGTCCGTGAACGCATTACGGTGATGTGTGACTTCGTCATGTGAAGAAAAAAAGAACAGTTCGGGCTTCCTTCGAATGTACTGAATAGTACACCAGCGTCACAAACAGCTCGTGCATTGAGAGATTATTGTTACCATCCACTCGATTAATTCTAAATGAATATTCGCAAAAGAATTCAAATTGTTTTTAGGCAAAATGAAAGAAAGAAGCCGTGTTTGTGGTGGCGTGCCACTGAAAAGCAGGGTCGTTATGTAGGCATATTTATAATGTCCGACGTAGCAGAGCTGCTGATCTCAATTATTTTTCTTTTTACGTCGATTGGGAAACAAGTTCTTACAACTTAAACTCGTCCATATGGATGATTCTTGGGTTGAACCAGTACTTTGCGCGTAGGTAGATCATTTATAAATTTTTCATTCATAAATAAAATTATTGATAAATCTGTCATGGATTTTGACCAAATTGTTCCCCTTTTTCGACTTAAAATCTTAGTTAAGTGTTTTTTTACCACCTCACAACCATCCACTCAAAATTAATCTTATTCTATGGTAGCAAATCTTAAGACACACTTTCCCTCCTTTTTGCGATTCTGAAATAAAGGTCATTTTGTTCTATCTTATGACTGTTTTGTTTATTTAAATACGATTGCATTATGGAAGTCGAAACTGAATGCTGGAGATAGCATATTTAATAAACTGTGATAAAAGAGTCAATCGCAATTCATTCGGAGATATTTTGGACCATTACTGGCTACAAAGATAATACATTCGAACCCACAATATTACTGTCCCGTTGCAGGTTCGATTCCAGCTTGAAGATTTTCTTTTGAGTATATTTTTTGCAATATATTGCATATTGTCATGTATTAAGTATGTAAAGTAAAATGGAATAAAAAAAATATTATATACATAAATAATATCATAAAAGTGTGTTCTCTCATATAGCCTTCTTTCTGATTTAAATACACATACTGATATAAGAATAAGAGTGGCTATATGCTTATTGTTAGCGGTTCATGTAACGACTGAGTTTACGCAAAATTAAAATGGGATTATTGACATCGCTTGAAAATGTTATCCTCCTCTATAAGATTTCCTTAAAGAAACAAAATAAATTCGATATTACATGAAAAACTCGGCGCTGATTTTAATTATTCGCGCGTTTTTTTTTCTTCTTTGTTGTTTGTTTGTTGTTGTTGTTGTTTTTGTTTTTTTGTTGTTGTTGTTGTTTTCTCTCTTTCTCTCTCTCAGAGCCTAAAAGTAAATTTACGGTTACACACGAACGGACTACAACAAACACAAATGCCTTTTTCTGAGAGTTTGGATTATTAGAATGCATTGTTCTGGAATATATTCATATCTTTAAAGTTGACCGTTAATTGTTCAATATTTAATGCTTACATGATTTTTCAACCCAAAGGGTGATTCGGGCGGTCCCCTGCAATGTGCCCAGAACGGAAAAGCGGTGGTTGCCGGTGTAACTTCATGGGGTGCTTCCACGTGCTCCGGGGAACTGCCGTCTGTGTACACCCGGGTTAGCATGTACCGAACTTGGATCAACAATAAAACTGGCCTCTAGATTGTCAACAACGCTTTCGTCCGTATCTGTCTCTTCTCGCCAATCTCCGGACATATTCGAACACTTTGAACATTCTTTTGTCAGTAGTGCTGAGCATTTTACCCTTATAAAATTGATCGCATTTCATATTGTTTTTGTTCAGTTTATACAAATCTACGTTCTAATAATCAATAATCTGCAGAGCGTTGATGAAGAATCTTCGAGGAAAAAAAATAATCTTACAGCTTTGGGACAATCTCAAAAACAACAATTGGTGTAGATTTGAAAGATTAATAAAGCTATATTATTAACACACGTTTTGATTTCTTTATTATCAGGAAAATCCGAGACAACTAGGTACATATCCCGACCCCTTTGCTACATTACCACAAGCACATGTATAAGCATGTGTAAACATGTTCAAGAGCCATGCTTTTTTTTTCTTTCTAATTACGTATACAATGATAGGGCACACAACTCCGGACTTATTTCTCAGCGAAAATAGTGGATTCTGACTAAAGTACAGATCTTCCTTATGTAGCGTAGCGTATATATAGGAGGTGACTTTAGTCGAATTGGTTTACTTTTTTCATGCAGCGAGCACATTTTTTCCCTCGATTTACTGTAAATGAATAAATCAAACAAACAAAAAAATGCATTTCTGTGTTGTAATGAACCGTGAAAACCTGTGTCCAGAACACCGGTTGACTCTACAATGCGACATAAATAGCACCAACAACTCGAGCGGAAAACATCCTCAAATTGGCTGACAAGGCGAAAAACAGGTTTGGCCCTGTAGATGTAAGTGCGCATGTACACACGCCCCCTTGGGAAGGCTTTTAGGGGTTGGTTAGGGTTAATTTGGTTGCGGAAAGGATAAGCGGCCATAAGGCATTTTCCGAGTTTCTAGGTAGTTAAAACACAGTGTACGCACTCAGACTTCAGCCTCACCGTATGTATTAGTTATCGTTTCTATTTTAAATTTTATGGAATTTATCGCAAGTGACGCGAAGCGGAGCGCTGCGAAATCCATAAAATATAAAATAAAAACGATAACATACTTACACCACCCGTTTGATTGACAGCATACGTGATGGTTGAGACTCCGCATCACTGGGTACATGTACATTTTATTCTTATAAGGCTAAATGAAAAACATGACGTAAGCATCCGCCAACGCAATTAGCTCCGCCATTTTAGTCCTAAGATACACACTTATTTCTCCATATCAGCCCTCACGGATCGTTTTACAAAACTGTATACACGTATATGTAGTGGTAAAAAATACGGCTTGCTATAAAACGCCAAATGAAGGTATAATAAGATAATAAAAATATTCATTGAATACCAAATCGGCTTTTTAAAATAGATTACGGCAGAGAAATTATCATGTTTTCGTTCGAAAAGTGATATGGAGATATTATTTCATTTTTTTTTTTTCTTTCAGAGAATATGAATTCATATCAATTTTGAAGTTGCAAATGTTTGTAGTGATGCTTAATCCATCGATGTAGCGTAACAGTACCGTGTTATGTAGTGAATTTACTTAATTGAAACTCTTTTTTTTAATAGAGCGAATGTTAGACTGTAGGCTTAGTCTAAAAAGAAAAAATCGTATATCTTGTCTGTATGCCTTATTGTACAAATAGTCAAATTATAGAGTTGGACTTACTATAGTTATAAACAAATTTAAAATAATCTACACATTCTGTTACGGCTCCCTTGCTTGGCACACAACATATAAGGGTAGTTGCAGGACTGGTTGGCTCGGTGTCAGGATAATGTGACTGGGTGTGGTATCATGCCACATGTCTACTGATACGGTGTGATACTGCAGTGTGGCAGCACTATATCTGTCTCAAGTAGACATCGTCTCCAAATGACTGAAATACTGTCGGTGGGACGTTAAACCCAACAAACAAACAAATCTCCACAGCATCCATCACAGAACCATCTCCCACCTGAATGACTTATTTACATCCGGTCCAGATTATCAAATAACCCCGAGTATCTAATTATTGACGTTTGTCATTTTCTTTGTTTGTAATACACGTGCATCTTTTCTCTCCAGCCTATAAAATTGATTCCTATTAAGCATACCTATTTCTCAGCCAATCCTCCTAATTTCTAACTTACATGTGAGTTACCCCCCCCCCCCCCCGAGTTATAAATGTGCATCCGGGGAATTAAATGCAGCACAATATAAGTTAATATATGTTCTGTCGGTATTTAATTGGCAAGAAATTTATAGCAATAAATAAAGAACAGGGAGTCATGATGTTGCGTAAAGCAAAAATTGGAAAGGAGAAATATTTCAATGAACGACATACTTTTATTTGCCATATGACCAGATTGATCATAGACATATTACATGCTAGATGTGAGTGACCTGCTGCACTTCATGTGTAGCGTGTCAATGGCTGAAGAAAGAAAGACAGACGATTTTATTTTCATCCTTCATCAGGAATACATATGAAATACAATGAAATAGGCCAAAATGACTCATAATGATTATAATAAATATAAACATATGAACTGGCGGACACTGTTAATTATAATGTTTTGTTCTTTTACTATAATAGTAATTATACTTACTATGATATGATAAAACGATGACTCATCTAAAATAACATCTAAGTTTCGAAAAGTTTTAACATTTTTGCACTTAACCCTTTCCCTCATATAGACTCATTTTGACGCACTCAATAGGTACCACATAAAGCCTGATCTGCAGAAAACTACAGTTAAACCTTACCAAATTTAATTTGGGGAGGGCTGAAATTAAGTTTAAGAACTTGTAGCCCAACCCATTTGCTATGTACCCATTAATGCTTGGATATTCGTTGTAAGTTTATATAACTAGTTGGCAATAAAATATGTTATCATCATCACCAAATTTAATTACAAAATCCTCATTTCCAGACCACCGAGGAGCAGCGAACAGCATAAAACCTGATCAGCCTGCGAGTTACTCTCAGGCTGGTCTGGTTTTATGCTGTTCGCATAGGCTTTTTCATGGTTTCCTCTATGAGGGAAAGGGTTAAGAAGCTCAATAGCTTTCGCTAACGAACGTATTTAGGAATGTATCTTTGCTAATGTATGGAAATAGATTTCGCTCAAAGATAAAATGGTATTCGTCCTCTATAAGTCTACAGGAAGGACATGGTCGTTCTTCAAAGGGGGTATTATTTCATCTTCCAGTTTCAATATTTAATCGATGTGATGAAAGTTTGCAAAGTGCGTTTCTGTATTTTTCGATGTTAACCCATTTGAAATAAAACCGGAAACCAAAATCAAATATGTATCTATAAAATCTGCCCTTTGATGAATCATTTTTCTAGGATTAAGGTTTGTAAAAAATTATCTGAAAGTCTCTGTTTTAAAGCAGACATAAAATAAAAATTAAAATAATCTCACACACCTTGTTGAATCCATACATCAATATAAACCTAGAGAGCTTTATGCTGCTTTTATTTGTCTTGCCCAGTTGTTTTTCACTGGCTACTTATGTAAATCGTTCAGTATGACTTAATAATTTTTATTAATATAATGATGTACTTGACCAGTGATAACCTTAAATCAATACATAATCATATTACAAAACCATAAGGTAGAATAATCCAATCCGTCTGTTGCTGCTAAAATAAAATCATTTTTGCGTATTATTTTTAACTGATAATATGTATTTGGGTTCTCTCAATATGTATTCGTCTTGCTGTACCCCAGACCTCGGAACCATAGAAAAGTATTGGCTTCATAAGTTTATCAAAAAGTTCAAGTTTATTTTCACGAGTAATATTAACAAACTTATTCAAATACTTTCTTAGTTTGAAAATTGTTATTTTTTATACTTTACAATGCAATGTCTTTGTGACAACCTGTAAAAGATACCCCGGTTGTAAATATTATACCTAAATACGCGAATTTACTTACAATTTCTAAAATTGATCCATTATAAATAAATTCTAAGTCACTAGACAGTCTACCTACTTTCTTAAATATTAAAACTTAAGTTTTATTTATATAACCCTTTAACTTCCATCTATTGCAATATTCACACAGAATATCTAGAATATAGCTGAAATTCTTCAGCCGAATCGGCAAAAATTACAATATCATCTGAATACATGAGCAAGAAAAATGTTAATATCCCTGTATAAACTCCTCTGCCCCTTCAATATAAAGAGTATCTTCTAAATCATTAATATAGAGAAACAAGAGGGCCATAGAGGCCCTGAATCGCTCACCTGAGTATAGGGTTACCCAAGGAACATCTGAACTAAAACATTTTGAAATCCGGCCAGTAGTTTTGAAAGAGATGCTTTTTATAGCTTTCATAATTTATTTCTTTCTACTGACATTGGAACCAGAGTTCTACATGGACCAAGTTTATTTTAGCAAATTTTGTGAAGGTTCACCCAAGGATCATCCCTGCCAAGTTTAATCAAATTCTGTCCAGCGGTTTCAGAGAAGGGGTCGTTAAAACCAAATTGCTGACGACGGACGACGCACGACCACGGACTATGGACGCAGGTGATCCTAATTGCTCACCATGAGCACGTTGTGCTCAGACGAGATGAAATAACATGGGTGATAGATACTCTCCCTGTCTTAAGCCGAGATGACATTCAAATACAGTTCCTATGTCATTATTTACCACGAATACTTCAAGTTATCAAAAATCAGATAAATACACAAAATAACTGCTCATAAATATTAATAATATGTTTTATTATACCATGCTAAACAAAAATGTCATACGAGGCACCATTTTAGCTCTAAAACCTGCCCGTGCCTTTAATAATATATGACAGCTTTCATCCCACTCTGACAATCTATTTATAACATCAGTGAATAATTTACCTATTACATGTATACTTAATAAAATTATACCCAAAAAATTGTTAGGGTCATTGCAATTTCCCTTCTTGTGTATTTGTATAATAAAACCCTCTGTCCAACTAGCAGGTAAATATCCTGTTTTAAAAAGTTTTGATAAAAAAGAAGATAATACAACCTTTCCATGAATAACAAATTTATTTAACATCCTGTCTGGTCCTGCACTTTTATTAGCATTTAAGATTTCAATACTTTCAAAATTTCCTCTAAAGTAAATGGTACATCAAGCTCAGAACATATTATATTATTTCATTTTGTAAGACGGTATTGTGAAAATATTGTTTATATCTTCATCCTGCTTGGGGAAAGAAACGTGTCGTTTGGATCATTTATAGCCCGAAAATAGTCAGTGAAACTATCAATACTAATATTTGCAGATTTCTGCCAAGCATAGCCATCTTTTAATAAAGTCCATTTTGCATTTTTAATCTTAGCATTCTTAAGTTAACGTTTAGTAGTGTTTTATTCATTTCCTTCAAATATTTAATCCAAACATCCAAGTTTTATCTCCACGTTAAGTAGTGTTTTTTCATTTCCTTTAAATATTAAATCCAAACGTCCAAGTTTGATCTCAACTGACCAGCGAGTGACCACAACAGTCTAGCATTACCATCAAAGTATTTTCATTGATACTTTTTACCGCTTACTCGTCGTTACAGAGTTATTGAACGTTGTGTGATGTAAAACTTCTATAATAAATTGATAAATACAAAGAAAACAGTTGTGTATTTATGTGCACGTACAGCCTTCCCGTCAGAGGAATTGAATTTGGATATGTGGTATTAATAAATATAATCAGTTATAAATTGTTGCGTTGCAAACAATGCAAAATAAAAACGAATTCGAAAAAAACGAAAAAAAAACAAAAAAAATTGCATGTTGTTGTTGTTGTTTGTGAGACACATTTATTTGTATTTGTTATAACAATTTATATGATCAAAATGTGCATTGTAAATATTAAATGTTATTTGTATCTATATCGTTATAACAAAACATGACGAAAAAATATTGCGAAATAATATTGTGTGTGTCTTTTTTTGTCTTTTTTTTGTTTTTTGTTTTTTTTGCTGTTGTTATTTGTTGTTATTAAAGTCGACGTGGCATTATCATGGGAAGACAAAGCTGAAATGTGTCGGTACTGAATGTGTCGGTACTAAATGTGTCGGTACTAAATGTGTCGGTACTGAATGTGTCGGTACTGAATGTGTCGGTACTGAATGTGTCGGTACTAAATGTGTCGGTACTAAATGTGTCGGTACTGAATGTGTCGGTACTGAATGTGTGTCGGTACTAAATGTGTGTCGGTACTGAATGTGTCGGTACTAAATGTGTCGGTACTGAATGTGTCGGTACTAAATGTGTCGGTACTGAATGTGTCGGTACTGAATGTGTCGGTACTGAATGTGTCGGTACTAAATGTGTCGGTACTGAATGTGTCGGTACTGAATGTGTCGGTACTGAACGTGTCGGTACTAAATGTGTGTCGGTACTGAATGTGTCGGTACTGAATGTGTCGGTACTGAATGTGTCGGTACTGAATGTGTCGGTACTAAATGTGTGTCGGCACTGAATGTGTCGGTACTAAATGTGTCGGTACTAAATGTGTCGGTACTAAATGTGTGTCGGTACTAAATGTATCGGTACTAAATGTGTGTCGGTACTGAATGTGTCGGTACTGAATGTGTCGGTACTAAATGTGTCGGTACTAAATGTGTCGGTACTAAATGTGTCGGTACTAAATGTGTCGGTACTAAATGTGTCGGTACTGAATGTGTGTCGGTACTAAATGTGTGTGTCGGTACTGAATGTGTCGGTACTGAATGTGTCGGTACTAAATGTGTGTCGGTACTGAATGTGTCGGTACTAAATGTGTCGGTACTAAATGTGTGTCGGTACTAAATGTGTGTCGGTACTAAATGTGTGTCGGTACTGAATGTGTCGGTACTGAATGTGTCGGTACTAAATGTGTCGGTACTGAATGTGTCGGTACTAAATGTGTGTGTCGGTACTGAATGTGTCGGTACTGAATGTGTCGGTACTAAATGTGTGTCGGTACTGAATGTGTCGGTACTAAATGTGTGTCGGTACTAAATGTGTGTCGGTACTAAATGTGTGTCGGTACTGAATGTGTCGGTACTGAATGTGTCGGTACTAAATGTGTCGGTACTAAATGTGTCGGTACTAAATGTGTCGGTACTAAATGTGTGTCGGTACTAAATGTGTGTCGGTACTAAATGTGTCGGTACTGAATGTGTCGGTACTAAATGTGTGTCGGTACTAAATGTGTCGGTACTAAATGTGTGTCGGTACTAAATGTGTCGGTACTGAATGTGTCGGTACTAAATGTGTGTCGGTACTGAATGTGTCGGTACTAAATGTGTCGGTACTGAATGTGTCGGTACTAAATGTGTCGGTACTGAATGTGTCGGTACTAAATGTGTCGGTACTGAATGTGTCGGTACTGAATGTGTCGGTACTAAATGTGTCGGTACTAAATGTGTCGGTACTGAATGTGTCGGTACTAAATGTGTCGGTACTGAATTTCAGTAAAATAAATGTGCACCTATAAAAATAGTATCATATTGATTGGGAAAAAATGAAAATGACTGTCAAAAGGATATTACTCAGTCAAAACGAAGATTGTTCAAAATTATTTGAAAGACATGTGTGTAACCTATTTGTTTTGGTGCTGTTATATAACGAATCCTACTGTAAGATATATCAAGACTGAACCAGAAAATAGAAATTGTTTTATTGTTGTTGTTGTTTTTTCTCTTTTTTGTAATAAAATGTTTCTAAATTTAAAAAAAGAGGTATATTGACTACAGATTATTTTGAAGTGATGTACAAGCTAGGATAATATTAGGAAATATATATCAAACTAGACAGTTAAATAAGTAAACTAAATTAAAGCCTTTTTTTTTTTTTTTTTTTTTTTTTTTTTGGTTTGTCGATCAAAGGCATATCGGGGATAGGTTCGGTCAATGATTCAATTTATATATAGGTAGATAAATAAACTATAAATCCTATAGGCTCTAACCGAGACACAATTTTCTGTTGCTATTCTTGTCTAAACCTAAATTTACGATATTCAAGCTAAGCGTTTTAAGAGGTCAACAATTTATGGTGCTGTTCTCAAGGACTTTAGCACACATGAGGCGAGCAGCGTCGGACACTCACGGCGGTCTGTTACATCTGTCAGCCGTGGGATACTTGGCTAGCACTTTATCGTCAAAAGGATAAGAGGTACGTCGATCATTCAAAATGCTGCTTACACATATGAGTACAGGTGGAGATCTAAATTCTGTAAGCCGGTAAAGGTTTTGTCTAAGTGCCTTAAGTACGAGAGTAAAAATCCCCACTACCTCGTGAAGCTGGGAATAATGGCGCGGCTT
This sequence comes from Solen grandis, assembly GCA_021229015.1. Lineage (NCBI taxonomy): Eukaryota > Metazoa > Mollusca > Bivalvia > Adapedonta > Solenidae > Solen > Solen grandis. Next base: position 22,278,252 of record CM037786.1, read on the forward strand.
TTCAAATAATCGATAACGAGCAAATGCTAACTATTAATTCAACGGGCGATGTGTGGAGTAACGAAATGAGCGTTCGTGGGTTTCCGACGCTGGGGGCGAAGTGATTGTACAAAAAAGTAGCAAAGTAATCTATTTACGTATCTGTGGTCTATACGGCGATTAAAGTGAAATAACACTGCTATTAAGATGGCGAATGTATCTTCCATCATTCTGCAAGATTTAGCAGATGATCCATGTATTTATCTGGCACATTAACATTATTTATAAAAAATAATTGTTGTGTATTTAAACACAAATTTGGAGTTCAGGTGAGAACTATTATAAGACGAAGACGTAGCCCAAGTAATAAAATTATTCGCACCTGAACGGCACACCTGCATTTAAATATACAACAAAACGCGGGTAGAGATAGATTATTTCGATTCTACAACGTATTTCGTTAATTTTTATCAGGATTAACGGAAGACCAACTTACTGCCCTCCAGCTTACCGATCGAATTCCTCCCTCGTATATACAGATTGACAGATGTATTAAAGAAAAACGAACATGATCTGTAAGATTTAAATTAATCATTTTTTTTTATTCCCGTTGATTTTATTTGATATTTTATCTATGTAATTAGGAAGAACATCTAAAATTAAATGAAAATAGTTAAATGTGTAATCCACCACTTTCCATGATTTTTACATCCATTGATAAATTGTTACGAGGGAGTAAATTGTAATGGCAAATAATTATAACGCAAAGGTTCACGTGAGCGCGGGCTGCGATCTGTTGCGAATTGTATAGAGAAAAAAGATGTGAGTCGTGTTAGAATTTTTATAATTACAAACAGAAACATTTGTGCATTTAATGAGCAATACAGAAATATCCACTCTGAATCCTTGTTGCCATGTAACTACGTGAGGCTTCTCCGGTCGCATCAATATGTCAACACTGGTGTAACGATTTCAAAGGACCCCAAGTTCAACCCCCCTCCCCGCCCCCGGAAACATGCAAACGTTTTTAAATTACCCCGGGCATTTTTATATTCCCGTACAGTGCGACCATACCACGTGCTATCTTACGTCATTTTTTAAGACCCCGATTCAAGCCCCCCCCCCCCCCCCCCGGGAATATATAAACATTTTCAAATCCCGCCCCTCCCCCCATCCGTGAAACCCCCATCACCCCACTTTTAAATGTCCTACCAAGGAATCTACATGTTACCCAGGGTGAATTTTAAAACGTTTTTAAATTCCCCTATTTAACATCATATAAATTCAATTTAGGAACAACAATGTACTAACGACACATTTAAGTATAGGTTATGAAATAAAATTTTATAAAAATAACTTTTCCAAGGGAAGAACTTGAAAAAAAGGAGGGGGGGTCATTTGAAAATGTGTTTAAGTCCCTGGGGTGGAGACTTTATCAGCCTTATCTTAACCTCGTATAAATTCAATTAGGAAAGTCGAATACCAATCATGAGAAATATCAATGATACATTTTTATATTATAAGTGTTTCAGTTTTACGTTTTCCAGACAAAAAAGGAGGGGTCATTAATGTGTAAACGTTTTAACTTCCCGGTTGGGGGGAGGAAAGTTGAAAACGTTTTTAGGTTATCGGGGAGGGGAAACTTGAAATGAGGGGAACTTGAAACACCGGTCTGGCCTGAACAAGTGCAAGCTAGTGACGTCCCAGTCTCTTTCTATATGTAGATTGCGGTTGCATAGAAACCGTTGGAAAAACTGTACTGCAACGTATTGAAACTTTTTGTCTGAGCAACGCTGTGTTTCAGCCTGCGATAGAGTGAGTCCACGTGGACAGAGTTTTCTTCAGTGGGCAGAGTTTTCTTAAGTTACTTTATACTTTGAAATGTTCCATGTTGGTCGGCTATTTATCATAATATTACTGAAAGTTTCATTCACTTTCCAGGCGCATAAAAGTACACATGGTATTTCCAGGACAGGTTGGCCCGGTACTGGTGTAGCGTCATGCCACATGTCCACGGCGCGTCTGGCTGTACCATGTATCAAGATATTCTCCAATTGACTGGGACGTTAAATCCCATAAACAATTACCTTGCAGCATATTTACGTGTGTAATAAAAGAATCGAAGTCCACAAATATGATTTACATTGGCCACGCATCAGGAGCTGTTGGTTGAAATCCCGATGGATGAATATAGCGTACCCCCAGTCACTTACAACTGATCCACTACAGGAACCGTCAAGGTTGAAATATTACAAGCCGTATAGATTGCCCCTAAGTTCAAATATATATGAAACACGGCAATGGCTATAAGTTGCAAAGTACTGGTCCAACCAAGAAACCATAGAGAGGAATAAGTATAAGTTGTGTGAAATTGTTTCCCAAATGACGTAAAATCGATAATTTTGAATTATTTAATACATACCAAATGGTTCAGTTGAAGCGTGATTAAATTTGATTTGATTTCATACATTTATAAATGCATATCAGGTTATTCGCTCTGGAAACTGCAGGTAGATGAAAAGGACGGATCATCAATGTTACAATGATTTTTTTTTTCCATTTCAGATAAAGTCCGAAACGAAAGTAGGTACATTTGTATCTGATTTGAAACGATATTAACTGATTCTACGTATGTGTCAATAAGTTAATTCTGTATGACAATTACGTCAAGTACGTAAGATGGTACAATGGTTGCCCGTCCAGACATGTGGGTTTTCTCCGAGTTCTCCGGTTTCCTCCCACAGAAATAACAACATCCGCTTTCACATCGAGAGTGATTAATATAAGTTGTGATAACTTATTTCGTAATCGATGTAAAATAAATAAAGTTTAAACTTTAATTATGTTAATTCTAAATAACGTCAATTATACAGTAATATGTCAAATTAAAGTTATCAAAATGGCTGCCACATTGCTGTTGTGTGTGTGTGTGTGTGTGTGAACCCAAATAACTAGATGTTTTCTTTGATGTACCCATGGCGTCTAAGGTAGGTAAATATATATGACAGCACCTGTAGATTACCAACTGGATGAGTAACAATACTGAATCTTCCGTCTGTTCCAAATGTCTTTGGCAGATTAGGCAGACAATATTGCAGCTTTATAAATGCAAACTTTTAAAACTATTGAATAAAATAGGTTTATTATTATTTTTTTTTTAAAAGTTGCAGAAATCATGCGGTGAGAAATATGGAAAGAAAAGGGTAGGTTCAAAGAGTAATAACATTGTATTACTAAAACAGGAGAAAAATATTGAATGATTTTACAAGTGAATATCAAAAATATCGCAGTCAGCTGATAGAATTGACAGCCATTTTGTGAACTTTTAATTTGGAACATGGTTGTATATGACAGTATGTCAGTCATTTGGGGTCCTTGTCTACAAGAGACAGATAAAGTGCTGCGCTGCCTTGCAGTGAAATTACACCGTAGACAAGTGGCATGATACCACACCCAGTTATTTAATCTGATACTGGGCCAACCAGTCCTGGAACTACTCTTATTTGCTGAGTGCCAAGCAAGGGAGATATATAATAACCATTCTTAACTCCTTTAGTACTTTGATGCAGGAGATCGAACTCACGACCTCGGGCATACTCTTACGGGCGGACTCTCTCAACACTCGGTCACCGGGACCGGTGAACAGTACTTGTGTAATAAATGATTAAATATTTATATTAAACCAAAATGACTTTATTAAACTAAGAAAAAATAACATCAAATGCAACAACTTCGAAGCATTTGGCTGAAATCGAATAATGTCGAGCAACTACAGATAAAAGCGAAAGTTGTCATTGACGATTTAGAGGCCAGTAATTCCGGAAATCCAGCCCCGGTACTCGCTAACCCGGGTGTACACAGATGGGTATTCCCCGGTGCACGTGGAGGCACCCCATGACGTCACACCGGCAACCACTGCCTGTCCATTCTGGGAGCACTGCAGGGGTCCGCCCGAATCACCCTTTAGGAATATCATGAAAATAGTGGATTGAATACATAAATCAGTATAATGAAGGAACATGGACAAAAACAAATGTTCAAAAGTAACAATGTTCGATATTTTCGGATGCTTTTATATCATGGCCATCGTCGAAAACCCACGGTATATATTCCGTTATCACTTCTGTATATACCGTGGGATTTCCAGCCGGCAAAACTTCGTTTTCATGAATATTAATCAGCTACTTGCTGACCAATGAAATCACGCATAGTATTTTGAATACTCTTCGGTCAAAGCTGACTCATTGTTCCCGCAAAATAAACCGCAACGCTTAGGCGAGGAGCGTGACGTCAGCTCTACATGATAGAACGAAACTATCTTTCAAAATTTCGCGCGGTTTCAATGGTCAAATTGATCACTGCTGTCGCCGTGCTGTCTAAGCTACGGATCCAATGAAGAGCCAAATCAATTAATTTATGAGTATGAAGTTTTGCTGACTAAATATCCAACGGTCAAAGAAGCAAAGAGTATTGAGCGACCGTGGGTTTTCCGACGATGTATAATGGCATTAAATGCAGCCACGAATAATAAAATCATAGTTTTACATTGAACAAATGACCCGTATAAGGCTCTGTCATTAACGGCGTTCAGAACATTGTTCGCCTTCATTTTATAGAACGTTTCATGTACTCTAAGTCTGTTAAACAGCATCATAGTTTATTTAACCTTTTCCCTCATATAGACTCATTTTGACGCACTCAATAGGTACCACATAAAGCCTGATCTGCAGAAAACCACAGTTAAACCTTACCAAATTTAATTACAAAATCCTCATTTCCAGACCACTGAGGAGCAGCGAACAGCATAAAACCTGATCAGCCTGCGAGTTACTCGCAGGCTGATCTGATTTTATGTTGTTCGCATAGGTCTTTTCATGGTTTCCTCTATGAGGGAAAGGGTTAAAGAAGCGCTACAGTTGCATTACCTCCTCTTTCAAAAGTATGCTGAGTTTTATGGTATTTTATGGTATGGAGTGATCCTAAACCACACTCCGAGGCTAATTCCAGTTTCCTCAAAGCTTAAAATATGCCACATTGGAAAAAAGAATTCCTGAAATCGCTTTCTATCTTTGGCAGCAAATAATTGCATGCATACAGAAAAGTGGACTACTTATTTCAGGGTTTCAGAAAAAGATCTTAATATTGTGTCCTGGTGGAAGAACCTTGAAGAACTGGCAAATATATTTTTTTATGACATTTCCAGTAAAACGAAGCATTTTGCAGGATCCTCACTGTATTGAAGAGTGTTCAACCATTGTTCATGGTACACTGTATTGTCAATCAATATTCATAGATATATATTCTTATTTTCTTGTAAGCTTCGTTCAAGTCTCATTTAGATAACCACGGAAGTTTCTCCGCAGAAATAGTACCCGATTAACAAACAATTATCCAAGGTTGAGGGTCAACGGTGTCAACAGCTTGTGAAATACGTAGGACAGTTGAATATGATAAGGATTTAAGCTTCACCCTTCTTTGTGGTACAGTGGTTGCGTACACGACTGCTGATCCGAAGGTAGTGGGTTTGAACCTTGTTGGAGGCAAGGATTTTTCGTAGCTTTCCCAGGCGCAAAGTACTGGTCCATCATAGGAACCGTTGTGAAGAATAAGTTATAAGAACTTGTTTCATACTCGACATAAATGTAAGTTTTAATCTAATAATATCTAGTTAGTCTGACATATGACTCACACTACACGCTGACTTTGTGGCCTCGTACAAACAAATGTTCGTGCTCAGAACCCCAGGTCCGCCGCCACTAGTCCACCTATTGGAACAGTCGGTGTTAGAGATGGTGTTGATATAGGTGTACTGCAGAATATCAGTCTGTTGTGGGAAGACGCCCAGAATAAATCCTGATACGACAAGAGGTAAATGTATATTAACGAACCGTGGGTAACTTAAGCAGACAAACATAGGACATACATAATGATGGGTCGACAGATTAAATGCACAATGCAGTTATTTATATATAGACAAAGAATGTCAATATCAAGGGCAGATAACTCAAAATCAAGCCTATCGATACCTTATTTCATTTCATTATTATTGTTTGTTGTTTCATTACCAGTCATTATGCAAAGTTTGAAACAATTCTGTTCAATAGATTTTTCACCATGCGTTTTCCTTGGAAAAAAACAATTCTATATATTCGTGTATGCGACTATAGAATAAAACATGTTGAAAAGAACTTTTACACAGTGACAGAGAATACAGTATCAAACATTGAGTTGAAATTAAATGAAGTGTTTCTAGCCTATAATATTGAGTTATTTGCCCTTGTAAATGACTGAAAAGAGCAACAACAAAAACTCACTTTCATTGGTAGATAACTCAAAAAGTATATCGGTGACCCCCAGTTTTTTCGCAATAAATTAGTTTCTAATATAATTCCTTATAACCATGCAAAGTTTTAGAAATTATCATGGCTAGTTTTGATATTCCTCTTTGTTTATTTAAAAAAACTGCATTACGCTCGTACGTCTTTAAATGACTCGGTTACTACGTATAAGTTAGTTCATAGTTGCCTTCAACTACACGATATAGTCACGAGGGCGGAGTCCGAGTGACTATGTCGTGTAGTGAAGGCAACTATGAACTAGATAGGTTTATTCATAGTTGCCTTCAACTACACGATATAGTCACGAGGACGGAAAACATGTGCTAAATAGGTTAGTTCATAGTTGCCTTCAACTACACGACATAGACACTCGGACTATGCCCTCGTGACTATATCGTGTAGTTGAAGGCAACTATGAACTAACCTATGCTTACTTGGCGCAACAATTTTCTAGAGTACATCTGATGTAAACCATGACTTTTAACACTTAACAAAGCGAAACGGTGTGTGTGTGTGTGTGTGTGTGTGTGGATTCTAGAAAGAGTGGTTTCTTTTACTTCTTTTACGGGCATACCTGTGTAACCCCAACCGGAAATGGCACAGTCTGTCAGTAACGATGTACTTTCAGCCATGGCTATCGGAAAGACTGTCGGGCCGGTAGAGATGGCCGAGGCCAGACGCAGGACTGCGATATCGTTCGGATATGGAGCGGCCTCCTGGTAGCCTTCGTGCTGATGGTAAAAAAAAAAATGTATGACTATTCACTAATACTGTAATCTGCAGTTTCATAATTACTGTAATATTTGGTATGTTTCATTCTTATTTCTATCTTGCGTTAATTTTCTCTACTTCGATTATGCTACTGTAGCGTTTGAATTTCTTCTGTTATCGAATTGATGAAAATTTCTAAATATACGTATGTTTATAGGAAAAAATGAAAATCATGAGTAGACTATCATGGTAATTGTCAAAGCCAACTTCTGCTTACCTGTTGCTATACTTACTGGTTTCAACCATATTGCTTAACTATTTCATATCTCCTACTACAGTATGACTGAAACAAAACTCCATAGCATCTCTGTAGCATAACAAAATTTTAGAGTTTAGATTGGTGTGTTCCGAACCGTTTCGTTTAAAAAATTGTAACTACCTTCGGTGCTCGGATAAATAAATAAATAATGGGCGAGGTGTTCCGTATGTGCAAATGCTCTTACCATGGTGAACTGAGACACAGCGACAATTGATGACATCATCTTGTCAGTGCTGCCATATCCAATCTCGTACGTGTTTCCGGGGCTGAAAGGAAATATATATTTCTTCTTCAACTTGAAGCGCTATCTCCAGTGCAGGAGACCTGACATTTCTGCCACAGTAAGTTGAAAATAGCTAAATTTCAGCTATATTACAAGTAAACAATATCGTTACTTTTAGTTACATACCATGGTCACGTGGTAACCCAGTATGGCAGTGCTTGATACGCAGCAATAATGGAAATCACAAGTTGGCCATACACATAAATGTTGATTTTCTTAAGCTATAAACATGAAAAAGCTTTATCCTAAGCCACCAGCACTGAGCTTAACGATGTAAATTCATACGGAATAAACGAAAACTACATGTTAAACTGATGACCCCCCCCCCCCCATTTAACATTCCAGTACGATAAATGGGCATGAAATAGAACCAAAATCATCTTAATAAAGTCTTCACTCTGTAAACTGTACCATTTCAACTGTTATAATTATATGAATATTTTCAGTGGACCAAAAGATGTATTTATAGTGGATAGGCAGGCATTTCCACCGAAAATATCATGTTACCCCTAGGGGTTGGGTAGTATGATGGGACCCGTCAAGAAGGTGGCAATTCGGGGATAATCAAACGAATCAATATATCAAAGATAGTTATAAAATAGCATTCCCTATGATTCTCGCTGTAACAGCTACACCAACACTTAGTCACCAGTTTTCACGAAATTTCAAACAAGTTTTCACAAAAGTCTGAAAATAAATTCATTTATCCTGATATCAAATAAATATTTTTCATTCTATCTGATTACGATTTAATCTTTTCATCTCTCTTCTGCAATTCTTAATTTTTATTTTTATTTCGAACGTATAAATTGACTATCATTTATAGATTCTCATCACCTTAACTTATGGATTTTTTTAAATTTTTTCTCCATAAAAGTATTAAGATGATATATCCGAGCTATGAATTTTTGCCATAACTGTTTGCGTACTAATGTACTTATGTATTTTTTTTTCCTAGAAGAGGGATTTATATAAGTTGTAAATCAACCTTTTTTCCCAATTCTAGCTTTATTTCGTAACAATGTATACATTATTTATCTAGAATCACGAAAACAGCTTTAGAAAATCAGCCAAACTTGTGATCAAGGATGAGTTTAATAATATGACGTAGATGATCAAGCTGTAAGTATCTGACAGCTTTTCACATAGAGGTGAAATGTCTAAAATCTAGGCCCGCTCAAAATCCAAGAACAAGGTTGGGAAAAAAAGACTAAACGCTGAACCTACGTGAGACAATGGGCGGCGGTGAGGGCCCAGTTTGGATCGATCAGAACAGCTCCGCAGATGTGCCCGCCTCCCGTTTGTCTCAGGGATAGTTGCCATGGGAACATGGTTATGTCAGCGTTTACTCCACCCACAATCTTTTCATTTTTGTCGATCGGGCCAGCCGCTGCAACAGATATATTAGATGACCGGAAAATGTTTTTTATGTTTAAAATCGGGCTAGTAGGTTTGATACCCTGTAAATTAAAAAATGTCATCTAAAAAAAAAAAAAACTGACGAAAAATATTTCAATAGGACCTTAATTTTCCGTTCAGGTAAGAACAACTAGAATCATAAAAATCGAGTAATGATATAAAACAAAACACGTAACGTTTGACAGCGATGATTCACGGTTACTTACTCATAAGCACTGAAAGAGAAACCTGGTGTGCTTTTTTTTCTCAAACCTTTGTTTTCCTGTTTCACCTCAATTTTGTTGGACTTTAACATCTCAATGAACTAAAAGTATAATCAAAATGGTGAACAATATGGTATCAGTGGTCTTAGGCTCGCTAAGTTGCTTTTGTTATATTGTTTTGGTATATATATATAATATCATTATAAATACTTGCATATTGAATGTAATATTTTAAAAAAATAATATATTTGGTAAAATTTGCAGTTAATTGTTTTTGTTTAAAAAAAAAAAACGGGGATTTTTTTTTTTTTTGAAAGAAATAATTTGTTATTATTTGAAGTTGTGTGCAATTTTCAGTTTGAATGTGCAAATAAAATATCAAGCTGATATTCCTGAAAGGACTGATGAATCAACTTAGTTCAAAGCATCTAACTAGTATAGAGCATTTTATGCTCACATGGGTTTTCTTAGCCAATAAGACAGGTACATGTAGAAGGACAAAGACCATGTCGTCCAGAGCTTTCGAAAGCTGCATAAAAGAAAATTTGGAAATCTACATATCTGTCGTTTTTGTGGGCTCGGTGTGATACTCTGTATCACGATTCTTCTTGTATTACATTTCCGATGCAATGACTGCCGAGGTTTCAATTACCCGAATTACGTTCTGACCAATGAAATTGCATGCAATGTTTTTGTTACCCTTAAATTCTCTCGAATAAGCAATTCCTACTCTAAAATAAGTCATTTCATTGGTCTCTCTGATATCGGTATCTAATGATCTCTAGAGAATATGTTCATTTCAGTCAAACGTGTAGTGATGCTGTTAAAAGCAGGTTTAGTTAACTTTAAATGTATTTGTTTTTCGTTCATGAACCCTCTCGACTGTCCCTGCGTTGGCATGAGAAAGCCCTAAAAATCCCCTTTCCCTAACGGGACATCGGATCCTCAGTGAGATACATTAGATCCTCAGTGAGATACACTAGATCCTCAGTGAGATACACTAGATCCTCAGTGAGATACACCAGAGAGATACATTAGATCCTCAGTGAGATACACTAGATCCTCAGTGAGATACACTAGATCCTCAGTGAGATACACCAGAGAGATACATTAGATCCCAGTGAGATACACTAATCCTCAGTGAGATACACTAGATCCTCAGTGAGATACATTACCAATGGACCTAAGTATATATGTTCAACTGTATGAAAAAGCGCGCACTGATATTTTCTTTTATCCATTTCCAGAATAAACGTATATTGCATTTGGTATACATTTTTGTATTAAATACCCAATATGATACGCATTTCTTTTATAGTATCGATACTTTTTACAATATTTTGTAGAAAAAACAACAACAACGCTACTCTCAAATTAAAAAGAACATAGGTGCACGTTTTCTTTTGTAACTGATATGTAAGAATATCACTATGTGAGCACAAATAATATTAGCTCGACGTCAATGTTTAAAGTATTCAAATGGTAGGGAGAAGTAAGATCCAGGTGCAAGACTTACCGACAACCCAGGCCGCAACGGCAACAATATACATCCGTAAAAACATGATGACCGACTCTCTGCTGAAGCCAAAGTCTGCCAGAATACCTGGATGCAGGCACGCACTGGCTTATAAACCCAGTCAAACTGGGTTGCAGGTGACCTTTTGACTGGCACATGAATGGGTTAACAAGTTGCCATATACGGTCAGTGAAATATAAAATGACACTCAAAAATACTTAATAAATTACATACTTTCATTACAGCCACTTTCTACTACAGGTGCAAAGTCATTTTTCTCTATTCATAGATAGAGTTTGGCATTGATGGTCATACGGTCATAGATGCATTGATACGGGCGAGGTCAATATGTCACCAAAAGCTTCAAGTGGTCAGCTGCCTCTACCTTACGTTCGAGGTAAGTTTCTGTTCAGCCGCCTAGGATATCCTAGATGCCCAAGGACAACATGTCGAGCCCGCTGCTTAAGGTGCACCTTTCACCTGTAAGTGTGACCTTGAGTTAGGGACTCAACTCGACTATTTGTCTCATTAAGGCCAACATTAATAATAACTGAAAAATCCTGCCATTCATTTCTAAAAGCAAACCCACCACCATGACTTTTCAACTGTTAACTTGACCTTAACTTTTGAGCTAAGAACCCGACTCTTGTGCGCCACCTCCATCCCATTAAGACCAACTTAACTGCCTAGTAATTTGAGAAATCTGCCATACAGGTCTACGTTTCAGCCCGGACAAGCAGTGGCCTTTCACCTCTGAAACCTTGACCTTTGACTCTTTTACGCAAAACTTCATTGCATTGAGGCAAACTATTTGAAAATCCTACGATTTATGGCTAAATTACAACCGAGACATGCAAACCAAGTATCGTGACCTTTCATGTCTAAGTGTGACCCTGACTTTTGAGCTAGGGGCGACACATTGTTTCATTGAAATTAACACAACTTCCAAGTTAATTGAAAATCCTGTAATCAATTTTAGTTGTATGTGACGTAGTCACAACTATAGTACCTACTTTATCTACTTTGAAAACCGAATAACCTCTCAATGTTGTTAAGAATGATCGAATGATCAAACAGAACTCTACAAACCGGTATGCTAAAATTCAGCAGAATTGTTGAAAAATCAATTTTGTGTCAAAAATCAATATTTACGGGTCACAACTATTTTTATAAAATTGTGGCATAAAAGCACTATAAAATGACCAAAACCTGTATATCTGCTATCCGAAATTAACTAAGAGCCACTGACCTACGCAGCAAATCAACTATACCGCGTCAGATATATCAATGCACTGATGGCGCTGAGAGAACAGGAGTGTTGCATTTCTTTTGTTTATCAATTTAAGTGAATTTAATAAACGGGGATCAAACTTTCAAGCGATACCAATAAACCCAATGTTATAAACCCGCTTTAACCTTGCGTTAACAAGATCGTTGCGAGTAAAGATAACACACCATTTGTTTCAATGGAATGCTAACAATTTAATAGCACATCGCCTCTCTTACCCTCCCTACAGTTTATAAAATTTAAATCAATATGCATATCTAAATCAAACGGAAGCAAATTTAAGACAACAATATTTCATACGTTTATTTAAGTTTGGTATCTGTTAAACAAGTTACCCAGCAGATCTACAGCTCGTCAAACACTTTCACTTGAAACAAACTCAACTTCAGTGCCCCTTCCGCGCGTTAAGTTACAGTATGGACAAACAAGACGCACTAACGCACATACACATGCATCGTATGTCCTGGTGCACATTCACGAAAGGCGAACAAAAGTGATTATTACTTATCAATTCGACACTTCATCAAAAGCAATGGCTACTGTAAACATATTTAAGTTCGCGGATACAAATGTCAGCGTTTTTTTCGACGACTGATATTATTGCGAGTATAAAAGTTCTGTTCACTTTAGTAGAAGGTACACTTTAGTGACACTTTAAATCAACGTTTTCTCCCCAGCCGCGAAAAACGGAAACATAAAACGCATGAAATGATTTGTTGTTTTACTGTAGTTCACGGTTATGTTGCTGGTCTAAACAAACTACCAAGGAATCGCGCCCTGCTGTACATCTTCACTTAAACATTATAAAAAACATTTAATACCAATTCATAGAAAATTCGAAAATTTTCTGCGTGTAAACAGATCTGTATATGTCGATTTAAAAGCTCAACTTTAAAACTTATAATTTCTCTCGACGATCCCTGGGTTATTTCAGCACTTAGTCATTTGTCAGTCATGAAAGAATATTTCGCGAAACAGGATTCAAACCAATAACGGTTCGATCCCCGGTCGCGACATACTAACGTCGCAAAAAGTGGTACTTAAATAGCACCCTTGCTTGGCGTTCAATATATAAGGGTTGTTCGAGGAATGGTTTGTCAGGATAATGTGGATGTGGAATCATGATACATATCTACGGCGTGATACTTCAGTGTGGAAATCAAATAGATATCGTATCCAAATGACTGAAATACAAAACTGTCAGCGGGACGTTTAACCCAATAAACAATACAAATATATACTAACAAACCCATTACTTTTGGCTCCTCATATGTGTTTAAGTGCAGTGCACTGATGTCAGTCACGATATGATCCCCCATTATAGGAATGTCTTGTCATCTGACATAATGTTAAGTCCATCAATATTAAAAGTATGTTTAATTAACACTAACATTCGTAATTAGTACAAACTTGATAAGGGAGAGGACACAAGGATGATCAGTCAACTTTATCTTGATTCGTTTGTTATAAAACTATTTGTTAAATATTTGTATTTCATATCTTTTATATGATGTAATGTGGTGAAATTAAGAATATATTTGGTTGAGCTCATCAACGACATGCAAATACTACCAAATAGTAATCGTTCTACATTTATATCATTAGACAATTGTTAACTGTCAATTTCATACAGTCGTGGGTGGTCAAAATTCATTTGACAAGTAAACACAATTTACAGCGTATCAAGTGTTCATAAACATAGGTATCTAACGCAGATCGAGGAGTCTGACAGAATGATATAAAGCGGACTTTAAGATCAAACGGGTCAGTCAAATATGGAAGGCGCCATAATTCAACATGGATGTCCCGTGCGTGAGGGAATCTTAGGGACTCTAGGACTTGCCAAATATTTCGAGCTCTTATTTCGGTTAAGTGTTATAAAATGTGATAGAAGTTTAGAAAGTTTGGAAGGGAAAAGATTAAAACTCACTCTCATAGACTTTAAAACCGATTTTATAACACTTTGACACGCATAGAAAAAAGGAGGCATGTAAGGTACAATGTTTTGTTGTTGTTGTTGTTTGTTTTAAATGCTAGGAAATTGTGAATAAAGCATTGTATTAAAAATGATGGCTCTAGAAAGTGAAGAAAATTCAGTGGATGCTGGGAAATTGCATAGGTGAGAATCGGGTTTAAAATTAATTCATAACTCTGTCAATGACTCATTGTTAAAGCGCTCTTTTGTAGGAACGCCTTTTCGAAAATGCACTCTCATTCATTGCACGCCCTGCGCTTTTCTTTTTTATGGAAATACAGATGTGGACTGCGATGTAAGTAAACGAAGGAAACATTTTGTATAATGAGTGAACGATGTATCGATGACATAGTGTCAAAATAGTGAAATAAATAGAATCCCTGTCAAACCAAAGACGTATAAAATTGCTACCAGATCAGGACCTATATATTAGAATATCTCCTGACCAGATGCACCCTTGTCTGGCACCCTTGTCTGGCACTCGAAAAAATGGGGTTGCTAAGGGAACTCAGAGTATTCAGCACTTGTTCTACCCACGAACTTGTCTCCCGTGTATCGATGCTGTATACGGGGCACGTAAAGGAACCAAGGGGTCTATTCTTAAAATGAACCAGGGTATCGTACCCGGGCTCCCCTGTATCCTGTCTCTTTCGATGCTCTCTCTTAAACAAAAAAAAAGTCTTTGACCGTCAAGTCTAAAATATGGCCATAATAATCAGAAAATGATTGCTTGCCATTTCAATAAAATAAAAGAACGAAAGAAGTGCTAAAATAAAATTGATCCTATAAAAATGAGACCCTTAGGGGTTCAGCTTGATTCCATATAGACTCTATATAAAAAAATCAAAATTCTTCTTATATGAAACCAATTATCAAAATTTTATTTATATACTATTTATTTATAAACTCCATGAATATGATTTCAAAATTCTTCTCTTATGAAATCAATGTCCAATGTTTAATTTCATTAAACACAAATGGCTGCCTTCCATAATTGCTAAAATAAAGTTGATTTCTTGATAAACGAGGCCCCTAGGGGGCTACTAGTTTCATTATATACTCTATATAAAACAAGAGGGCCAAGATGGCCCTGTGTCGCTCACCTGAGTAAGATGGCTGTGTTAGGCATAATGACAAAAAATCTTGCATCTAAAGTGTTTTTCTAACATTTGACTAAGTGACCTACATTTTGATCCTACCTGAATTTGCACTCAACTGGGAATTCATGCAGTCATCATTCATATCAAGTTTAATAAAGACTGGGACAAAAATGTAGGCCTCTAGAGTGTTCACAAGATTTTTCTAAAAATTGTACTGGTGACCTACTTTTTGACCCTATGTTGCCCAGTTTTGAATTCATCTGAGATTTGATGTATACAAACATTCTGACCAAGTTACATTAAGATTAAGCCAAAAATGTGGCCTCAAGCATTTTCACAAGGTTTTTCTAAGATTTGACCTGGTGACCTAGTTTTTGACCCCATGTGACTCATTTTCGAACTCACCCAATATATCATTTAGACAAACATCCTGACTAAATCTATTGAAATTTGGGCTAAAACTGTGGCCTCTAGAGTGATCACAAGGTTTTCTCAGATTTGATCTGGTGACCTAGTTTTTGACCCTACTTGACCCAATTTCGCCTCTAGAGTGATCACAAGGTTTTCTCAGATTTGATCTGGTGACCTAGTTTTTGACCCTACGTGACCCAATTTCAAACTCATCCGAGATATCATGTAGACAAACATCCTGACCAAGTTTCATGAAGATTTGGCTAAAACTGTGGCCTCTAGAGTGTTCACAAGGTTTTTCTAAGATTTGACCTGGTGACCTAGTTTTTGATCCCACCGGACCCAATTTCGAACCCATTCGAGATATCATGTAGACAAATATCCTGACCAACTTTCATGAAAATTGGGCCAAAACTGTGGCCTCTAGAGTGTTCACAAGCAATTGTTGACAACGGACAACGCACGACGGACAAAAGGCGATCACAAAATCTCACCCAGAGCACAAGGGCTCAGGTAAGCTAAAAAAATCAAAATTCTTCTTCTATGAAACCAATGGTAAGAACTTAATATCCTATGGCTCAAATGGTTACCGCGTGGTTGTCTACCTTATTTGCTAAAATAAATTTGATCTCATGAAAAATGAGCCCCCTAGGCAGTCAGTTTTTTTATATACTGGTTCTGTGTAAAGAAAGCTCCAGATTCTTATTCTATGAATTTAATTTTATTTACCACAAATGATCACCCCATGGCTGTCTACCATAATTGCTAAAATAAAGTTGATCACTTGAAAAACGTAATGGCTAGTTTCCTTATATACTGTATAAGAAAAATTCAAAGTTCTTCTATAAAACCAGTGGTTAGTTCTTTTTGCACAAATCGTCATCTTACTGTTGTTTACCATTTTTTCTAAAATAAGTTGATAGCATGAATAGTGATGTTCCCAGATAACCTTCTTAAGAATTTCTTTTATCTGAAATTTGAATCTGGTTGCTGCTTTAGGTAACCACGTAAAAATAATTTTAGATAAGCTTATGTACTCTGGTAAGCGATCTAGGGCCTTATGACCCTCTTGTTTTAAAATATTTAACAGTCCTGTAAAAATTGTGTAATTCTGCTTTGCAAGTCTCAATAAAACTATTACTGTTTACAGCATTTATTTGCCCATTCTGGAACTATTATCCTTCCCCTTTGCAATTCAAAACACACACCTTTACATATGTGACATGAAACATCCTTGCCCCCAACTGGGTTTGAACCCACAACCTTCAGATCTGCAGTCAGGCATGTTATCACTGGACAACAGTCCCCTTAATTATCTACTTTTTTCTTGTCAATCATTTTTTATCCCCCGCGACTTATGGTAATAGTCTCCATCCGTCCATCCTTCTGTCCCACATTTTTGTCTGGAGCATAATTAAAATAATAATGGGATATCAACTTGATACTTCATAGGTGGATAGATCTCATTGAGGAGAAGTGCAGTGCACAAGAATGATATTTCTTTCTATCATTATTTTTGTGTTATTGCCCTTTGTTATTTTTCAGGCTTAATTTTGTCTAGGCATAAGTCAATAAGTATTTGAGAAATCAACTTGTTACTTCATAGATAGATAGATGTTATTAAGGAAGTGTGCAGTGCACATGAATGGTAACTCTACCTTTTCATAATTTTTGAGTTATTGCCCTTTGTTTTTATTTTTTAGTCTGCATTTTTGTCTGGTTCATAAGTCAAAAATTATTTGAGATATCAACTTGAAACTTCATAGGTGGATAAATCTTATTGAGAAGGAGTGCAGTGCACAAGAGTGTAAGTCTAACTTTCAAAATATTTTAGTTATTGCCCTTTGTTAATAGTGAAATAGTTAAGGTGACCTTAACATTTTACCTGTAGACCTCAAAATAGGGGAATTAGTAGGTCTTCACATGGGTTTCATATCTATAATCATTTCAAACATCAGTCTTCATTACTAAATAATTTTTAAAAAATTAACATTCTACTCTCCAACACATCTTCTTATGAGAAAGCATTCAGTGGGGGATGCCGCCATGTTAACATGGCTCTTGTTTTGTTTTGTTTCATGTGATCTTATATGTAGTAGACACATGCAGTAAATACTATTTTATCCAAGTGGACCATATTGAAGTTCTTTTTATGCCATGTATGATGTATATTAACCCTTTCCCTCATAGAGGACACCATGAAAAGACCTATGCAAACAGCATGAAACCAGATCAGCCTGCGAGTAACTCGCAGGCTGATCAGGTTTTATGCTGTTCGCAGCTTCTCAGTGGTCTGGAAATGAGGATTTTTAAATAAATTTGGTAAGGTTTAACTGTGGTTTTCTGCAGATCAGGCTTTATGTGGTACCTACTGAGTGCGTCAAAATGAGTCTATATGAGGGAAAGGGTTAACATTACTTTACTCGACCACATGTTGTGAATACCGTTTCATTCAAGTGGTTAAAGCCATGTTTGGCTAGGATCACATATTTTTCACTGCCTATAAGAACACACAAATGATTTAATAAAATGATTGAAAAAGCTACTTTTGAAGCAACCAAATAATAAACCAACTTCATGTGATTCAAAATGATTAAATATAAATCTATCAAATACAAAAATAAACAGGATTTCCCTTACGTGAACCTATTAAATTTTAAATAGTATATATTTACATCAAGAGGCCAGCATGCATTAAGAAAAACAAAACTACTTGATTTACCTCATCACATTTTATTTTGTCAAAATGACATAATTACAGAGAATAGTATAATAAAAAAACTTGCATATCAACTTTTCTAAAATGTCCTATTTACTTGGCATGACAGTTCAAACTATGACATTTAAATAGTATTTTGGCACTGTGGACAAAAGTTGTGGATTAACACATATCTGTACATGTCTTTCTCATAGAGTATCACTTAAATGAAGATGGTATCTCCAACACGGAAAATACTGCATTTTAAAACCTCTTTAAATGTCTCCTTCTTCTTCCATAATATCGAAATCTAGCAAGGCCACTGCAAAATAAAAATAAAAATATATTTTTTAGTTTACAGCAACGCTTCAAAAATATTTCAGTCATATGCTTTATTCAGCTAATTGGAGGTGGAGGAAAAAGTCAGAGTAAATGGCATACAGGAAAAACACAACAAATCTACTACAAGCCAACAATACAAGAAAAGAATCTTGCAGATTTTTATCTAAAGACAATAAACTTCTAAGTTTATCATATTATTATATATTTCTGAAGAGTTCCTGTGTCATATCGGGTCCTAGGTCGGTGGTTCTACCCGGATGCCTCCATGCATTCAGGGTCTCTCCACCTGTAATTAGCTGGACATTGCTATATGACTGAAATATTGTCATAGCGACGGATAACTCAAAATCAATCAACTAATCTGTATCATCATCATGGATTCAAAGCTGATCATGACGATTATTATAATTATACTTTATCTTATAGGATTTATATATATTTTAAAATAGGTTTAAATTTAAAATTTTATTTCAAAGGTTCCTCATGTAAAAATAATAAATTCGAAACAGGTTATATATATTATATATATATATATTTTATGGACTTGAAATAATTATATCATTTAAATAGAAAATTTATTGTTTAAAATTTTTTTTTTTGTAGTAACAGAATTAAAATATTTTATTTATCAAGTTTATATTTAAATGAATATTTGAATTGTCTATATGAAGCAAGGGTCAAATTCCACCAACAATTCATTTCAACTTAGTTGTATACTTGAATATATCATAAAATAGTAATGGTGGAATGTGTATCTACCTAGTTTAAGAATTTAAGTATTACTTAGCACTAAGTATTGTTGGTAGAATTTGAGCTTGTTTCAATAAGTCAAGGCCTTGTCCAGCCCTTATATCATCAACAAGGATTAGTATAAGTTTTATTAATCAGCATTAGAAAAAGTTAATAAGTAATTTAAGAAAAAGCACCACTCACGGGACAAATTCCACATGATCAATTGCCCACTGGTCGAAGCCCTCCCCGCCATGCACTGGTTGCCACCATCTGAACTGGACCCCCTGCACTTTGGCTGCCTCGGGAATGTCGTACTTCACTCTCTTGGGCTTCAGATGATCTGCCGGGTCGTGACGGGCAACAATGTGCCATTCTGACCCCTGGGGATGGGCGGCAGATAAAGTTAGTTTCTTATTAAGTAGTCATTATTAGCCACAATAATGGATTGTTTGCACTTGATAGTTATCAAATGATTGTAATGGAACAGTAGGGCCTGTATTAGTGGTCTACTCTAAATAAATCCAACCTGTGAACAAAGGATAGTGACTAAATTCCTAGCTCTGTGAATAACAGGCACCAGATAAAGGCCAGTTACGTGTATCAGTATCCTTTGAGTGGCCTATGTCAATAGATTTTTTCTGTATACAAGTATATATGTTTTGCTCTTTACTCTTGGAGGATATAATTCAATTCTATTCTACTATACAATCAATGCAAAAATATGACCCAACTGTTGTTGATGACTTCCTAATATCAGAAATCCTAAAAAAAAAATATTTCTGTTAATCCATCTTCATCTACTCTAAATCACAGGCTACCGTCGTGGGACCCCCCAATGATACAAAGTAACAATTAAAAACACATTTTATAACAAAACTTCACAATTCAAGAAAATTTTTTTATTAATATCATAAAATAATAATCTTATTTTATGATATCAATATTTTTTTTTATTGAATTGTGAAATTTTGCTATAAAGTATGTTTTAAATTGTTACTTTGTATCATTGAGGGGTCCCATGCTGGTAGTCTGTGCTCTAAATATTCCCTTAAACCCTATCTTCCATTTTTTTCTGCCAGAAGGTTTTAATGAAAAGCCTAAAAGAAGAATTTATTTTCTTTAGACCAAATTAAAAGTACCAGTTGAAAAGACTACAGGGTAAGGATCCTAGAGTACGGTCCCCTGTTTAGCTGATTAAGAATACAAATTATGTAACACAATGTGTTTTAACCTTTTCCCTCATATAGACTCATTTTGACGCACTCAATAGGTACCACATAAAGCCTGATCTGCAGAAAACCACAGTTAAACCTTACCAAATTTAATTACAAAATCCTCATTTCCAGACCTCTGAGGAGCAGCGAACAGCATAAAACCTGATCAGCCTGCGAGTTACTCGCAGGCTGATCTGGTTTCATGCTGTTCGCATAGGTCTTTTCATGGTATCCTCTATGAGGGAAAGGGTTAACCGTTTTTGATATAAGTGAAATCTAAAATTTAGATTTTTTCTGAGACTCATGTCTGATGATTCATGGATGTCCATTAGTAAGAAAATACTGCATGCTTTTTTGTTGAAGGTGACGTTATACTGGACTAATTGGTACCTTGTTGAGTGTATACTGCAGAAGAATGCCTCTATACTGCGACTCTTCGCTGATCTTCACATTACACTCGGCAGTCTGGGCCTCGCACCCAATTTGTAAGACAAACACGATCTTGCTGGAATATAAAATGTACATTGAATTAGTCACATTATGTCAGCAAATCCTGGTTAAGTAGCTTTTTTGGCTAAAAAGTGTATTTTCAAAGGCAAGCGCAGTCTAACTTTCAGCTAACCATACAGATGTTACAAGATATACTTCTCATCACTGTTTTTGAGGTGAGTAGAAAATAAAACCATTCCAAGATGAAAAAGCTGTCAGATAATACGAGATGACATACACTTGTTTAACTTGAAACTTTAAAATAACATATTTGCAAGAGAGCATTTGTTACATTATTATGAATTATGTCAATATATTATCAATTCTGATGCACACCATGTCAGGATAATTCAAATTAATCACAACTTGATACAATAGAATCTCATTAAGTTTATGTGTTTTAACAGAAAATATTACATAATATAAGGGCATTTTTAAGAGTTTTCACTTTTAAACAATATTTCAAACTGCAATCTATTTTAAGATTAACACCTGTTTATAATGTTTTACAATCAAACAAATTTAATGAGGACAATATAAAGAAGTAAGTAATCATGACTTTTGTGTAATATTCTAGGTGAATTTTTTTATTAAAACCATGTAAATAAAAAGGGTCTCGGAACACACATATTCCTTGATACAGACGGTCCTCCACCATGCTACTGTAGAATCTTAATTTTCGTGGGGAACTAATTTTCATTGATTTTGTGGATGACTTTATCCACGAATATTTATCCCCACGAAAACTGTTAATTTCATAGACCTCATGTTTTTTAGAACATGGTTCCATGATATATGTACCAACAAAACTGATTTAATCACAGATTCCATGAAATTTAATGTCAACGAAAATAAATGATTTAATAGTACATCTCAAGGGTACAAACCTAGCCCTGGTAAGGTCCATCTCCACTGTTCGAGCCTCCCTCAGTGCACATCCATTAAAGTAGAGAGTTTTTCCATGGGCGTAGGGCAACAGAGCTCCACAGCCAAACCCAATACCCCCACCTGTCACACGGTCCCAGTGGGAAGTGTAAATCCCGCCCTCAAATGACTCAAACATTCGGTTTATCCGTTTCTGGGCAGGCATACATGATGGACCTGCAAGCAGTTTAATTTGTTGTACTTATCAACTTTTCAATTCTTCATTATATATCAGAAAACAGCATATGAAGCATGTATGGAAAATTGATCTACATAAAATGTTTCTGGCAACAAAATACATTTAATGACTGTACCTTAAACATTTGTGTCATTAAAAAAAAATCTTTAAAGGAGAATTAAATCTCATTTTTCTTCCATCATATGAAAAAACAAAAAGGCTACAACTTTACCTTTATAACATTCACAAACCCCCCCCCCAAAAAAACAAAACAAAAAAACACAACATAATAAGGGGAAGTAACTCTACCTTTATATCCCTCATCACATTGACATTGACCTCCCTTGCAGTCTCCACGGCCATGACACATTTCAGGGCAGTTCTCTCCGACATAGATGTCATCCAGCGCCCAGCCAGCGGCCTCTGTGTCAGGGGCATCTTGGACCCATTTGAACCTTGTCGTACTGTTATAATACATGAAGAACTTGTAAATACATGTATCAGGCAGATTTTAAGACATTATTTTCTCAACATAGTTTATCATAGTTTTTCTTAAAAAAATAGCAAGATAACACACATAAAAATGCTAGTGAATTTGACAATTTGCAATAACCTATTTTCTCTATATCTTGTATAAATCTTTACGAATTAGAGCCATTGCTGCAGCTGATGAATACCTATCACCTTGACTCAACAAAGTAAAAAATAAAAAATTATAACTTTATAAAACAGGATGAATGGGACACAACAGGACCAAACAATGCATATGGTTCTATATAGCCCCAGTTCACTTTGTAAAGCTAAGGGGTAAAATAGATGAAGTCAGTAGTTAAAACAGAGGTCTGTGTTACAGAACAGTAGTATCTAGATGAGATTATTATGATTGATTGACTAGCAGGACGACCCACCTGGAATAGGTTTTCTCCGGGAGTCTGATGGTGACCCTAGTCCAGACCGGATAGGCGTCCGGGGTGTAATGGCTGGCACTGTGGAACATGTTGGGTAGACAGTCCATACGTGGGTTTAGATCGGGCAGACACAGCGGCGTCACGTCATACCAGTCGTCTGTGGACGGGTTCTTATTAAACAACAGCTGGACTGGTACCAAGGGCATACAAATGTTGAACTTCTGACTGCAGCCCACAGCAATCTGTAAAGGAGAGGAATCAGGAGTTTTATTTCATTTCCTTTTTTTTTTTGGGGCCGGGGGGGGGGGGGGGGGTGGGGGTTGGGGGAGTGGATGTTTTTTTACCCTTTATCTCATATACATGTATATTCATGTACAAATTTATTTTTCGATGAGTATTACTTTCCTGAAGATTAATTGGTATGTAAAACAATGGATGTTTCTTTGCAATGCAGATGCATGTAATGTAAAATCTGAGCTACAATACTGTAACAGCAAACAGAGGAGACCAAGATGAGACTATTTTTTCTGGGTCTACTTGCTTATATATGTACCGGTACATCAAAACATTTGAAATTATTCTGTGGAAAGCCTTAATAAATTGACATGACATAATTTTTGTCATTTTGATCTCATTTACTGTGATTTTTTTATGCCCCCTCCCTCTCAGTCAACACAACATTTCTTTAAAACTATATTTAATGAATCATTTTCCACAATGGATATGACAACATATTATCCTTTATAGTAAAATAAGATTCATTTTGATTTCATGAATATTTTTCAATCTGTTCACCAAAAGCATGATCGTTTTGTAAAACAGGACGGAACAGGACAGGACAACATGCTTGGTTTGTATATAGTCCCCCTTCACTTTGTGAAGCAGGGGTATCACATAAGCCCCACCAACACCGAGAGCCTCACCTTGAACTGCAGTATGTAGTCCTTCTGTACAATCATCTGTTTGGTGGTGAGGTGACGGAGCCCGGTTCCCTGCTCCCATGTGATCACGCTGTCCTCCTTCTTACACACCTCCACCTCGATGTGCCCATATGGGTTAAACTCCCAGGGCTGGTCACTTATCTCCAAGGTCTCGTTAAAGTTGATATCAAACTTTGCCGGGTTGATCTCATGACCACCTAGAAAAACATAAGTAATGACAGGCGTGTTTGTGTCAATTTATAATCTAGAACTATCACTAAATCTTCCAAGTAATGTGAGTGTATGATGGATAGGACATGACACATCAAGTGATTTGTTATTTCTGAGAAGCATGGCTAAAAAGATAAAATATCAAAAATTAAGATCTTCTCATTATCATTACTACAAAATGAAGAAATGTTTAGGCAAAGTGTTTAAACTCAGATACATTTACAGGTCTTATATTATTGGTATCCTTCACAAATGGACACGCACAACTTCTGTGCTTCATTTCTTTTCTATCTTTTCACTGCTTGGTTGTTAAACCTTAGACATCCTTTATAATCTTGTATTATCTTCTAAACTGTATAAATATTGCCTTTATCATATATTAATCTACATAAAAAGCATCAAGATAATCTTGCCTTTAGAGCCAATATCATTATTTTACAACTACAGAAACCTCTTCTGATCCCTGGTATGAATTTACATATCATTTTTAAATAAATTTAGCCTCTGTTGTTTTACTATATTAACTCAGATACACATTTTGAATAAAGAAGAATTACTTTATGTATGTACCCTTATAGATAGCATCTTTTACATATCATACAGACATGTACATCTGATTTGAAAATACATATTTAAACCTCATTTATAACTAGAACTGTCTCTGTGATTAGCACTGCCCATCCAGCCTTGTCTTAATGCAATGTGAGTGTAGGACACAAGGCAATAAGCATGAATCATCTACAGCCCTAACTTTTCTGAAGCTGAGTTATGACATATCTATATAGATATTTTCTATTTTTGCACCTATGTATACAAATAACCTATAAAAAATGCTAATAAATCTTACCTATATAGACATCATCTATGGCCCAGGTGGGCTGCACACGTGATGGATCATGGGGGATGGGCTGCCACCAGCGTATTCGGGTGCTGGGTGTTCGGGCCTCCTGGGGCAGGGGTATGTAGTCCCGGTGGGGCTTCAGGTAGCTCGTGTAGTCCAGGGTGTGGAGGGTGTACCAATGGATCCCACCATCATTGCTGTACTGGAGGATCACACTCTGGTCATCGGAGTACGGCTTGAAACAGCCTGGCTGCCTTGTCTCACCACCTATCATAGCCGTGTACTGCACAAATCTGGATAGGAAGTGGTTTATATTATTAGCTCTGTATATTTATTTTGTCATGTAAAGAGTTATAGTTTCACTTGTTTTAAAAGGCCAGTCAAACAAGCAGAAAAATGTGACTGTTAAACACAGGTGGTTGCTAAATGTAAGCTCATTGGCCAGTTTGGAGATATTTAAGTTGACTGTCTGCTTACTACTGTTGCAAGTAAATACAGGTTCAACTTAACATACAAATTTAAAAATAGTATGTGTTAAAGTTCGCCTTCTACCCATAACCCTTTCCCTCATATAGACTCATTTTGATGCACCACATAAAGCCTGATCTGCAGAAAGCCTCAAACCTTACCAAATTTAATGTAAAATCCTCATTACCAGACCACTGAGGAGCAGCGAACAGCATAAAACCTGATCAGCCTGCGAGTTACTCGCGGGCTGATCTGGTTTTAATGCTGTTCACATAGGTCTTTTCATGGTATCCTCTATGAGGGAAAGGGTTAATCTCATATAGATGTGTTTTGATGCCCTGACAAACAGAGCAGACTCTAAATAGACAATCCTTCCAGCAGCTGTTTGATCAAGATCTTTTCCCTTTGCACATACAATATCGTTGTTCAGATTCTGCACAGCAAATTAATATTCAATGTTTTATATAGAACATTTTAAGTTCAGCAAATTATTATTTAAGTCATAACTTCATACACAAATAATAATAATGTAAAAAATTGAGGAAAATCTTTACTATTCATAGAATA
>CM037786.1:22304405-22320952 GCA_021229015.1 Solen grandis
CAAAAAGGAACCCACTGAAATCGATGGTTTTCCAAAACACAATTGGAAAACGGGGGTTACACTTCCGGTAACTAGGGGGTTTAGGGAATGGTTTATTTTGCGGACTCTGTTTTGGAAGCTGTGCACAAATAGACACATACCTGAAGTAATAACAGGTAACGTATTTATGCTATTAAAATAGGAGGAGTTGCATTCACAAGATATGGACATACAGACGTACGGAAGGACGGACAGACAGAAAGAGAAGATGACGCCAATATACGACTGCCTCCGGCGGCATATAAAAAATCAAACTGGAATCATACTCACATGATCATAAAGCGCCTACCAGAACCTTTATATCTCCTAGATACACAAGTTGCTTGTTCTTTGTTTAAATACTTGTGACCAAATAAGTGCATTTAGATTTAAAGTTGCATTACAAATGATGTACATTTGAAATTTCTATGGGTCAACATCAAATGAGTTGCATTGACTCTCTTGAGGACTCTGATTCTAGGACTTACGAATCCTTGTCCAACAGCATTTTTTGGAAATCTTTTAATGCATCAGGGCATTCGGTAATGGGTTTTTCCTGTAACATAAAACAAAGTCAATACAACATTCCATTTAGTACAGGACTTAAAATAATATTTACAGTTATAACATGGACATGCTGATTATAATATATAACTGAAGGATGTTTGCGCATTTAAAATCTAAACATTGAAGTGTTTATATGCCAGTTTTTATATCCTGTCAACAGAACTGACAGAAATACTTCATTTAAATATATCTATTTTTGTCAGTTTTTTACGTTCATGCTCAAAACCCTTTAAAGGGCAAATCACTCAAACATGACTCCCTTTATTGGGATGTAATGACACCATGGTCATATCCTTATATATGTGATTGATTCGACTTTACGGGGGTTTTTAGGTTTCCGCAAACCTGCAGAATCGTATAGGGCTTGTTATGTTTTATTCTTCTTATTATTATCATTTACTTATTCTTCCAACTACAACAAGAGTTACTTTCAATATTTTGCCAATGTCAAAAACACATGAAATAAAGACCTTCATAAAGTTTCAAAGTTTCAAGTGATGCGTCTTTTTAAATATCGCAGATATTCGTGTTTTGTAGAATTTGTCTACTTGAAAACTTGAAACAGAAACATGTTCACACTCTCAAAGCAATTTGATATTTTTTATCAACTGAAAATGGTTCATACTTAAAGGAATTTTGTTCAGTCACATGATTATAACAACAATAAATATTCAAGCATTAATTATTGAAAAAATTCTCATCAAATCGACCAATTTAAATCAATGATTCTTAAATTTAGTAATTAAAAAATCCATAGGTTAAGATGCACAAAAATGTGTTTTAAAACAAAAGTGATTAGCTCAAGTCTTAAAGATCAGCAGGAAATATTTCTTAATGATGAATTTATTCCTGTGGGGAAAGCAAACGGAAAAGCTGTTTCTTTTGTTATTTAAACAAACCTTTTTTTAACTTTTGTCTTTTAAAATAAACAAAGTAATTTAGAAATCCCCCTTAAAAGTTCTATTCCCCAACAATCAACCCAAATACTTGTGAGCTGTCAGCACAAATGCATCTTTGTATAAGGTATTTTTGAGGAATATAAGGATGCAGGAATACAAATTAACCCTTTATTCATAGAGATCATTTTGACACATTGTCAAACAGAGTTCAGTTAATTAATATTCATAAAGTCAAATTTGTACTAATATTCATGAGGTAAAGGGTTAACATCACTTTATATAAATAGGAAGATAATCAAGGGGCTGTTATTAAAATTTTCAAACGCTTACTTTCATAAAACTTGTGGTAAATCATGCAATAGTGCAGGAGAAGAAAGAGAAAGAAGTTTCAAGGGTATTAACTCCTTTCATAACTGATTAACTCAAGGAAACACATGTAAGTGCTAAAGAAACATGACAGTAAAAAGTATGACAGACAGAAAAGACAACAAGAAGTGATCTTATGTGTACCTATGCTTACAGCAGGTGACAAACAAGTATTGGTTTGAAACTGGTGGATGCTCTCCGAACTGCGTTTTGTACTTGATGTGTACTTTATTTACTATATGAGCTCTGGACAAAAATTAAATATGAAAATATACAAAGGGCAATAACTCCTAAATAATGCAAAACAGAGTTATGGTTCTTGCACATTGCACTTCTTCTCAATGAGATCTACCTTCCTATGAAGTTTCATGTTGATGCCGCTTGTAGTTTTTTAGTTATGCGCCGAACAAAAATTGAATATGAAAAATAATAAAGGGAAATAACTCCTAAATTATGCAAAACAGATTTATGGTATTAAAGACTGCACTTCTCCTTGTTAAGATCTGTCTACCTAGGAATTTTCATGTTGATACCTCTTATAGATTTTGTGTTATGCTCCAGGCAATTTTTTTTATGAAAAATAACATAGGGCAATAACTCCTAAATTATGCAAAGCAGAGTTGCGATTCTTGTACACTATACTTCTCCTCATTAAGATATATCTACCTATAAAGTTTCATGTTGATACCTCTTATAGTTTTTGTGTTATGCTCAGAACATAATTTAAGTATGAAAAAAAACAATGGGCAATAATTCCTATATTATTTAAAACAGAGTTATGGTCTTGTACACCTGCACTTCTCCTCATTGAGATATATCTACCAATGAAGTTTCATTTGATACCTCTTATTATTTTTGCGTTATGCTCGGACAAATTATGACAGAAAAATGGATGAACAGACGGACAGATGGATGGACAAAGCAGCAACTTTTCTCTCCTTTGAGGAGCATAAAATTGCAGGTTACACTTTTGTTTTGGGAGACTTAAATATTAAAAAACCAAAAAAAATTTTCATATTAAAATCTATTTTTAGCTCCTGTGTCCATTTATGCAATAGGCATAACCCTTTTGAAAACTTTTGGTAAAGCATCACGACAAGTTGCTTTACATTTGGCCCAATGGTTCAGAGATGTCATTTAAATTAAATGTGGACAATGGATGTGTGGCCAGATTGGAGTAAGGGCCATTTCTTTTGTTGTTTAAAATGCCATGGCCCTTATTCTACTGTTATGGAATGAAGTCTATTGTTCTCTTTTGATGTGTTATATGGCCTTTTAATTCAATATGGCTAACCTGACAGATTGGCGACAGCCACAGGTCCTTTAAGCTCATGTGAGCACTATATGCTCAGGTGAGCTAAAAATTAGACCCAAGATTGATGAAAGGTAATCTCAACTCAAAATGGAGTCACTACAAATGATATATGAAGAGAGATACCCTGACTTTCATAAAGAGTGAGGACTAACAGAGTGGGGTTAGGACACTGGGAGAATCAAATTAGGGGATTAAACTGTTGTTAAATACTTACAAGCATCTTCAGGAAGTACTCCTTCAGGCTTTGAGCTAGAACAAGAAGAAAAAAGAATATCAATACAAGACGGCCATTACGGGCCTAAATTTTAGTTGGGACATTGATGAATGTATTGCATATAATTATACAACTTGTAACATATCAAAAATTACTCATAGTATTCATTCTTGATAACCGTAGTCTTTTTCCCCATCTCAGGTGCTAGACCCTAATGTCTCCTCCAGCCCTGTTGTTTCTCCTGTGTACCACCGGATGGTCATGATACCCCATAAATTAGAGCTTAACTCACCTTTTTGGTCACATGTCAACCTGAGCAGTGAATCTTTGTAAGGAGTCAAAAGATTCATATGTTTGAAACAAATGACTCCCAAATCCAAGGAATAAGTTCAAAGCCAAAATATTTAGTCCCATCACTAAGCAACAATAGTTATAAGGGAAATCATTCAACATTAAACTTATTTTCTCTGTCATTTCGACACATCTGTGTACTGATAACAACCCAAATCTAATATATAAACACTTACAATTAGAGATTTGTTTTCTTAGAAAACTGATGTCCCCCCCCCATACACACAAATACACTAAGGCACACAGTGACATATGCAAATAGTTAAAGGGCTGACTATATTGATAGAGCTCCACCTAGAGTTATGGACCTTGTTTGTGAGACTTCCTCATATCAATTTCTTTCAATAACTAAAATTTTGTTTCAATAGCACGAGTAGAACAAGGGTTATCTTGCAGTCAAGAATTTATGAAAAGAGGGAAATGACTCCAAAAATACTGAGGTCAGAGTTATGAACCTTGTGCATGACACTTTCTATCATTAATTCTTTCCATAAAAGAAATTTAATTTCAATAGCATGAGTCAAATGAGAGTTATCTTAAGGCCACTTCTAAAAAGTGAAAACTGGATAATTTCCGAAAAATGGATTATGCGCTTGTGTACTGCAATTTCTTGTCCATAATGTCTACCCACCTATGCGAGTTATGGTTCTTATGCATGACACTTCTCCTCATTGAGATCTATACATCTGTGAAGTTTCAAGTTAATAACTATGATACTTTTTAAGTTATGCTCTGGACAGAAATTTAGTATGAAAAAAAGTATGAAATTAAACAAAGGGCAATAACTAAAAACAAGAGGGCCATGATGGCCCTGAATCGCTCACCTGAGTACCATTGCTTCAATGATGTCAAGGTTTTTAAACAGACAAGGATTTCTGATATAACTTAATCTAAAACATTTTACCCTGACAATACTACACACCAAATATCTAAGCAATGGGCCATATGGTTTCAGAGAAGACTTGGCGCAGGGTCATTTATCACCGTAGGGCCAAGACTTTGAAAATCTTTGTAATGAACCATTAGATGCTACTACATACCAAAAATCTTAGCTCTAGGCCTTATTGATTCATAGAAGAAGATTTTTTAAGATTTTCCTATTTAACTCTATGTAAAACAAGTGACCCTGGTGTGGGGTCATTTATCACCATAGGGCTATGATTTGTACAATCTTGGTAGTGGCCCATAGATGATGCTACTACCAAAAATCTAAGCTCTAGGCCTTATGGATTCATAGAAGAAGATTTTTTAAGATTTTCCTATTATAACTCTGTGTAAAACAAGTGACCCCTGGTGCGGGGTCATTTTATCACCATAGGGCTATGATTTGTACAATCTTGGTAGTGGCCCATAAGATGATGCTTCATACCAAATCTAAGCTCTAGGCCTTATGGATTCATAGAAGAAGATTTTTTAAGATTTTCCTATATAACTCTATGTAAAACAAGTGACCCTGGTGCGGGGTCATTTATAACCATAGGGCTATGATTTGTACAAATCTTGGTAGTGGCCATAAGATGATGCTTCATACCAAATATCTAAGCTCTAGGCCTTATGCATTCATGGAAGAAGATTTTTTAAGATTTTCTATGTAACTCTGTGTAAAACAAGTGACCCTGGTGCGGGGTCATTTATCACCATAAGCTATGATTTGTACAATCTTGGTAGTGGCCATAAGATGATGCTACATACCAAATATCTAAGCTCTAGGCCTTATGGATTCATAGAAGAAGATTTTTTAAGATTTTCCTATATAACTCTATGTAAAACAAGTGACCCTGGTGCGGGGTCATTTATCACCATAGGGCTATGATTTGTACAATCTTGGTAGTGGCCCATAAGATGATGCTTCATACCAAATATCTAAGCTCTAGGCCTTATGCTTCATGAAGAAGATTTTTTAAGATTTTCCTATATAACTCTATATAAAACAAGTGACCCTGGTGCGGGGTCATTTATCACCATAGGGCTATGATTTGTACAATCTTGGTAGTGGCCCATAAGATGATGCTTCATACCAAATATCTAAGCTCTAGGCCTTATGCATTCATGGAAGAAGATTTTTTAAGATTTTCCTATATAACTCTTTGTAAAACAAGTGACCCTGGTGCGGGGTCATTTATCACCATAGGGCTATGATTTGTACAATCTTGGTAGTGGCCCATAAGATGATGCTACATACCAAATATCTAAGCTCTAGGCCTTATGGATTCATAGAAGAAGATTTTTTAAGATTTTTCTATATAACTCTATGTAAAACAAGTGACCCCTGGTGCGGGGTCATTTATCACCATAGGGCTATGATTTGTACAATCTTGGTAGTGGCCCATAAGATGAGCTACATACCAAAAATCAAAAGGCTAGGCCTTGTGGTTTCGGAGAAGAGATTTTTTCAAGTTTTTCCTATATTAGCTATGTGAAATCAAGTGGACCCTGGGGCGGGGCCAATTTTGACCCAGGGTCATAATTTGTACAATCCTGGTAGACAGTCATAAGATCATGCTACATACCAAAAATCAAAAGGCTAGGCCTTGTGGTTTCAGAGAAGAAGATTTTTTTTAAATTTTCATTTTTTAAAATCTATTTTTAGCTCCTGTATGCGATGGACTAGAAACCATTTATACAACTTTAGTAGAGCTTCATCTAGGAACATTCCTGCAAAATATTTTTCAAATTGGCCAAGCCGTTTAGGAGAAGATGTTGTTTGAGCAATTGTTGACGCCGGACGCACGCACGCACGGACGCACGCACGCAACGGACGACGGACGACGGACGCCGGACAAAAGGCGATCAGAAAAGCTCACCTTGAGCACGTTGTGCTCATGTGAGCTAAAAATAACTTTCAGAGTTACAGTTCTTTGCACTGTACTTCTCCTCCATAAGATCTATAGAAGCATCAACTTAAAAGCTTTGAGGCTTTGAGAGTTATGCTCCGTACAAAAATTAAGTATGAAATTTAACACAGGGCAATAACTCCAAAATTATGATGCACAGAGTTACACTTCCCCACCATGTGATCTTTCCATCTATGAAGTGTCAAGTTATAGCTTTGATAC
The DNA here is from genome assembly GCA_021229015.1 of Solen grandis. Lineage (NCBI taxonomy): Eukaryota > Metazoa > Mollusca > Bivalvia > Adapedonta > Solenidae > Solen > Solen grandis. The sequence continues at coordinate 22,311,192 of CM037786.1, forward strand.
TTTATGAGTTATGCTCTGGACAAAAAATTAGCATGAAATTTAACAAAGGGCGATAACCCCAAAAATATGATGCCCAGAGTTACTGTTATTTGCACTGCACTTTTCCTCCATGTGATCTTTCCATCTATGAAGTTTCAAGGTAATAGTATTCATACTTTGTGATTTGTGCTCCAGACAAAAATTAATTTTGAAATTAAACAAAGGGCAATAACTCCAAAAATATGATATGTAGAGTTACAGTTCTTTGCACTGTACTTCCCCTGAATGTGATCTATCCATCTATGAAGTTTCAAGTTAATAGCTGTGATACTTTCTGAGTTATGCTCCAGAAAAAAGTGTGGCAGACAGACTGACAGAAAACTCGACAAAAAACAATTATGTGTCCCCCATATAAATATGGGGGGAGACATAATTATCACTGAAGCTGATGGAGAACCCACCCACAATATTGCTTTTTCACAGAAAAGAAAGCAAAAGCCATATATTATCAAACAGACTCTGCATGCTAATAATTTCAACATTTTATTTGTTCGGAAATAATGATTAGGGTTTTCTGCTCTGAAAACCATATCAAACCTGATCATATTCATTTACTACAGTAAATGCTCATGTATGGTGCACATTTGACATTGATTTAGGAAGACGCGATGCGTGCATTACATGAGAATTCATTTTTTCTTAGTAGTTTTCCAAAATTTAACCCCATCCACTAAGATGCCATATCAACCAATTCTATTGGTACAATCCATACTTTAAATCGGTATATTTTTTTTTACTGTATGTTACTTGCCAGAAAGTTGTTGTCTGTGATTTCATTCAGATTTTGTGTGAAATAAATGCATATGAAAGCGTTGTTTCTCTCTATCCATATGTTTTTGTTTATATCACTTTGATTTCATCGATATGATCAGGTACAGTGCTAACTCACATACTTTTTTGAGTTTAATTCCTAACAACATAAAGAAACAAGATATGTTTCTTAAAACATATATGCCCCTCATATGCCATAATATTTATAAAGCTTTAATATATGTATGATGTTTGATTTCATAACATGGGCAAGTTACAAATTAGTCCTGCCTTTTCATGGTGAAGGTTTACTACTGATAATTTTGAACACTGCAAAAAGATGAAACTAAGTCTTTACTGAAATAACTGATTAAGATATGATTTAAATAATTGTATAAAATTTTAAGTAAAGTAACAAAACCAAAAGATCATCAGTGTTTTGTGACCAATTATAATAAAACAAGAGGGCCCTGAGTATAGGGTTACCCAAGGAACATCTGCACTAAAACATTTTGAAATCTGGCCAGTAGTTTTGAAGGAATGATTTTTAAAGCTTTCATAATTTATTTCTTTCCATTGCCATTGCAACAAGAATTCTACATTAAATCAAGTTTTTTTTTTAGCAACTTTTGTGAAGGTTTACCCAAGGATCATCCCTGTCAAGTTTAATCAAATTCTGTCCAGCGGTTTCAGAGGAGATATCGTTTAAAGCAAACTGTTAACAACAACGATGGATGACGATGGACGCAGGGTGATCACAAAAGCTCAACTTGAGCATGTTGTGCTCATGTGAGCTAAAAATTGATGTCAATTGAAAGCACTTCATGAGATGAGTATGTCAAATAATAGACTTTATTCCAGGGAGATAATTTAAAACTAGAAAATGAGTCCATAGGACATGAGTGTCCCAGCTATTTTGTTTATTGGATGATATTTCAACCAAATGAGTGCTGTGACCCTGACCTAAACCATATGATGTGACCTTAACCTTCAAACTAGCAATGTGGTTCCTGTTTGCGCTTCCTTATATCCTGGAAGTTATTTCAAAACATTACCAGTCACAACATAAGTTAGAGCTGGAACAAGATTTTAAGGTCAATTGAGTGCTGTGACCTTGACCTTCAAGCTATTGACCTGGTTCTATTTTGAAAACACATCATCTTATTTTAAAACACGACCATACATAAAAAGTTACAGCCAGATACAAATACTTGCAAACACAGAAACACACTCACAGGTATAACAATATAACTATGCCTATTGCCAGGTCATGGCACGGGCATAAAAACTATATATATATATATATATATACACACTAATATCTATTAATATCTTAAGTTTCAGATCAATACCTCGAATAGTGGTGTTGTGTAAATAAAGGGAGATTGTACAAAAATCAGATGAGACAAAAACTATGATTTTTGGTGACTGCATTGCTCCTTATTGCTATCATATGTTACAGGTTTCCAAGATGGCCTGAAGTCACTCCCTGAGAAGAATTGTCTAAACTCCTCAAGAAATGAAAATGTAAGGGTGCAAAACAGCAAATATGTGTTATGTTCTGATATCTCAAAGACCTAAAATATAGTAGATCTATCAGTCAAATATCAGCCATGATCAAATTCAACTGACATATTGTGACTATTATCATTGTGTATTAGGTAAATGAGGATTGCTTAATTATAAACAGATGCTTGAGTATAAACAAAGTACAATTCTGGCATTTTCTTACAATAACTCCTGACCAAACTGAACTACCTGTATATCAGCTATTATTAAACTTGGCCGAGAGATTATATCTATAAACATTGTCAGCAAGTTTTAAGATGATTGCTTAAAGGATACAGTAACACTAAGAACAAGTTTCATTTTCATATAAAATGTTATTTGACTCAGTTTTTTAAATTCAATAAAAAATGACATTGTTATATGCTACAAAAGCCGCCATTTTCATATCTTTCTTGACACTGTGACATCACAATGTTCTCATGAGAGGGAAGGATGTAATCGTGGTCTGCTTGTCACACTTGCTTAAATCTTCCTTTACCAGTGTATCATCAATCATCACCTTTATCTCTATGAACTGGACAAACATCCAATCAATTAACAGCTTATGCAAACTGTAAGCGGCCATCTCCCACCCATATTGGTACCTAACTGACATTTGTGCCTTTTCATTGTTTTCAAAATGTCGCCGGTAATTAATGTTCATCAACGACTTTGGATATGGAGGTTAAAAAATCTTACAAATTGATTGGCATGGGCAAAAATATCTTTTCGGATGAGACCAGGTATTTGAATGGCACAAATTAGAATAACCAGATATTTTTATATAGAAATAAGAAGGAGAGTGATCGGGACCAACGAAGTAGTTCGAATGACGCCGGGTATTTGAATGAGAGGTGGTGGAGTAACTGGGGTTTGAATGAGAATGAGTTGATACCTTAAGGCCAAATCATTTGACGTAAAAACTTTTTTGCTTTTGTAAATTTGCCTGTACAAATTGTGCAATTTTGCCTTAACTTTGTCTTTATATAGTAACTATCAATTTTTAGTTTTGTAATAATGAAACAAAATTTGTTTTAGAACAGTTTATTTATTATTTAGTTTAGCTGTTTAAAGATTGATAAAGACTCACAGACATCTGAGAATACCTTCAACTGTTCGAAAATACCTGACACTACTTCAGGAACTGACTTGATTTGACTGTTTGAGTTTACCGTCGCTTCGACAGTATTTCAGTCATAAAGCACGTAGGCATCTGAATAGAACCACCGACCTACTGCAAGCCAGCTAGAAGGCTTCCTCACATGAAAATCTGAATGACCCTGCTGGGATTCGAACCCACGCAGTGAGGGCTGAGTGAGTGTTAAAGTCAGCGACTTTACCCTCTTGGCCACGGAGGCCCCCACTTCAGGAACTTGTTTCCAGCCTTTTACGAAAATATGAAAACCAGCAGTTTCAAACAACATATAAACTAACTTAAGAAGGATACCAACATATTAATGAATTGAAAACAAATCCCATTTTCTCAAAATATCACTAAGCTTTAGGGATCCTGGAATACTAAAAACCTGAATTGAAAACACGCCCAAGGAATATATTCATGTCTGTAAATACATATCTCTGAAATAAAAAAAATATGTTACCTTAAAATGTCTCCCTAGGACACAGATGCCCCCACAACCACTTTTTAGTTGAATGATAGCATGTCAAGAACCTTCGTCCAGTCTGACAAGGATTTCATACTAAGGTTACTGTGACTTTGACTTAGTGACCTCAAAATCAATAGGGTTCATATACTGGTCATGGCAAATGTCCCTACCAGGTTTCACAACCCAGGACCTGCGGTACTTCAGTTAATGATTGGACAAGTTTTGGTTGTACGGACGTACACACAGAAGTACTTACGGACAGCAGCAATGCTATATGCTGCCCACTTTCCAAGTAGGGACATAAAAATGTAGGTTTTAATGTTTCTCTTATATTGATTCATAAATTGGCTAGCAATGTTTAGACAAGGAATCATTCAGTACATGTTCAGTTAGTGTGTCATAACAACTTTAACTTATAGCAAATATGCACATGTAAAATAAATGGATGAAAGAAAACGCTTAAAAATAAGTGTTATTAAGGAAAGGATGAACTAGAGCTATCACTGAAGTTGATGATTACCCGTCTCACATCGCTTTTTATCATAAAATTGCTCTCCAAAAAGTGGTTGTTTGATTATTACATTACAACAGTATTTCAGTCATTTTGAGACTATGTCTACTGGAGACAGATACAGTGCTGCCACGCTGCAGTATCATGCCAGACATGTGGAATGATACCACACCTAGTCACATTATCCTGACACTGGGTCAAGCAGTCTGGAAGTATCCTTATATGCTGAGTGACATGCAAGGGAGATATACCAGTACTATTTTTTACGACTTTGGTATGCCGTGGCCTGGGATTGAACCCACGACCTCTCGATTCCGGGACAGACACTCTAACCACTCAGCCACCAGGACCGGTTCAAAAAGTGTAGAATTTGATACAGTTACTGAAAACTATACAACTAGAGCTATTACTAAATGTGATGAAAAACCCCCACATTGCTTTTTGTCACAAAATTACTCTCCAAAATGTGACAGAATTTGATACAGCTAATGAAACCTATGACATAACAGGTAGATCAAACAGAAACTTTGCAATCTAAACAACTAGAGCTATTACTAAATGTGATGAAAAACCCCCACATTGCTTTTTGTCACAAACTTTGCAATCTAAATGTGCTCACATTCCATTTCCTCATAGTGTACTCTACTTATAATGATTACATTGTAGAAAGATGCTATTGCTCTGAGAAATGCCACAGGGGAGAAAATTCTCCAAATGGTCATAAGTTATTAAAAAAAATATTTAATGCTATTAACAATTTTATTATGTATATCTATGCTTAGCGTAAATTAAATCAAGAAGATAGTAATTATCAAAATATTTCCTGAAAACCACTCAACCGTAACATAATTACAATATACACATTTGTGCTTCATTGAAGTTTAATTGAAATCCATCCCGTAGTTATAGAGAAATAGAGCAAAGAAGGCTCAAGAAAATCATCAAAGAGCCATAACTTAGGGAAAAATCAATCACAGTGACAACTGTATAATATGCACATATGTGCTTGCTAATGGAACTCCTATAAAGTCTGCTTGAAATCCATCTAGTAGTTATTGAGAAAAATCATTCAATTGAAACAACATTCAATGAAGTTTGATTGAAATCCAATCTGTAGTTATTGTGAAATAAAGCTGATAAAGAAAGCTCAAGAAAATCATCAAAGGGCCTTAACTCAGAGAAAAATCATTCAACCAAAACAACTGCACAATATGCATATCTGTGTATGCTAATGAAACTTCCTATGAAATTTGATTGAAATCTATCCAACTTTTATTGAGAAATAGCACAAAGAAAATTCATTAAAGGGCAATAACTCAGAGAACAAGAGGGCCATAATGGCCCTAGAGCACTCACCTGAGTACCATCACTTCATTAGACAATTCAGTTTAATCTTGATTAAAATGCCAGATAAAAAAAGTACAATTTCAAAATTTCTATACAGACTAAATAAGAACAGCAGGAAATATTTTTAGGGAATCAAAACTAAAACATGACAGCAGAGGACCATGGGCAAATTATTGTACTAATTACTTTAAAACATAACTAAACAGTGCAGTTTATGCACTTGATTTTATGGAGAAGTCTACCAGTATTATATATATTTTTTAACCTGGTATAATGTAATAAAAACAAACAATAAGAGCTGTCAAAGGACAGCATGCTAGACTATTCAAAATGCTTGTTGGTAAATCAAATGAAATCTTTTTAAATTCTTGCCCTTCACATTCCCTGTACATAATAACAGTCAAAAATGATAAACCTTGATAGTCTGATACCCATAAATATATTTATGATGTCTAAAACCAATCCCATGCCTAGTTACTGAGACATAAGCACAATAACACTGTGCATGCAAAACTTAAACCAAAAATCCAAGTTAGAAAAGGGCCATAATTTGCATCAGTCCAAAAGTTATCCTCCTGTTTTCTGATGCCCTTGAAGACACTCCTTAACTTTCTAGTCAATTCCACAAGCAATTTCTGAGATATAAGCTGGATAGTACCTTGCAAGCAAAACTTTAACCAAAATTTCTAAGTTAAAAAAGGGGCAACAGCTTGTAATATATTCCATCAAAAGTTATCTACCTTGATAGTATGATACTCCTAAACATATTAAAGATGTTTCAAATCAATCCCATGCCTGGATACTGAGATATTAGCATGAAAGTACCTTGCATGAAAACTTTAATTAAAATTTAACCAAAATTTCTAAGTTAAAAAGGGGCCATAATTCATATTTAATTCAGTCAAGAGTTATCTACCTTGGTTGTCTGATGCCCCTGAACATATTTATAAACTTTCAAGTCAATTCCATAAATGGTTATTGAGATATAAGGTTGATAGTAACTTGCACGCAAAACTTTAACCAAAAGCTGCAACGCCAACGCTGACGCCAGGGTGACTACAATAGCTCTCATATTCTTTGAATAGTCGAGCTAAAAAACAACAAAAAATAAGAGGGCCATTATGTTAGTAATCTTGGTAGAGGGTTACCAAGGGAACATCTTTATCAAAACATTTTGAAATCTGGCCAGTAGTTTTGAAGGAGATGAAGTTTAAAGTTTTCTTTTTTTTCTTTCTATTGCCATGGCAACTATAGTTCTAAATGGATCAAGTTTATTTTAACAATTTTTGTGAAGGTTCACCAAAGGATCATTCCTGCTAAGTTTCTTTAATTTCTACAAAGAACTTTTAAAGGAGATGTCTTTTAAAGCAAATTGTTGACAACGGACAACAACTGACAGACCACGACAGACAACGGACTGAGGGTAATCCCAATAGATCCTCTTGAGCACGTTGTGCTCTGGTGAGGTAAAAGTCATTAAACCATAACAAACACACAATATGCACATCTGTCCATGCTAGTGAAATTTCCTATGAAGTTTGATCCATCCAGTAGTTCTTGAGAAATAGTGCGGACAAAAAAAGCTACAGACAAACCGATCAACCAGACAGACAGACTGACACAGTGACTCCTATATGTCTCCCGTCCCCGCCTCAATAAGTTTGTGGGGGTACAATAACAGTTAGATCAACAAGCATTCTGAAAGTATTGCTTACATAATACTAAGTCCCCTACCCGCAAAAAGAAAACTAAGAAGCCCAAACCCTCTTCACAATGCAAACAAGTCAATTTCTTGATACTTTTGATGAAAGTCCAACAACAATAAATATCAAAAAGTTAGGAAAACTGCTATTTTAGTACCAGGCCCATAATTTCGTCAAAAATCAGTGGACCGGAATGAAACTTATACATGATCTTTAACTCATGGTGGTAGACTCAGATACCAAATATTAAATCAATATCTTCAAGCTTTTAAAATAAAAGTTTGGAAAACTGCTAATTTAAAGAAATTTTCTAAGTCCAACGCCCGTAATATCATCAAAAATCTGTGGACGGGAACAAAATTCAAATTGATCTGTAACTCATGGTGGTTGACTCACATATCAAATATTAGATCAATATCTGCAAGCATTGTGAAAAAAAGTCCAAAAAACATGTGTGGCTGACAGACGGATTGAGTGCAAATCTATAGTCCCCTTCAGCGATGCCAGCAGGGGACTAAAAAGGCAAGCAAACTAAAATGTAATTACATTCAATTCCCCTCACGGTACACTTTACTACCAATAACAATGTGGAAAGAAATGCTATTGCATAGAGAAATGACACAGGAGAAAATTCTCCAAATGATCATAAATAATTGAAAAATCATTTAACAATATAAACAGTATAATTGTGTACAAGTGTGCTTAGCATAAATGCAGACTTAAAAAAAAAATTTATTTAGGGCTGTAACTCTGAGAAAAATCATTTAGTACAATATGCACATCATGCTTGCAAGTGAAACATCCTATGTAGTTTGAATGACAAAAAAAATCGGGAAAAAAAATTTAATTATGCACATATGTTCTTGCTTGTGTAACTTCCTATGTAGTTTGATTGAAATCCATCCAGTAGTTATTGAGAAATGCACAAAAAAAGCTCAAGAAAATTAACAAGAGGGCCAAGATGGCCCTTGGTCGCTCACCTGAGAAAGATGATTGCTTAAGAAATAAAGATTCTTAAGTGTAAAAGTGAAATCTGGCTTTTTTTTTTATGGTGAAATGGGCATACCTCCTAAATTTACAAGTCAATATCAGTTATAATTGAACCCGATTGTGAGATTATGGGCATAAACATTGTCTTAAAGTTTAAATTAGATTGTTAAAAAAATGAAATTGGTAAGAATAAAACAAAGTGAAATCTTACATTTTTTGTATTAAAAGGGGCATAACTCCTGACCTAAATGGCCCATCTCAGCCACAATTGAACTCAATCGAGACATTATGGTCATTAACAATGTCATAAAGTTTGAAGATGATTGCTAAAAAAAGGAAGCTGCTAGAGTGTAAACGACGTGAAATATGGCAATTTTTTATTAAAAGGGGCATAACTCCTAACCTAATAAACAATCTCAGCCATAATCCCAATTCAATTGAGACCTTATGGTCATAAGCATTGTCATAAAGTTTGAAGATGATTGCTTAAAAGATGAAGATGCTAGAGTGTAAACAACATGAAATATGGCATTTTTTTAATATTAAAAGGGGCATAACTTCCGACCTAATTGACGGATCTCAGCCATAATCGAACTCAATTGAGACCTTATGGTCATAAGCATTGCCATAAAGTTTGAAGATGATTGCTTAAGAAATAAAGGTGACAGAGTGTAAACACTAAAAGGTTTTTGACGCCGCACGACGCACCACGGACTCTCACGTGATCACAATAGCTCACCCTGAGCTTTGCTCAGGTGAGCTAATAAAATTTAGCTTTTAGGATTTCTGTTAGCATAAGCTCATAATGAAGTCTTTGAGACCAATTAATTCACAAGGCTGAAATCAGCTAAAGAAAATAAAGTTTCAAGGAAAAAAAATCTTGCAAAATTTAATGAACCAGAAAATCACCACTTCATGCACATCTACCCATTATACTGATGAAAATATTTATTCAGAAATGTAGGAGGAGTTGCGTTCACAAGGCTGCAATATCAATCAGCTACAGAGACAAAGTTTCAAGGGACACAAATCTTGTAAAAATCAATGAACCAGAAAATCACCACTTCATGCACATCTACCCATTATTGTAACGATATGACCAAGTTTTGAAAAGATTCATTCAGAAATGTAGGAGGAGTTGTATTCACAAGGCTGCAATATCAATAGTACAGAGACAAGTTTCAAGGGACAAAATCTTGTAAAAATCAATGAACCGAAAATCCCACTCATGCACATCTACCATTTAATCAATTGAAAAGATTATAA
>CM037786.1:22321052-22371052 GCA_021229015.1 Solen grandis
AGCGTTGCCGAGTGCTGGTTCTTGGGGTTCCGCGCTCGCAGAAACTCTTTCAACTTCTCATTTATAGTGTCTGAAACATTGAGGAATTTTTCAACACTTGTATAGGCATATTTCATCACTTCTAACAGCACTAATTGAACTGTTTAAACGCCTAACATTATGAAAAATATGTTTTAATAAAAATAATGGACTGAAAAAAGACAAGTTTTTGAATAGTAGTATATTTATAATGGAATACAACTATAAATAACATGATTATTAACCCATGTTTTGTTGTCATTTGGATAAGAGGGACATTTGAAAATTAAATACAAAACAGGGAGCAGAAAGTAGCTAGATGAATATGCCCCTGCCTGCAGTACATTTTTCAGCAGCAATTTTCTTGGTTCAAGAACCATAATTCCGTAACAATAGTGCCAGTGATGCCACAATATACGCCGCCACAAAATATAAAGACCAAAAGGGGCCTTTTAATTATTGCTTTAAACATTTCTGTAAGCATAAGCTCGTAATGAAGTCTGTAAGACCAATTAATTTAGCTGAACAGAGATAGAACCCTAAAAATGCTTCCAATATGAAAGAAGGTCAAATAGCAGTATCAATATGAATCCTTTTCTTTCTCAGCATAACTCTTGCAAAAATCACTGTTGTTTAGAAACTTGAGTTGTGTTTTCAAGAGACCATGTTTAGAAAGGCATAACTATTTCAAATATTGATGAACATCAAAATCCCTGCTTTGTGCATATCTACCAAGTATAGTAATGACATTGCCCAAGTTAAAATACAAAATTGCATTCACAAGGCTAAAAAAAAAATAATGAACGGAAAATCGCCACTTCATGCACATTTCCCATTATAGTTATGACATTGACCAAGTTTTGAAAAGATTCATTCAGAAATGTAGGAGGAGTTGCGTTCACAAGGCGGCAATATCAATCAGCTACAGAGACTTAGTTTCAAGGGACACAAATCTTGTAAAAATCAATGAACTTGAAAATCGCCACTTCATGCACATCTACCCATTATAATGACATTGACCAAGTTTTGAAAAGATTCATTCAGGAATGTAGGAGGAGTTGCGTTCACAAGGTTGCAATATCAATCAGCTACAGAGACTAAGTTTCAAGGGACACAAATCTTGTAAAAATCAATGAACCGGAAAATCGCCACTTCATGCACATCTACCCATTATAATGACATTGACCAAGTTTTGAAAAGATTCATTCAGGAATGTAGGAGGAGTTGCGTTCACAAGGCGGCAATATCAATCAGCTACAGAGACTAAGTTTCAAGGGACACAAATCTTGTAAAAATCAATGAACTGGAAAATCGCCACTTTATGCACATCTACCCATTATAGTAATGACATTGACCAAGTTTTGAAAAGATTCATTCAGAAATGTAGGAGGAGATGCGTTCACAAGGTTGCAATATCAATCAGCTACAGAGACTAAGTTTCAAGGGACACAAATCTTGTAAAAATCAATGAACTGGAAAATCACCACTTCATGCACATCTACCCATTATAGTAATGACATTGACCAAGTTTTTCAAAGATTCATTCAGAAACATAGGAGGAGTTGCGTTCACAAGGTTGCAATATCAATCAGCTACAGAGACTAAGTTTCAAGGGACACAAATCTTGTAAAAATCAATGAACCGGAAAATCGCCACTTCATACACATCTACCCATTATAGTAGACATTGACCAAGTTTTGAAAAGATTCATTCAGAAACAAAGGAGGAGTTGCGTTCACAAGATATGGACGTACGGACAGACGGAGAAGATGACGCCAATATACGACCGCCTCCGGTGGCATATAAAAACTGTGCATAGGGGGATCAAAATGCAAACAAAGTCATTACCTCGTTATACTTTACTACGGATGAAATGAGTCCATCATTTTTACCCAGGTACTCGTCATACTACTACCAGCAAGTACCTATGCCAATGTAGTAATTGTATAAAGATAAACCTCGAATGATTTGTATTAAATACATGTAATAACCATTTAGTCACTGATTTTAACACATTTCACTTAACAATATACAGACTTTGTACACTCAGAATCTGTCTGTCTTCAATGCACATTAAAATAAATTCTTGACAGAGTATATAATTATGTTAAAGAATATCATTAATGACATGTACATACATTTTACATTAAAAAGAAAAGAACTACATGAGGTATCATAAAAGAAAAGGCTTACGTCAAATAATAGGTAATATTTTTTTTTCCTGGGTATTAACCAGCAATTTTCTACCTGACCCACACATACTGGTTTCAGCCCTATCACTAACATATCAAAAGTCATATCAGTTACTTCAAGCAAGAAGGATAAAAAGCCTGGAAAGCTGATGTTTTCAGAATTATGACATAGATAATAACTACACGGAGTGCTTTATGCCCTGGCAACAAAATGGTGGGTAATAAAAAATGTTTTTACAGACAAAAGTGTTCTTTCAAACACGTGTCACCTGCTGAAGTGTGACAGAAAAAGTGTGACAGACGACGGAAAAGTGATCCCTTTGTGTTGCCACCGCCTACAGCAGGTGACACAGAAAAAGGATATTCCAAACAACGATGCATTTTCATCCTTATTCATCAGGGATATACATAAATATAATGCTTATTAAACTAACCTGGGTTGAGTATTTTCTGAGATCTGGAGTGACTAGCACAAAACGAACTGTACACTTTGAAATGATTGGCATAAAACAGGAACGAGCCACCAAGAGAAAACAGGACACGCTGAAACAAATAAAAATATACATCAAACATACATACAAATAACCTTGGGGTTCTAGCTGCTTCGCTGTTGTTTCTTCACATATCATAAACATAAGTTTACATATGATCATGAATTTAAGTATATGCATATATAAACAAATCCAAAACATACTTTTTTTTATAACAAATACATGAGTGAATTACAATTAAAAAATGTCAAAGCCAAATTTCTTTTAAAAAAAAATCTTCAATTTCTGCTTTGACTTGTTTAGATATATAATTATATTAAATATGAAATGGGACACCAACACACAAATGTCCAAGTTCACACAATGTCATATGTCAACATAAACACCTACAGCTTGAATTCCACTACTATATTTAGTGCTAAGTTATAATTATCATATTTAAGAATTCTTAAATAGGGTGATTATATATTATGTATAAATCTTATCATTTATTAATTATTAGGGCCTTAAGTATTGTTGGTGGAATTCAAACTTGAAGACAGCAAAAAATTCTTTTAAATGTTTTTTTCCCCGAACTTGTGAAAATTTTAAGTAAATATTGGTGTTCAAGAATTCCATCACCTGAAATCATCTATGTACCAATTTTATAAAAAGATAAGAATGAAATCTACAAAAACAAGAAGGCCATGGTGGCCCTAGAAGTTATAAGAACGCTCAACAGAGTACCATATTTTAGGTCTAAATTTAAAATCACAATTTCAAAACTTGAATTTAACACTGTCAACTTACAAGAAACAAACCAAAATTTAACAATATACTCATTACCAAAAGATCTTCGATAATAAAGAACTTTATAATATTCAAATATAAGCCAAAAATATGACTAGAACATTTAGAAAAGGTTTTTAATGTTGCACAAGATAACTATTTTAATGAATACATGCCTAATTACCCTAAGACCTAAAATCAATCAAATTTCATCAGGTATCTATATTAATTATCAACAACACTTCAAGAAAAAAGTTTTTTTATAAAAACTAGATGTGGTGTCCTCGAACACTTATCGCTTTCATAAGCAGTTTGATAAATTGACTAGAAAATCGATTCTTTTCACAAATTATGATAAGCAAAATCTATTTTAAGATATATCAAAATATGACAAAAACACTCAAATGATGCACAAACATTTTTAATTTTGCAGGAAGAAAACTTTTAAGAAATACTTGACCCTAACTGCACATGAAAATCATCCCACACTTCCTTCTCCATCAGGTATTATCACTAATCTGATCAACATATCTCACTTCTAAAAAAAAGGTATTTTATGAAAAAAAATCTCTCTTTTTTTTAATAGTAACCATGACCCTATAATCCCGAAAATCAATCCCAATCTTCCTCTTCCAATCAGGTATTGACCTTGCAGGTATGAAAACTGTATCTCTATTCTAACAGGAGATATTCAACAGAAACCAAATGTTTGACGCCCAAAACAATGTACCCCATTCTAAGAACCAGGATTTTTTTAAATACCTTGTTAAAATAAGAACTAACACAATCTGTCCTCTGTTTAATTGATTTTGATGCATAATCAACCATGCAAAACCAATTTTTGCAGACAGCTATTGGGAACTGTAATTCTGACACAAGATATGAACAAAACTTTAGTCACAGTACTTTAAAGTTCCGTCTAGAATATTACATACATCAAGGAAGACAACAAGAGGCACTGTGAAAAGATAAAGCAGTGATGAGTCTAGATAATATCTACATAGCATGCATAATGTTTCCTTGCTACACAGAAAGTCTGAAAATGAATATGATTACCATAAAGTTAACAATATTGGTGACATCTGGTGTCAAGAATTAATCTTGTGATCAAATGTTATCTAAGTGATGGTACCAACTATACATCCTGTACACAAGTGTCTAACTGATACGACAGTTAAGTCATGCAAATTATCATCACATGATCATATTTTCTTGAATAATTTATAGCAAATCCTGTTTTGGCCACAGAAATTATGAGAAGACTATAAAGTTGCAAATCTCCTTCACCTTTATGTTCCTTATACTTACTCTGACAAGGAATTTTTTGCATTTGATATTTCAAATATATTAACTAGTAAGTATATCAAAGACACAGACTGGGGGGTAAGAGCGAAACTAGGCTAAGTGGTTTTTATATATATTTGCTTAGCCAAGTTGTTTAATTTAGTCTATCTCCATGAAAACATCTTATCAACTTATTCTGGCAATTTTAGATGGGTAGATGAAAATGTATTATAATATGTATTAACAGAACTTTGAAGTTGGAATGTCACCCATATTCAATACACAATAAATGTATTTAAATGGTAATTACTGTACAATGTTCTATGTAGATATTCATGATGATGTTTATTCATTATAGCTACTTGTCTCTTGTTCAGATGCTCTAACATGGTGAATATCTACCAATTTAGTTTATCATGTGAGAACTATAAGCTACAATGTGTCTTGTTAAAATCAGTATAATTCACAAAACTAGCATTAACAGTTACTGTTCCCTAAAATTAAATGCTTGTTCATGGTTAGGGTGTCTTTTTTTTCACTTAAATACAATGGAATCTTTTCATATTTCACACAACATCAAAAACATAAGGCTCACAAAAACATTGTACACTTTTCACAAGGGGACCCTAAAAGGACACACATTTTCACAATAGTGAGGTTCTGTAATAACAGCAACAACAACAACATCAGACATACCAACACTTCCTCTTCCTGTTGGCAGCGTGCCAAAATAAATAGGGTATTAATAACACTTGCAAGATCAGCAGCCCTGCCCTTAATTGGCCCCTTCTTTGATAATCAATCTCAATAATGACACATTTTTATTTTATTTTCAGTACCATATTATTTGATATGACAAAAATTACAAATGTGAAAAACAAGAGAAATTATAAAATATTCCAAACAAGCTTAAACCAGTATAGCAAAACCCAAATTATTTAAATCACAAAACAAGATATTGTTACTTTTATACACAGTCTGTGTCTAAATATACCATCTTCATATCAAGGCATTATGTCTAAGGCACCTGTAAGATGGTAATGTATTTTGCATGCTTAATATTGTTATGAATACAGTGTTAAAACTCAAGCACACATCTTTAAACATGGACCACTAAGTACTGATTTTGAAGTTGTTTCAACTTCTAAAGTTTTAAATGCAACTAAAAAACTCACTCAGGAGTCATAATCCTGTTATATGGTACAGATACATTATCTTGAGTGGTTCATTTCTCTACATCCTTCACTCATGAATATTAATGACCTGATGAATATTCATATATTGAGTGGATTGATTTCAGGCTACATGTATGTGGAATCTGCAGAGCTTCAGCAATGTATGATAAAACAGAGGAAACCCTGAAGAAGCCGTCTTATCTGGCCTGCTCTAACTGTTGCCATAGCATCAAAACATGTCATAATTATAAGGTACAACTAAAGGGATAATTAATCTCCCAAGGAATATTTGAAGAACATAATTACATTATAACTCCTGTCGGTGCACACCACACAACAAACACACACATACATATAACTACAAGAAGGACATTATAATGGCAATAACATACTGGAAAACTTTTTGAGAGAAAGGGCAGCCAACGATACTGAAGAAGAAATTCCGCGGTGACTGTGATACTCTCTAGCAGTGTACGATCATGAAGCATAAAATCAGGGGCCCTTATTCATCAGACTCTAGCCTTGAAGACTCAGACTTAAGAAATGTGACATTTCAAAGTGATCAGTTACCAAATTTACGACTATGTCAGTAATATAGGACATTAGAATAATATTTTACAGTTTGTTTGTATGTTCATGTGTAACAAAAGAGGGCAACAACAGGTCCAAAAATAGAATTCTGAATCTGAGTCTAGGACATAGATTTGAGAGATTGATGAATCAGGTCCAATGTGAATTGTGGGTCCAATGTAGCTTCAAGAATGCACATTCATACATACACATTCATATCAAGTGAGATTTCAGTGTTTTATACAAAAAAAACAACATTGCATTTGAAATTGTTAATGCTTATGAAAAAGCTGTAGAACTTTCAGTTCTTTGATAAACTGACTCTCCAAAGCTGACCCCAAGTTCTCGGAAATATAAACTGGACTCAATCTCGAACTACAAATACCAGTACAGGTGATTCATACCCTAGTATCCCACTTGGGTCTTCATGAAATGTGAGTGTAAGGCAGGGCATGATGTGATAGGATGTGATGAACAAGTTTTCTATAAGGCCCCACCTCAGTGAATCCGGTGTATAGAAATGGCCTTTGATCTTGGAGTTTGATATTCAGGTTTGAGCCTGAGATTGTACTTAACTGTATTTAAGTAATTTCAGGAACTTGGGCCCAACTGTTCTTGTACATTTCTAGCAATGTATATCCAACAATGTTCTTTAACAATGCTTTGTAACAAATTTGAATTTAAAAATATTTTGAAACATGTCAAACAGAATCATAATGACCTTAACTGGCAGTTTTAAAAAAAAAAAAAAGTAATGAAAACCAAAAAAATATGAAAAAACTATGTTGCAAGCTGCTTGATGAAATGCATCAAGAACAGTAACTCTGGAGAGGTAGAGGCAGTTGGTCATCAATGTACGACCCTCATGGTACCCACCCTATACTGCTTCATGTCGGTGGCATAGAAGAACGGACTGTCGAGTTGTATGGCTTCCTCTAGACTGTGCAGGAACTGTCGCTGAAACAGCGCAATCTCCTGGATGTTTCCGAAGATGTGGTCAATCTCGTCAGACGTGAGGAACGTCTCCTCTTTCAGGGGTTCTAGGTATCGCTCCAGCAGCATATTGAGGTCCTGGACAACAGGGAGACATTTTGTTATGCATAAATTAATATTGTCATATTCCTGCTTTATCACTGTAAAATCATTGTTTTTCTTTGATATAAAATTTCTTTCATTATGTACAAAAAGGGAACATTGTGGGTACATTAAATTTTATTTGCAGATTCACATTCAAGAAAACAATGGGCCTAGCAGTTCCGGCAATTGTACAATACTTGACTGCACTATGAAAAATACACCCTTAGTAATCTGAACAAATAACAACAAAGAGATATGATCATGTTATTTTAGATACTGAGTATAAGGGAGCAATTTGTTATTAATCTGTACGGTATCAAAATATATGATTTAATCAAAACCAGCATATAAATCTTCATTTTACAGCTCTGGCCATCCTCTCAACAATTTAATCATAATCAGACTTTCAGCTACCAACATTGAAGCAAATCATAATCTACAATTTAACAAAGAAAAGAAAAAGAGAGCATGTTCCCACCTTTACGTAAGCCCGCTCCGTGTCAATCAATTCCATGATGACCTTCCGCAACTTCTCCACCTCTGGAAGCTGTTTAGTGTTACTGTTTATAGAGTCGTCTGTTGACTCACGACATATTGCTGTCACTTGGTCTGCTCCCTGTATCCAGCAAACAGGAACCAAAGGTTGAAAAATGAAGCAAAAAAAAGCATTTGAGTATACCGCTGATAGTTTAGTTTTCATGGCTAAATTATTAGAATATCAAAGTTGGTGGTATCTTAAGTTGAAAGACTTAACTTGACTGCTGCCTTTGTTAAATCCTTAGAGTCAATCATCAATATTCAATATGCATGATTACCATGCACACTTTTCAAGCTCTTTTATTTAAACTTATTTCTTTTTACATTGATTGGAAATCAAATTTTTACTTCATCTTAAGTTGGACCAGTACTTTGCAGAAGGACATTATAAATTCTTGCCATAAATTCAAATTTAATTATAAAGTCCTCATTTCCAGACCACTGAGGAGCAGTGAACAGCATAAAACCTGATCAGCCTGCAAGTTACTCGCAGGCTGATCTGGTTTTATGTTGTTCACATAGGTCTTTTCATGGTTTCCTCTATGAGGGAAAGGGTTAAAAGAAAAGGGAATGGCACCACATATGATGAGTTTGTTACCATGGTAATCTACTGACCTCCAGAAGAGCATCCACCTGGTCCTCTGTCAGTTTCTGGGTGGGGGCTGGGCTACGGGGAGAGTTCTGACAGCTTGTGTTCGCTGAGCTCACACCTATATAACACAATTGAAATCATCATACCCTTACAGCATTTGTGGCACATCTATACACAAATACTTAACACAAGAGTGTTCTCTGGAACACCTGTGTCACCTGCTGAAGCATGACAGACAGACAGACAGACAGACAGACAGACAACGGAAAAGTGATCCCTATGTATTACCTCTGCTTATAGAAGGTGACAGAAAAAAGTTACCTTGTATATTTGACTATCAATTCTATTCATTCTATACTAAAAATCAATAGATACAAGGTATATATATTTGTGGATTCATGTTACAAAAAATATTACATTAACCCTTTCCCTCATTTTGACACACTTAATAGGTACCACATAAAGCCTGATCTGCAGAAAACCACAGTTAAACCTTACCAAATTTAATTACAAAATCCTCATTTCCAGACCACTCGCAGTTTTATGCTGTTCGCATAGGTCTTTTCATGGTTTCCTCTATGAGGGAAAGGGTAAAATAAACAGTTATAATGGGGTGGATATCTGTTGATTAAACCATCTGTGTAATCCATGGTGTTTAGGTGCCCCCATTCATCAATGATTTAAAAGTATTGGTGATAAAAAGTCTGAACTATTTACTTCAAAATAAACTCATTTTGACACATTGGAGCTGTCTGATCAGGGTCTCTTTTGTTTACTCATGCAATATTGTAGCTCAGACTACTACATATATATAGTCTGCATAGCAAAGAAAATTCCATGGTTTCAAATACCATTTAAAGTTAGGTAAATAAACATTAAAAAAATCATGAATTTTTACATGAATATTCATAAGGTTAAAGGTTCAATACAAAAGGTCTCATTGCTTTTATGACTTTATAAGACTGTTATTCAAGCATCTTTTCAAAAGTGTCTTGAGAAAAGCCATTCTTTCATAGCAAACAAACAACAGATATAATTTTGTACATGAATATTCATGAGGTTAAGAGTTACGATGCTTTGTGAAGCAGACTTTGATAAGACAGTTGATGCAAACCTGTCTCACCTGAGGAGGGGTGTGGTATCTTGAGATTGCCGATGCTGTTCTCACTGATGCGGGACTGGCCCGGGGGTGGGGGGCAGGTGGTGGGCATGTCCAGCTGCAGACTGCCCGGGGGAAGGTGAAAGGAGCGCACGGCCAGGGTGACACTCTGGGACTCGGTTAGTAGCGTCTCTACATATACCATGTCAAGCTCACACACAACTTTTCCATTGATGATGAGGATCTCATCTCCAGGCAGAAGTCCTGTGACAACACGGATATCATTAGTTGTCGACACCAGGAAAATATACTAACCCTTTATCAATAATATATTTACTCCATTGGAAACCACAGACAAATTAAGATAAAAAGCAAACTTTGGTTTAATGTAAGAAATCCATGTGGTGAAATATGTGTAAAATGGTATATCCAGGGATCCAATAAGCAGATGAAAAAATGTACATACACATTCCTGAGTGTAGGGAGGGACAGTGAATCCAAAGTAGGCTACTTCACACAGACAGTTTTGACACAAAGAGGTGAAACTAGAGTGGCTGGGGGCATGCCATACAAAAGCACTGGATAAGCTGTTCTATGTGGGAATGTCTACATATTCTGTCAGTATCAGCAAGAATTTAACCCACACTTATAAGACCAAATTCAACAGATAGCAATACAATTACAACAACAGGCAGTACAGGATAAGATCAAGTATCTGTTTGTGCTAATACTGTGCAGAGAATTGATATCAGTGGTATCTGCCACCCAGGGTTGTTTTTTTTGTTTGTTTGTTTTTTTGGGGGGTTTTTAAAGCAGTAATATAGGTGGATTCTTAAATTTGTGCATCAGTTTTAAACATAAGATTCAGTAAATTTAGTAACTGGCAAAAAACTTTTTTTGTTTTTTTTTTAAATGAAAAAAAGTACCAGCAAAATCAAAGCCTACATAGTTAAGTGATTAAGGAAAACAAAATCTGTTAATATCGATCTCATAATACCTTTGTTGTTAGCCAGACTGTTGGGACGGACATCGCTGACGTATATTCTGAGATCGTCCTCTTTATCACAGTCCTCAGCCAGCTCTGCCTCAATCTTCAGCCCGTAATCTGGATGTGTCTCGTCCTTACACAGCTCCACCTGGTACATCACCTTCTGACACACCTCCACCAGCTCACACTTCTGTAATGTACAACACACCAGCTCACACTTCTGTAATGTACAACACAAACCAGCTCACACTTCTGTAATGTACAACACAAGGCTCGCAATTCTGTAATGTACAACACATGATACACCAGCTCAACTTTGTAACACTGCATTAGTCACACTTCTGTAAAAATGTGCTACGTAGTGTAATGCACAAGATGTGTAACAAAGTGTAAAGCACAATGCACTCAATGTGTAACACACCATTCTGATACAATGTAATTAGCTATCACTCATCGATTATATAAACACACCTCAAAATTACAAAATATTTAACTTCTGTAACGCATCAACTTAACCCTTTCCCTCATATAGACTCATTTTGACGCCCTCAATAGGTATCACATAAAGCCTGATCTGCAGAAAACCACAGTTAAACCTTACCAAATTTATTTACAAATTCCTCATTTCCAGACCACTGAGGAGCAGCGAACAGCATAAAGCCTGATTAGCCTGCGAATTACTCGCAGGCTGATCTGGTTTTATGCTGTTCACATAGGTCTTTTCATGGTGTCCTCTATGAGGGAAAGGGTTAAAAACAATCATGACTTCCTTTGAATCTGGCTTCCACTTACTTCATTTAGTAGGTACTTGTTTTATCCTGACCCAAACATCCTTCCTTTCTTTAATTTTTTCTATTATGTTAATTTATTATTAACTACCACTCATTGTTATGTATGACATGGAAAACAACAGAAAATGAAAAAAAAATAACTCACCAATTTTTTGATCTTCTCATTCTTGTCAGGGTAAACAAAGTTTCCGTCTGGTGAGCTCTGTAGCTTAAGACGCACATAATGATCACGAGGGTTGAGCTGTCGTCTGCTACATACGAATATCAAGATGTCGTCTGCTGTCGTCTTCTTGTTTATACCCAGTGACATTGTCTGTAAAAGTGTTTGAATAACAGTGAATATAAACATTAATGAGTTTCCTAGAGGGAGTAACCAGAATGAAATATAAATTCCTCGACAAATTGCAACATTATTTCAATGATTCTCAGACATGTTCAATACTAAAAATCGATATCTGCTGAAGATCGTGAAAATAAAATATCTACCAGTGATGTATGGCAAGAAAATCTATTTGAAGCCTTGATTCTTTCTGTTGGCAGATCTTCTAACAAAAGTGCACAGAAACATTTGTTCTTTTTTAATACTGCTGGTAAGAAATTCTATCTACTCAATATTATGAAGCACATTAATCAAGATTTATCATTCAATGTATTTTAAAATATTTGTCAGTGAAATAAATGAATATAAAGATATGATATTAATGATATATGATTCTTTAGGGTTTGCTTATGAACTTTTTTTTTTCATGAGAAGGGAAACAAGTTCTTAGAATTTATGATAATTCTTTTCAACAAATCCTGGGTTAGACAATAATGGCTAAGTCTCAAACGATCCTTGCCCAAAGCATGGTTCGAATCAACAACCTTTGGGTCCACATTCTTGTATGCTACCACCGGACCACAGTAATGACCTACCATAATTAGTGATTTCCGAATCTATTTAAATTCTAACAGAGAACCACTTACAAGCCATCAAAATACCAATTTATATGAAAAAGAAATGTTTGACACTAAATCTTTCCTTCTAAAATATTGACAGACCTGGTTGTTGGGCAGGTTGACGCGGGACAGGATTTCGGTGGAACCTGTAGAGCCCGTGGGAGACTGTGTCCCATCCCTGGGCCCTTCCTTGGAGACAATGTCACCCACCACCTCATCTATTTCTGTGGCTTTATATACCGACCTGGATTAAACAAACATCAACATTATATCCTGTAGGAATTGATCTCTGTACTTCAAGTCAGAAGTTGGAATAAGGATTTAAAGTTTCCTTGTCATCAGAACTGATCATCAGTAAACAAAGCTGGCCTAACCATAGCTTATTTTTTGTTTTATTTGTTTTGTTGTTTTTGGTTTGTTAGATGCTACAGCCTTTTTTTATCTTTTCATTTTTGTGTGTGCAGGCATGAAAGGGAGATCACTCAACAATTAATACATATTAAGTTTCATGAGTTACATCCCCTTCAGGGAAAATCTTTTTAAAATTTGAGGGATGTATAGTAAGTAACTGTTTTAAGTTGATCATTATCATAATCTGAAGAACAGACTCACATTGTAACTAAAATAAAATGTTATAAGATAATATATATTTTTTTATGCTTCAGGTATGATTTTTTTAAATTTTTCAGTAGTTGCAGGAAGTAATTTATAAGCAGTTAATCAAGTATGGCATTTCTGTAGTAACTTTCAACACTGAAGAAAATACAGCCATTCCTTAACTTACATCTATCACTTACAAAGCAAGCCAAAGAATCAACAGACTTGTCATAAATATGAGAAATTATGGCCTTCCCTGAATGTTTAGGCACAATGTCCGTGAAGCAACAATTCACTAGTAAGTATTGCAGTATTGATTGCCATGGTAACAGCTTGTCTCCTGACAACAGACACCATCTATCCAGAATGTATTGATCCCAAACCCCTCTGGATACAAATCACACAGAGACTAAGTCTGTCTAAATCTCTTACACTGGGGCTATATTAAAACCTTTAACAATCGCAGACAGACTTTTCATTTCCACTGTTATTAAAATTAAAACTTTTGTAGAACAAATTAACCTGAACTTCATACAGCCGTCTCATCTTCTGTGATAAAGTCTACAACAGACACAACTAGATCTATATGAAATCAACAAATTCTAATAAGCCAAGCAAACATTTTACCAGACTCTGGCTTGTGGACCTATACCAATCCATAGCAACTAGGCTGAACATAATGAAATATCAGTATATCGTGAACAAGCTGCAAAATAATCTAAAACTGCTCTTTTCTTAGATATAGGATATATCGATAGTTGCTTTCTATGGAACAAATATTTAATATAGATAAAGCCGATGTATCATATCTAAGATATGAGAGAAAGAGAACAAATTATGATGTTTTAGTGAATCTATATTTCATAATAATTTTCTATCTACAGAATTTACTCTCTGATACACAGACACAAACATCTGCCATTGGATCCCTTTCTTACTGTATAAACCTGATCAGCCATGAGAATTTGCAGACAGATCACAGTTGAATGTCCTTTTAAATCCCTAAAAACAAATCATATTCCATCTAAAACCTGACAAGATTGTAAACACAACAGCAGCTCTGTCTCTGAAGTTACTTTATTAAGTTCTAAATGTGTCTCCCCTGAAAGACCTATTAGTTACCATGACAACAATAAAATTTATATTTTACACTTTTATTATCTTGATGATGTTAATGCCAGTCTATGTACTGCCTTATGTGATCAGCTTATTACCATAATAACCATGTAACCATGGTGATATGACGAAAAAATTAAATTTCAATTCATAATAATTATTTATTACCTAAACACCTACAAGCCTAGCAAATTCACATTGAAGTCATTGATTTATGAGGTATATTCAGTATTTAGTATGCACAGTCAGATGTCTGTTTTCTAACTGTCTAGTCAATAAATTCAAGGGCTTTGCTGAATAATATTGCTATAGGAAAATACAGAAATGTCTTTGCACAATTTGGCCAACAATGAATCACAATAGGAAAAGTACTAGCCTCTTAAATACATTGTTTATTGGGTTTAACAAAGTCTGCTGACAGTATTTCAGTCATTTAGAGACTATGCCTACTTGAGAAATATATAGTGCTGCAACACTGCAGTATCATACTTTAGACATGTGGCATAATACCATACCCAGTCACATTATCCTGACACAGGGATGGTTAGTCCTAAAACTACCTTTACCTGCTGATTGCAAAACTGTCTGATCTTGGTCTGTTTGCAAATGCGCCAAAATGAGTCTAATGATAATAAAAGATGACTACAACAAAACTGTGATTTTCAAAGCATTTCTCTTGTCCATTCCTGACTTCAAGTGCATTTTCAGTTATAATGTGATTCATCATGGTGCAGTTTCCAAATCACTTCCCATATTACACTTTATAACGGATCTAAGCTGCAATTTTCAACATAACAGAGATAGGAGATGCACTTACTGATGGCACACAGAAGGTAACGTTGAGTATCTGTTACTATATTTAAACAAGCCGTCACCCCTCGGGGACAGTAGAGAACCCTTCTGGGATCCCTTTCCATACAGGTTGGGCATGACAAGGGGCTTGCGTGCACACACCAATGCGTGAAAGGATGACACGGTGAAGATACCCAGCCGACCCAGGGCTGCCTTGGACGTCTTCGACACACTGGACAGCAACACCTGGCAACAAGAACGTCACACGTGACATATCCATCAATCGTATTAATTATCATACCAATTTTTATTTTAATTCCAAATGTTGCTCTGAGAAACTTTAGAATACTACAATTTGAAACCCATATGACCAAGTGACAGATAAAAGAAAAGGCTGCTCTGGCTTTGGAGTTACATAACCTGAGATCTCCTCAACTCAAACTTTAACTTAAAATATCACTGAAATTATTTTATACCCCTGCATTCAGTTTTAACACAGAAGGGCTTTAAGTTTTGCAAAATCCTTGACACAATAATCTACAATAGTCTGCTGACTGGTCATATCATGGTAAAACATCACTCCAAGTGTGAAGGCACTATCAGCTAAAGTTACCAAACTTCACAACTTACAATAACGTACAGGACATGACAATATATATTACTATATATCCCCCATTTCACTACATGAATCAGAGGTATAAAAAAAACTAGTTCCTTTCTTCTTTACCAACCCAGAGAACTGAGATTTAGTGTAAATGTCAGCACTGGTATGTACTTAAAGTATAATGGTGGTTGAATGTAAAAAATAAGATGTTGAAATGGAGATGTTACAGAACACATGACTTCTAATTTCCTGGAAAATCCAATATGAGATGTTTTGTAAAATATAGACCACAGCATTGCAGAAGAATAGATACATTAAAATAATAATACAGCTTTCTCTGTTGTACTTTCCTGAAGTACAGGCATCAAAATACAAGTCACTTGCAGGAAAAACCATGGCAACGCTAAATACCATATTGCATTTCATTTACCTTATTAAATATCTCACAGATCAGAGGATAGAATGGAACTAAATGAGCATTTTAATTATGGTCATTATAAAAATTAAGCTGAAAAATAATATTTTATCATCCATTAAAACTTCATCATCATCATCATTGTTATCAACTCTAATCATCATCATTATGGTAATCATCATCATCATCATCATTGTTATAATCACTAGTCATCATCATTATGGTAATCATCATTGTCATCAACATCATCATTGTCATCATCATCTGTACTGTCTTACCTTCGGGTTAGGAAGCTCGGACCCCTGTATGGAGGCAGAGTAACAGCGGAGGCGATACTGTTCTATATATAGTTTCTCAATGTTCTCTTCCCACTGACGGATCTGTTTTATGATGGCCTGTCGACTGCGAGGGTCGGACACCACTGTCAGTTGTAACTCTGCCATCTTCCTCATCTTGACATCCTGGAAAAATGAGTCAACTTCAAGGTATATGCCTCTTTTTCTTATATAATTCATTATTTCTAAATGATTAAAAAATTGTCATTAAATGAGACTGTATTTACTGTGTTTTACACTACTCTATTACATGATCTGCAAAGGTCAAGGACATGATAAAGTTCAAGATTGCAAATCACTAATAAGAGCTACAGCTATCAATGAATGTAAGTATAAAATTCCTTTAAAGATACTGAACATTTTTTTTTCAACAGGATGCTACTGGACATAATGCAAAATTCCTATATACACCATACAAATTTCAAAAATGTAACTCTAAATTGCTTAGACTGGAACACCACAAAATGTACCAACCCAGCAATACTTACAATGTCAATATTGGTTTCCAGTTTGTGAAGCTCGGATCGAAGGAGCCTCACAATGTTGTCCTTGCCGTGCTGTCTGGCGAAGGAACCAGCGCAGGCCGAGTGTATGGCACAAACCCAAAGGTCTAACTCAGTCTGGCTTGATGCCTGTAAAACAAAACACAGTGTACCGCATAATTATTTGTAGAGGATTAAATTATGCAGTCTTCTGTAAAAACCTTGTGGTTTTGAAACTTTATGCCTGGACCTTGACACTGTTATGCAAATATTTGTTTTGATGTTATTGATCAAGAGAAATTGACTTATCCTTGAATTTCCTAGAACCACAACCAGAGGGTATGTCAAACATGTTTGTACAAACAAATGCATGTTAATTAGTTGCCAGTTGACATAACTGAGTTATTCTGTTAAATTATCTGCTATGTCAGTTGAGGGATGTTCAAAAAACTTTCCCAAGGGCATAAAGAAATAGAATAAGATGGAATAGTTTAATGGTCAGCCCTCGAAATACTCTTGAGAGTTCTTTGGAACACATGTGTCACCTGCTGAAGCATGATGGAAAAAGTGTGACAGACAGACAGACAATGGAAAAGTGATCCATATGTGTCACCTCTGCTTACAGCAGGTGACACAATAAAATGTCATTCCAATGACTGGTCAATAAATTGAAATCATCAAAAAAAAAATTCATGAGCATCGTTTCGTCATTTTCACTGTCTTGGTTATTTGAGGTGACCTGGCATTCATTTGACACATCATGAAACATGGAGAATGAACTACCTGGAACAAGTAGGCATCTCCAAATGCCGTACTCAGGGAGAAAATGTTGTCGCGCTTCGGATGCTCCGGCACGGCCTGGGCGATACCACCCTCGATTACTGGAACAGAGAAATAACAAGTTCAAATAGTGTAATAAGACTGGCCGTCTTTCTAACTACAAACATTGATATTTTCCTGAAACAGATGTTAATATTATGCAAATTAAACTGACAGTCATCTCATTAGGCCTGAATCATTATCCATTATGCTTAATGGTTCATCTTGATAATAAACAGAAAATGGGTCAATTATATATTATACTGTTGTTTCCCTTTTGTTTTTCTTTGGAATTGCAATTAATACTAAAAGACTTTCACTTGTGGAAATTATAACCACATTTCTTATCTGTTTACTTCAAGCTTTTCATTGACAATGTATAAATAAATATTGTTCTCATTGATGATGAGGCAACGAGGCTGATATTATGTAATTTTAAAATCTATACTTAAATTAATCATGACCCTAATTAGGTTTAAAGCCCCATCAATAGTTTTACAGTCATATGTCTACATCAGAGACAAAGGGCTGCTGTAATGCCATATCAGAATGTTGACAGGTGGCCTAAAACCCACAACCAGGAACAGTATCCTGACAATGGGCCAACCAGTCCTGGAACTACTCTTGAGCAAGAGAGATAAACTAGTGCCTTGGTATGTCCGAATCAGTGATTGAACCCATGACCCCCTGGTTATGGAGTGGACATTCTAACTACTTGTCCACCAGGACCATAAACACATACATGATTGATCTATTTATAGTCAATGAGCCATTAAAGCAGCAGGATAATGCTACTTCTGGGAATTAAATTGTCATGAACTGCTAATGCTTATCTTCTTTTTGAGTGACAGATTCTGGCATCATATTCATCCAACCATCATTAAACTGTTACAACCATCTCATCTTGACCTCTTACGCAGGGGTCAGTGGTCTCTAGAATAATTCAGGATAACAAACTTTGACATCAGGCCATTATTTAATTTCTTCCAGGCCATTGCTCTTTGGTGCTTAGTATGCAAAGCAGATATTCAACTCTACAGTATCTACAATATTGTCTTTGATTGTTCATTTGTATTGTTCTACCTGAACATAAGTATCACAGTAAGCTCTTTAAGCATTTAGTTTTTATCCTTGTGATTTGTATATTTTTAATTACTGTTAAATTTCAAATAAAATTATTTATAACCAATCTATGGCACTTTAGTACATTTCATTACAGGGAACAACATTTTATAAATAACAGAGTTTTATGATGGGAAGAAAAATAAGTGACAAAATATAAAACATGAATGAATATGACCTAAGTAGGATCTACATGATGTCATGGTGAACATTAACTCAATTCAAGACTTTTATATCATATTATGAAAGTAAATTGTTGTTGAAGTGGTGTTACAGAGCTTTTCAAACATTTTTTAAGTCAGTTAAACAGTGGTGAGTTTTTCTGGCTCTCTGCTCATGGAGGAACCAACTGTTATACTTGTATCAAAGGTAAATCATTAAGTTGGGTTCAAACAAGATACCTGAAGTTTTATCAAAGGAACCTTTACTAACTGCGTGTCATACAGTATCTTAACATCTTACTGGTAACATGATTATGAAAGATTTTATTAACTTTCTGAGTGCACCTTGGTCCAAAAGGTAATGTAGATGACTGCAGACCATACGGTTGTTGGTTCAAACTCTTCATGGCCTACCAAGGTGCCAAGTACTGGTCCAACCCAGGAAACATCAAGAAGGATTGGTATAAGTTGTATTCAAACTGATGTAATAATTATAAATAAGTTTGAATGAAAGAAACATTTTTGTTTACTATAGAGCGCCAATTTTAAACAAGATGATTGAAAATTTAGACCCCAATGTCAAAAACGTTATAGATTAAGGTTTGGTATGAAAAACTACAAAATTGATCACTAATTACATTTTCAAAACATGAGACAGCAGAAATAATGGCTTTTTAAGTGCATTTCTGTAAAGATTCCATGTAATTATAGATTCCAAAAGTTCACTTCAGTTCTAAACAGCCTCATCAACTATTAAGCCCACTGTTTACTTCCGCATCGTTTCTAGAACAATTCAATTGCCTACGATAGTGGTTGCTAGCCAATGCGGTGGGAAGGAGTAATGTTCTAGTGATACTATAGCAACATTTTAACCGTCTCCAGGTTTCCTGGAGACAGACAAGAGATACAGGATCATAAATCTGTGTGTTTCTCTTGGTATCATTTGCTACCATCCTTCTTCCAGTAACACCCTGTTTTCATCCTTACACAGAAAATTTTTTTCCCTTGCTTCCATCTGATTTTTTTTACTTTGACACAGATTTTATAAGAAAATTTGCAAGCAAAGTATTTCTGCATCGTAATATCATTAGTAACCAACCATACTGAAAAATGACCCATGCAACTAGTGTACATGTATAAGTCAGATCAGCACGCAAGAGCCACCAATTGGATCAGAACCAATGTTTTTTGATCTCACAGAGTCAGTGTTCTCCATCGATTCAGATTTTATCCTGATATAACCATATTATTCCAGACAGTGAGACTGCTTTTCCAAAGATAATGTTTTTTTTCTTACAAGCTTTCTTCTTTTCCTTTTTTATAGGAATTCTGAATGGTAATTCTAGCTAGAAAACCTCAAACAAGCTACATTTTTCAAGCCACATTTTCAGAAGAGCTTGTACTTAAGTTTGTGCATCTGTATAGACTAATCAGCAATGGATTTAACGGAATAGCCAACAATGCTGAAAACACCACTCATATATCTACAGGTACGAATATAGACTTCATTGATAAAGTTACAGGTAAGAATATAAACCTCAGTAACAAAGAGAGGGTTCTTGGCAGATACTAGAGGAAGGCGTGAATACAAATCATTTGATAAATGTAAAGTATCATGATCAATTACAGTATTTATACTGGCTCTTATTTCCTGATCATGCATTCCTGGCTGCCTTATCAGCTGTTATCTAAAGAAGAGTACTGAATGGAAACCAAGCACCCGCTGTTTCTAATGAGACGGTCTCATCTTCAAGTATAATGTTTGATCAGACTGTAAAGATTTTCTATCTGGAACAAATTAAACAAATCTAACTTTAATGCAATGTTCAAAAGAGCCTGACTTTACTATAATGACGGGTCAATTTCCCGACGGTAACTACCTCATGAATATTCGTGTAAAAATCTATGACTTGATGAATATTAAATGACTGAAATTTAAATGGCATATGAAACAGTGGATATTTTTTGCCATGCAGACTATGTAGAATTTGCGATGTTACATTGTATGATCAAACAGAGAAGACCCTGATCTGTTTGATCTGAGTCGCTTCTGTTTGCCAATAAGTCTTTAATTATGAAGAATAGGGTAAAATAAGAAATCCTGCCTGGGTTATGCAATATTTTGTCCTTGCTTTTGTTTAACCCTTTCCCTCATATAGACTCATTTTGACGCACTCAATAGGTACCACATAAAGCCTGATCTGCAGAAAACCACAGTTAAACCTTACCAAATTTAATTACAAAATCCTCATTTCCAGACCACTGAGGAGCAGCGAACAGCATAAAACCTATCAGCCTGCGAGTTACTCGCAGGCTGATCTGGTTTTATGCTGTTCGCATAGATCTTTTCATGGTGTCCTCTATGAGGGAAAGGGTTAATACATTTAACTAACTGCTGTTGCCAATTTACTCTTCTCATTTATGAGGTACAGTAATATAAATTTAGACTATCATTGCTTGATTATTTAATATCTGCATTTGTTTGATGCTAGCATTTCTTGATATGGCAGAATGCATCACCCTTTTTTTCTCTTCAGACTGCAATGGTGTATTTTGAAGATATATTTGATCTTTTTTCTTTTGATATTTCTCATAATTTAGGCACAACACCTCCATAAAGTTGAAAAGTCCAGACAACATGGCTTCAATAGTTTGAAATTCTAACATGCTTGAGCAAATAATCAATTAATAGAAACTTCTCTGAGAGCACCAGTGGAAGTACAGTCCACATTTTATCACAAACAAAGGCTTCAACACTCTCTTAATATTTCTGCAGATGTGCATGAACCAAAAGGAGCTGTCGGAATTAACTTTGATGTTGTGGAACCTTTGAGAATGAGTGCCCATTACCAAGGTTTAACATTTGGTAATTGACAGATATGTAATGAATACCATGATAAACATGTCATGCTCTTACAAAGCATTTTGAGTTATGGAAGGTTCTCATGATGAGGAAAAAGGTACTTTGGCTGTTTCACTTAATTACAGTTCTACGCCTCCATGGCGTTTTCAGATGGCATTTTCCAATACTTGAATACTTACAATAAATTCTCATTATTTGTTTCCTGAATTATTTACTGCCACAAAATGACTTATTTCTTGCAAAAAAAAAGCAATTAACTCACAAAGGCAGACCGGATGCATGTAAAATGCTAAAAATGGGGAAAAAAACCCTTTAATGCACCCTTCTGTTTTTCATCCCTTCTGCTCTTATTTTGGGGCAGCAATGAAAATAAATGAGGGCACGGTGGTCCAGTTGTAATGTATCCGATTACAGATCCGATGGTTGTGCGTTCGAACCCCGTTGGAGGCAAAAATTCTTTATGACCTTCCCGTGCACAAAGTACTGGTCCAACCCAGGAACCGTCAAGAGGGATTAGTATAAGTTGTAAGAACTTGTTTTCCCAATCGACGTAAAATAAATAAGTTTAAACTAATGAAAATAAATTGTGTGACCAAAACCATAAGGTTTTCAAAGCTTTATTTAGTGAAGGAAAATGACTTCAGATAGAAACTTTATTGTTAAAACTGATTCAATCAGAGAACTTATGCTGAAAAATCCATATTGTTCAAGAATGGACAATTTTCTTTTCTTTTTCTTTTCCATTTTTAAATAAACTAAGTTGCATCCTGCCTCCATTAAACAAATACAATGAAGACTTTCAAAATTCAAAATCATACTGATTGTATTTATTGTTGTACAAAGCAGAATCTCTAGTGTAATAGTTTATAATTTATCAAAACCATTCATGCATATTGCCTTTAGAACTGATGATTGTAGCATGTATAATTTTCTACACATGATATACATCATTTTAAAGGCCTTGATATACCACTTAATAATCTTCAAGCAACCCTTAGGGGCAACACCATTACATACCCAGCAGATGTCGGGGGACGTTGTCCTCCAGCGCTGCCTGTTCCATGTCACAGTCATAGAAGAGCAGGACCGTGCCCTTCAGACACACCCAGTACTTCTTCCAGTTCCTCTTGGGTGCTAGCTCCAGCTTCTTCTTCTTCTGGACCAGCCAGTTCTTGACCACCAGCCATCTGCAGCGATAAAAAATGTCCAATTCTACCTTTCTGTTGTGGAACTTCTTCTCCTTAACTGGCATATGACAAGACACAGAGTATCACTAAAGTCAAACCTGTCTTAAGCGGCCAGTAAAGTGAACTAGAAAAAATGACCGCTTTACAGAGGTGGCTGCTAAACGGAGGTTAAATTTATAAGAAAATGCTAATGTTTGGTAATATTAAAACTGACTACTAAATGCAGGTTGACAGCTTAATACAAGTGGCTACTAATACAAGTTCAACTGTATATGTACCTGCTCAGTGTGTGCTGAAAATGC
This sequence comes from Solen grandis, assembly GCA_021229015.1. Classification (NCBI taxonomy): domain Eukaryota; kingdom Metazoa; phylum Mollusca; class Bivalvia; order Adapedonta; family Solenidae; genus Solen; species Solen grandis. The sequence continues at coordinate 22,344,369 of CM037786.1, forward strand.
TTAAGCCCCAACTTTTCTTATTATACTGTTAAGGGGTTGTTTTCCTTTTATGGTCAGGTCAACTGCTCACAAACAGTATCAGAAGCCAACCCATGTGCTCCTTTGTGTAAGCAAGGTTAACTATAAATGATCACATGTTATTCCAGTGTAGCTATTGGATAATCTGATCACTTAATTTGAATACAAAAGTAAACATTAGAAAGGTCCACTGGTACAGAATAATCATCTGTAAGTCTGAGATTCTGGTCTCAAGCTCTTGTAGTTTTTATGACAACACCAGCCATACTTGCAATTTTCTCATGTAATATTCTTTAATATTCCGACACACGTTGCCATAAAACAGCAGCAAGTTCTTCCTGCCATATTTATTATGCAACTGACAGGTCATAAACTTCTGCCAGTATATTAACAAGATATCTTACAATATGCTTGTTTTATAAATAATGACAGACACCCAATAAAACCAGGGGTACTTTCCAGTGTTATTATATACAATATTTTACCCCTGATATATTTCTGTCATAAACTAATTATATGGTAGACAAGTAAATTACTTCACTACATAATAAATTATTTGAGTTATGACTCCAAAATGAGGATACACAATTTGCCTGAAGCTGCATTAGAAGATACTAAATGTTCTATAATTTTTATGCACTGTTTAGCTCAAAATCTGATCTTTTAATTTGAAAAGTTCTAGAGAGTATTCAATATTTTTAATACAGCAAGAAATGTAAAGTCAAGATATTGATCAATACTTTTTAGTGTGCAAAATACAAGCGTTGAGGTTGTCTTTTTACTTGATGCTAGATTGTTTGGTTGGGTTTAACATCCCAATGACAATATTTCAATCATTTGGTAGCTAATTTTTGTCAACATGAGATTGAAAAAGTGCTGCCTCATTGTGACATCATAAAGTAGACAAATGACTGGATACCACACCCAGTTGCATTATCCGGACACTGGGCCAACCTGTCCTGTAACTACCCTTATTTACTAGGCCACATCATGTCATGGATGGGGTTTGAACATATAATTTCCTATTAATAGGACAATCATTCTTATACTTGACCAAATAATATTAGTTTGGAGGTTGACAATCACTCAGGATATACTTTAACATTTAAAGACTCTTCAACCATTAAGTTTTAAAAATAAAAACTAGGCAATCATTTTTTTTGCTAATTTCAGCTTTTATCCCTCTAAAATGCGATAAAGGAACTCCAAAAACTGAATATGTCTCCTTCAAATCAGACAAAAATCTATTCCTTATTTAGTTAATTAATCAAATTTACTACAATAAGGAGCTAGTGCCTACTTTGTTGACATTCTACAAGATATTTTATATAGGGAACATGCTAAACATAAAATCAGAGAAGTACTAGATGTCCCCATAAGAGTATCTGTCAGTCCCACGGTCAGTAATTAAATCCAAATATTGCCTTTCCGATTCCACCTCCTAATCAAGTCTTTGTATGGAACCTTAATTCAGCTGCCTTTTCCAATGACATCAATATCCGGCAACTGTCGAACTTTGAACGAAACACGATGCTCTTAAGGCATCAATTTGTTGCATTCAAATCAAGCACAAATTGCAGTATTCCATTCATACGCTGTCACTGCGTAGATAAATAATTTTCAAGAGGACTGTAATTATCTCCCTGAGGAAGACTCAGACTACCCCTGGCTTATTTACTTGTCTTGAATGTCAGTCAAATGAGTAGACATTCATTAATTGTGTTAGGTTCCCAAGGTAGTGCACCCAAATTGTACTGGAATGGGGAAAAAAGAAAACTTTCTCAAATATAATTAACCATATAAATTATGTGAACATATCTTATAATTATTCAAATTACTGCTGATTTTATTCTAACACCTCTCAAAAATTGATGTACACATTTATGATTGAATAAACTTTAAATGGTATATGAAAGAATGGATTTTTCTAAGCATTGCTATGTAGATATTGTATGACAAAATAGAAAGAGCTGTCTGATCTGGGTCTGCTCTGTTTCCCAAGATGACAAAATGTGTTTATATGAGACAGTGTTCTTCCTTGTTTTGCTGTACTATTGAACAACATTGTATGAAACAAACAAAACCCAATTTCACACGAAATGAAAAACATCTCCCAGAATATTTTAAAAATCTATCAAAATGTTTTTTGTGATTCATTTCTTTTTATCTATAAGTTTATGGCTCTTTATATAATTCTGCTGACAAAGGAATTAAGGTAGTTTGATGTATCAAGTTAGAGCACATAAAACCACATTTTACGGTACAAACCTTCTCACATCAGAGGACATAATTTTATTACATACTCTATGTTTCTGGAAATAGTTTTAAGATTGGAAATTCTTATGTTCCCATAATTCATAATGTTTTATAATACCAGGGGACTAGTTTCTTGTAAATACATAACTGCTGACATTATTATGTCTACATGTCAGCAAGGACCTCGCCTGCATTACTACATGACAAAAAAAGACTTATAGGCAAATATGATGATGGGATATTAAATAAAATCGTTTCCATCACCCAAGTATTGTGCTAAAGGGCAATTACTAAAAGAGATTGCAGTGGTAATCAGTCTTTAAATATGAACCCAGCAATCATTAAACATTTATTAATCCCTTCTTTTTACATGCAGCCATCAGCCAATCCATGTTATTAGATCTACATCACTAGGCGCTAGCCCCCTCGTGAATGTATCTTCCTCAATATTGATTTAAAAAGGGTTCACAGTTTAATGGTCCACAGATGCATCATGGGTAGAGGCAGGGAGAAATTCAATCAAATAACTCCATTAACACACAAATTCCTTTTGTGAAAACGCAATCAGCCTCTGTTTGTTGCTATGCAAGCTTCCTGTCCGTATTGACCAATCAAATTGCAGGAAATTTCTAAGGGGCTAAAAGTAGCACTGGTGACACTGTTGCCATAGACTAAGCTCCTGCCAAGGCAACGTCACTAAATATGTAATCTGCTATTGAATTTTAAGCCCCTTACATGGAGACATGGCGAGTTGAAAGGAATTTCAGTGCAGACTTACATTAAAATCTTAAAGCCGCAGGAAAAATACCAATCAAATTAGAAGCTAACATCCTGGAAGTGACTGGTTTCTTATACTCTGACCTACATGGGGATACTGATTATGCAAAAAGAGGAAAATATGTCATCGTCAGAAAAACGGTATTACAGCTAGAATACCAAAGGGGAATACTGGTGAGGAAAAATGTCAATGACACACGACAACTTGACATTTTGTAGACTTTGCCAGATGAAGATATAACTCCTTTCATGCAAGAGACATACATCTAATGAAAGACAGGAAATAGCATGACAGACTTACTGGTAATAATCTGATGACCGCCATATAGCTTTTTATTATACTTTTTAACCCTTTACTCAAACACTCACTCAGTCACTCATCCCCTCACCGCGTGGGTTCGAATCCCGGCAGGGTCATTCGGATTTTTATGTGAGGAAGCCTTCCAGCTGACTTTCGGTAGGTCGGTGGTTCTACCCGGATGCCTCCGTGCATTCGGGGTCTTCCTCCACCTGAATTAGCTGGACGTCGCTATATGACTGAAATACTGTCGAAGCGATGGTTAACTCAAGTCATATAGGCTCAAACTGACGCATTGGCAAACAGAGCAGACCCAGATCAGGGTCTCCTCTGTTTGCTCATACAATATTGTAGCTAAAATTCTATACAGCCTGTACAGCAAAGAAAATCCATTGTTTCATATACCATTTAAAGTTCAATTGATTAATATTCATCATATTATAAATTAGTACATAATATGTTCATGAATATTCATGAGGTAAAGGGTTGATGTTACATCCGATGAGTAGTGCCTGGATCATTATCCATGCTGTGTATGGTCAGAAAGCATGGTGTGTCCAGGATTAAATGCAAAAATCAGCAAAAAACTGTAACTAAAAGTGTAATTTATTATATGACATACATATAATAAAATATTGAAAGAATGCTTTTGGTATGTATTTACTAAACAAGCCTGCTGCTTATCTAAGGTTCAGGTTGGCAAAGTGATCAATTTTCTAATCTACCAGTCTGTAAGAAGTTTTACAAATGAGGACCTGCAGGGCCATCCAACTCTTTATCTGCCATACAAACAGCTTTGATGCCATGGTAACATGATACTAACACAGGTCATATATATATATATATATACTTTAAGTTGCAAAAAAATAATAATGATGTGCAAGTAAGCTTCCATTAATTTAAATAAATTTTCCTTTTTAGAATACATTTAGTATAAACAATACAGGAGTGCATACATCTTGAGACAAAATATATATACATGTATATGATACTGCATGTCAACTTACTGAGGAAGAAATTGGGGGAGTGTCTCGCTGTTGGAAAGGTGGAAACTACTTACTATAAAGTATTCAGAATGTGAACTTTAAGGTAAAATCCATGTTATGGTTTCACTACATTTCGGACATCATGGCCTTTCATGGAGATAACCAAATTAATGTTTCATTAGGGTACCTTAGAAGTTAAGTGGTCCAAGATGTAGCGGTACAATAATACACCATTACCTTCAATGAAATACTAATAACTCTGCAATATTTGCATGATTTGAGGTGTCTTTGTATTTCTTATCTTACTGATTGTGTGTTATATATCACACTGACAGCAAACTGAAATAGACTAAGATGCTGACACAATTTTCTCCTTAGTCTTAAATATCACTGACCTTTCTCAAAATCAGTAGTACTTTTTTTTTTTAATTGCACTATTAATACAATATAAATAAAATAATCAAAGTGATCTTGTTTTAAGATATTATGATAGGTTCTTGTGAATGTTGTTACTGATGTTGTGTTGCAGTGTACTGTCACTATACAACATATTTGCATATAGTAACACTAGCTAATTATAGATAAAGGATGACACAGTGTGCCAAGGTATTTGAGTATGGCTGGAAAGAAATGCGATGCAAAAGTACCTGCAAGATTTGCAAGGCGTAGTTCACTGCACGCTATATACAGACCTGTAAAGGATAGACCCATCCTTCAGCCACCCACTAATCTCATCAGCCCGACTGGAGAATGATCTTTTCCCACTAATTAATTACTTAACACTTTTACTATGTAGATATCCTATATTGTACCTTGTGATAAAAGCCAGCAATATTTTCCTTTCTTGATTTGGGTCCCACAACAAAAGAGCTATTAATGGCTATTCAGAAAAAAAGACAATTCTTTCCAAGTTTCTTAAAAAAAAATCTCAGATTGATATATAAATTCAGATAATTTTGATTTTATAAAAAAGGTTGTTTTTATGCTAAGAGTGTTTGAATTTCTATTTCTATATATTTCCCAAAAATAACAAGTAACTGGTGTTGTATGCAACACATGAGTCCCCTACCAGTGAGGTGCATAAATTTTCCATTACCATATAGCAACCAGAATTTTGGTCCAAGAAAAAAAAACCAAAAGTGAAATACAGAATCCTCATAATGTCATCTATTCATATACAAAGTTTCATAATATTATCTTGAACGATTTTTAAGTTATCTCAGGATCCAGATTTCCGGACATCGGGACAAACAGACAGATGGAGGGCAAACCTATAGTCCCCTCCAGTGTAAACATCGGTAGGGAACTAAAAGGCATGCTTAAAATGTTGTAATAAATGTGTTTAATTGCATTTCAATTATGATCTATTAAATATATCCAAAATTTTTGTAGTCATAAATTTTCCCATTTTTGTAAAACCTGGTCCTTTTCCAATAGCAAGAGAATCTGTGCAAGCAATATGAGTTGTTCATATACTCATGGCTGGAAAAGATAAAAAAAAAACCAAGCACCTGAATATTAAATGTTGTCTTTGTGTGCTTTGTAACCTTTCATTCCATACCTTCAAGCATTACACTCGTCATTATGATTATTACATACTTAAATTTTGCTGAGGAAAGAATCTGCATCCGACTCATAAACTGATGCACACCGCATCATAAATTTTGAAATAAAAGCTCAATAAATAACAGGATTTATCTTCAGATGCTTGATGCATTCCTTAATACTTTCATTCAAGTGTTCGGGTGCACAGTTTGAGTGGTGTGCACTGTGCAGCATTTTATAATTCATTGAAGGAGAACCTTCCGGGTATGCTCCCATTTTAATGACAATGCTTTTATATCTCAAGTGCACATTATCAATTCAAATCTTTTCATGCAGTCAAGGTTTTATTTATCTACTTTAAAATCTAATAGCCTTTTTGTGGACAATGACACTCGATCTTTATGAAATGCCGAGAATGCAAATGCGACATTTTACTTATATTTCTTTCTTTCTTTTTTTTTTTAAATGACTCTGAAAATGAGATTTGATTTTTCAAAAGATTAATCTTAATTCAACAGAATCTTACAGCATGTGACACACCAAGTGCAATGTTTTGTAAAGCATGGTGCGATGAGATGCGATACAACACAACGGACAACATGCAAGACATATACACCCCACACTTGACTGTATACAGCAGGAGTATAAACAAAACCTAAAGTTATACGATTACTCCTGATCATCAGTAAATCAATACAATCCTACACCGATCACAAAGGGTGCTTCCTTTGGCACAAACAAGACTCCAGATTGTTCCTGTCTCTTTCATGTCCAGACAATTCCACTTCAGGCAAGGCCTGGACTTTATGAGCCATACTTTTTATGGTGCTGCCCTGCTAATAACCTCAGATATTTGTCTTCAGCAGCAGATGACCCTTAACTATGGAATCCCTACTCAAATAATTACCTCCCGGAAATAGCTTGTACAGGAGACAATTTTATTGTCATCCACTGTATATATCCCCTCTACTGTTACAAATCTGAATTACTGCCATTATATTTATAGTATTCTTACAGCAGATCAATGGAAACCCTTCAGTTTCAACTGTTCACAGTCTTTCTAACAGGATTATATGGCAAACACAAGCAAGAGTTCTTAACAAGAAACATTTTATCAATAAAAGTGCAGCTCTGTTTTAACCATTATGAAGCTGTATTTGGGTTCTATGTCTAGGTACAGTTATTCTACACATAATTGTGCTATATTTGTTTGCATTTATTTTTTCTTTAATTTCCCCAATTAACAAATCACAAAAAATTAAGTTTCACCCATTTATTACGGAATCATATTATAATGGAGTGTGTTATAATGAAGTGTGTTATATTGGAGTGTGTTGTAATGGAGCATGTTATATTGGAGTGTGTTATAATGGAGTGTGTTATAATGGAGTGTGTTATAATGGAGCATGTTATATTGGAGTGTGTTATAATGGAGTGTGTTAATAATGGAGCATGTTATATTGGAGTGTGTTATAATGGAGTGTGTTATAATGGAGCATGTTATATTGGAGTATGTTATAATGGAGTGTGTTATAATGAAGTGTTATAACAGTGTGTTTAATGGAGTGTGTTATAATGGATCTACACTTAATACAACAGAACACTGACCTTAAAGTTATCAGAACCATCTAGAAACTGGTGCAGGCTCATGAATTTCACAAAATATCAAGCTCTGGATCTTTCTCCCCCCTGACCTAGTCTTAACCAAGCTCAGACCGGAGAAGAAATGTTATCTAAATTGTTATTAAGTGGATGCACTAAATGTGTTATAACAGACTATTAGTTTGTCTGGAAGACAATCTAGGGTTACAGAGTTCAGTTCAATCATTCTAAGCAACCCCTAACTATATCAAACGCAAGCCACTCACACAATTTGCAATTCCTATGCGGTTTCAAATCCATATATTTTATTCAATGAGACTAAATTACATGCTAATTTTTTCCACAAAAAAATGAACCCACAAAACACATTGTTATATTAATAGATTAAAAAAAACAAAAAACAAAATTATTTCACAAATATTCCAAATTGTATTCCATCTCATATACAGGCAAGAAAACCCAACAACATCAATATTTTGAAACTGTAAAATTTCATTTGTAATCTCTGAAGTAGACAGCTGCAGTTTGGAACAACCTGATGTAATGGCTGTATTTCTCTAGGTGGTTTTGTTACTTCATTTTTTCTCCCAAGCTGTACTACAGGTTCCCTAGTCCTTCAATATCCCATGGAGATCTCTCCCAAGGATAACACCCTTCATCTGAGTGTTGCCAGCTAGGATTTGTCACGAGCCATCAGACCACATGCATGCCTGTGCGGTAAATTGCATGGCATGCATGTTTCATCACCCTATCTTTGAGGCAGCAATGCATTCTGGGAATGATAGGATCTCTAATAATGGAGTCACAACCAATTAGGTGCAGGGGATAGTGCTGCTACTGATGTCAGCTGTAACTTCTAGTGTACTTTACCTAAATTAATTACACATACTTTCCCTGCAGGGCTAACTGTTCATTCATTAATCTATATTTTTACATAAACATGTGGCTTTTGGTTCTCGGAAGTAAATAGAGCTTTCAGATGTTGAGGTCGAGACAAACTTAAAACGTGACAGCTTTTGAATATCTAACTATCAAAATTTGTTTATGCATTTTTTTCATATTTGTGGTTTATATAATTATATCATTTGATTACATCTACAGTTAAACCTCCTAAAATGGGACCTCCGAGCAATGGCTACCTCTTTATAACAACACCTTTATTTCCCCACTTAGTTTTAACTGGGTGCCAGTTAACATACAGCAACACCCTCAGCAGTAACACTTTCTTGAGACTCTCGCAGATTTTATTGCTGAGAAGTTCTACTGTATTTGTTTGATCTTTGATGTTTAATATCTCAGCAAAAACTTGCCAATCATTAAAAAAAATACATTTAAAGCTGGATTTTACCACCATGTGTCATGCTGAAGACACTCATATACCCATACTATTCTAGGAAATATACATCTAGTACCTTGCGGCTGCATAAGCAATTTTTTGTCTGCACAGTACACTCTCAGCAGCTAATTTTATCTCTGATCTCATTCAGATAATGAGCCAAAACACTCATGACAAATGAATTCCCAAATACCTAGTACTCAAGAAACAGTGCATTATGGTTATAAAAACTGGAAATGCATGCATAGGTAGGATGAATTGTACTTTAAGCTTTACCATAACACAAGAAGAGGTAACAGTCTATATTATAGAAGATGCTCTCTTCTGCGTATATCACCACTATCAGACATGGCTAGAATACTGAAAATTTTGATGATTAAATTCATGTCTGAAACATAATTTTATTCCATGCACAGCCAAAATGCACTTTATTGAAAGCAGACATGTCTGTAATGCTTTTACTCTAAAAAGGAAAGATGTTTATTTCATCATTTCAGAATGTTCTTTGGTCCTGTATTCCAAACACTGATCTGTAACTGTGTAAGTTTTGGAATTACAAGTGAGCAAATAATATTACATGCCTTGCAACAGAATTAAGAAAATAATGAGAAAGAGAAAAAAAAAAGACATCTTGTTTAGACTGTGAGAAACTGTGACCTTTAGCTGCCATATTCCATTAGAGTTCAGCACTTGTAAAATAACACAAAAAAAACTCTTAATTTTCTAAACTTTCATTATCTTACAACTATGATTTCATTACTGTCTCTCATTTCCACACTTTTCCCCTTGCTGACTATTTAACTTGTTCTTAATATTGCGTTCACTGAGGCTTCCAGGCAGAGAGGGCAATTCTAGATAGATCAAACATCTAATCTACAACGAAGGAAGTGAGAAACCTGTAGCATCTACCAACTGATCCAATTATTGAAAGGATTTCTGAAGGAGTCTCCCCAGAAATATGGGACTCTGAGTCCACCAGTTGCTGGACTACCATCGATTAGAGGTCATTTCTGACATGTTCCAGAGTCTAACAACATGATGAGCTCCAATTCCCCATTTTATGGGCAAATAACAAAGTCTGGCGGAGGTGCCAAGTCTGTCCAGCCACTACCCATCATTATGATGTATGGCTATGTTGATGGACAGCAAATAAAGGGTAATGAGTTTTCCCCCTATCCTTCACACCACCTCCTTATAAGCTTCTGGTCCCCCATAGGTTTTAGAGACATGATCAATTGTTCTAACCTTACTATCATCATCCTTTTAACACATAAAGGCATTCACTCATAAGTCCCACAGTTGGCTCTGATGGTACATTTGACTTGATTTGACTATTTGAGTTTAACGTCGCTTCGACAGTATTTCAGTCATATAGCGATGTCCAGCTAATTATAGGTGGAGGAAGACCTCAAATGCACGGAGGCATCAGGGTAGAACCACCAACCTACTGCAAGCCATGCAGCTGGAAGGCTTCCTCACATGAAAATCCAAATGACCCTACCAGGATTCGAACACACATGGTGAGGGGCTGAGTGAGTGTTTAAGTCAGCGACTTTACCTCTCAGCCACGGAGGCCCCTGATGGTATCCTTTTACTATATCCTTTTACCCTCAACATAAGACTGTAGCCTGTAACTGAATCAGGGTTGCATGGGTAAAAAGCTGAATAATCCTGCATGAATCTAGAGCTTTCATTGTCAAACAACAATATTTCTGTCCAAACTCCAATTTTGCTACATTTTTTTCCCCTTTAAGAGGCTGTGACCTTGACCTTGATCCCACTTCTGCAATTAATGACGGTGACCTTGAAATGACCAAATTTAAATGGTGACAAGGACCATGAGCATGGTCATATCACTCAAAGCTACTTTTTGCAACACTGAAGTACATTAATTTGTACTGTTTCAGATGTGCAGAAGGCTAAATTCAATGGGACACGACTAGAATGCATCTTACATAATACCAAGATAACTCCCATTTGCCAAAATTGACAAGAGAGTATAACCTGGTAGCTGAAAGTTTTCTCTCATCATTCTTTGATTTTTGTCTTCCTTACTGCCCTTCCAATTCCAACTTGTTTCAAAATCAATAAGTGATGAACAAGGTACATTCAAAAACAACTGTAGGAGAAGTTTTAATTGAAACGAATGTTCCTTCTGTCTAGGGAACCAATGAAGAATTCATAAGACTGTTAGTTAGAGTCTGAATAAATTAGTACCTAATTACTGTTTATATGTAATTGAATAATCAAATTCATTGAGTGCTAAAATCAATTTGGTTTCTTTCTTGTATACTTCATCAATATTTGCCTCAACTATATACACATGATCATGTTCATCCTTCCTTATCTTATCCAAAAAATTCATATTCAGATTTATTAAAATGTCTACCATGATGTTAAAATAGGTCCCAAGTTTGCCACAAATAGATTTAATACTCACTTTAACAAGATTCCAGTGTAACAATTTGGTCTAGATGCTTTAGAGTTTGCATAAAAATATTATTACTACAAAATAAATACACATATAAAGTACATCTGAACATAATTAGACTGTCTGCCAACCTTAACAATTCACTCCAATTAAACCTTTATAGCATGATCTGCTTTACATGAAACCAGTCAATATCTTATGCTCTCATTTTCATTTAAAGTTTGAAAATATTAAAAGCAGCAATTACGCAAGCATAATTATACAGGAAATGAGTTACAACTGCGACAATGAAATGATTATGCAATAAGCAATGGTCTATTTGTAAGTCACAATAAAATTAAATTCTCATTAATGATGTTAACATAAACCACAAAAAGAGATAAAAAAGATCATAAAATATCTGTCACTAATTAGCTTTTTTATTACAGTTGCTTTCTAAAAGGATGTTTTTGCAAATTAAGCTATCAAATGTTAAACAGTATAAGCTTTGATATTTTAAGATTTTGGCTTCTCTTTTAACTTCTCTTTATCTTTTACGTCGTTTGTAAATAAAAGCTACAACTTGTATCAAACTTACTCCTAGCTAGGTCTACAGAGAAGATCACACTTTCCCTCTTTAATATTTATGTACAATCTATGACTTGAAGGAACTTTAATTGGTATATGAAATAAGGGACTTTTCTTTGTTGTTCCAACTATGCAGATACAATTTGAACAGACCCTGATCAGACAGTTCCTGGAAGGAGTTGTCTTATCTGGGTCTGCGCCATTTTCCAAGGCTTAAAAACCTGTGTACATGTCAGTGGTAATGGATTAAGGATAATCCTTCAGCAGGTTTTCGAACAATAACTGTCTCAACAAGCCCATTAGCTACTGACTAATTAGTTCTTTTTCTATTATTTTCTTGGTACAATTACTTAGACAATCCTGTAAACGTAAACCTCTGTGTGGCTAGGCCAGCAACCTGTAAACCAAACAAAATAAAACCCTTTCAGAGGTTCCCATGACTTGCTACCCCAGGCTGGAGACTCACCCTGCTTTCCTGATGGCTCCGTGCTGTTTGGCGTATGAAAATTGGCTCTCTGCTTCAGTCACCGTGTGTATACTGTCATCACTCCCTGCCTCATCATCAGATATCTGCAGGCAAAACATTAAGTTCAACATGCCATTTTCATACTTTCTAAAACCTTTTCTACAAGAAAAAAATATATTCTGAATCACATGTGATTTAATCATTACTTTTTATATGATTTGGAAACAAATTCTTACAACTTACAAGTCTATAAAAAAAAAAAATGAATTATTTTCAAATACATGTACCATAAAATCAGCAGATGCTTATTTACTTCTTACATAGCACAACTGAGCACCATGGATCCAAAGGTTGCGGGTACGAACCCTGTTGTGAGCAAGGATATTTCATTGCCTTCCAAGCTGCAAAGCTAGCACTGGTCCAACCCAAGAACCGTTGAGAGGGATTAGTGTAAGTTGTTAGAACAACGTAAAAGAAGTTTAAACTAACATTCCAAAAAACCTATCTATTCATCAAGTTTTCTCATAACAATGCATTTTCACAGCAAAACTTCAATCAGAAATAATCATGAATATCTCAACAGCTTCTCTACGAAACAGCTGAGCCTCCTCTAAGCAATCATGAAAAGACAAATTCACGGAGATGTTGATTTCCAGGCATAGAAATTGATCAAGATGTCTGCTTGGACCAGTTAAAGTCGCCATTAAAACACTGTCTTGTTATCTCACCTCCAATTATGAAGAGCTACCTGAGGAGTGAGTGAAAGATAAAATTTTATCTTCACTTCTTTGTCTTTAGCTGAAGGACTCTTCAGATGGTAGAATAAACAATCAATTATGGAGATATAACTCAAGAGCAGCTGCTCATAAATTTTTATTTTTATCTCATCTTTGACAGCTTTTAACAACACTTCTGTCTTGTGTTTACATGGCCACTGGTATACAAAACTATTCATGGTATTTTGGAGGAAAAATTAAGGCAAAACTAATTTTGGTTTAGGCAGAGTCAGTAAGAGAAGAAGGGCTATCAATAAAATGTGATGGTCTTTTATCTGCATTAGAACATATTTGTAATAAATTAAAAACAAAAATTGACTAGGACAGAAAATATCTCTCATTATGCTGAAAATTCAATTTAAAAGAATGGGGAAAAAGACAAATACCTTGATTTTAAAATAATCCAACATAAAACTAGAGAATATTCAAAGCTCTAACAATGCTGAGCAAAGGCTGTCTGAAAACAATGTTCTCCAATTTTCTCAGTGCTGGATAGTAAAATGTTAGCTGTTACTATTTGTAGTACCTTAACAAAAACTTAACCAACTCAGAAAATTGTAAGTTGAAGAAGGGCATAACTATGTAAAAATGAATTTCAGGGTAACTGACCTTAAAATGAGTTCCCTTTTTTATGTCAGTGAAATTTGAAGCAAATACATTTTGATAATTTAAGAGAAATGAACTTAAATGAAAAACTTAGCAAACGCCAATGCGGTTGCTAACTCGATGTGGACGAGGGAGTTGATGTGGACGAGGGAGTCATGACAACTGAACTGAAGCTGAAAATTAATTTGATATTCAATAAAGTAGACAAAATACGTTAGTGATACCATACGACTTCCAAATGATGTGTATTTTGAGCAATAGCGAGACATTCCCTTTGTTTTCCCAGAATTCCCAACTCTGAGCCCAATCAATATCCAACAATTACAGTCTAGATTGGACTGTCTGCACTTGTTACTTATAACTTTATTGTCATTGCCCTCCTGATCTGATACTAAACACAAATATATAACACACAAAAAATATCTTTTCAAAGCAAGCAGCAGGCAATGGATACAGCCATAAGCCGTATAAATACTGTATATTGATATTTTTAAAAACACATTTATTCTAACTATTAAGAAGGGCAAAAGAAACATTTTTTAGCAAGTTCAAAAGTGAAAATTTGTAAACATCACAGACTAAATTAGTTTTAGATATTAGCTTTGCCCTGAGAAAGACCTTTAGCTTTAGGAAAATCTTGGTGGCTCATGGTGGATTTTACATTCAAATAAGGGGCAAGAAATAGAAGCCACAGAAATTTCTGACTGAACGATAAAGCTACAAGCCATTAAAAATATGCACCTGATAGGAGACCATTGGCTGCCAGACTACTTGCTTTGACAGACTGTGCTGCAGGATGGGGTCACATACCTCAGATGAGAAGAACTGCCCTTCCGCGAACTGGCTGATGAGGTCACTGTGACTGAGATGGCTGCTACTACTGTCATGACTACTGCCTCCTGTTGAACCTCCCTTCAGGTCATGGCGGTTAACATCGAGTCCTGAAACAAAGAAACAAGTGACTGGTAACTAGTGGTCTAGGGAAACATAGTGATTAACCATTTCCCTCATATAGACTCATTTTGACGCACTCAATAGGTACCACATAAAGTCTGATCTGCAGAAAACCACAGTTAAACCTTACCAAATTTAATTACAAAGTCCTCATTTCCAGACCACTGAGGAGCAGCGAACAGCATAAAACCTGATCAGCCTGCGAGTTACTCGCAGGCTGGTCTGGTTTTATGTTGTTCGCATAGGTCTTTTCATGGTTTCCTCTATGAGGGAAAGGGTTAAGACAATGGCTCTTCATCAACAAAACCTGGGTTTGAATGTATGTCAGTTTGACAAAATGATATTGACTGTCTTGAAACATGCAAGGTATGGGGAGGGCTAGTCTGCATGCTGACCAAGGCAGCATCCTTTTACTGTGAAAAAAAACATCATATGCTGTCTCTGTGGCCAAAAACCAGGTTATCATGTGATACTGGACCAAGTTCTTAATATTGTCAAATTAACAAGTTAATGATTTGAAGTGATTTGAAGTCCATGTAGAAACTGTGTCATAATGCAGCATGCAGTAATGGATTCACACTGTATTATGCTTCATTATGACAGATCTCATAACTGTAGTCTAGTGGCTAGTGTTTCTTAATGTGATTAACACCCTTGCATCCTAAACTATCTCAATATGACAGAACATGATGTGCTTTTTTTTCTTTTTTTTTTTTTCTTTTTTTTTGGCGGGTGTGGGGGGTGAAAACAAAATGGTGAGGTTTCATGTCTATTTTCATACACATATCAAGGACTGCACACTAAAGCTGATAATTCAAAGATAATTACAGCTTAATATTCTATCCTTTGCCAAAACATGTTCTGCCTGGAGACAGTGTTGTTTGAGGAGAGGGTAGTGGTACCTGCATTTTTGTACAGTTTAAACATGAAGTAAGTGAGAAACTTCTCTATAATGCAATGGCAAGGAAGTGAAGCTGTAATAAACCTGTGAATGATAATTTAATAACTGTCAAAGAATATATCAAAGGCCTTCAAGATGAGTGAATGTTAACATTAATCATAAATTATTACATGCAGAGGCATACCCTAAAATAATGATACAAACTGGTTTTGGCCTCCTATTAGTTTGCTTGCTTCTGTTTTGAGAATTAACCCTTTCCCCCATATAGACTCATTTTGACGCACTCAATAGGTATCACATAAAGCCTGATCTGCAGAAAGCCAAACTCAAACCTTACCCAATTTTATTACAAAATCCTCATTTCCAGACCACTGAGGAGCAGCGAACAGCATAAAACCTGATCAGCCTGCGAGTTACTCGCAGGCTGATCTGGTTTTATGCTGTTCACATAGGTCTTTTCATGGTGTCCTCTATGAGGGAAAGGGTTAAAGTCATTTTGGGGACGTTTGTCTGTATGAGACATAGTGCTGCCTCATTGCAATCATGCATTAGACCTATGGCATGATACCACACCCAGTCACATTAAGCTTTACTATGCTGTGCAAAAAGCAAGAAAGAACCATTCTTAATGATTTTAATAAGTTGAGACAGAAGCTAAAACAAACAAACTCTCAGTTACTGGTCACAGTCATTCTAAAAGATTCTCCAACACTCAAGAGTATTCATGCAAAATCATACTCAGTTTCAAATTGGAATTTATGGACATGTATTAAATGTATACTTCTGGTCATACCATCACTCTAATTCATACTGAAGATGATGTATTATATTTTACTTCATACATGTATAAATAATCTATTTACAAATAAATGCTTATCTATCTAAAAGAAAGTATAAATTTATAAAATGACAATATGTAGGAACTGAAATGTTTTGATACTGAAATATACCTGACACATCACCTCAAGGGAAAAGATTATTTTATCTTTGAACTTCTTACATTCTGGTTTAAAGATTTCTTTTCTTTTTAAGATCTTTTAACAACAAAAAATATCATATAAAATGAGCCTGCATTGAAACATATTGTGACTATGCGCCAGTCCAAAAGTTCTGAGACAAAGATCTATGACAGTTATGCTTTCAAGTGTTCCGCTGCTGCCAGGAAACAAGAAGTTGTTTGTTACGATCACGCAAAAACTTGCAGCACCCCACTTGATATGCATGCTCCGTGAATGTTTCTACTTGATCGTTCCATTCATCATATGCACATGGATGCTCTCTTCCAATTTGCTGCAATTCATCAGAGTGCACGAGTGTACACTGAAGCAACAGATGGAATCCATATCCTGGTACTACAGGGAACAGAGTCCTGGCAGTCTCTTCACTTGGGACTAATAGCTAGTCCTTCAGAAGTATTGCTAATTATAATTATAGGTTTGTCTTGGAATTTGTATGGATGTCCAGGTCAATTTTTACTGGAAATTTAAGTAAGAGGTCAAGAGGAAACTAAAGCTATTGCAGAAGGTAATGCAAAGGGTCATGTTTTTTTGTGTTCTACTTTCTACTTCCATCATCTCAAATTGTTAAACATTATGTCATCAGCTTCTTAACAAAGAATTCCCAGCAATTTCAAACATACCAATAGTGCCCAATAATTTCAAGATAAATTTTAGCTTGAAGTAACCTTAGTTTACATGCATGTCAGCAAATTTCCCAAGCTTGTGCTAGCTTTTATCCCTCTGTAAGTATATATATTTAAAACACAGAGATGAAAGGTGTGAATAATGATCCTAGGATAGACAGACAGATGGTAAAGCAGGTGATTAAGTTGAAGGTCTTGAACTGTCTTCCTGCGTGGAGAAGAAAAACAAAAGTCTGTCATCAAGAATGTCCAGTACCTCTGGAAATCAGTAACATCCTGAAAAATCGGTAACCTCCAGAAATCAATTACAGGCAGTGTTTAAAGGATCACCAGAAAGCTTGATATACTTCCCAGAGATCTAAAGAATGCAATCCATCACTGCAAAGACTAAGTGGAAGTGCCTTTTAGAGCAATCAGCAGTAATATGATACAGTCAATGGGGATGTAGTCCCCGGAATATCTAAGCTATTGTTGGGGTGTTCCTCACTTGTTAATCACTGAGTGTAAGCTTCGATCATTGTGCTTTAAACTAATAACATTACACTGGCTGATAGTAATAGGCCAAGGGAGGGGGAATACATTCAATCTGATACCCATATTGAGTACAGCATTTCCTTATTAGACCCATGGGCTGAAGACATCACTAAAAATACTTTTCATGTACCCCTTTTTGTCATGCCAGAATCCAAGAAACTGTCAAAAAAAGAAATGGTTGCTGTTACATTGTAAAGCATCCCAGGTCATATCATAATGGTCTCACTCCCATTATTGAATACCCGTAGAGAAAATATCCATCAATTACATCATCAACTTAAAAGGAACAATTTATGAAAAAATGAACTGTGGGTAATGAGGGTATGAAATACAGCAATTCAATATTATAATATTTGCTTGTTTCATATGTAAATAATATTTTGATTTTCTCGTGATACTCCAGTTATACTATCTTCATTTTAGCCAGCTATAGAAATCCATCCTGCTGACAAACAGACAGACAAATGAGGCAACAAATAGGTATCTGCCCAGCGCAGGCCAAACCAAAAAAAAAGAATAGTAGGTATTAAGTGACAATGATAGACTGGTCTCTGGACTTGTATAGAATATTGCATTGTCTGTCCAATATCCCTGATGGATGACCAGACTAAGCTTTGGGTCTTAATCTCAGAAAGAGGCTGCCCATCATGCATACAAACAAGGCTCAGGTTCTAGTTAGATTTTTCAACTAAATTTAACTTTTTGAAAATGTGGCTCTTTTTACATAGGAAAGGTTTGTGTGAAAGGTCAGTGCATGAATTTTTCATCTGCATTCCCAAAGTCTTACAAGCAATTTGCCTGAATTCCATTCGAAAGCTGAACTCTGGCATTTTTTTCTCTCTCTCCTTTACCCTAATTAGTTTTAACAATGCAATTAGTTGAACACTGATAAGGAACGAGATCCTTCAATTTATTCACACTTCTATTGACAGTCAGTGGAGATGAGACCATTTTTTATACTTAAAAAAAAGTTACAGCTGATATATGGACCTTTCAAATATTTAAAGGTGTATTCAAATTAGGTTATCAGATTAACCAATCAGTGTCCTGGGATATCATGTGATTAATGTTTGACCTAGTTTCCATGGCCTTATTTGTGATACTGTTTATGAGCAGTTGACATTGTAATGAATGGAGGTAAATTCCTTAAAAATAGGTGTATGTCTGCAGAAGCTTAAATTTTAACAATTCTAACAAATTGACTGCACTGAACATATCTACAAATGTGATTTTTTTGTTTGTTTTATCTATCTTTTAGGCTGTCCTTTACATATTTAAAGTTTGAAAACTAACTCTGAAATATTGACAATACAAAAACTGATAAAAAATTTGATTGACACCTAATTTCTTCATCCAATCTGACTTCATAAAAATCATTGTTTGAATTGACAGACAACAGTTCTGGTCCTCTCAGTTTTCTGTTATTGAATTGTCAGTCATGTCCTGTTCACCATCATCTAGTTATTTTGCTCTGTTTGAAATCCCAGAGTTCTAAATCCTGACAGTTCAAGCCTCAATATTTTCAGAAAAAGCTACATATCACAGACATAATTTATCAACTCTTAACCTGAAGACATAGAAGCATATGTCAGAGGAATGCATACATATATCAAGATGCTTTTTTTTTCTTTGCTGTCAAAACTATAGGTTTCATTAGATGCTATTAGATACTATGATCAGATCTTATAAACCCCTTAATGACAAGACAAAAACATTTTTGAACACAATGTCAGATTATATTTCTGTGAAATGAATCCTACAGTTGACAGTTTGAAAGTCCATCAAACCTGTATCACACTATATAAACAAAACAAACGTGTTACCTTTCAAACTCTGCAAACACCATGCTCGTGTATACCACAATTTAAGTCTCTCCGAAACATCAATCTCCATGTCTTTTCACTAAACTTGGTATAAACAAATTTGATCGAAGTTGTAAGAATGTTGTTCCCCATGGTAATCAACTAATTTCTAATGTGCATAATAAAGCGAAAATAAATTTGACCTATTTCATTGCAACTCATCGCTTTATTTGAAGAGAATTCACAAGAATAATGCTGTTTTAAATCTATGGATTTCAGTCTCCAAAAGTTTTTTTTTTCATATAGTTTCAAAGTTCAGTGATGTTTATTTTCTTGTATCGCCATCTAATACTTGACTTCACACATCGAATACTAAACGTCAACATAAAGGCATGAGGAGGAGTGTAGGGTGCGTTAGGGGGAATATAAAAATGACAGATCACTGTGAACCATCATGATGTTACTTATACGAGAATACCTTACAACACATGTTTGTGTCATCTGAACTGAGTGTTTGTTTTTTCCGTATCGTTACAACAAGATGATTCCCTATGATTAAATTAGGCTTTTGACTATCCTGCTATAAATATTCATGTAAACTAGTTCCTTAATCCTTTCCCTCATAGAGGACACCATGAAAAGACCTATGCGAACAGCATAAAACCAGATCAGCCTGCGAGTAACTCGCAGGCTGATCAGGTTTTATGCTGTTCGCTGCTCCTCAATGGTCTGGAAATGAGGATTTTATAATTAAATTTGGTAAGGTTTAACTGTGGTTTTCTGCAGATCAGGCTTTATGTGGTACCTATTGATTGCGTCAAAATTGAGTCTATATGAGGGAAAGGGTTAAGAACTAACTGGGAAAACATGAATCTGTTAAAAGATGACATATTTATTAAGTATGCCATGGAGAATGTTTTTACTCGAAACTGAATGCAAGGTTTGTCATGTCTGTCTAAATACTTAACATTATCCTAAATACTTAACATTATCCTAAAATACTTAACATTATCCTAAATACTTAACATTATTAACTCAAGAACGATGCAACTATAATATGCACAATTAATAACCCTGATCAGTCTCAGAAAGGCTGTAAAAATATCAGTCTTCCATGTTTCATTTTTCAAGCAAGCCAATTCTATATTTGATCTATTAATACCTTACATCAAAACATACATTCCAATCAGCATGTAATATAATTTTTGATGATTTTGTTTAGACTGGTTTAGCTTGAGTTTATATAAAACTGACCAAGTTTAATTGTTATTTATCTCAGACTGACCAAATTTCAGTTTATCTTGGGTTTATTTCAGGTTCACCATTTTTTTTCTCTCAAGCTGACAAGATTTCAGTTTAGCTTGGGTTTATTACAAGCTTACCTGGTTTAATTTTAGTTATTTGTTTATTTCAGACTTGTTTATTTAGTTCTATTTGACATGGTTTAATTTGGTTTATTTCCAACTAACTAGATTTTATTTTAGCTTGGCTTATTTCAGCTAAATTTAAATTTGGTTCATTCAAGACTTATCTAGTTTCATATTTGTTGCATTATAGTTCATCTCAATTTCCATGTAGTAAACTGTACCTTGTACAGGACCAACAAACACTTCACAGTTTCACTTCACCAATCAATAGCTGCAAGACCAGCTTGGCAACTGTGCAAATTCTGCTGCAGGATTTTCATATCATCACAAAAATGTTGCATTTCACAGACAATAATATCTGTCACAAAATTCTTGATTTTGTTATTTTAAAAACAATTTTTCATAGCCATTTAATATTTTTATTTTACTTTCATTTTTCCCCAAAATTCCTTTTCAGATTTTGCCTCTACTTTGCATACAAAAATTATCAGATAATGAAAAACATTATGAAAATGCCACAACAAAATTTCTAAAATATCCCCAAATAAGAATGGTATCTCCAAATTAAGTTGAAGGAAGTACAAAAACTATGTAACTCAAATGATATGAATATTTAGATTTGCACATACTGTGAGATCACATGCTGGCCAAGGTCAGTGACGTCTGATAAATTAATGACCTAGAGCACCCACCCACCTAGTCATAACACATCATAAGAGTCACTAACGTCTGTATGATCATTAGCTATTAATTACCAGACGTAACTGTCAACAGCAGACGTCAATGTTGGATACAATGATGCATGATGGGTAATGATGCAATACAGGCACTATACCTTGTCACACACTGATTAACTGTTGATTCAAAACTGGATTTTTCACCAAAACTTTTACTGAAACATCCCTGATGTCTGCCTCACTTTGTCATCAAATTTTTATCTCATACAGATTATTCGATGCCCTACAGATAAAACTGTAAGCAACTAAATATACCGATATTTGATGATAAAACACACATATACTTGCGGTTAAACAGAAGTAAATAATGAAGAGTACTTAGCTTGATACGCTTTTTTTTAATGCATCAGCAATATTCTGATATTTACGATGGAAAGACGATGGTACAACTTTGTCAGATACTAATGTAACAGCTTGCTAAACCACAATCCCTAGGGCAATACAGACCAGATGGATTGGAGAGGCTGTATATTGATGTAGCTTCATGTTTTTCTGTAAAGTCTAGATAAAATTCCATCAATGATATGTCATGCTAAGTAACGCTTAAAATCTTAAGTAGAAACACATTTCACTATTCCAGTTTTACAAAATGCATTTTAGTACATGATTGACTAAGCTGGCATAAGCATGACTGACTAACAACATTATTTGTTCAAAAATGAAAAATGTATGTTCATGGGCAAGCCAAAGACCCATTAGGCAAAAGTAGGAAACTCCTGTAACGGACAGAGGAAAATATGATTTTGTCACGCGGCAGGTCATTGAATTTTGCAAACTTTCTAAAATATATCTTATAAAATTATCATTTTTCAAGTGCAAAAAAAATATTTTCAATTTAATTCATTAAAATTTTGATTTAAATTCAACCAGTGTAGCAGAAAAAGAACAAAATCTACATATTTTTGTTCATGCAGAGGCATCTGTATTTTACATAAAACTTTTTTATTTCTTTACTAATTCTGATATAAAAGGTATCATTTCGCAGGTAACTTATTATTCTATTGCAGGATATGAATTACTTCCAAACATCTCAAATAGAATAGCAGAAATTTGCAAACGTGACTTTGCGAGATCTGGACAATCTGCTGCGTGATTTTGAGTGATTTTTTGATTATTTGCCAATCTTTGTTATTATAGGTCTTTGGTCAAGCTATCCATAGACAAGTGTTCCATCCAGATTACTGGAAAATACACTTAAAATGGATGATGATTGTTTTAATTAGGTTAAAAAGTATGATGGAAATTTGTCCATAGGCATTTAAGCAATACATAGTGCTAATTTCGTGCCAGCAGCCATTTACCCATTTATTTTTTGCTTCTTTAAGATTTATTCTTACTATAATCAGCTCACAAAAATAAAATTTCAATCAAAGAAATGAGATAGAAAAATACACAAAAATTATTATTTTGTTTGTTTGTTGGGTTTATCATCCCACCGACAGTATTTCAGTCATTTGGAGACGATGTCTACTTGAGACAGATACAGTGCTGCCCACTACAGTATCACGCCGTAGACATGAGGCATGCTACCACACCCTGTGACATTATCCTGACACTGGGCCAACCAGTTCTGCAACAACCCTTATATGCTGAGCGCCAAGCAAGGGAGCTATAACAGTACCATTTTTTACGACTTTGGTATGTCGCAGCAGGGGATTGAACCCACGACCTCCCGCTCCCGACAATTATAATTTAACATATTTCATTCAAGAATGTTAAAAAAGACACAAGTTCATCAGGATTATCAGGGTCCTGTTGAACTTGTAAACAAGACTCTTAAATCAGAATATTAAGGGTCACATCAAAGATCTGGCTTATCATATACCTCTGATAAGGATCAAGTTAATGGCCTTTGTTTAGAGGGAACTGTTCACTGGAGGTTTTCCTATTCAACAGTGTCTATGTTAGGTAGAAAAAATTGGCCTTTGTCCAAAGAGTTGAGCCGCCACTGCTTTTTTATTGTAAATAAAAAATTATTTTATTCAATTCATAATCATCTCAAAATCAAGCCTGATAATTCAACAGTCATCACACAGAGGTCATGTGACCTGTCACATGATAGCCCTGTTCAGTAAGGGGAACTAATTAATTGTTGAGAGCAGCCCATGTAGTGGCCCGCTGCGACCTGACAGGCTGTCTATCCGAAACAATGTACAGTGTGGCAGCCCTTTGTGGTCCTACACTGATTAACGCGATACATCAGTCATGAAGATTAAAATCCAAGATGGCCCTTGAATGTTAGCTTTGACAATAACAGTCATTTTTTTATCATGCATTTTTTTCGCAATTGATAACTTACAAGATGTAAACGTACAGCACAGTATGGTATTTGTCTTTCAATGACATCTTGCCAACACAGGAGGACAAGAAAATGTTTTGGCTTGTCTAAATTAATACAATTATCTTAACTGATTAATCAGAGTGACCCATATATATATCAGTGATCAATGAAATAACAAAGCTACTTGGAGGTAAATGGGTCAAAGGAATAGGTCAGTAGGAAGAGACTTAATAAGTAAAACCACTAGATATTGCAAAGGGTTGCATAGTATAAAATTTTTAGAATGCTCCCATAGTATTATAGAAGATCATATAAACACACAAAGTTAAATATAGACCTGATCCAAAACATTACATAAGTTAATTATATATAAAACAAAGATTAAAACTGAGCAGATTATCATAAAGATTTTAAGAACAACTGAACTAGCTCTAGCCCAAACCTCTATACTTTACTGCATTTACAGCTTAAAGCACCCTGAAACTAAACTCAGATATATCGGACACTTTGCCATCTCAAGTTGGTTACAAAAACACCCGGAATACCCCAGCTGATTTCCATGAAACATCTTCAAAAAACAAATATCATACATACTTTCTTTGCACTCAAACTCTTTGGGTCTCCATCTGTTACAAAAATCACTCATATTCTTGAAATAGGTGGTTTCCTGGCAACCAAAACAACAAACTGTTTCACATCTTATTTTTTAATGTTTGTATGACAAAAAACAGAAGAAAACACAGATGATATTTCTCCTGCCATTTCTGAGGGTACAAAATATTTTGTTGAAAGAAATTCTGATTCTGCATGGTAGGTCATAAATTGAAATCTTCTCCATAATCAAGGTTTAAATGTATTCAAAAGAAAAATGGTTTTATAATCAGCCTTCCAAAACTGTTTTATACTATCATTTAGCTTCATTTATCTTAAAACAAGACTCAGTGGATAAAGAGTGATATTGCTTATGAAATAATCTTGCTGACAAAGATGATGGCATTTGCAGTTGTTCAAACCTGAGATGTATAGGTAAAAAGGCAATAAATTGAATAACCATTTCACCTAATTAGCCCTTGCCAGCTAAGTAGCAGACGCACACCTGAACCTTGGTGTTGTTCTCACCTGTCTCAGTGAGCCATGTCGGAATGACGGATCACTGTCTTCCATAGACACAACAGCTAAATGCACATGACTAATATCTACATAAAAACATGGAGTCCGCCAGATAAATCTGTCTTTGTATAACTGACAATCTGACCCAAGGGGTTATATGTAACATAGGAATGACAGATGAGTACAGTTAAACAAGAAAGGGTATCCCATCTACTGAGGTTCCTTCAAAGTTTCTTGATTTCAAATCATTTATAACTCATGCAAATTTCTCTCCATTGTTTCTGGGTTGTAAACCAGTACTTAACAGCTGGTAACGTCATGAAAAATCCAGTCTCCCATCCTGGCAGGGATTGAACCTGCAACTTTCAGGTCCATCATCATAACCTCTACCATACTGTTACCCTTATACATCTCTGTATAGCTCTTTCTTACACTTCTTTCATTTGAAATTCAAGCTAACAAAATACCCAGTGTATTTCAAAATCAATCTCATCATAGTTGCCACCTATCTACAAACAAACAGCACTATATGTACTTTCAGATTTTAAAATTGCACTTAGCATCTCCTTTAATTTTAATAATTGCCACTGATTGAATTTCAGATATTCATCAATAATTCAATAATATATTGTAGTCTTGTTGGATCAATTATCAAGGTCTGGTTGGTAATCCTTGATCTACCATCAAGTTCTGTCCTCCCTGCCACAGTTTACATTGATTTTTACTGACACGTGTCGTGCGGGAGCACCATATAATGAGACTGATTGATACGCATCATTCAACTATTGTCGAACCCTGCAGAATCTGACCTGCATCATCAAAAACATCTCAAATTGAGATTTTCCTCAATTTCTTAAAAATCTTAAAATCTGTATCACAAAATAAATATAAAATATATATACGAAATGAAATGAAGGAAATTAATACAGATTTTTCTCAGAGCATACTATTAAAAGCAAGAATGTGAAATTTCTTCTTCCTTTGTATCAGTAAGTAAGGGAGTTCAAGTGAGTTCTAAATTTTATAAAATCCCAATTTGAGATATTTCCTGACTACATAAGTACTGAGGACAACAGTTAAAAAAGGACTTTGAGATTAACTGGTGACAAGCTTCATAAACAATTATGTTTCTGGATTAATGCCATTTTTTTAACATTCTATTGACATTTTCTTTACCTCTCTCCTTTGAGTGTAGCTGAGTTATGAAACCAAAACTCTTGATCACTAACTTATAGATCATGTGAATTTAAATTTTGAAGCCATGGAATTTGTGAGAGTTCCAACTTGGGACCTCTTGTGTTTATCAACAGGCAATTAATCCTACTACTGTTTTAGACCAGTGTAATGATTCAATTATATTGATATATCCATAAACCAATTTGTCTATAAGATTAGACCCCTATCCCTTTCCCTCATATAGACTCATTTTGACGCACTCAATAGGTACCACATAAAGCCTGATCTGCAGAAAACCACAGTTAAAGTTAAACCTTACCAAATTTAATTACAAAATCCTCATTTCCAGACCACTGAGGAGCAGCGAACAGCATAAAACCTGATCAGCCTGCGAGTTACTCGCAGGTTGATCTGGTTTTATGTTGTTCGTATAGGTCTTTTCATGGTTTCCTCTATGAGGGAAAGGGCTATAAATATCTGCACTTCATAAATGATATTCTGAATTTCTTTTCAATA
>CM037786.1:22371152-22421152 GCA_021229015.1 Solen grandis
GATCACCGGAAGTGCTGCAGTCGATAACAAAGGAAATGCCATCTTTCGGCAGTTTGACCCCAGCAATTAGGAGACGGTGCTAATTAACAACTTACCAGTAACCCTTATCAGTAACCCACCCCTATGACGTCACTTACCTGGGGGGAGGGTAGCGCAAACATATCAGTCGGAATTAATTAGCATTCGATACCCGGGGCACCAAATCAGTCATTCAGAACGAAATGGATATTTTTTTATTTATTCATATTTATTTTTTATACTTTTTTTTTTTTTTAAATGGGAAATGCGCGAATTTAGCACCGCGCGAAATGGTCTTTAGAGAGGGTAGCGCGAAATTTAGACAGCGCGAAAATAACTGATACTACAGTATAAGAGACAAAGTTTCGTTGGGATTAATATTCGTGGGTAATACCCACCACGAAATCGACGAAAATTAGTGTCCCGGGAAGATTAATGATTTCACAGTAATACCTTTCAGTCTTATTCTATCATACACTTTATTATCCCCCGTCGAAGGTGGCGGGGGATATGGTAATAGTCTCTGTCCGCCCTTTCGTCTCACATTTTTGTTGGGAGCATAACACGAAAAGTATTTGAGGTATCAATTTGATACTTCATAGGTTGATAGATCTCATTAAGGTGGAGTGCAGTGCACAAGAATGATAACTCTACCTTTCATTATTTTTGTGTTATTGCCCTTTGTTATTTTTCAGACTTAATTTTTTGTCCGGAGCATATGTCAGAAAGTATTTGAAGTATCGACTTGGAAATTCGTATGTGTATATATATTTTTAGGAGATGTGCAGTGCACAAGAATGATAACTCTGCCTTTAATTATTTTTGAGTTATTGCCCTTTTTTTCGGCTTATTTTTTAAAGAGCAAGCATTCGACGGGGGATGGCCATGTCAACATGGCTCTTGTTTAACTTGAAGAAATGCAAGGGAGTGGCCTTGCTCAAAGTTTTGAGAACTCTTATGTCAATCTATATTCACTGATTTATATTCACTGTACATGTATTAATTTTATTGATACATATTTTAATTATTCTGACAATAAATGTTTCTTAATGAAGTATTGAACTTAATAAAGTATTGCATGAACAATTTTATGAAGTGAAAATGAAAATGTTCTGTATTGAACGCTTCACGACATTGTGACTGCTAGATGTCTCTACGGTAAATGCTCTGCGTGACATCACCTTTACAGGGTGGAGAGGATGATTTTTATTTCTTCCCTTGATCAAGACCGGGTGAATTAATCAAAAACATAAATATTCAAAACTGAAAATAAACTAAAATCCCGATATCACTGAAAACATACATAAATGATTATTTTATGGGTGCTATCGTAACTACTCTGCCATATCCGGCGGTGCTCGGATACAAAGATCATATGTAACAACGCAATCAAAATATATAATTCCCTATCTTTAATACTGTTTTTAGCTCGGGTCTCTTTTCGAAGATTATGGACGAGATGTTTGATTGGGTGTATGAGCCGAGGGTGAAAAAGGGATGGGTAATAGGTTTTGTTTTTGTTTCTCTCTCTCTCTCTCTATGAGAATACGTTTTATTATTGAGCAATATTTACTAGTTTGACATAGCTTCTACGTTTTTTCTAATCCGGAACATTTGGAGTTGTGAGCGCCTATTGGTCCTCAGAAAAACTCAAAAATGTATTTCAGTTATGGATACATTAGTTTTGTTTGTTACTAGGGCTGTGCTTCTTGTCAGGATACGTATTACATTATGGCGCTAGAAAAATGCGGCAAATTTATGAAACTCGATCATGAATAAGTTACTAAGCTCGCCAGAGGCTTGCTTAATAACATTTTCATGAACTCCTTTAGTAAAACTTGATATGAAATAACAATTCTTGCCAGATCCTATATTCCTTGAAAAGATTATTACAATTCATGTATATACAGGTATAAATGGATTATTACTATCGTAGATTGATCCGAACAGTGTTATCAGCATTCGTGATACACAGATTTACTGAAAATCACGATAGTTTTATCTAGAGTGATTCCGTAAATCTATGTATCATAAATACTGATAACACTGTTCGGGTCAATTTACGATAGTAATGATCCTTTTATTATATACCTGCCTTTCCTTTCAAATGATATAAACATATAAATTTTGAATTTTGAATTTATTTTGAAGCAAATCTTTTTTTTTACCATTAAACAACGAAGAACAAAGGAACATTTTATCACGGTTACAGTACAATAAAGAAATCCGGTATCATGCATATATAAGGTATATAATAAAACTGTATATCGAAACATTCCTATTTGCTACAAGCATCAAGTCTACACCCCCCCCCCTCTCTCTCTCTCTTAAATATAAATTTATTGAAGATATTAAAAGTGTGAACCTTCTTATACCTTCTTACTTTCTATGTTCTCCTTCATCCCATTGTCTTTATTTCTTTTTCTATTATTCTAAACCTTTCCTTAATATATCATATATCTATCCCACTATTGCCACTTTTATCAACATTGCAACTGATGATAAATTTACAATGCTGTTTAGAAAATAATATGTAAATTATTATGCAGGTAGTGTTTATTTTCACACTCATGGAAAGAAATTGTGTCAGAAAAGAAAACTACTATTAAGTTTCACAGTCATATGTCATAATCCACTACGTGGATGTCAAGTTGTTAACGGATATAAAATAACCGATTTTTGCATTCCTACGGTGGCTGATTTCTGTCTTGTTGCGCGTCCTCGCCATAAAGGCACGACGATTTGATATATATACTTTTTTAGTAATAGTTTATCGCGATGGCGCATCATGTGTCAATCTCGTTAAAAATCAGCTCTTTAGTGACGCTTCGCTATACTACGCTATATAAGGTACAGCGTAGCATAGCGAAGTGTCCTTAAGGAGCTGATTTTAATCGGATAGGTCGTATCTTCATCCTAATTTTGTCCCGATGTCACACACGCAGGTTTGACAAATTAGCGCGCTGACGCGTCAAAAGTGTGTATTTCGCGCCGTCTTGCTGAATACACCATACAATTAGTTCGCAAAAATATATGGTGGCTGTTTCTACCATATCGCAAAAACGCGACGTCGAGAGGTCCCAAATTATGACCTTCGCGTCAAATATAGGCTAAGGTCAGGTTTTTGTAAAGTTTTTTGAACTTTTATCCATAAGAATAATATTCTTATTTAATTTTGTGCCTTTTATAAAAATATTATGATTAATAAGTAAAACATGCAATACTTACATTTGTTTTATATTTGACTTGACTATTTTTCGTAATTTGAAAGGCAAATTATCATGGTCCATATACAACTTTAAATGGAAATCTTAAGAACAGCTGTATCCACGATTTGTTCTACATCGATGCTTTATGTGGGGCGTGTGGTAAAAACTTCCGCCCCTGAACCGAGAGGTCATGGATTTGATACCCCAGGCGCGACATTCAAAGTTATAAGAGCTGAATTGCAAAAAACCCAAAACAAAACAACAACCAAAAACAACAACAAAAAAAAAACAACACAAAAAACAACAACAACAAAAAACGCGCAGCATACAAGGGTTTATGGGGTAATGTGATTGAGTGTGGTAATATGTCAAATACGTTATCATGATAATACCAGGTTCATACATCCTATATCATGATTAAACCAGACCCACACATCCTATGATATCATTATAATACCAGGCCAACACATCCTATGATGCCATGATAATACCAGACCCACACATCCTATGATATCATGATAATACCAGGCCAACACATCCTATGATATCATTATAATACCAAACCCACACATCCTATGATATCATGATAATACCAGGCCCACACAATCTATGATATCATTATAATAGCAGACCCACACATCCTATGATATCATTATAATACAATACCCACACATCCTATGATATCATGATAATACCAGGCCCACACAATCTATGATATCATGATAATACCAGACCCACACATCCTATGATATCATTATAATACCAGACCCACACATCCTATGATATCATTATAATACAATACCCACACATCCTATGATATCATGATAATACCAGGCCCACACTCTATGATATCATTATAATACAGACCCACACATCATTGATATATTTAATAAATACCACCAAATCCTATGATATCATGATAATACCAGGCCCACACAATCTATGATATCATGATAATACCAGGCCCACACATCCTTGATATCATTATATACAGATCCCAACATCATGTGATTCTTTATAATTAATCCAGCCCACACATCCTATGATTATCATATAATCACTACCCACACATCCTTGATATCATGATATACCGGCCCTACATTATGATATCATTATAATACCAGACCCACACATCCTATGATATCATTATAATACAATACCCACACATCCTATGATATCATGATAATACCAGGCCCACACAATCTATGATATCATTATAAATACAGCACACACACATCTTTTAGATATATTATAATACTAGGCCCACACATCCTATGATATCATTTATACCCGGCAAACTATGATAATGATAATACCTAGGCCAAATCTATGATACCATGATATACAGTCAACATTATGAACTGTTAGTAGCAGGTCACACATTGAATGTTCTGAAATTGTACGCTCGTATCGTTCCTACAATTTACCTGTTGCCGTCCACCATCTATTTATCATGATTAATACCAGGTTCAAAACAATTTTGAATATATAATACGGTAGAACCTTTTCATAATACCTGTGTCCACACATTCTATGTACATGATAATACAAGTCCAACATCTATGATGATCATTGATAAACAGGTAACAACTATTTCTGAAAACAGGCCCACAAATCTATGATACCATGTATTACCAGGTCAACATCCATGATACTGATAATACAGCCACACATTTTATGATATCATGTATACAGTCCAACATCCTATGATTCGGGAATAATTATACCGACGTCACACATCAGGACATGTAATACCAGTGACCACAATCTATATACCTTGGGGTAATCAGGTCCTCACATCACATCATATGTACCAATGTTAAATACCAGCCACACACATCTAAGAAAGGCATGATAAACAGTCACACATCTTAATGTCCATGATAATACCAGCCGCACAAATCTTATTGAACCATGTATTACCGGCACATCCTATGTTACATGATATTATCCTGGTCACACATCTATGATTTTAAAGTAATTTACCATGGCTCAACTCTATATACAGTGAAGTACCGGACAATTTCTATGATTTCATGTATAGCAGACCCACACAATCCTTTGATATCATGAAATACCAGTCTCACACCTATGATTTCATGATAATACCAGGCCCACACATCCTATGATATCATGATAATACCAGGTCCACACATCCTATGATATCATGATAATACCAGACCCACACATCCTATGATACCATGATAATACCAGACCCACACATCCTATGATTTCATGATAATACCAGACCCACACATCCTATGATGCCATGATAATACCAGACCCACACATCCTATGATACCATGATAATACCAGACCCACACATCCTATGATACCATGATAATACCAGGTCCACACATCCTATGATGCCATGATAATACCAGACCCACACATCCTATGATACCATGATAATACCAGGCCCACACATCCTATGATATCATGATAATACCAGGTCCACACATCCTATGATTTCATGATAATACCAGACCCACACATCCTATGATATCATGATAATACCAGGCCCACACATCCTATGATGCCATGATAATACCAGGTCCACACATCCTATGATGCCATGATAATACCAGGCCCACACATCCTATGATATCATGATAATACCAGGCCCACACATCCTATTATTTCATGATAATACAAGGCCCACATATCCTGTGATATCATTATATCATAATTGAACAAGGAACACACATCCTGTGATATCATTATATCATGATTATACTAGGCCCACACTTCCTGTGATATCATTATTTCACAATTATACTAGGCCCACACAACTTGTGATATCATTATATCATGATTATACTCGGCCAATACATCCTGTGATATCATTATATCATGATTACACTAGCCCCACACACCTGTGATATCATTATATCATGATAATACTAGGCCTACACACCCTGTGATATCATTATATCATGATTATACTAGGCCCACACATCATGTGATATCATTATATCATGATTATACTAGGCCCACACACCTGTGATATCATTATATCATTATTATACTAGGCCCACACATCCTGTGATATCATTATATCATGATTATACTAGGCCCACACACCTGTGATATCATTATATCATGATTATACTAGGCCCACACATCCTGTGATATCATTATATCATGATAATACCAGGCCAACACTTCCTGTGATAACATTATATCACGATAATACTAGGCCCACACATCCTGTGATATCATTTTATCATGATTATACTAGTCCCACACATCCTGTGATATCATTATATCATTTTAATACCAGGCCCACACAACCTGTGATTTCATTATATCACGATAATACTAGGCCCACATATCCTGTGATATCATTATATCATGATTATACTAGGCCCACACATCCTGTGATATCATTATATCATGATTATACTAGGCCCACACATCCTGTGATATCATTATATCATGATAATACCAGGCCAACACTTCCTGTGATAACATTATATCACGATAATACTAGGCCCACACATCCTGTGATATCATTTTATCATGATTATACTAGTCCCACACATCCTGTGATATCATTATATCATTTTAATACCAGGCCCACACAACCTGTGATTTCATTATATCACGATAATACTAGGCCCACATATCCTGTGATATCATTATATCATGATTATACAAGGCCCACACATCCTGTGATATCATTATATCATGATTATACTAGGCCCACACATCCTGTGATATCATTATATCATGATTATACTAGGCCCACACACCTGTGATATCATTATATCATTATTATACTAGGCCCACACATCCTGTGATATCATTATATCATGATTATACTAGGCCCACACACCTGTGATATCATTATATCATGATTATACTAGGCCCACACATGCTTTTATATCATTATATCATGATAATACTAGGCCCACACATCTTTATTTTACTAGGCCCACACATGCTTTTAGATCATTATATCATGATTATACTAGGCCCACACATCCTTTGATATCCTATTTTATCATGATAAATACGTGATGAAGATAAATCGTATAGGAGAATAGTCTATTGTGAGCTATTCACAAATGATACCTACAGTATATATTTTGAACTTTGGTTGCCTTAGCAGTATCATACATTGAAATGTTCTGAAATTGTACGCTTCGTATCCGGCTTTCCTTACAATTGTTGACCTGTTGCGCGTCCTTAGGTTTGTGATAACGCAATTTTATGGACGACGGACGGAGGGTAATCATAATTACACGAATTTATCACGTTGGGCTCAGGTTCAGGTGACCTACTACTTATAACACAATCATTTCACAACTTTCAAAACCCTAGCACACAGATTAGAACTAAGAACGGAAGACGAAAAGTCAAACACTAGTCATTAATTTTGCAAGAAAATTTCCACACCGCAGGTTACGGTGAAAATAAAATTATCTGAAACGAGTGTATTGGACTGTGAAGCTGTCTAGTCTTGACAAGTGATTCATTCATCATCTGGTTATCTGGAGAGATGGTAGCTTGATTTTAAAGGTAACAATTTATCTTCATGGCTGTTTAATCGTATTATTTTTTTCAGTGGAGTAGGAGAAGATTTTTTAATTTCATTTGGAATAAATTTAAATTCTGTTTGTATTGCAATGATATATTCACAAAAGGTCCTATCATATATGTTTAAATAAAACTACTGATAGTACACTATGTAGATGTAAAATAATATACAGGCAGAAAGTCATATTCGGTTTGTTATGTTTTTTTTTTTTTTTTTTTTTTTTTTTTTTTTATTATTATTATTAGGGCTTTCTGCCTCAAGCAGAAAGACCTATTGGATTTGTTATGTTTTTTTTTCTTCTTCTTCTTCTTATTATTATTCTACTTTTTTTTCTTCCTTTTGAGGTTCAAATGAAAACAGGTTACCGATAAGGCAGCAGCATGAAATTCAAACAGTATGCAAAGAGACTTTGGCGCTTTTGATTGCAGCATTTTTTTCTTCATGTGATGTCACTTGACGTTAGGGTTGAAAAAAGCTACCAAAACTTGTACGCGCTCTACAGCCGTCATTTCTTAACCAATTGACTTCATTTTTTCACAAATGTATGGATTGCGATTTAGTTGTGCAGGATTATATACATTTTGCAAGATTAAAAAAACCAAGGATCAATGGCTGAACCAAGTTTCGAACTTTGAACCTGAAAATATATTTAAGTATTACGAAGCTTTCAGATAAGCTAGAAACCTAAAATTTGGACCGGACATGTAGTCTTATCAATTTCTTACAGCTCTGAAAAAGACTGACGTCGTATGACGTAAAATGACGTCATGAAGCGTTAACAAACATTTAATCATCAAATTTCAAAATGTTTGTACGCGATCTACAGCCATTATTTCTGGACCGATTTTCAAAATTTCACAGAATCTATGTTACGCTCTAGTTGTGCATCCCGGTATCAGTTTTTCCAAATTCGAAAAGGCAAAGGTTTTATGGCGAGTCCAAGATTCGAACCGTTGACGTCAAATTACCATTGGAAGCAATTTTATATGTATTTGAAATTTAAATGTAAAATCTTGTTCGCGCTTTCCCGCCGCCATTTATAGTAGGATGTTTTCTAAATTTTCACAGAGGGTGTAAATCAAGACATAGATGTGCCCATCCATATACGTTTTCCCAATTTCGAAAAGGCTAAGGTTCTATGGCATAAACAAGTTTCGAACCTAGGACCTCAATGTCTTTATGCGTTTTGAAGCTTCAGGTGTGCTTGAAAGATGAAATTTGGACAACTTACACGTTCTGAAGTCTATTTTCTATTTTTGAACACTGACGTTATGTGATGTCATTTTACGTCAAGATATTAAAAGCTTTTAAAGTTTTAATCAAACTTAATTTGTGTTTAGGCTTTGCAGGGTTTGCTTGTTGACTGATTTGTATGAACTTTTCACTGAAAGTGCAAAATAAGCTCCTTTGGTGACTTATCACTTCTGTTTCCGGAAAATAGCAAAGTCAATGTCATACATATTTCAATTATCGTATATCTCAAAAACGATATATATTCTGTAGAGACAATATAGTATAATTTGTACTCCTTTGAAAGTCCTTTCAGGTGTAATTTACATTTTGAAGGTCTGGGTTGAATCAGTTGAGTTATGGCAAATTGTGAAAACTGTTACCCAAATTGCTTACATATGTTGCTTGTTTGCATGTAGAAATATAGTCAATACACTGTAACAGATATATAAAATGACTTGTTATTGAAGCTCTAGAAATAGACTGCACTAATTTTCACATTTTCGACAGATTGACGGTTGGTTCTTATAAACATTTGGCTTCATTTCTTTGTCGTCTTTCGGTTTCAAATAAGAATTTTGGGCGACAATGAAAATCTGTATGGAATAGTTTGTGTTTGGGGTTGTAATGCAAAATAATGATTTGGTAAGATGTCCACGATACATGCCTTTTATGTAACATTTTTTTTACTAGTGGAGTGTATTCTTATAGTATGACTGCACTAAATAACCAATCTATCAATTCACATGTATGTAATTCATTCGTTCCGTATCGACGTTGTACACGTAAGGATTCGATACTGTTTAAACCCAGACATTTATATATAAAATAAATGCTTTTGGAGGAAGTTATTTTTGGGAGGATCATATAAGGCCTCATTTAGTATTGTGTTGTAACTTTCCAGTTTGCATATCTCTCCTTGACATACTTTTCTCGGCGACGTTGACTCTTTTCTTGTGCTATTTCACAAGTGAAATCTTTTGTGGCCCGTATGACCGAGATGCGTGCATTTTTCACATTCCCTGGAAACGTGCAGCCACGATTACGTGTAATTTGATAATACACAGCGAGGGTACGTTACAGTGTCAGTGTATTCATGTAGTGTAAACTTGATTGTACATAATCTGCAAGGGTCTCTGGGGTGGAAACAAATACATACGGATAAAGATTCTGGTATTTGTATTACAAAACAAATCATGAAATAAATACACACGTATGCAAGGACATATATTTCAAAATGGCAGAATGTATGTACATTGTATTTACACCCATGGATGTCAGTAAGACATGCACTGATAGATCATCATCGTTCCGTTAAATGACTAAAAAGTAATATTGGAAATCATGTATTCTTAAGTGCACTGATGGTACAAAAATTAATTTATTGTTACCAGAATTTTAAAATATTTATGGTAAGCTTCGTTGTTTAGTTGTTTAATACACAAGCAACAATACAATGCGTTTTTTTTTGTTGTTGTTGTTGTTGTTGTTTTTTTTTGTTATTTTTTTTTACATTTTACAAATGAACTAAATTTCAAGATTGTGTTATTATCACGAGCCAGTAAAATGTTACCCTAAGATATATGACTTGAAATGAACAGGAAGTTTACATGAGCATGCAATATATGTGGGTTATATTAACATTACAATACCAGAGTATTTTAACCTTCTTTGGGCAGGGAAGCATTGCGACACATAGAAACGTACCCTGACGCGTAAAAATATTTATGTATTATGAGAGTTTTGTTTTGCAAGCGTCTGCATAAGTTTACGCCATGTCAATGTTTATAAATAGAAGCATGGATTTCTGAAATATCACCAAACTTTTACAAGTATAATCATTCCGGTTATATGAGAATTTTGTTTTGCAAACGTACACCAAACGCTAGGTCAAAGTAATGTCGTCTTTGTTATATCTGACTATGAAAGAAGAGGGTCATGGTGGCCATAGAGTATCATTAGCCCAATTAAAACAATTCATGTCATTTGATTTTACCTTGTAAGCTTCAGCAGCTTTGATTCATATTACATATACATAATTCTAAAGAATACTAATCAATCATCATTCTCCAGACCGCAATGTTCAAGGAATCAATTTTATTTTAGCAATGTTAGTAGAAAAATTTGTGCCCAATGAAATTAAATTCTGACTATTTGTTTGATAAAAGAATATGACATTTTCTATATAGAGAAGTCTCATTTTCTAAGGGATCAACTTTATTTAAGCAATTATGGTAAAGCACTTTGGGTTGACTTTTTGTACCAAATGACATGAAGTTCTGACTTTTGGGTTGATAGAAAACAGTATTTTGAAATGTTCTGTATATAGTATAAAAGGAAATGGGCCTAGGTCCATTCTCATGTGACAAGTTATTAATTGTTTTTTTATATTTTGTTAGAGCACTAAGAGGTGACCGTTTCAAAAAAATTCCTTGGGATTTTAGCTTATGGTAGAGCACTATAATGTGACCATTTGTGCCAAATGACATTAAATTCTAACCATTCTTTGTTTTACAGGAGAAACACTTTTAAGTTTATAAAATAAAATTCTGTTGGTTGCCATGGCAACAACAGTTCTGAATGGATCAAATTCATTTTAACATCTTTGGTGAAAAGCCTACCAGGATCATTCATGCTAAGTTTCATCAATTTCTACCCTGTTGTTTCAAGGATATGTCTTAATGTAAATTGATGACAACGCATAACGACGGACGCAAGGTGACCACAAAAGCTCACCTTGAGCATGCTGTGCTCTGGTGAGCTACGAAAGGTTATAGTGCTTCATATGACCTGATATACAATTGGAGTGATGATAATGTGTCATGCAAAAAGCCAAATGATGCGGGTAAATAATCAAAGAATTATGAATATAAATGATATTTGCAAAGAACAACAGGAGTTGTCCGTAAGACAGCGCACTTGACTATTCAAAAGCTTATTATTGACGCTTTACTTTAATCAAAATGTTTAAAGTTCAAAAGAGGTCATAATTTACTAAATTAAAATCACTCAATCTCATAACAGGCGGATCTTCTTCAATTTTTCAAAAAATATATCGGGATTTTGCTTTGCATTTTTCCTTTTACTGTCCGAAATTAGAAACTTTCAAGGGAATGTGGCTAAACTAATTTTCGAGCCCTACCCTCTGATGACTCTACATAAATTTGAGTGAAGTAAAATTTCAAGACATGCTAGACATATGACATCATGCATAATCAGACGATAACATAGCACATGTGAAAAGAATATTCAGCTGATCTCGTTTAAACTGATCTACAAAGCAGAAAGCCCTATCGTTTGTTCGGGACAAACGAAATCTAGTTCTTTTTTTTTTCTTCCTCTTATATTTGTAATAATTTCGATGTGTTGCCAATGACCCAGAACAATTTTTGAAAAAGTCCAAAAACAATTTATAAATTGTCGGTTGGACGCTAAACATAAACAAGCAGACGATCAAAAGGGCGCAGTCCGGCTAAGAGGGCAAAGAGCCAAAGCTGACTGAAAAGGATTATCAACAAGAAGTTTGTTTCCGTAGAAAACTAATGTCCCCCACCCCTTCCCCTCACACATATACTGAGGCACACAGCGACATATGCAGAAGAGTCCTCTCATCAGGGCATGCTTTCTTTGCTTTGAAAAAGTAGATCTACCATGATTTCAGTTCTAAAATATTAGCTCACTTTTACAAATAGGAATACATTGTTTTTGTTTTTTTCACATGTAAAAGAATAATTAGGATGTCAAGCAACAGTTTAAAAGCCCTGTTTGGCTAGGGTACAAAACGTTTGCAGATTTTTGCGTTTATTGAGTACATGGCTGATTCAACTTCATGCCAAAAAATTCGATTGTTTTTATTTATGTTATTTAACATTCAATTAATTTTGAATTACGTCATCAGTATTCATGGAGTATATATTTATCAATCCAAAGTTATGGACCTTGTATGTGACACTTTTTCTCATCAATTTCTTTCAATAACTGAAATTTTGTTTCGTAATTAGCACAGGATTTGACTTGACTATTTGTGTTTACCGTCGCTTCGACAGTATTTTAGTCATATAATGACTGGAGGAAGAAGATCCTGAATGCACGGAGGCATCCGGGAAGAACCACCGACCTACCGCAAGCCAAGCCAGCAGGAAGGTTTCCTCGCATGAAAATCCGAATGACCCTGCCGGGATTCGAACCCACGCGGTGAGGGGCTGAGTGTGTAGCACAGGATTTATCTAGCGGTCAAGAAATTATGAATTTGTGTAATGCAATTCTCATCCATAACGCCTACCCACCTATGACGCTTCAATGTTATATGTTTCATAGTGCATGAGTTATGATCCAGATAAAACTTAACTGAATATGAAACTAAACAACGGGCAATAACGCCAAAAATGTGATTCGCTGAGGTTCTTGTGCACCACAAGTCTCCTTTGTGACGTCTATCCACCTGTGAAGTTTCATGGTTATATGTCTCACTGTGATATGAGTTATGCTCTCGACAAAATAAGTATGACATTTAACAAAGGGCAATAACTCCAAATAAATGATGTGCAGAGATAAGCACTAGCATCGCACTTCTCCTCCATGTGATCTATCCACCTTTGAAGTTTTCAAGTTAATAACTTTGGTACGTTTTGGTACAACTCTTGACAAAAACAATATATTCCCCCCATATAAATATGCAACATGCACCAGGGGAGCAATACTTTTTCATTCAACTTTGGTCATGACCAGAAACAGATAAATTAACAACCTGATATTTCATTTTATTACTTTCGTGTATGAAAGTCGAATTTGAATTGTGCGTCTCTTTATAGATCACGGTTAGCATACGAGTCTTGCCTCGTGTATGAGCGAGATGTATTCGCAAGAGGATGCCGAACATTGAGGACCCACCCAATCCTTGGAGACACGAGAAACTGTAGTTTAAATGCAACTTCACAATTTTTCTTAACAATTAATTAGTACCAGCAATCAGTTCTCTAAACATTATATAGATTCCTTGACAATTTCATCAAAGCTATATCTTTTAGATACAAAAAAAAACAAGGAAACTGGGATTTTAGGCCTCATATTCGCTAGATATCGCGAGCTTCCGAGAGCCTCCGGCTCTCTGGCCATTGTTTTGCCCTGGAATCACTGGGCCCCAACGATCTTGAATTACTGCGCGTACGATAAAATTAGGCCACGACTTTTACAGTAGCGGGGTAATTGGTAATAGAACGGGTATCCTCTTCGGCCGATAATTTCCCAGCTTTATGACCTTAAACCAACCTAAAACAAGTGCGCTTTGAAATGGCAAAAGGTTTATATATACACACCACACAATTCTTCAGATATCTAGATTGTATCTATTTAAACCGAATGCGGCATTTAATGATATAACAGCTATGAATTCCCTTCTTTCATAGGACAAAAAAAATGGTTAGTATATATGATTGCAAGTATTTCATTTTGAATTATCTCGGTCAATCACGAAGTAAACGGATATCTGTCGCTATTGGACAAACCATTCAAATGCATTGAAGCTATAAAACTATAGATCTTCCTGCAGGATCCTCGTTTTCTATACTTAACCATGACTACTATCAGCGGAAGACACATCTAAGTTGGCTAGTCTTGTTTTGTGTTTGCGGTTTAGCATTTTGTAACGAAAAGACAAATGGAGAATCTAACTTTCGTTCCTAGCTCTTAATTCTAGTTCTTAATCCAAAAATTGACAATAAAATTATAAACAACTTACCCGTAACGTTCAAGCCAGAAATAGATTGTTAAATTGTATATATGAAAAATGGTTAGTAGATATCTTTAGACAAATAAATCGTGACACACAAAAATATACCTGGAAGTTTGTTTTTAATAAAATACAGCAAGGCCTATTAGATTTCTTCTTTGCAACAAATAGTTTGGTGTGGAGAGTGGAGCTAGCAGTGTAAACATCGTACGTGTGTCTGCTATATTTAGAGAGAACATATTAAAAAGCGTATACCGGAGCATTAGTATTGTATTCTTATTTTAACCCATGCAAGAATAATATAGCAATTTTCAACTCATTGTGTCTAGCAAACTTCCTTTACGTGTTTTATCGAGGCACAATGGACTTTCCATTGCGCCGTAGCCTATATGAATATATACATGAATACTCTCCAATTTAATAACTCCACCAAGTTAATTCGTATGATATTGTCTTAAATTAATATTTATATATAATAAAACATTAACAGGTGGTTTAAAATAAATTTATGGCATTTAATCATGCTTTTCTGAAAATATAATTTCAATTGCTCTGTAATCATTTACATTGCTCCATATATGTATAACTCTATTTTGATATTATGCAATACACAGAGGAAAATAAAATCCCAGGTTTAATTTTTATGATAGATTTTGAAAAGGCCTTCGATTCACTACCCTTTTATTTTATAGAGAAAGTAATATCTTTTTTTAAGTTTGGTCCAAGTTTCAAAAAGTGGATTTCAATGTTTTTATATAATACTATTTAAGCAATACAATAAAATGGATTTTTATCATTTTTTTTTTCACACCCGGTCGAGTTATCGGCAAGGTGATTCGATCTCGCGTATAATTTTTATCCTATGTACAGAAATACTATCTGCAAAAATAAAAAAAATGTATTAATTGAAGGAGAATAATACAGAATTTCCCAATTTGCAGATGACACTTATTTGCTATAAGAAGTTTCTGAAATATCTCTTGACACAACTTAAAGTATTTTACATGAATATTTAAAGTACTAGCTTAATACAAAAACCATGAAGACCAGATGGAAACTCAAATAGGGAACAAATCAATTAAAATTACTTAGCATTATATTTGATGTAAATCTTACAAAAATGGTTGAAATTAACTTTAAGGAAAAAATTAAGAAATGTATTTTATTTTAGAAAAAAAGAAAGTTGTCCCCTATTGTTAAATTAAGAGCAGTAAAATCATTATTACTTCCCCTTTTAACACATTGTTTTACTTCTTTATCAACACCACCTCGTAATATAATGGAAAATATGCATAAATTGTTCACAGATTTTGTATGGGGTGAGCAAGTAAAAATCAAAGGTACTATAACATGTAAAAATAATTGTGAAGGGGGATTAAAGATGACAATTTTTTTTTCCTATAACAATTCACTTAAAGTTAGCTGGTTCAAAAATATATAGATACAGTAAACAATCAATGTTTCATATTTGTTAAATCAACATTTAATATAGATAAGTTGTTTTGTACTGGAAAATTGTATGCAGATAGAGTTATTAGTAAAATAAAAAAAACAACAAATATGTTAACAGTTTAGTGATCAATACAGGAACTGTTTTCTTAGATTTACACTTGTTTTATAATAACAAATTTTTGTCTGGAGGTATTGGAATTTTTATAAAAGTTTTAATTGACAAAGGATTAGGTTTTGTCCAAGATACTGTGAACAATAAAGGAGAACTTTTAATGCATAGTGAAGTGGTTAAAAACAGGATGTTCAATCAATTTTATACATTATGAAGCTCTCAGAATAAATGTGAATAGATACAAAGCTGCCTGTAAAATTGAATTCAAGAATAACATAGTAAACATTTCCATTAATCAATTCTTACTTAAAACCAATTATTGTTGGTGTGAATACCAATAAACAAGTTCATAGAAAACTTTTAGCAAATAATGATATTCCAGTAGTCAAGACAAAATGGAATAATGTTTACTCTATTTTGTCTTTAACATTAAATATATTTAAAAATTAAATTCAAGAGATTCATATATTAAGGTTAAAAAAACATTTTGTAAAACAGAAGAAGAAACCATATTAAATTTATTCTGGAGTTGTCCAAAAATACAGGTTATCCTTGAAGCAAAAATTATGAATAATACAAAAAAATGCAGGACTCCTCAACAGTAACTATTTTATATTTGGAGTATATGAAAAAAAGTTTTACCAAACTGTAAATCAATGATGAATAGCTTAAAATTTGCTTAGGAAATTTATAAATCTGCAAGGATTAGCAATGCAGAAAGAGAAAAGTTGTCAGTTGTAAGACTTTTGTCTCATATACCTTTATTGATATTTAATCCAAAACAAAAGAAAAGAAAATGAAGTCTTAATCTTGACAACTCATCC
Organism: Solen grandis; assembly: GCA_021229015.1. Taxonomy (NCBI): domain Eukaryota; kingdom Metazoa; phylum Mollusca; class Bivalvia; order Adapedonta; family Solenidae; genus Solen; species Solen grandis. The sequence goes on from CM037786.1 coordinate 22,388,269, forward strand.
AATGAAAATATATATTTGGTGAATATGTTTTTCCCCCTCTTTTTTTCTATTTGTTATTTCAATGTTTTTGTTTTTGTTTTTTTTTTCTTTTTTTCAGACACTATAAATTATCACTGATAACATATTGCATAAATTGTATATATCTAATGTCTAATTATGTACGGTGTGGAGTGGGATAGCCTCGACCCACACACACTTAGGAAAATAGATGAGGTGACCTTGATTATAGGGACCTGAAAAAAATAACTCTAAGTTTATTCGCATGTCACTGTCTTAATATTAATGTTTATATATAATGAAATAGTTATAGATGGTGTAAAAGTAGTTATATGGCATTTAATACTGCTATTCTGGAAATAAAATTTCCATTGCTTGGTAATATTTTCATTGCGTCCATTGCTCCATAAAATTTTCATTGCGTGTTTTATGCCTACCGCTTCAAAACATTGGGTCACGTTATCTTCCATTCCACTAAATTATGACCACTTTTTTCACTTTTTTAGCTTTTGCGTGGCTATTGAGTTTATGAGAAGACAGAAATGCAAAGTAATATGACAGAAATGCAATGAAATATACCATTATCGTGCGAAACGCTGCTGAACTACTTTGGGTTAATTTCGCACTTTTTCTCTTAATTGCATGAGTAGAAATACATGTTCTCCAGTTAGGTTAAATCTCTGTTTTGTAAAAGACGCATATATTTTGTTCACGCTGAAAATGGTTGTTTTGAGCTTCGGGAATTTATAAAAGAAAGGTTGGACACACAAGCTTTACACATTAAAACAGTTTCTAAATGCCATTTTTATGCCGTTACAACACGTTACACATACCACTCGCTTTCTTTAGCTCAGCTTACATTGTATGCATCCGTACAAAGCGCGGAGTGCTAAGTTAAAAATGTTGAAAATATGCACATTAGATAGGCCCAATTTCGCTTTTCAGCATAAGACTGGCGGCCGTCGGCCGCCAGTCTAAAAACCATGTTTTTGCAATTTATTTTTTACAATATTTTAGTGATGTTTGACCGCTTCTAGAAGACAAATAATGCATTTCCTTAACTTTTTGAGATATAAACAAAAGAGTGCCATGTGCCCTGAAAGGCACCTCTTTTAGGGGAGTATATATACGGCCTATGTTGGGACCGGTTTACACACTGCCTCACTACCTGTGTTTATGAAATAACCACTTTTTCAAGGAGACCTCTATATTTGAACTAAAATATAAAATGCATTTCTTTAACATTACAACGGATTATAATACAACATACCGTAAAATGATATGAATTAAGTAAAAGAATGATCGAACCCTTGATCTTCTATTAAATCACTGACTCAATCGATTATCAAGAACTTAATATCACTAGGGAGGACTCTTCAGTGACTTAAATTTTACTGCATATTGTCTCGATAAAATATTTTTAGATTTTGAGTTATTTAAGGCCAAAGATAAAAAAATATGACTTGATTAAAAAATGACCTTGACCTTTGCAATTTTGCAAAAATTGAAAGTTCAATCCCTTTGAAACATAAACTACATAATCTGTGAAATTTTTATGAAGATTTAACAAAATATAAAGACAGGAGCATCAAATAACCTAAAATTGCATGTTTTTGAAAATTTGATTTTTTTTTCTCATTATTTTAATGAAGATTGACCGATTATTAAGTACAAACCATGCATCTTCTAAAATCCCCACCCCAAATATTCTGTACGTGCATGTCTTGAAAATCATTTGCAGCAAACAGAATTCTTCTACCTCAACCCGAAAAAAAATTGGGACTTTTTCCGTAGACCTACCGTCATATTAGCATTTTCTTTGCAAGGTTCGAATATTCAACCTTTTCTAGCACAAATATTTCTGGCATTCGAAACTGAGATAACTATTATATTCTTTTCGGTTGTCAACAAGGAACAGAATGCTGAAAACCCGTATTTGAATTGAACTTTTTGAGTTATAAGCAAAGAGTGATTTCATGCAAAGCACTCCCTAGCGGCAAAAATAAAAACACAATTTAAAACAAGAGGGCCATAGAGGCCCTGGATCGCTCATCTGAGTATAGGGTTACCCAAGGATCGTCCCTGCTATGTTTAATCAAATTATGCACAGTGGTCGTTTAAAGTTTTCACTGAATACATTTAAGGCAAATTAGCCCCGCCCCTTGCGGCCATGTTTTTTTACCAATCGGAATAATTTTAGCAATCTTGGTAGAGGGTTACTAAAGGAACATCTGTACTAAAACATTTTGAAATCTGGCTAGTAGTTTTGAAGGAGATGATTTTTAAAATTTTCATATTTTTTCTTTCCGTTGCCATGGCATTCGGAGTTCTACATGGATCAAGTTTATTTTAGTCGCTTTTGTGAAAGTTCACCCAATGATCATCCCTGCCATGTTTAATGAAATTCTGTCCAGTGGTTTCAGATGAGATGTCGTTTGAAATATTCGTTATATACATTTAAGGCATATTAGCCTTGCCCCTAGCTGCCATGTTTTTTTTACCGAATAATTTCAGCAATCTTCGTAGAGGGTTACCCAAAGAACTCTTAAACATTTTGAAATCTGGCCAGTAGTTTTAAAGAAGATGATTTTTAAAGTTTTCATATTTTTCTTTCCGTAGCCATGGCAACCAGAGTTCTACATGGTTCAAGTGTATTTAGCAACCATTGTTAAGGTTCAAACAAGGATCATCCCTGCTAAGTTAAATTAAGTCATATCCAGCGGTTTCAGAGGAGAGCTCATTTAAAACAAATTGTTGACGACGGAAGACGCACAACCTACGACGACGGACGCACAGGTTCAAACGACTGAGATTTCATAACTGTAGCTTTCCTTATCTGTTCGTAATCACGTACAGAAAAAATGGGTGAAAGACAAATGTAATATAAAGTGACCAAAAACTAAAGCCCCAGAGAACAATAAGTTTTCGCTCTGCGGCAACGGCGAAAAACTAAAAAAAAAACAAATTTCAAACAAGCTATTTGGTATAAGACTTTTAACTATCGTAACTGGGTTTGGTTTAGATTTGATCACAAAAGAAGAAAAAGATGGAGAAAAGTTTGGAGCAAGGTCATGAACTGCTGCCGACGAATGAAGATGGGGCCATGCAACCATCTGACAGTGAAGACTCGGAGAGTACGGATGACCAGACCTACCCAAAGCGCCAACAATGGACTTCCCAGTTGGACTACGTGATGACGATGATCGGCTGCTGTGTGGGGCTGGGCAACATCTATAGGTTCCCGTACTTGTGTTACGAGAATGGCGGAGGTAGTGTATACTTGAACTTCCACCTCAACATTTCCACTTATTCAAAGCCATATAGAAAGAAATATAAATGCGCGAATCTTGGAACAAATATATTTATAAAATGATGAGGAGGAGAGAATCTGTTTAATAATATATCGGATATTAACATTAATTTAATTTGGTAAGAACAGTATCTCGTGGGAGAGTACTAAATCGTAAAGCTTGTCGCAGCTAAATTGAATTTTAATACAAATATAAATTAAAATTTAAGGAACGTAAGAGGGTGTCGCAAACACCATAATCTCTGTCACGTAATCTGTTCCCAGTATCTTAATCGAAGTAAGTTTGTGTTTGAATAAACAATTGTTGACGAGGTTGAGAGGGATGCAATAAATAAATCGTTACAATCATACATAAAGACTCCTTATTTTCCTATTACAACTAATTATTTTAACTTAATAACAAGAGGGCCATGATTTACATTGTACTTGTATGTTGAGCCCTGTAGTTTTCTTACTTTTTGTTCAAGCTTTAACTTTTTAGAAATCAACAAATAATTAAATGGAAGAAAAAACAGGATCATATAAGTAATATAGTTAAAAATGCTCACGAACACTATAGAGCTGTTAAACCAACTAATTCTTTCTCTAGTGACTTAGTATTAATTATTGCTTGAATGGACTTAATGATAACTTCGCCACCATTTCCCCAGATGATCAAAATTTCTGATTGTATTTACCTTCTCAGAGGAACATGTCACACTGGGATCTGTCATTGGTATTTAAGAAATAATATTTATCTCCCCTTCTTCTGTTGTATAATTTAGCACAATTTCTAGATAACAAATATTAAGAAACTAGAGGAAACAAACTTGTTAGTAGAACAGCTCTATATAAATATCATGAATATTTATGAATATAATACAATGTACTTTTATGTTTCTATTTTGCTGGGTGACTCTATCGGGCTTCGAATCCACAGTAGTGGAGGGCTGAATTATGTTAATCTCAGAGTGGGTCGAAACCTGGTACTGTAGCCTGGAGATAGTCTATAATAAATATTCTAATAAATAATAATACAAAGGTCCTGCTGAAGAAAGAACTCTTTTATTTAAGTTTTGTTCAACAAACATTATGTATCCTTTTCAGGAGCATTTCTGATCCCCTACACGATAGCATTTTTCACCGTGGCTATGCCGTTGTTTTTATTCGAGGTGACATTGGGACAGTATACAAAGTCTGGGTCGATCCGTGCTTGGACAATAGTACCGGGATTTCAAGGTGGGTCAATATGAATTCAGGCTCGAATTTCACAATCTTAGCGCAAATAAGTAATATGTTGATACTTAGGGTGGAATTTCATCATTTTGTTTGTCCAATAAGAAGACATAAAAATAGGTCGGATTTGACAACTTCTTCATGAATGGTGGCACGTGGGACAAATAGCTCCCTTGACATTGAAAAGCAGTTTATCTCTTTCTTAAACATTGAATCAAAAAGTGAAATTTGTAACTTTCATCAACTGAAGAAAAAAAAAGAATGCTCGGAATCCGTCGCTTAAATCGGCGGCCGTATGCTGGTTACAAACAGAAAACGAATTTTATTTCACAAAAATGTATTCTCCGTGTGCTTTAAACGGGCAATGAGAAGGTCGAGAATTAAAGATAAATGAAAGTAAATAGGTAAGACCATGACACTCTTATCACATATATATTATATAAATATTATTTAAACAGGTATACCCCCCCCCCCCGCTATGCACGCACACATACACCAATGTCTCATAAAAATCTTTATTATTTAATCAAACAAAATGCCAGGTAATTTATTCTGAATAGCAGTTTACATCTCATAACATGTTGTGTTGACTAACTTAGCTACCATTTGATGATTTTAAGCATGTCCGATATAAAGTTGGTTTTTGCTGAAACTTTGAAACTAAGCAATTATCTTCAAACTTGATGACAATATTTATGACCATAATCACTCGGCCAAGTTCGATTATGGCAGATATCGCCTACTTAGGCCAGGAATAATTATTTTAATATAAGAAAATACTAGATTTCACCTTGTTTACAATCTAGCATTTTGAAGCAATCATCTTCAAACTTCATGACTTTGTCTTGTCTATAGTCATAAAGTCTCAGCCAAATTTGACTGGGGCTGATATCGGCCAATTGGGTCAAGAGTTATGCCCCTTTTTATGTAAGAAAATTTAAGATTTCATATTGTTAACACACTAGCATCATCATATCCTAATCATGTTCAAACTGTATGACAATATTTATGGCCATTATCTCCCGGCCTAGTTAGAATATGGCTGATATGGACCAATTGTGAAACGAATCATTCCCCTTTTATATAAAAATGCCAGATATTACTTAGTTTACAATCGCGCACCTTAACCATTTATCTTCAAACTTTATGACAATATTTTTGGTCATACCTTTCAGCCAAGTTTGATTATGGCTGTTATAAGTCAGTTCGGTCAGGAGTCATGGGCCTTTAATTATAAAAATGGAATGCCAGATTTTTACCTTGTTTACACTCTGGCGTCTGCAATTATTTGGCAATTATTAAGCAATCATTATTAAACTTATACCCAATGACAATGGCAGACATATCTCGGTCAGGTTTCATTATGGCGGATATTTGACTGATAGTGTTTTAAAATATCAGAACATCACATATATTTGCCTCTTTTGCACTCTAACAACTTCATTTCTGAAGCAGTGCAGACAATGAAGGCAATGCTTCTCAGATTAGCGTCTTCAGGACCATCTTGTTTATTGAATATTTAGCCAAATTTGCATAAAAACACTAAAATATGACTTTTCGGACCCTTAACTTTTAATCATGTTTGTAAAACAGAAATCTTAAAATTTGGGATTTCCTTTAACATTCTACTGTAGATAAATGAGAATAATTAGAACAACGTCCTGAACAATCGGTGTAACTTCATTTTATAGGGATAATCTTTCTTAAAGCAATATTTTGCCAATGTTCACTAAATTTGAAGCTGCACTTCAGTACGAGTCTCATTCTTAAACTCAAAAATGACCATTAGTTTTAACAGGGATATAAATATGATATTTGGGTTTGAGTCTGAGATTTTGTATTTTCGAAAACTTTGGACCCCGATAATTGATACTTTATCAATATAATTTACACATTAATTGATAAATTCCTTCAAACTGACATTAAAGCTTTCCTGTCAGTATGTTTGAGATATCTTTACAGGTATAGGTTTCGCGACCCAGTTTCTGATGTTATACCAGAATATTTACTATGTGATGGTCATAGCCTGGGCTCTGTATTACATTGCAATATCCCTGACGTCGCAGTTACCATGGACAACATGTGATAACTCGTGGAACACTCCTCAGTGAGTACCGTGTATACATGTGCTATTATACGATTACATTTTCCACATTAAGATATCGATATCAATTTCAACACATTGCAGCAGCATGATATCAATGGCATGATACCAGCGAAATAATACCAACTATTTCTTGGCACTCAACGCTTTCAACGCTCACACCCATGTGATTTTACTAACATTAGAAATACCTTAAACATGCGATAATCCGAACAGGGCCTTGGCCGAAACTTGATCTCGATGCTCGGAATATCGGTTAATTGCGTTATTTTTTCCAGATGTTTTGTTACCGGAATGAATATCAGCGTATCAAAGAACATAACAAACTGCACACAGTCCATTGCGAATAACCTCAGCTGCTCGGAGACAAGTGACTTGAGACCCGTGGATTCAGTAGTGGAGTACTGGGAGTTGGTATCCTTTGTATTATCTGAAATTTACCTGTTGTGTACATAAGTGAAATTTTATATGGCAAGTTTTATAGACAAGCTTAAACATAAATGACTGTCCGATTCATATAGAAATCCTATAGTAAAACAATTAATAGTAAAAACAGTATAATATGGCAAATGGGTCAAAGCACAAGTTCCGAAATTTTTATATGGTCCTCCCAATACTTAACTACATACAGAAAATATTTCAGATAACAACGTAATCACGGAGGCAGTAACATGTATTACAATTATGCTAAAATAATATATGCTAAATGAAGGCCCAGGTTCTAGTTGACAAAGTTATTTTTCTACTTTAACGAGAAACCCGAGTGTTAAAGTCTCTCGATCTAAAATCTAACCTAATGATAGATTAATTTTCTTACCATAAACAGCATTTTAGAAAAACAAAACAAAAAAAACAAAAAAAAACAAACACACACACAAAAAAACACACCATAAATCCTTATTCATGGAACTTATGTATGCTCCTGTTGTATTGTTGCGCAAAAATGATGCCATTCATCATCTTCTTTGAAGTACTTATAACCGAGGTATTCCGACTGGATCCTTGTTATTGTTTCTTGTACCAATCTCCATAATGCAACCAAGAGGTAATTAAAATGATGCTGTTGGTTGGTTTCAGGAGACAAGCTTTACAAATGTCCTCTGGGATCGAGGAGCCCGGGAGAATAGTCCCGGGTATGGCTTTGTCCCTACTGGCGGCCTGGGTGTTTGTCTTCATCTGTCTGTGTAGAGGAGTCAAGTTCTCTGGCAAGGTACCCACTGTTTTCGTTGCAATAGAAAAACAGCTCTCAAACTCTTTGCAAAATAAGTTTACTGTTCGCTAGACCTGAGTGCATGACAATTTCAAAATAGCGCCCTGTGGACTAAAAATGATGAATAATGTCAAAACGGTTTGAAATATTGTTTTCTTTGATCACGCGTGACTTTCAATACAGAACATAATTCAATACTGCAAATGAAATCAATCACCTTCTTAAATCGAGCTATACAGGTAAATTTCCGGTCCCGATGGCAGAGTGGTCAGAGCCTCGGCTCTGGAATCGGGAGGTCGCGGGTTCGATCCCTGGCTCCGACATACCAAGTCGTTAAAAGTTTACTTACTTGGTGTTCAGCACATAAGGGTAGTTATAGAACTGGTTTGCCCGTGTCAGGATAATTTAATTGGTTGTGGTAGCATGCCACATTTCTAAGGCGTGTACTGCAAATGCAGCAGTAATATAAATGTCTCAAGTAGACATAGTCTGCAATTGACTGAAATACTGTCGACAGGACGTTAAAACCAATACAAACAAACGAACAAACAAATATACTTGGTTTGGATTATGACCGATTCTTTGTTAAGTTTGGAGTTTTTAAAAAACTTTGTATATATCGATAAGATTTACTTCGTTTCTAAACAATACAATTTAGTTTGTATTGCATTTTGTATTAGCTGTATATAATTGTGATTTTTGTGTCGCCTGCATAGCATGGCAGACACATAGGGATCACTTTGTCCGTCGTCGTCGTCGTCGTCGTCGGCGTCGTCGGCGTCGTCGTCGTCGGCGTCGTCGGCGTCACACTTTCTTGTCCGGAGCATAACTCGAAAAGTATTTGAGGTATCACCTTGAAACTTAAAACATGGATAGATCACATTGAGGTGGAGTGCAGTGCACAAGAATGATAACTCTGACTTTCTATTTTCTGAGTTATTCCCTTTGTTGATTTTCAGTCTTAATTTTTGTCCAGGGCATAACTCAAAAAGTATTTGAGGTGCTGACTTAAAACTTTATAGATAGATAGATTTGAGGTGGAGTGCAGTGCACAAGAATGATAACTCTGACTTTCATATTTTCTGAGTTATTGCCCTTTGTTGATTTTCAGTCTTAATTTTTGTCCAGGGCATAACTCAAAAAGTATTTGAGGTGTTGACTTGAAACTTCATAGATCTCAATGGTCTGAGTGCAGTGCACATGAATGATAACTCTGTTTCTCTTTTTCCTTGAGTTATTGCCCTTTGTTGATACTCAGACTTCATTTTTGTCTGGAGCATAACACGAAAAGTATTTGAGGTATTACTTTGAAACCTCACAGGTGGAAAGATCTCATGGAGTGCATTGTGCAAGAATGATAACTGTTGTATTTTTGGAGTAATTTCCCTTTGTTTATTTTTTTTGGATTTAATTCTTGTGTGGTGCATAACTTGTAAAGTGTTGCCTTAACATTATAGTATAGATCTCATTGTCTAGTGCAGTACACAAGAATGATACTCAATAATGAATGATGACTAAAACTTGCACATAATTAATTAACGCATAAGGCTTAATGACTCATAATTTCTACAGTTAATGTTTGAATTCATAGTCATTCTGACACTCCTCTGATAAGACTGTATGTCGAATGTGCTCGGGAAAATTATTACTATTGCACTGTTTGAATATTTTTTCCCCCCCCCCCCCAAAAAAAAAAAAAAAATATATTTATAATGTTATGGTGTTTAATTTGTACCTCCAATAGATTACTTATCAATAATTTGTCAAAAGATCGATTTTCTAGTCAATTTTTCATCAAACATGCTTAAATCAGGCACCATGTTGATGAACACCCACATCTAAGATTAAAAATGTTAAATGAAGAAATCAGTTCTTTTAAATTTTTCAGTGGTATTATTTTACGGCGCTGTTTCCGTAACGTCCTGATCAAGATCATTCTCAATCCGGCACTTACATTTGAATGGAGCTCTGACAGGCAGTATCTACTCGTGTGGCCTCGCCCAGGGTTACCTGATCAGCATGTCTAGCTTTAACAAGTTCAACAACCAAGCAGTTAGGTATGTCTACATAGTGGCAGATAGGCAGACAAGCAGTTTTTTTACCTAAGCCTTACATTTTCTTATTTTAAGAAATATATACATATAGAAAGTATAATGTAATGATTAAAATATAGATATTATCAACACATATTTGTAGCATTGTTTCTTTTCCGGCATCATCCTTAGCTATATTCAAAACTAGTTTCCAAAATCACATACTTTAACTTCTATTATTCAGCAAAGTAAAATTCTGATTTGTCATCAAGGCGTGCACTTTGCAGTCAGTGAAATAAATTCGTTATACACTATCCTGACAAGGTACAGCACGTACATGACTATTTATTCACGCCCGTGGAAACGCTTTGGTAATATTAAAACTGACTGCTAATTGCAGGCTTACTGCAGGTGGCATCTTATACAGGTTCAACCGTATATATATATATATATATATATATATATATATATTACAGTATATTAATACATATATATACGCATTAAATGAATATAGATACGCCTGGATAGCGTAGTTGTTACGTGATTGTTACGTGATTCGCTTCTCACCAATGTGTCCCGGGTACGATTCCTGGTTACGTATGTGAGAGGGTACAGTGGTCGCTTATTCAGACACGTGGGTTTTCTCCGGCTAGTTTCTTCTCACAATATTGAACACATACGCCGCCCATCAGAGCCATCGAGAGTGATTAATATGTTGTGAGAACGTAATCGATGTCAAATAAATAAAGTTTAAACATAACTCCACGTATTTACTTTCAGCATAGCAAATTGTATAGAAAGACCATTCTTATCACAGCATTGATGTCAATATTATATGAAATACACTTTTTCAGAATGATATATTTCGATTACAAAATAAAAAAAGGAGATTAAAAATTGGAAGGAAAAGAACCTTTGAATACAATAAATATATAATAATGTCATCATCATATCATTCTTCTTATTTGTTTATATAGATATGGATTATGTTATTGGAGTCATATTTATATGTCAAATTAAGAAATGCCATGATTCTTAAGGTGTAATAAAACAGTTACATTTTTATTATCATTTCATGATTGTTGAGATTCAAATGTGTCGTATAATTTTAGATGAAAATATTTGAGAGAAATGAATCACATTGTGATTGTTGGAAACAAGAAAAAGGAAATGATAGTGTCACTTTTTGATATAGGGAACGGTGTTTTTTGAACTTGAAATAGTAGATTGTTTCCCCAGACGATTACCATCTTGTAACATAGTTCATAATTTGGTGTTACTTCCTTTTGGTAAATTTCATACTTATTGTTTCCGGAGCTCATAGACTACAAAACATGAACTTGAAACTTCATAGGTAAAAAGACCTCGTGAAGGAAAAGTGCAGTGCACAAAAGTATTACCCTGGACGTAATAAATTTGGAGTTATTACGCTTTGTTAAATTCCATACTTATTTTTGTTTCGGTCATAACTCATAAGATTTATCGTTTTGAATCTTTATAGATGTATAGATTTTATTTAGGGAAAGTGTAGTGTACAAAAATCATTAATCTACACTACAATATTAAAAGTGAAATTTTATTTTTCTGTCGGGGAATTTCCTTTCCCTTTCCTCCTCCATTCCTGCGTTTTGTTCCTTGTTTATTATTCTTTATGCATTTATGCAAAAGAAAAAAGAAAATAAACAGAACTGAAGTTGTTTCCCCCCCTTCTGCAACTATGAATTTCGTGGTCCATAATGGCCCTAATAATAAAGAATTAAAGGCCTAACAAACTTAAGAAATGTAGAGCTACAGTTCATTTGCACTGCTCTTCTCCTCAATAAGATCTATCCACCTATACAATTTTATTAACCAACAACATCAGCATATGAATAAATAAATTCCAGGCATTATATTTTCCTTGGTTTCATCATTTCTTCAACACATTCACACCGACTCGGAATGCAATACACATTCATATAAAATTGTACTAATCCTGTGAGAAAGTGCAGTTCCTGGAACATACCAAAGGTTTCTTTTCGAGCACTGTTTGTTCCCCCCATCCCCGAAACAGTTGTTTGATATAAATTGCTTTGTCGGATTAATAAGGTTTAAATTCCTATAGGAACGGACTAATCATCGTGGTTGTTAACTGCCTTACGAGTTTATACGGCGGCCTAGCCGTGTTTGCCGTTCTGGGTTTTATGGCGCACGAGATGAACGTGCCTGTCAAAGACGTCGTAAGCTCAGGTAAGCTCTTATCTTTATGTGTATTAGATGCAGCATTTAACAATAAACGCAGTTTCTTTTCAACATGTAATCTCCAGTGAAGGCAACGATGAAAAAATGTATATTATCTACTAAATGACAGAATTCACATTAAAATGTGTTTAATTCAAATACATTGCATGAATTCTTATGAATTGTTATCGATAAAATATTATATTACATGTATATATTATAGCTTTTACATATTTTTTTTCCATACGTAAAACCTGTTTGATATAACAAAAATAACAGATATTTGGATTACAATCAAATATCAAAACATGATACCATATCTTTAAAGAAGATAGATTACAGATTATCAAAACGTGTGATTGGATCGAACATCAGACAAGATGTCGGATGACAGATTGACATGGACAGATAAGTGGATGGACAGAATATGAGTGAAGACAGACATACTGTAAAATTCTTATCATTAATGGGGTGTATATTTGGCGGTTTTATAATTGGCCCGCCTTTATTGGTCCACCGAAATTAAAACCCTCATATATAAAATGACGTTATATATATTTACCATTTGCCATTTCGATTCAATTTCGCAATCGGTCATTTTAAAAAAAAACCGCGCTCGCAGTACGATACGCGTTAAAAGACCTGTGAATACACTTATTAAATCTGGTGTTTAAATGTGATGTCTTAAGGTTTTGAAACAAAAGCAAACCAGATATCATTTTCAGTGTTGCGAAAACACGACTTGTTTTAAGATGCAGGTATGCGGAATGTTTTGCCTTGTTCGCAGAATAAATTAATAATTATAGAAATTTGTAATAATATATCTACAAATTGTCTGGTACCAGATGTATTAGCATGTAGCCATACGGAATGTTTTGCATGTCCCCAGACTAAATAAATCATCGATATATATCCTTATCATAAAAAAACTTGACAGTTTCCAAGCATATATACATGCGTGTATTCAGTATGCCATACATAAGTATACGTGAACATTGTGGTTTATGGCAATTTCATCATTGGCTGTAAGTTGACAGGTGTGCTGCGTAGTCTCCAACCTTATGCTGTTTATAGGAATACGAGATTATCGTGGTTTATGACACTGGAACAGTTTCATAGCTGACTGAAAGCGTACGGTTGCACTGAACGCATACATGAATCTGTAACAGTGACATTCATATTAAAAAACGAAGCACATAGATCTGCAGTGTGATTCATTCCTCACAAGCATAGTTATAATTTTACATACATACACACATACATACATACATACATACATACATACATACCCTAGATAGACAGACAGATTGACAGACAGCCCTGTGTCTTCATCATGTTCCCCTACAGGCCCGGGACTCATTTTCCTCACCTACCCCAAGGCCGTAACCAAGATGCCACTCGCGCCTCTGTGGTCCGTGCTCTTCTTCCTGATGATCTTCTTTGTCGGTATAGACAGTCTGGTAGGTCCACCAAGTGATGATGTCATCATTCATCAACCAAGAATACGAAGTAGTTCGATCGTTATTTATGGTATCTTAGTTAATGATAAAACTCTAAAATTAATCTAGTTCAGTTTGTTTACTAGATCTGGTTCGAATTACATCAGCACTATTTAGCGCTAAGTAAAACTTCAGTTCTTAAACAGGGTAGAAATGCATTCCATCATTCCAGTTTTATAAAATATTCAAGTAAATGACTAAGCTGAAATCATTATTACTCCGAACATTAATTTGACCGACAATGAAAATCGAAATTGGCTAGTCTCCAAAGCATTTTTTATGGCAAGGGTGCATGAAATGTTACCCTTGTCCGTGTTTACGTACATATATACTGTGTGATGATGCATGTCATGTTCTAAGCTCTGTGACCGTGACCTTTTACCTTCCATTTATTATAAATCAAGTCCTAGCTATTTTTGTTATATAACATGATTTAGAAACTCCTGATTTGGAGCATCTTCCAAACAAGTATTGCCACACCTCTGTATTTGATACTTTGACCCAGACCTTTCTTTAGTTAAAAAAAGAAAAGGAAACTTGTTTAGTGAGCTATATATTTCTGAAACCAGTTTGTTATTGCTAGAAATCTTCACGCAATCATTCAATGGAGTTATAGGTGCATGAATGATAAGGGAAATAACTTAATTTTCAATTTTTCTCAATATGCCCCTTTAGACTTACAGATTTTATCAAAATCTCAAAACCTGTTTCGTGAGACTTCAAACAAATGCTGATGGTTAAATTAAAAACATAATCTGAGATAAACAATTAAAGCTTTTTTAAGCTGATAGAACTACCTCTACTTAGTTACTTAGAACTACGACCACCAGGATCGGTCCATTTTTTTAAAACTCAGCTTGATATTTTCCTGCCAAAAATCCTAGCCATTATGGATATGATACAAAAGTCCTAACCATTGCGGATAAAATACAATTAACTCAACCTCACTCAATAATCATGCACTTTGACATTAGATTAAGTCCCATGTTTTCGAAAATATGCTGTTATTAAGCACAAATGTTTATGATCGAACAAAAGTTATGGCCTTTAAATTCAATGTAGATTGGGTATGATATTTGAGTTGGACCCCGAGAGTATATTTTCGAGATCTTTGTGACTAATATTTATCAGCTGACAAGGTTAATTTTTGCAGACTTGTCATTTACACCTGTAGTTTCTTGTATAACAACTGTCCTGTCTTTTTCAGTTTGTGACCGTTGAGGGATTCGTCACACCCATCATTGACAGGTTCAGCCGTATCTTCAACAAGATGAACAACCGTACTTTATACATGGCCGTCCATTGCTCCATCGCCTTTCTACTGGGAATGTGTCAGGTGACGCAGGTAATACAGCCACTCCCCTCTCTCCTCATCTCTAGAAAGAAAAATATCTACCCGTCTACCTATGTTACTCACCAGTGTTAGCACATGTATTGTTAGCGTTGATGATCCATTCATCTATTCAGATAAACTGATACGTTTGTTCTTTCCCCAGGGCGGAGTGTATGTGTTCCGACTGTTCGACTACTACAGTTCCTCCGGGATAGTCCTCATCATCCTCGCAGTTCTGGAGATCCTCTGTGTTGGTTGGATATTCGGTATGACACCGGAACTGCAACATCCAACCCCCTTTGCCTATCTATTCAACAGTTAAATTTTAAAATATATATATATATATATATATATAAATCAATATTCTGTTTTTTTATACAATGTTAAAAACATATATTTATATATCTGCTTATGCTTCTCGCAGGTTCTGTGCACTTTCCTTTAACTATACATCAAGTTTTAGCACATTTGTATGTGTAACATTTCAGGAGCGGATCGCTATTATGACGTCATTGAACTGATGACTGGACGTCGCTATTCAATGTGGTTCAAGATTTGCTGGAAGTTCTTCTCTCCTCTTATAATGATGGTTGGCATCCTAAGAACACTTACATTTGCTATGTTTAACGTTTAACTGACAATATTTCAGACATTTTGAGACTAGTGTTATGGTTATAAATCCCAAAGGTAAGCCATTTGGAGGCAAAGTCTATTCGAAACCTATATTGCGCTGTCACACAACGACTCTGGACACGTCGCATTTGGGGATCGAACCCTCCTATTTCATGGACAGATGCTCACTGGGGCCGATAATTTTAAGTTATATAAAACATTTGAGCAACGGAATAATTAATGATAACTGGCAAGTCAACTTCATTCAAATACAAGACTATCGACCAAAATTACGTAATTATCATCCAAAACATACATGTAAGAGAGCTGTATAAAATACATTTGTTTGAACAGTTCATAAACAAAATACTACTACTACTACCACTACTAACAACATTTTAATATTATAATAGGGAATTCTTGTGTTTGAGTTGGTCACATTCAAACACCTCCGTTTTGACGAGAAATACGAGTATCCGGGCTGGGCAACAGGGCTAGGTGTCTTCTTCATATTATCCTCGTCTGTGTGTGTCCCCCTGTGGCTTATATATAGCCTGTACCAGGCACCGGGAACAATCGCACAGGTAAATTTCTTCTTTTTTCTTATTCTCCTTCTTCTTCCTTTTCTTCTTCTTCTCTTTCTCTCTATTTTCGTCATACATATAAAATAATACATATACAATAATTAAAAAGATACATACTACACAGAAACATATCAGCAATTTCACCACAGGGACATGCTTCTGTATGTTTTAAGAAATTCCTACTATACACATAATATATATATAAAAAAAAGAACGAGTTAAAGCGAGTAGACCCTTCAAAACAGTGTCCACCCTAGTTGATTTTTGTGTGTGTAATATTTTTTTTTTGTAAAACATACAGGAGCAAGTCCCTGTGTTTTCACCTAGAAGTGAGAGTGCTTATACGTTATCTTTATTTCAGAGATGGAAACGAGTGACGACACCTGTGTTAAAGAAACACCAGGTGCCTGACTCTTGGTCAAGTGTGGACTACATGAGAGCGGAGGAAGATTATCTAGAGCAATTATAATCCATAGAAGCTTCAGACGAATTTCCAGTCTGAAAACATTAACATCACCAGCATCCGGATTTTGACGCAGATTAATTTCTTACAACATGATTTAGTCATACCATATAGATCTACATTGTGGACTTAGTAACTTGCCCTTGCATCTTGATGTTTTTAACAAAGAAAATACCAACCCTATTTAGTCGTAATTCCTTGTTGTGGTGATTTATTTTTAAAATAGACATGCAATAAAGGAATAAATCCTATAGAACACAGTTAAAGTGCAATTGGAACACAGCTGGAAATTCTCCAATTCTTCGTCATTGGTGAAGCATTTATCCCAATGAAGGCGCTTTTATGTGACACACTTAGACGAGAGGGGATAAGTTTGAGTCGGTCGGCCACCGTAATTTCCTTATTCGCATGTTATTCAGCCATATAGAGGTAAAAACAATAGAATAGATGGTCTATCCCATGTTTGAAATAGACAGAGTTATTTCTCTTGAATTGATGTAACTATGTAAGTTTGGATGACATGTAAAATATCCTGTATTTTGTGTACATGAACATATAGAAAAATCAAATATCGACTTAAGCCGAATTAGTTGTTTTGCTGACGAAATTAAGTGATACTTTGTGCGGATGGATGTTGTTTAACAAAGGAATAAGTTTTGATATGTATTTACAGTTATTTATAAAAAAAACATCTCCGAATCGTTAGGTAGTGGTCACTTAGCTTCGGCTTTTCTGTGGTATTTTTACCGCTGCTTATTCATTTTAAACACACATAACGAATTACATCCCTTCGTCATTTTTGAAGTAGTCTAAATCCATGGCAATATCGGTAATAGAAAACCCAAATTAAACATTTCCTGAACACATAGAAATGAATATAATTGCTTTGCTTTAATTTGACTGTAATAAATCGACACCTCATTTATGTATCTCTCAGGCTTCTTAATATTTATTTTAATCGTTTGTCATTTTATTTAAACGCATTTGTACTATTTTAAAGCTAACAAATAATTTTTAAAATATAATTTTAATTAGAAATGCCTTGTTAATATTTCTAGAAGTTATTTTCATTATCAATTTCATTTATGATTCTCATGCTTAAGGTAAAGGTTTGTAATGGTTCCGCTACATTTCGGACCTCATGGCATTTCACGGAGACAACCAAGGTTTTTAATGTTTTATTCGGGTACCTTGGTTATCTTGGTAACGGTTAAGTGGTCCAAGATAAAGCGGAACCATTACAGAGACTCTACCTTTATGAACTTTGAATAGTAGATTTCAATTGAATACTTCACATGCAAATTTTAAAATTCTGTTCTGCCATTGACCTGATAAAGATTAAAATTGTTTAGAAAGATCAACAAATGTTTTTTTGTTTGTTTTTTCTGGAAACTTGCTAACAAGGCGTTTGTCTTTGGGATCTTTTTAATTTCTTGTTGAAGAATATCCATTTTAAGATCTATGTACAACAAAATTTAACTTTTTGTTAAACATTCAGTATCACTTTCTGATTTTTAATAGTAATGTTGGTTTGTTTCAGGGGGAAATAACATAACCTGTTTGTTTTTCTTTGCTTCTGAGTGATATTGAAATGCATTTACAAGAAAATACAAATGCTGGTTTAACAGTTGATCAAATTTCGATTTATTTATAACTTTTTGCTGATGATGCTGTGAAAATGTCAGAAACGGTGACAGGACTGCAAGAATCATTAAATGGTCTGTCTATACTTTTTTTGTATTATATTTTACTGTGTATGACGATAAGCTTGAAATGCTTAAGTCAAGAATAAATGTATGTTCTTTTCTGTTCTAATAAACGAGTTTCACCCGTGGCAGTCACCTGATTACATTATGTTAGCTTTTCGATAAACCTTAGATAAAGAAGCTCCTGGACAGTTCGCTATGATGTGATTATGATATAATTATTGCATAATATCTTGCCACTAGCTTCAAGCTGTCAAAAAAGCTTGATGTTGGATTTATATAACATCAATAAATATGAGATGAAAATATAAGATTATATTTTCTCTATAGATTAATTACCATTAAAACAAATTCTAGATTATTTTGGAATAGATTGATATACGTAGGTGCAACCTAAGACTTATATATTTTTGTAAAAGAGAGTATTTAAATCTTTTTCGATATTGTTTAATACATTTTGGGAATGTATAAATAAAAGTAATCCGTTTGTAAAAGGTATAAAAATTATTATCCGCAAAGGAGCTTTAACATAATATTATACGAACGCATTTCGACAATTTTCAGTTGGCAGTCAATTTTGCTACCGATTCACATGTGTCTTAATTGTAATGACGAACTGTCTTCATTTGTGATATTATATGAAAGTCGTTAGTATGTTTTTTTTTATTCCTAAGGCCTTCCTTTATTTAATTTCTTATTTGCACAATAAAACAATGAAAGGTAACCAACCCATTTCATTGCATATTTCAAAGTCATCACTTTTTGTTAAAAACCCCAAAAACTAAACTAACACACATGAGATTAGAACTATTTTACCTTTTATGCACCTGCTTTGTATGAACTTTTTTATGCCCTTGCTTTTATATGCTAGCTTTATGATACGTCAGAAGTCATAACTGGAATTTGTAGAACATATACAAATGTACAAAGGAATGTCTAGCCTGCTCAGTTCCATGGGCAGCTGATTGATATTTTCTAATGATTTATTTTATGTCCGTTTTTACGTTTAATCTCTTGAAACAATTTGACAAAGTTTATCATTTAAGTCTCTGTTTTTCAGCAAGTGTCTCAATGAGTTAAGTTCCGAATAATCTTGTAAATAAATAGATATTGTACCTGTATCTATATTTTATTTTTCTTTATCTTACGATAAAACTATTATATGCGGCTTGCTTTATATTTGCAGTCAATGAACGTTGCATGTCTTCATGCCTTTTTTTTCGTATCTGCATTTTTATTGTAATTCATACATCTGCAACATATCATTCAAAAAGAAATATAATTTAGTTTAAGGTTTTTAACTGCACTCATTTATTTGTACATGGGATAGGTGGTGCTTACTGTACTTACTTAGTTCTGGGTAGCTAATTCATACTTTCAGCCTGTGAAGTGAGCGCATGTGCGAAGAATGAATGTAATCAGCCATGTTACGGCACAGGAAACAGAAATTCTAAACATAGGTGTTAAAATTCTAAATATAGGTTAAATTACGTTCGTAATGTTATTTCCTGTGAAGGAGAAACCACCTATTTATTTTACAATCACTGAAGTTCACATTTGGTGATCTGTGTCTGAAGATAGGTTTTGATACACGCAATAAACACACATAGTTGGATATCAAATTCTTAGTCAATAACCATCTGCAACCGAGCTGCTTTAAGGTTCTGGTTACTCTAATGCATGATGTAAAGAATCACGAAACCAATAGTATTTACCGAGCGTATTATATATAACACAATCAGCGGTATTTTTAATGATTTTCCAGCTGTAACTTAAGTTATGATATTTTTTTTTTGAAAAACGATATGTCCAGCTTACCGGAAATAAGGGGCACTTACAGTAAAGACTTTTTTTTTATAAAAATGTGAAGATTATTACCAGAATTTGGCTTAACAATTATATCTATTTTGCAGAATCGGAATGAGAAGGAAAAAGGCATTTTTTTTATATCTTTCAATTTTCTTTAAATAAATATTTTCTTACTTTTGATTAATTTGGGTTTATGTATACAATGTTTATAACTTGAACATATTGAATTTTTAAACGTGCATTATCTGTAGCATATTGTAGGTACAATAATGACACTTGCTTCAAAATTTGCTTTTTATTGTTAAATGAATGTGTTAAAATGTATGAAAGTTTACCAAGGCGTTTAACATTAGAATTAGTAAGTACCTTATATTTTACTTTGATACATGACATTGTACATAGACCTAAAACATTTACATAACGAAAAAAACTACAAAACTAAAACTAAACTCGTTCTCCTTCCCAAATCTGATATGATTGACACAGAAATAATGTTGAAAGAGAAAAATAGCAGACACTACTGGGACTCAAACCCAAAGCAGTTTGCAGCAATAAGCCTATTTATGGATACTCTTCAATTGGAGGTTATGCATTAGATTTCCATAACCTTTAACTACCCGTCAGTTGCAAACTGTTTAAAAAATCTGCTTTTCATGAAAAGTAAATATTACGAATACCAGGCTACGTGACTGTAATCCGTAAACTGAAGGACAACTTATCAATGGTCCACATTCAACTTCAATTTGAACTCTCGAATTTAAATTGAACTCTCAAGGACAGCTGTAACCACGTCTTATTCTACAACAATACTTTCTGTGGATGATTGTCCCGTAACCGAGAGGTCACGGGTTCGGTCCTCAGCTGAGACATACTAACATTGTAAAATTAATTTCCTTTACATAGCTTTCGGCATTTAGCATACAAGGATAGCTCCAGGACCAGCATCAGGATAATGTGACCGGGTGTGGTATCGTGTCATTTGTGTACGGCATGATGTAGAAGTAAGGCAGCATTATATCTGTATCATGTACACAAAATCCCCTAAATGACTGGAATATTATCGGCGGGACGTTAACTATCGAACGTATGGATACAGAAAAAAAATCACAGAATAAGTTTGTGTTAGTGCATTTATGTAACAATCTAGTAATATGGTTATGATATTGCTTCATTTTTTATGTATATCATATTTAATACTCATTTATTTCATATTTTATTCAGTACATATATTTCTTATTTCTTACAGATCAACGATTAATAAAGCATAGTTTACATACCTTTTAACATTAAATCATGTGTTTTAACTTTTACTTTTTTTCTATTTAGGAAGTTTTATCTTCAATATAAAAAATATATTAGAATTTTGCAACGTTTGATACAACATATTTGATTCATCATCTCGAAGGAAGACCTGTTCATGTTTTGCGTCAAGGCTAGTCTTAATTAATCTCCTTGCAATTTGCAATACCGTTTCTGATATATTTTTATGTACAGTCATGTATTTACCTTCGTATTTACATGGCTGAATTTGATTCTTATCCAAAAAATATTGATAAACTTGTAATTTTCTGTTTTGGGTTTTAATGAGCCGTCGTTTTTATTTAGCTTTTGTTTCTTGAAGCGTTTTTAGGTTAGGTCATATCTTTATGCGATGGCATTTCAACATGTGACGCCACTTTGAGTTTTATGTCAAAATTTAACAAGTTGCCAGATAGAAGGAATCTTACACTACTTTTAAATATTGATTGTATTCGTCAATAATAGAGTTTATTCTTTAGAATTCTGCTGTTTTTCGCTTGAATTATTAAAATCTATTTGCATATTCCTTTGTTTCAGACTTAGATTTCTGAAATCAATTTACATATTATGCAATTTCACGCAGCTTGCCACGGAATTTTGAATTTTTTATGTATGCTTTGTTTAACCATTGTTCATGTAATTGACGTTTTATTTTTCGTTCAGAAAGGGATCGCTATTATTTATTACTTCAATATTGACATGGAGTTGATATAAGTTTAGACTATTAATTAAATTGCAGGATGAATATCAACACAGAAATAATTAACACAGTGGAATACTGTAATAAATATTACAGATAAGTTTGAAACAAACAGTAGCAGAATTACATTGTGATATATGTATATGGTGGTCAAATTTTAATTTACACTTATTGCTTTACTTAAATAGAAAAGTGTAAAGGTATAAACATTAAATGATAACTATATATCAAAAGTTTTGTTTCATTTAAAATCCTTAACTATGTATAGTTTCTGGTTCAGTTTAAATGGTTCATATCTTCATTTCTGCTTTTCCCTCCCAACTTTCCGTACTGATTTACTTCCTGTGCACATGTCATATGAGTTATTTACCATCCCCAATTCAGTCCTAGTTTTACTTCATATCAATTACCACCACCCCTTTACTCTAGAAATCGAAACCTTTTGATTTGTTTCTACATCGAGTCCCTAAAGTCTAGATCAGTTATCAATAACACACATTCGCCTGTTAAACTACATGAATTTAATCATGTGTATAAAACTAACAAAATGACCAATCAATTATATTTTTTTTGCGGTAAAATTCCTTTGGTTGTATATTCCTAATAACGATTTATTTTTATCAACTTACTTAAAGCATTTACACAATATCTTTAACTCGCTTCTAACGCGACAATCAAAACCGGCATATATGGAAATGTTGACGACGTTATTTGTTGTTAAAAAAATACAGGAAACATATGTATACGTTTCTGTTTTTCGTCGAAAGATTTACAAAGAAATAATCGATGACAACTTCCAATACAGATATAACGATATAAGGACTGTACACAACAAATGATACGACTGTAGTCGTAACAAACAACAATGTGATTTGCTTCTGTTTGATAAACATATGCTTGTTGTCGACATTTGCCGTCTGTTTGTTAGCCACTCTTAAAATTGTTTTGATAATTTTATAATATAAGATAAAAATCGTGATGCAAACTGCAACAAGATAAAATAAAATGAAGTCGTAAAACAGCGAAATTTGTTTTTTCATTGAATTGTTTCATTCGCTGATTGACTTGGTCTCCGGTTCATAGATGAAAAACGTTTGCCACAAAAAGCAAATAGCGCCCAGTATAACAAACTCCATCAATCGCTTTGCAAATCTCTTCGAAATATGTTTCTTGGATGGTGCACATATCATGCGCATGTCTAAACGAGATACAACAAACATGTTAGTCGGACATACCAGATATGCACATCTCAAGAAAGGTTATTGCTTAAGTGACATGGAGAGAAGTGTATTTCCGTTTTGCAAGGTTGTACATGTTTCAACTCAGAAAAATATATATGATTGATTCTTTGCATATTTTATACGTTAAAGCGAAATTGAAAAAAAATATTTTTTTTATAATTCTTTGTAAGTCATAATTCAGACAAGTAGGTTTTTACATACAATGAGCTGTCTATTAAAACGGATACTGGATGATTATATTCTAAGAGCAAGTTCTTCACAACTTCACAGGAAAGTTTTGTCCTTCGTGCAAAGGACAAATAACATTTATGACAACGTAATTATCTAAACTGAATTTGAAGGAATCTTTAGCAAAACTAAATTATTCAATATCGTTTTCAGAGATGCTTAAGATTGAATAATTATTCGATGTAACAGACCTAATTACATCAACTAAAATTGACAAGTATATCCTATATTTATTCATTATCGCTGGCAGTGGATGAATACTTAACTAATGGTTTTGCCAGGCTGTTTCTGATACGACACGTATTGCAATACAAAATTAGCAGTATGCAGTACAACACATTCGGAAAAATGCTTGTATATGTAGTATAGGAAATCATCGCATACGACATTTTGGTTGAGTAACAGTTTAACGATTTTTTACCACGTGTACATTAGGCCAAATAGTACGTGATATATGCTTTCAATCGGATATAATTTCAGGAAAAAAAGTCGTTCAGAGCTAAACAGTATGGATTTATTTCAAAATCTTTAAGTATTTTAACGTTGTCTACACCAGGAATTATCGATTATATTTTGAAAATACAATATATCCGATATGACAGATACAGACCATTTCGATACCAAAGTGTTTCGGATGGGGGGAGGGGCTTAGACCTTTTGTGTCAAGGTCAAGGGCACATGGGGGTAGAGCTCATATAGGTGCATGCACCTGTAAGGTTTTGACGGTGTAGGTGGAAGGACTTCGGTGTTATGGTCAAGGTTAAAGCATTTTGATAGACAGACAGATAGACAAAAAATAAAATGCCCCCGATCTATCGGTGCGGGGGGGGGGGGGCATAAAATGGGCAAAAAATAAAGGATATTTATATGTATTATATGTATTATATTTCATGTAAAACATAAAATTCACACCGCAACCACTCCAACGTCAATCCAGAGATAGAGAGAGAGAGAAATTATAAAAAACGCATTCAAATGGTAAACGATATCTAAATAGGGGACATGTTGATGCAAAAAAAATCCTATATAAAGCCAAAATCTTAATCGAGGTCAATACTTTAAACGTAAGTGATTGAACAAGATTAAATATATTTGTAAATTTTGTAATTATGATGCAGCAAATTAGTTTTTGTATCATTAGAGACCTAAGATAATATTGTTTGTAATCCCTACATGTCAACAGCTATTACAAACAGCATGGTAATGGAAAATGACTGTGCAACAATAACAATGAACACAAAGAATGCAAAGATATCAAATATCAGTCCCCAGCTCAAAATGTGTACAGGTACCTTATCCTAGTATTGTATTGTATTATGTTTAAGCATCCGATGAAATCTAAAACTGCTAGCGACAAAATAAAGGTCCTGTGAGTTGAAGGTTCAATTTTCCTTCCGTACACAAAGAGAACTATTACATTTCCAGTGGATCCAACTATTGATAGAATACAAAGATATACAAAAAAGAAGCATACCGTGACGTAACCTGCGCGAGGAGTATGACTGCAACCAAGTAACTCACGTGACAACACTCACATTATTCTTATAAAATATTCTTATTTGATTTTATCGACTAGTGTAATGAAATGGACTATTCATTAATATTACAGTATACACTTGTAATATCTCATGTTAAATGTTGTCAGTATGCTGATAATGGACCATTCCAGAAATTGTTTTGAAAATTATTCTTACTTGAGATTTCTTGGCTAAGTCAACTGCTCACAAACAGTATCACAAACAAAACCATGTGTTCTTTTGTGTGAACCAGGTCAACCATTGACTACTTGTTATTCCATTGTAGCTATTGATAGCCATGCGCTTTTCGTGTAAATTAGGTAATCAAATGGTATCTCAGTACAACATATATATTGGGTAACATCTAATTATTGGAAAGGTCTCTTGCCAGTCTTTCTTAAAAAATATGTACTTGCAGTTTTTTCCTAGTAAAATAATCATGCTACCATGTAATACTTCCAGGCAGGGCAGGCAACAGAACCAGAGGCTATGATAGCCGCCTGCTTTATGTCATAGACAGATGGACAGGTACTTTAATTAACAGAAAATATACATTTATTTTGTGCAAAGTTGCTGTACAAATATCTCTTACATATCAAACTCAAGAACAACATTTCTTGTTAAAGCAGATCTGTAGTAGCTGTATTCACTGTCAGAATTTTTTATAGCTTGATTCAAAGTGAGGTGCATTGTTAAGATGCTTATTAGCATATTTGTGTAAAAGTTTGTTAAACTTAACATGAATCTTTGCCTTGCACTGAATGTACTGTACATGTCAGCAGATTTATGTGAATACATTTCAAGTTTTAGTTATTTATTCTCATAGTAAACTTGCTTAAACAATACATATCAAGAAAAATAACTTTATACATAGTAATGTCATTTATTTTCCTTGTTCTGGATGTTTTTTAATTCCATAAATTTTGATGTTCTTTAAAAATGAGAAATGCTAAAAGCTATAATACTTGAATATACACATGCAAATAATAAAATGTGATTTTTCCGTTAGTTCAATTTTGACCAGTTATTGAAATTACTTTTGACACACTAATATTAGGTCCAATGACATAAAAATCAGATTAGTTTCACTCACTGACCAAATTTATTTTCCATTTAAACTTATTTATTTTCAGTTAATTAGGAAAGAATCTCTTACAACTTATACTACTCTCTATGGTTCCTGGTTTTACCAGTACTTTGCTCCTGGGGAGGCCATGAAAAACCTTCCTATCTAATGGGGTTCAGGCTCACAATCTTTGGATTCTCAGTCATGTATATTACGGCTGGACCATGGCACCCTATTGATTCCAAGTTTTTTACCTACATTTTAGATTGTTCTGGCTGGAGACCCCCAGTAACTTGAACCGGTACTGTGGTTCAAGCACGCCAAAACTTACGAGTTGCAGACGTCACTTCTGGAGCGTTTGATACTCGCTCCATTGTATGAGAGAGACGAGGACAAGTTTGCAAACCATGGGTCGTATGATCCACTGCTGGTAATTAAAAAATGAATAGGATATAGCTATTAGAGGTAAGTGAGAAGCAGAAAAACTAAGAAAAAACATGTTAAACACTCTTTTTATCACTATCTATGCCTGGAAAATATCTAATTGTTCTATGCTTGTAGACCATGTTCATTTCTAGTACTAATATTTAAATCGTCAATATTTTGTGATATTACCTACTGTAATTCCAAATGAATTCAAAGAATGAAATTTAGATATTTCCATATATGGAATGATCAAATAGACATTAAGAGCAATTTTTTATCAAATAAGTCAAGATCTGTTAGACAAGAAGTAAGTTTTTGGTCATCAAGTGTCCACCTGAAAATGTCTGTCCTATATTAACAGGTGACGA
The DNA here is from genome assembly GCA_021229015.1 of Solen grandis. Classification (NCBI taxonomy): domain Eukaryota; kingdom Metazoa; phylum Mollusca; class Bivalvia; order Adapedonta; family Solenidae; genus Solen; species Solen grandis. The sequence continues at coordinate 22,415,209 of CM037786.1, forward strand.
AGCTGGTGAACAACTACAGATCTCACCCTAGTATCCTACAGACACTGTCCAGTCTGTTTTATCACAGAGAGCTGGTTGTCAAGGCAGGCCCAGCTAATACACATTCCTTCTGCACTTTAGATCAACTTCCTGCCTCAGGTGTCCCGGTCATATTTCATGATGTCGGGGTATGAACTTACAGCAAAAATTAAGAAGTTTGTCTGAAACTGAGTTTTATTAACTCAAAAACAATCATTCATAAATCTTAATACCATAATGTTAAGTTATTCTAATATCACTGGAAACATTATTTTTTGTATTGATCAATATTTAAACATAAGATATGGATTTGTTGGACATTAAACAAAATACTGTATAAAAGATGTCTGTTTCAATAAATGTTTAACACTTTATCTCTTGAATATTCATGTACAAATTAATGACTCGAAGAGAATTGACAGAACTTTAGATGGTATATGAAACTATGGATTTATCTTTGCCATGCAGACTGTGTAGAATCTGAGCTACAATATTGTATGATAAAACAGAGGAGATCCTGATCAGACTTAAGGGATTTGTATGATCAGGGTTTCCTTTGTTTACCAAGGCATCAAAAACACTTATATAAGAGTTAAAAATGTACATTTAGTTACAGTAGGGAAATGAGATATACATGGAGTATAATGGGTACTTTGCCAGTTTGTTAAACTTTCAAGAATTTCTGTGTTGTTACATATTATAATTATTTTCAATACTTATACTGGTATAAATGTGTATTTAGTGCATCCATTGTTAATAAGCACTAGATGTTGAAATATATCATTTTATTAATTATGCAACAATTTCTTTATTACACACTAAAAAAACTAACATCAAAAGATGATTCAAAATTGTTTCCCTTTATAAATACATCAATAAGACTGATGAAGTTAGTTCCCTTGATTCTAAAAAAGAGGTCCAAGTAAGACCCCCTTTTCTGAACTTGAAAAAAAGTCAAATGAATGTGCACTATATATAAGTAATGATTGTAAGTTAGATTGCTTTTCACAGTTAAATATGTTGATTTTTTGAATATATATTTGTACTGTTAAGTTTCAAGGTGAGAACATGAGGGAGGGTAATAGTCCATCTTGGTTTAACCCCATGGAGGCTTACCAAGTGGTCCGCTATACACAGGGTGTGCTGAACACTGGTTTAAATCCTGCTAATGTTGATATCATTACCCCGTACCGCAAAAAGGTACCTTATACTTATCAGTTATCCCCTGAATTATGTTATGAACATTTTTGTAGCTCGCCTGAGCATAACATTTTATTATTTTATTTTGACAACATAACCCCTCAACAATAATTGCCGAAACAAAGTTGAAGTTGATCCCCTGAAAATTTCCAGAGGGTCCGCTATATTTTTTATATTGATACATATAAAACTAGATTTTTTTTTCTTTTTAAAAAGAATAATTTAATTAAGTTAGCAAAAAACACTTTGAATCTCATAATTGAAACAAGAATGATTCTTCCGTGGATGTGTTTTTTTTTTTTCATTTGTGATTATCTATAAAATCAAATTTAGATAATCAACTCTTTATCTGGTTGTGACTGTAGGTCACAATGTAAAATCTTAATTATTGTATTTATCTTGCACTCTTATTTGCAGTGACTTTCAGGATTGAGATGGATATGTGCCTTAATTTATGAGAAAAGAACAAATAGTAAACTGCTTCTTATGAAATACCAAGTATGATTAATTTCTGTTTTATTTTGTCATCCCATCTCAAAAATGATTACTCGTATGTGTCCAGTCAATCAGGCATATGAATTCACATATTTCAGATTAGAGCATTTGTACATTGTTACCTCCCTTGGATGCTCATTCATATTTAAGAGTAGAATAAGAACATGGAAACATGCAAGGGGGAAATGGTTCAACAGCCCCATATGTAATTAGACCAAATGTCAGGTTTTTTATGCAGATGCCATAAAATGGAGATGGGCATATAGTGTTAAACCTGTCCTTGTGTGTATGTGTGTGTTAGTGCAAGAAGTCATGTCCCGGCTGTAACTTCGTTATTTATAATCATGTTTCAAAATAATTTGACACAAGTGATCCTTAGGGGACAAGACGACGTGTCGCGAACAAGAATCAAGTCACTAGCTTCAAGATGAAAGTCACAGCACTCAGTTGACCATACAATCTTTTTCTGGCGGTATCTTTGTTGCAAATGGTAGTGTTGTAATTTATATATTTTATATTTATTATCAGTCATTTCAATTTCATTTCAATCCGGCATTGGCATCACTTATGTTATACTGAGACCAAATCACACGCACATGATCAGTAAGTCACTATTAGAGATTCACATATGAAGTCCACAAATCAGGTTCATGGAACATATCAACCTTTTTCCTTATGAATATTCATATACAAATTTATGACTTAATGAGTATATATTTATTGAATTTTAAAACATGTATGAAACAATAGATAATATTGTTTTGGCAAGCAGAAGAAATCCAGATCAGACAGCTACTTCGAGGAGATCTTAGTCTAAACGAGGTCTGCTCTGTTTCACAATGCATCAACACATGACTATATGAAGTAGAGGGTAAATAACATAATCAGTGATATAATAGTTTATAAGACAACATACTCAGCGATATTATAGCTTAAAACATAACATACTCAGTGATATTATAGCTTAAAACATAACATACTCAGTGATATTATAGCTTAAAACATAACATACTCAGCGATATTATAGCTTAAAACATAACATACTCAGTGATATTATAGCTTAAAACATAACATACTCAGTGATATATAGCTTTAAAGATAACATACTCAGTGATATTATAGCTTAAAACATAACATACTCAGTGGTACAATAGCTTAAAAGATGTAAGAGCTTAAAAGATAACATAGTCAGTGATATAATAGCTTAAAAGATGACATACTCAGTGATATAATAGCTTAAAAGATAACATATTTAGTAATATAATAGCTTAAAAGATAACATTCTGTGTGATTTAAAAGCTTAAAAGAGAGAAATTGGTATAGTTTCTTAGCTTTTATGCATGCTCAAAGACACCTTATATTGAAACTCAAAATTGTGAAAGAATTACATAATTAGTGCTTTTCATGATCATATTGCATCCGCTTTATAAAAAATATCTTTTTCATATATTTGAGCCAAGGTGTTGCAGTTTGGATATTCAAAATCTTAAATGATAGCTCTAGTTAGGATGAATGTCCCCCACTCATGGGAGTTTGTAGGGTGAAATAGATCAGGGCTACAAGTTACATTCAGTTATAGTCCTGGATGTTTTCTTCCATTCTTATATAAAGTATATGATCCATTTTTAGACACAAAATTAAATGACAACATGATCACAATCCCGTCAGTATGTAGGCACGTGAATTAGGGTTTTCATAGCTTAAAGGTCATTGTCACACTTAAAGAATGAGGTCATAATGGGTATAATAGTATATGTCAGGGCTGTAACTTCCTTAATACACTTAAGACAAATTGAGGGAGGGGGTATCATGCAAGCATATGGCCTAGGTCCGTAGCTTACACAAAGGGCACACTTACAGGTTTGAATATCAAGTATTGTACAATACTATCATACCAAAACCTGTTTGTTTTGTATATAGATGCTCCATCCTTGTACAATAGGCACCTTAACATTGATGTAACAGGCAGTGGTAATGAGGTGGGCAAGACAGACCATCGTGACCTCGAACTGTATTGCTTTGTTTTCCTATATTGCATGTTCTCTCAGTACACAGGCTTTATTTAGCTTTAAAAAACTCCATTAAAATAATAGTCATATCAGAAGTGAAGTGTTAACACTTTTTTTTAATCATTGTGGTATTACTAAAACTTCTTGGAAGAGATAACATTCTCATATAAAATGTTACATTGAAATTTATGAGCAAAATATGATATTCTTTATTGACATACATATATTTATGTTCAATCAGGTTCGAACAAATGTAGATATGATTGGAATGATAAAAGACATGCCCTTGGTTTTCTTAGCAACCCTAAGATTCAATGTTGCACTAACGAGGGCTCAGGCACTGCTGATCGTCATAGGCAATCCATATGTTTTATCACAGGTATGATTAGACTCTTATGAGGATGTTCAATGTAAATGCACAACTGTTAAAATCAATTTATATAAAGCAAAAGCAGGGATTTTTTTCAGCTGTTTATATAGCTGGTATTCAGGTAATTTCCCACCAGTAGGTGGCTACTAAACCCTTTCGCTGACAGTTCTCCTATCAAATACAATATCTTAGAAATAACAGGCTATTACTGTACTAGCATACTGGCTGCTTCCCTTTCGCTGCCAACAGGATGAGTTAACCCGTCCTACATATGAGACAGCGTATTTGCCAACAACATGGGTTTACCTGTTATATAGGTTTTTCACAAGGGAACAGATGAACCCGTCATAATTGCAAGTAAGCTATTTCATGTTTAGGACGGATCCTTCCATCTTGTAGGCAGCGAAAAGATTAATGAAGGAGAACAAATACAAATGTGACAAAATGCTACTTTGGTGATATTACAACTTACTGCTAAATACAAGTGGCCACTATTAGATAATCAACTGTATTTAGAAAATTTCCAAAAATTAAAAAAGAGACTTTTTTACAGACTGTTAACTTGTAAGTAGAAAATGTTGATAAACTGATTAGTATATCCATTATTTTTATTCTTTAGTTAGGTTGAAATATCTTGAAATTCCTTCCCATTTCCTTACATCTTTGGTCTTGTGGTATCTAACTTGACTCTGATCCAATGGTTGTTGGTTCGAAACCTATTGCGGAATGTATCTTTTTTGCAATTTGCAATCTTTCAGACATTACTTTGCTTCAGTTTGTTAAAACTGTTAGTGGACCATTCCAGTGTTTATAGATGAATTTAAATTGACCTACATGATATCCAAAAGCTTCATTGGGATAATAAATAGTCAATGGTTGACCTTGTTTACGCAGACCAACATATGATTTTGTTTGTGATACTTTATGTGATCAACTGACCTATCTATAAAAGGAAATAATTTCTTACTTATAGGGAAATGTTGGGTTCAAATACAGTGCTAAAATCTGGAAAGATGCAGACTTCTTGAAATTCAGTTATTTTTCGGCTAAGCCGTCTAACCTACACTATTCTTTGATGCACATTGAGACTTGTTTTTGGCATAAGTGTTAGAAATATCTGCAGTGTATTATAATCTGTTTCACAGTCTCTGAATGACTGACTGAAAGACGGTGCACTTTTTTACAATGATTTTTTCTCCGCCGATTGCAGTAAAGCAGGGGCCGCTTAATACCAAGTTTTATCAGTGTTTATTTTGAACTCCTAGGATGAAATGCTCACAGATTCTTATTTGGGAGAAGGCTTAGATAGGTTTCGGCTTCCAACCCCATCCTAAAACGGCATTGTCAAATTGTAAACTTGCTATGTAGTTAATTGAATAAATATATTTAAACCAAAATGAAAATAATTTATAATACATTTATAGCCTTAATGGTTATGATTAAAATGTCTTCATAACACATTCCAATCTCATTATAAAAGAAGAGACTGCCGGCGGGGTTATCATTAAACAGCATTAGTCTCTGATATTTTATGATAACCCTGCAATCTCTCAGTGCCTTGAGAACTTTTGATTCCCTTATATATGATCCCCGGTTATATGTTCGCCTCTCTTGACATCTAATTATATGACCATGTTTAAAGTGATACTGTTTTACTGATATAATATGATACATATTTGATATAAAAATGACGTATTAGATTCAAATCTAATTTATATCTAATATATATTAATATTTGAAGAGAAAACTTCCATAGAATGTTCTGAAATACCCTAACACTAAAGGATTTGGAGACTTATTCTGACTACCTGTGTATAGATCTTAGAATCACATTTTCAGGTCAATACACTTT